>JAPDNY010000005.1:109693367-110363367 GCA_029375565.1 Gekko gecko | reverse complement strand
GTGGAGGGTCTCACTCTTTCAGAGCATGCTATCAGGCCAGACCACATAGGTTGCAGAAGAAGCAGGAAGGGGGCAACTTATCAGCCTTCTGGTACAGGGGCTCAACCTCCTAAAATTGAACGCTCTTGAGGCCTAACTGTAGAAATATCCTAGGATTTGTTGCAAGTTTTTATGTTCAGTTTTAGTATCCCTTTTTGAGGCCCTAGGTCTCAGTGTATGGCTCATAATCTTAGTTCAGTTAAGGGCTTGGAACATGTTCAGGAAAAAAATAGGTAAGGAACTGGCATAGGGTCAGGTTTGGGGCCCCTCCCCTCCCCTCCAGTACCCAATTTGCATGTCTGTCCTCTGGCGATAGTGCCCAAGAAGGTACTGGGAGAATACCATTTCATTCACTACCTGTTGTACCCCAGAGGAGGTTTGGTCAATGATGTCATACCTGACCAATTGTGCACAGTAAGGTATATATCTTTTGACCAGGCTATGGGCGTGGTATGCTGCTGTGATCAAGTATAGAGGACAATTGAAGGGTTCAAGTGATTTTCTATTGATTATTGCTGATTTACAGAAACCTTTCGGAGAAATTCTCTGGGACTTTCCTGGAGAATTAACAACCTATTAGCCACTAAACAGCTTTATAAAGACAGGTGGTTTAATTCACTTTTAATTGACAAGGGAGGTCAATTGGAAGTATTTGAGTTTTAATGAACAGATGTTGTTATGTCGCCTTTTTAATTGGACTGAGTTGAGCAAAAGACCTGTCATAAGCAGAGGTTTATGGGAACCTCTCTACTGCAAAGGAATGAATGAGCAAAGCCTAAAATTGGGAGTAAACTGTTTCTACCCAGGTTAGCTTTGCCAATTTCCAATTATGAACTGTCACAATTTTAAGATTTATGAGAGCCTTTTTACTTCAAAGGCTGAATCCATGAGAATGTTTCAGCTTCTGATTTTTTAGTAATTTTAAATAAGCTTAGAGTGTTTTGTACATATCAGTATTGAATTATTGGAGTCTATAAGCAATATCTATATATATGTTTGCCTTTTGGCTTATTATTTTATAGAGGAAAAGACTTTGAGAAAGCTTTACTTAAGTGAACTAAAGCACTATGCCAGTGAAGTAAGTTTTAATTGGGATAACTATTGCCAATGTTAAGATTTATGATCCATCCTTTACTTCAAAGGATCTAGCAAATAATTGGTCAACATGTTTTTAACTGACTTGGCAAGAATTCACAAGCTAAAGATGCCAAAATTAATTGGGTTAAATAAAGTTCAGTTGTTTTTTTCCATGTAAAGTAGACTTAAGAATAATTGTTAAAAGAGTAAATATCTCTGAATGTTTATAGCTGAGAATGAAAACTTATGGATAAAATGTGTTTATATGTTTATTGAAGAAGAGAAAACTAGTTATGTTTAAGGAATTGTGTTTAAAGCTAAAGAGCAAAAGTTGAGAGATGTTCCAAAAGCTTTGGGAAAACAAAGTAATCAATCTGCTTATTATTGTGTGCTTTGAAGTTTTTAAGGATTGACCAGCTACTAACAAGCGGATGGAGTCATAGATAAAAAGGGAATACAACATTTATATTATAAAATGGTGTCTCCTGCTGGCTAAAATTAGGTGGTGTATTTTACAAATTAAAAAGTTCAATTGAGACAAAAAAGTCTTTATAAAATTATTAAAAATATTCTGATGGACTAAAATAAAAATTGATAGATTCAGTGCATCTACAAGAGCTTTATGCCATAGGCTACTTTAAAATATTAAAAGAATTCATATAAAGGGATTAATTCTTTAGAATGTCATTGTAATGATATATGTTTTCATATTTTGTATACCTTTTAGTGAAAATAAGTTTGTAAAATGCTTTAAGAATATTGTTATACTTTGGGGACTTCCAGGATATAGCGTGGCATGATGGACGTGCCGTAGGCTTGCTTCTAGGACCTCCAGCTTCTTTGATCTGTAGGAAGGGGTCTAAGGACTCTACAAGACCCCGCTACCCCCTCAGGAAGAGGGGGGAATGCAAGAGGCTTGATTTGGGGGGCCTGGAGCCACAGCCATGGACGGGCAAGAGCCCTGGATCACCTCCAGTGTCTGGATCAAGAAGAAAGCCCATGGCTATGGGCTCCCAGCTGTCGCTTCCCAGCAAGGGGGGGGTTAGAAACCCTGCCTTACTAAGCACAACTTTACCATGAGTAACTATTTAACTGCAAAAACAGAGAAAGTCTATTTCTTCTTTAAAGAGACATCTCCCTCTTTAAACTTTAAACCATTTAAAAGCTGAGGTGAGAGGTCTCCCCCATCCCTCTAGTTTAGTGGCAAGCAAAGGGGATTTTGGCGGTGGATTTCTGGATATAATTGTGGGCAGTAAAGGAGTGCCTTGTCTTGATTTTCTGATATTTGGATAACCTGATTATTTGCAACGTACCCAATTTTGTGGTGTCTTCCTGTCCCTTGTTTTTTTCCTTTCCTTTCCTTTCCTTTCCTTTCTTTCCTTTCCTTTCCTTTCCTTTCCTTTCCTTTCCTTTCCTTTCCTTTCCTTTCCTTTCCTTTCCTTTCCTTTCCTTTCCTTTCCTTTCCTTTCCTTTTTTTTTTTTTTGTTCTTCACTTGGCACAAAAGGATCTTTTGACTCTGTCAGTGAAAATAGCCTAAAGATGACTGGGACTAACAAACCTCCCAAAATACCATCAAGTTCACCAGGTGTACCCAGATCGTCTGCTGCAGATATATCATCTACATCCACAAAGGAATTTCAAGCTCTATTTCAAGAAACAATAAAAAGTTCAATCCTAGAAGCAGTAGAAGCAATGAAAGAGATGACACAACAGTTTTCCAACCAGATTTACAGAAACAGATTGCTGACAACACAGAGAAATTAATAGAATTAAACAAAACAACTGGAAAGATGGATACCAAAACAAAATAAGTGGAGTATAAAGTACAAGCAAGTGAGCTCCCACCCACCCAACAAAGTTGCTGGTGGGCAGGGGCTGCTTTGCCACGCCGAGGAGTTTGGAGGTCTACAGATTCTGGACACTAGGCATCCTGACGTGGCTGGGGGCGGACCTGGCCAATTCAAAGGGCAAGGCTCCGCTCCTGCTCTTTTCAGTTGCTCTACATGCTCGCATGTTGAGCATGCTGAGGAGAGCTGCTGGCCTGCCAGTTTTGGCCCTTTATTGTGGTAGCGGTGGCCTGATTTCGGCGGCAGCTTGATTTTGGCAGTGGTGGCCTGAGCATGGCAGTGGCAGCAGCAGCCCAAGTGTGGCAGTGGCAGCCTGAGTGCAGCAGCAGCCTGAGTGCTATGGTGGCGGCCTGAGTCTGGCTGCAGGGGACTGTTGTTGGGTAGCTGCATTGTGGCGGCGTTCTTCGGCTGTGGCAGTGGTGTGCATTGCCTTGCGAGCAGCAGGGCCACATTGGTGGCTGAAGCATCCGAGGAGGCGTGTGGTGGCAGCTCACTATCTGTAAACAAACAAATAAACACTACACATATGCACTAATGGCCTTTAGGTGAGATTCTTGGTAGCCCCCTACCAAGTTGGTGAGGCTGCTGGGGCCCAGTTCCTTGTCTGCACCCATTAGGGCTGTCTTCCCTCCCCTCACATTCTATTGAGGTGTTACTTGAGCAATACAGTTCTGGGCAGTTGGTGGCAGCCATTTTTTCTACTTGGTAGAGGGCAGTGAGTGTGGCTGGGGAGGGTGGCCATATTGAGTGGGCCTTCCCAAGTCACCCATATTGGAGGGGGTCATTTCCAGGTGGCAATCTTGAAGAGGGTTTTTCTTTCTGGCAACCATTTTAAAATATTTTATGAGGTGGCCATTTTAAATACACTCCAGGCAGCCTTTTTTAGGTGGAGGCTAAAGGGCTTCCTGCTGGGGGCTGAATCACTCTTTATTTTAGCGATAGTATAAATCATTTCAGTAGATAACTGCATTCGTTATAGACTACTGTTGATGATGGCTTCCAAGAAGGTCAGGGTAAGGCCAAGGGGAAGCAGCCAGCCCCTAAGCAACCCCCTGTGCAGCCAGTGCCAGTTATCCCATCTGATGAGGAGGAGGAAGACCCGGCAAATGCTGCTATTCTTCAAAGGCTGGCTGCTCTGGAGCAGCAGAGGGGTGCTCCACCAAAAGGGGATTTGGGTAAAAAGGCGAAAGGAGATTCTAATTCTTCTTTTCAGGCACAGGTGCTGGCCCACTTGGCCTTTTTGGAGGATGGACAGGGATCCTTTACAGGGGATAATGACGACGTGTTGGCATCTGTTCAGCAGGCGCAAGGCAATGAGGACCTCCAAGCGGAAGTGTACAAGGGCCCCCCAAAGATGGACAGTAAGGAGGGGCACAATAATAAGAGTGGTTCACATTGGCCGTGGGGCCCCTGCCCTCACTCCCATTTGGGGACTAGGGGCCTTGTAGGATCACCCTTGGGTTGTACAGCTCAGAGTAAGGATTACTGGCTGCCTTTTGGGACTTCCCGGGATTTATCCTTCCTTTAAGTTGTATCTTCCAGGGGCATAGCTCACCTGCTGTGCTGGCCAGGTTAGAGCCACCTCATGATAGCTCAAGCCTAGGGCAGGGTGGCTTGCCCATAAAATGGCTAGTGACGGGTTCAGATTGACTCCTGGCCTGGACCATACTAAAGATTTGGTTAGCCCTTGCTGTTTAAACATGCTAATGTTAAACTACAGTGGCCCTTAGTTTACCCAAAACTTCTGTGGCTGGCTCATTCTTCTGACTGGGGGGGCACTTGATTTTTACAAAGTATCTAAAGCATTACCCATTTTTCCTTGTTCTTTTAAAATATGCTGTAATATAGTGGATGTGTATAAATTGCAGGACATTGCCTCCTGTGATTATTTCACTTACTACCACGAACACTAATTTCTGCAATCTGCATAAAATTTACATCTATGCTTGCTCATACAGTTGTGTGTGAAGAAGGCAATTCAGAGCTATCAATGCATTTCTCTTCAAGAAAACAGACATTGCCCGAGAAGTAAAGGAACAGAGGTTTAGATTTGGAAAGACAATCTACAGCCATTGTATGCAGCATCATCCATGTATTTCTCTAACACATTTGTTTCTTGTCCTTCATCCAAAGAGTTCAGGTTACACTTGTGGGGTCATCCCATTTTGTCTTCACAACCACCCTGTAAAAGTAGGTCAGATTGAGAGATGGTGAGTTGCCCTATGGTTGCCCGAAGAGCTTCATGGTTAAATGAATTTTTGAATGTAGCACATCCAGGTCTAGGTCTAATATTTGAGCCACTATATCATGCTAGGTTTTTTACATCTGAATAGAAAGCCTCAATAGTGGCTTTTGAAAACCTTGAAAAAAGAAAACTCTTGTTTCCTAAGGCTCCTTCTTCCACTGGTAAATTACAACTAGAGCTAGAAGAGGCTTCCTAGTGTGTAATAATTTTATTTTTAAAATTTTATACCTCAGCTTTCCTCTTGGCTGAAGGGGGCGTTTGTACAAATAAAGAATGAAGCCTGTAAAATCCACTGATTGAGATTTCCAGTGTGGCTTCAAATGCTATCCTTATCAACAGAGAAAACTATTGCTCCCCACCTGATGTGTAATTTCATTCTTCCTTTTTATGTGAAACATACCCTTTTTGTCTTAGTGTGGAATTTGTTTCCACATGAATGTGTTTATGTTAAGATGGGTTGAAATCTTGAGTAGTCTTATTGGTAACTATATTTATATTTATTTTTTAAGTATTTGTACATACAATTTTCCTCAATGGGGACTGAAGAATTTCCCTGCTTCCATTTTATCCTCACAACTACCCTGTGAAGTAGGTTCAGCTGACTGAGAGTCTCTGGCCCAGGGTCACAGAGCTCTTCCATGGCAGGATAGAGATCTAAACCTGGTTTAGTACTCAGACTCTAAATAATTTGTAGGGCCATCATCACCATGATTTAAGCAACATAATATTTATGCTCTGAATGTAAACACAAATAATGCCTACTGAGTCTCATTGTTTCTTTTCAGATCTTTTTATAGACAGTTCAGTTCTTGATATTCACAGCAAAGGTCAAAACTGTCATGTACCAGTATTTCCCCCCAAATCAGTTCGACTTTCTGAATCAATTGACAAATCATCTATCAGTCAGTCTTGCAGCTTTTAAACTTCCATGTTCTGTCATCATCTTTATTGTTTTTTTAAAAAAAGAACCTTCAGTCTTTTAGTCCTTGTTTACCCGTTACAGAGGTAAGCGTAGCATAAACCATAAGGGCAGGATAATCCCTAAATGGCTGACTGGATAGCCTTTGTGAATGAAACCACCATGCTCAGAAACATTTGACTCTTCACTTCTGGAGCAACAGCAGCAGGGAAGGCTTTGACCAATGCATCCTGCTTGCAAAAGCAATTGTTTGGCTACTGTGGGAAACAAGATACTGGATTAGATGGACTTTTGATCTGATACTGCAGGGCTTTTCTTAAGACCCTACAACATTACTTCAGAAATCAGAGTGAAGTAGACAACAGTATCTCACATGCAAACATCTTGACAGCTCTGTATTATCAAGCCTCTTGTGGATTTCCAGGTCAGTGCATTAAGTGAAAGATACTGGTTTTTCTTCTTACTGCTGCTGAATTTATAGACTTTGTATCTTTGCTAGCACTCAGGAAACTCAAGTTCATTGTTGTCATCTATAAACCCTGTAAAACAGCAATATAACCTTGGAAAATTGGACCAGTGAAATCTGATCTTATTGGCTCTGTTACAGTCATGTAAGATGCTTGGCCCTGACCTGGAAACCCAGGCTGGCTGATCTCAACAGATTTTGGAAACTAAGCAGGATCCATCATGGTTAACACTTGGATGAGAGATCACCAAAGAATACTAGGGTTGCTACAGAGAGGCAGGCAGTGGCAGATCACCTCTGAATGTCTCTTGCCTTGAAAACCCCACAGGGTCACTATAAGATGGCTCCGACTTGATGGCAAACATTAAAGATGCCTGGCTATTTACAAAACTATCATTTTTTGTGACCACTGTAAAGTAATGTAATTAATTTTCACATGTAGGGCATTTTCTGTGTCAAAAAGGAAGCAAACCTAAGATGGTCTACTCAGAAATAGGTGTGATTTACTCCCAGGAACATCTTTTTAGGATTACAGCTTAAAAAGATTAAATTCCTGGATATGCCAATGTACATATCTGTAGGATGAAACATCTATAAGAAAGTTATGAATCTGGTATATACTTTATCCAGGGATGTGTTGGACTGAATGGGCCATTGGCATCCCAGACTATATTTATTGGTGTTTCTGGTTGTAAATTTCTTTTTAAAAAGTCTTGTATTTCTGTTTTGGTTCTTACTATCAGTTCTCAGTCTCTCAAATGTTCAGTATGCATCTTCCATCTGGTTTTTTTTATGTGTTTCATTAAATGTCAGCAAGAGAGGATTATGATCCGCAAATGTACTTGGCAGAATCTCTACATCTTTTAGTTCTCTTATCATTGAAGCTGTGATCCAGGCCATGTCTATCCTGGACCAAGACTTGCGTCTAGATGAGTAAAAAGTATAATTCTTTCCATCAGTGTTTCTTGTTTTCCAAGCATCTATCAATGAGTATTCCTCTGCTGTTTGCAAAAAAATTTTGGGTAGAGTATTGCCTGTTTTGGTATTCTTTCCCTGTTTTTTCCTGTCAGTTTTAGGATCAAAGACTGCATTAAAGTTGCCCAGGATACATATATCTTCAAAATTTCCCTTCGTCAAGATATTCCTTATTTCCATAATTTTTTTCCTTGGTTTTGATTAGGAGCATATATGTTTATTATTATCATTCTTTTCCCTTCTCTCATTATTGAGACAGCTACTATTCTTCCATCTTTTGATCTATAGATTAATTAAGGGTGCAAAAAATCTTTCACATATGTAACTACCCTTCTTTTTTGTTGTCACCTGCTGCAATGAATGGCCCTCCTATTTTTCTGTTCGTCAGATATTTTGTGTCATTTTTCTTAATATGGATTTCTTGCAGACATGTTACGTCTGGATGGTGTTTTACTATTTGTTGGAAGATTCTTCTTCGTTTTGGGGGTTATTGAGTCCATTTACATTATTATATTCAGAAGTCTGTTTGCCATTGTTTGTGTTTATGTTACTTGTGTTCTTATTTCTGTATTGAAATCTAGTAATCTGTGATTGGATTATTTTTTTAGGTCTCGCTCCTGTTTTACGCATTGTTTTCTTGGGTTTTCCATATTCTTGTGTCAGGCCCTTGTCTTCTGCCTCTGCCTCTTCCTCCTCTTCCCCAGCTTCTTCTTCTCTCTCTTTCTCTTCCTCTTGTTGCCAATCTAGTTCTTCTCCATGTTTCTCCAAAAAAATTCAGCTTTAAAAACAGAGTCTATACTTTGTCTTCTGTCTTTATAGTTGAATAATAGTCCTTCAGGTATTAGCCATCTGTATGTGATGTCATTCTCTCTTAAGAGATTTGTCAAGATTGTATAATTCTGTCTTTTCTCACGCACTCTCCAAGGCACTTCCTTTAAAAATTTTATCTCTGTATCTTTACTTATCATTCTGTTTTCATTGGAAGCTTTTCATATTTTGTCTCTAGTTTCTCTCTTGTGAAATTTTATAAGAACCTCTCTTCGTATCCTATTCCTTTTTGCATATGCAGGATTTCTTCTGTATACGGTGCCCATCTCTGCTATTGGATGTTCTTTGGTTCCTATTTTTAGTTGTTCTGCTATATTGTGAGCTAGTTCTTCCTTTAAATTTTTATCTATTTCTTCAGCTACATTTTGGCATCTTATTATTAAACCTGCTTTATCCATCTTTAGGTTGATTAATGTTTTCTCCATTTTGTCATTTTTATCTTTTAATTCTTGTAGTTCTTGGTTTATGTCTTGGACTTTTTCTTCTAGTTTGGTTGCAGTTGTAGCAATATTCATTATTTCTTTCTTATTTTCTGATATTTATTTTTTAGTTTCCTCTGTTTCAGTCTTTATTTGATTAGATATTTCCTCCATTTTTTCTTGAATAAGCTCCATTTCCTTCTTGATTAATGTTGGTAAAGTTGTTTCTGCCATTTGTTGCATTGTTTGAGTTACACATTCTTTAATAAGGGCTTTTAGGTCTTTAACTGTCATTTGTGCCATGTTCATCTTTAACCGACTGGATACACTTGTTTGTCCTGGTGAGGGTACTGAGTTTCTCCTGCAACTACCTGAACCTGATGCCATGTATTTTCTTTATCTATTTGTTTTCCTTTGTCTATTTGTACTCTATTATTTTGATCAATTTGTCTTATTTCATTTAATACTTTTTCTTATCTTTTCTATCTTCACTTTCTATTAAATGCATTTATTTTTCCATTATAAGTCCTTTTCAATATTTTAGTTAGTGTCTCTTTGAAGTCTTTTTCTGTTCTCCATCTCCTTCTCGTTGTATTGTTATTTTCTGTCACTAGGTGCCACTGTCAAATGTCTTTCCTTTGTTCTTCTCTTTCTGGCCTCTCCTGTCTCTCGTCTCCTCCTTTCTTGCCTTCCATCTTCTGCCCTCTGATCCCTCCCCCCTCACAAATTGCTTCATCACTCTTCTGTGCCTCTCCCTCTGTCTCGTCACCTCCTCATCTCTATTCCGCCATCTGTGCACCAAACTTTTAAAGGAGCAGCTGGAAGAGAAAGAGGACAAAATAAAATTATGTAGCAACCAGTATCTCCAGCTTCACTATCCTGATTATTCTCTGTGATAGTAAGAGTTATTTAAGCCTTTATGTTTATTTAGCTGCTTTTTATTACATCTGCTCTATAGCCTCTCAGGACATCTCTTGAGTCTTGAGCTCTAGTCCCCCCCCCCCATCTTCCATTTGCCCTTGTTTAATTCTCAGCCTTGTAAATGTGTATAAATGGTACTTAGCTTTGGTTTCTGCCATGTTTGTAGTTGTTTCATGTTGTAGACTCCTTTCAGTTCTTTGAAGCTTGGCTAGTGCACACACAAGCATTCTCTTTGTGTTGGACATCCAAGGGATTTCTTGCATGGAACAGACCTAGGAGGCTAGAAGAGTAGCCACCCTTTCTAGACCTGATTAGAGTTCCTTGCTAAGTCTCTCCCTCCAAGAGAGAACTTTAGGCTGTTGGAATGCCTAAAAATAAAAACCTTCTGGAATAGCAGAGCATGCAGAGCTCCTCTCCACACGTCTGCTCTCGTCAAGCCGGAACCCAGCAAGTCTCAAGCCGGAACCCAGCAAGTTGGAAAGAGGCCTTTTTTCTGAGACAACTCTATGATGAAAGCAAGAAAATGACTTTGCAGATTGCACAGCTCCCAACCAGCTCCATCTTCACCGATAAACTGACTGTGGAGACAAGGGACAGTGCAGAGACTGGTGTGTTAAGTTGGCTCACTTGTCCTGGAATGATGGTCCCTAGATGGTGACTGTAAGCCTCTGAAATGATTCTCAAAGAGGCATCGGAGGCATTTTTAGATCATTTAAAAAACATTTCTACAACACACTATATGGTTGATAATTTATTCTAAATTTTGACTCCTGGGAGTCAACATTACTGCAGTACTTATTAAGGATACATTTATTTAACAGTTAACTGTGAAAATTGGATTTTATGTTAAGAGAAGAACCGTGCTTTGTGGATAGCTTATTTATTCATTGATGAAGCTCTGCCAATATGTAGCACAATTATTCTCAAGTTTTAGATAAGTTCTCCTGTCAAAGCTATCAAGATAGGCAGAACCAACGCACGTTGTCATTTTGACAGGGCATCTTTTCGTATTACTAAGTTTATGCATCTGCTGAAGAGATGGAAAACTATCAGATTTGTGTGCTGGGACAGAACACTTGTATTTGTGTCACAGGCACCCAGACAAAGTGCCTTTATAGGCTTTGTAGAACTACTTGCATAATCATTGTGACTGCTTCCAATGCCAGTAATTTTATCTCTGGCACCAGTTGTAATTTTGTCTTTGCTTATTAACTCTTCCACCTTTCACTCATGACACTTTCTAGATTGATAGAATGATTAGCTGTAGTAAACCTAATGATGATGAGACAGCTGGGCATTCCACCCCAGAAGCTGAACAGTTCTATAAAGCTTGCTTTAAATGTCTTCATAGAATAGATAGGAATAAGGTCAGTTTGTTTTTTATCCAGTTGTTCTTTCATTCATACTGTTGTGAGCTAAACATGGAATATTTTCACAATGTAGATTTACTGTAAAAAAGGGAATATTTCATTTTCCTTCCTCTTCTGTTAACCAAGTTTTACTTGCAACTCACACAACTCCGCTCAAATGGGTCTCCTCGCTCCTGCATGTGTATTTCTCCATTGCTTTCTCTAATTTCTGCAGAGGTATTTGCAGACTGAGGAGCAAAAACACAGTTTGCTCCCTCTTGTGGCACAGCAAGGGAATTCCTGGAAACAGGGAAGTCTGATGCTGCGCTGCAAGAGAGGACAAACTGCATTTTTGCACCTCAGACTGCAAATACCTCTGCAAAAATGAATGAAAGAGATGGAGGAATACAAATACAGGAACAGGGAGACACGTTTGTGTGGGAAAACGTCAGAACAAGCATCTGTCAGAGAAGTGGCAAGTCACTGTCTAGTGCTTTTAAGACATTGTGGAGGCAATTTTAGTTTTTAATATATTTATATCTGACAAAGTAACTTCATCTGGATATTTAATGCAATGGAATGGGCTGGAAATCTGTGGCAACTGGAATGTTCACTGCCAATGCACATCTGGTAATAATCCCACTACATCTGTTTCTAGTAAGGTTGCAACTCCACTTGGGAAATTCTTAAACATTTGAGGGTGGAGCCTGGGGAGGGCGGAGTTTGTGGAGGGGAGGGAGCTCAGAAGGGATAGAGTACATGTTCTGAATCTGCCATTTACTTCAAGGAAACCGATCTCTGTACTTTGGAGATCAGTTGTAATTTGGGAGAACTCTAGCCCCACCTGGAAGTTGGTAAACCTACATGTTATCTGGTTACAATCATTCATGCTTTAAAGTCATGTAATATTGCTTGGTAAGATCATCCACAGTGCATGAGCTTTCCAGTATTACAGAAGTTTTCATGAGACTAGACGTTTAAATAGAGGGGGCAGATGGCCTTAGACCATGATCTCAAGGCTTCTGCTGATTTCAGTCAACATAGGGTATGGGTCACTGGTGGGACAGTTGGCATTCTGGGAAGAAGAAGCAAAAAATGGAAGCCATCCAGTTGGAAATATAACAGCCAACAGACGATAAAACTGTGGTAGTGTTAGGTGGTGAAACTTCCCAGGTTCTTCTTCCTACAGTTGGTGTCTCTTTTTATTGTAAAAATCCCAGTATTGCCAAAGTATCATACTTAATGGCTGCAAGATTCTAGGCCCAATTCACAGGCTGTTTTCGACCGTTTAAAGCCTGAAGGATCACTTGCGGTCATATAGGCACTGAAGATGTCACCTGGGATCCTTCTCTGTACCCACCTCTGTCTGAAGTATGGTGGAAAGTTACAAAATGGAGGGCTATTTGAGTATGGTATTACAGCTTGGAAAGCCTTTGGAGGTTCACCTTGTGCCATCTTTGTCAGTATTCCATTGAGAGTTTAAAATTGCTCTGTTCAGAGGGACTTTACCAGAATTTCAAGATTTTATCTGATGAGTACCTGGCTGCCAATTTAGTTAGAATTTTATGCTGCTGATCTCCAACAGTATTTCTTGTTGTTCTATTACTGTTGTTTTTAATTTGTATAAAGAATTATTATATCCCATAGCTTAGTACTTTTGCTCTTGAGGTGCATATTGCAAAGTATTGTTGTTAATTGTGTGTGTTGCTGCCTTCCAGCTCCTCACAAAATTTCATCCTGTGTTACCTCAGTCCGTAATGGGATCCTCTTTGGACAACGGCCTGAACTTTAATTAGGCTAACTAGCAAATGGGCCATATTGAAAACGGGGGAAGAAGCTCATAGGAAGTTGAAGTCTCTGTGTAACTTGTGGTCAGACACTGAGATAGAAATAGAAAAAGCAACGTTCCAGGATGTTAGTTGAAGAGGTGGCTGAAGCCAGGAAATGACAATAGTTATCACAGGATCCATTTGCAGGTAATTCAAGGAGCCTGGATCAGCTGAGATTCAGGAGCTTCATGCTATAAAAGTGTATAGCACTCCCATGGATCACACCAAAATATTCACCTGCATAGTTTATTGCCAGAAATCATAATCAAAGATTAATGTTGGAACTTGTTTTGTGAAATATAAATGTACACCATTTTTTGTTCACAGTTGTTTGCTTCCTCTAAAATCCTTGACATTTTCTTATTCATCTTACAGCATCTATCAGTTAAAGCTTTGACACATCTTCACTTTGTCATAATCCCTTTGATTAACGGTTCTGCCACCAATGTTTTACAAGGATTAATATCTGCCTTACATTTTTTGTTTCATCCAAAGAGCACCTGATTTTTTCCCCCTGTTACACATGTCCTCCATACTAGTTGACTAGAATCAGTTTTCTGGAACATGTTATTTCATTCCTGAAAATGCATCTTTAAAACTAGTATCCAATGGCTGTTGTTTTTCACACCAGTAGTAATCCAAAATCATGCTGAAGTTCCATGAATTCTGCATAAAATCCATTGATATGATGCTTTCAGTACTGCCAAGAACCCATGAAGTGCATTAATACCATTAATAAAATAATGGTTTTTTTTAACCTCCATATGCAATGAATTATATTGCCAAAGGACCTTGCTCAGAAATCATCACCTGTATAAAATAAAGCATGTTTCTAATCCTGGGCTAAGTAAGGCACTCATTTTTCTAAAACATTAAAGAGCTATAAGGGAACAAAATAATTTAATACAGATGGGCATGCTACTAATGATACTGCAGTAAAGTTTGTTTAGCACATTGATAGGACAGTATTACAAGGACACAAGAACACACAATTTATCTTTAAGCACAAAACCTCCAGGGAAGAGCATTCTAAATTAAGAAACAAGATACCTTCTATATTTCTTGCTACAAGCTTAAATGGGAAATACCAAAAGTCTTTTAAACTCTGGGGGCTCAATCCAGCCAGAGGTAAGGAGGTTTACTTTGTAGTCTCTTTACTTTCTCCCTTACTTCATTTATACCTCACCTTTCTCCTCAAAATACCAAAGTGACTTACATCATTCCCCACTCCTCCATTTTATCCTCACAACAACTCTGTGATGTAGGCTAAGTTGTGTGATTGACCCATTAATCTATTAGGACTTTGGGAAGGTGGTTCCCCTTCTACCCTGGGGAGTAACCAGGTGTGCCTGCACATGCAAGTGTGAGAAGAAGCAGTGGATTTTCAGTTCAGAAGGGAAAGACAGAAAGGCAAAGACTGCAGGAGGTCAGGTGAAGGACTTTGGGTGCAGGATATTTCTTTCTCTCTCCTCCCCGCCCCCTGGGTTGCCCACAGGAATGCCTCTTTGGCTGTATAAATACTCTGATTGAATATTTTGTAAATAAAGCAAATCTTCCAGTGTTTGTTTATTTATTTAATTAAATTTCTAACCCACACTTCCGCCGAAGCTGCTCAGGGCAGCTTGCATAAAGTCTTAAAACCAACATACAATATAAAACCAGCAAAACAACATAAAGTAACATTCCATAAGAATTCCAATAAATACAGTTAAACTATTTAAAATGATGGCATCCTATCATAAAATACAAGTGCTACACGACTGATGAAATCAATTTGTTACTGGAACGCCTGGCGAAACAGCTCTGTTTTCACGGCTCTGCGAATTGCTGGACGCAGCGCATTCCCCCAGGAAAAAAAGCCCTGTTTAAAGCTAAGCTGATGCAAACATTTGAACAAGAGAGTGACTATAAGAGGTATATCACACACAATTTGACATTAAAAAGGAGTCAGAATTTTTTTACTGCTGCTGCAGAAAAGAGCAAGAGTCCAGTAGGACCTTAAGGCTAATAAAATTTGTGGCTGGGTATGAGCTTTTGTGAGTCACTGCTCACTTCTTCAGATTACTATTGCTGTGTATTATAAACATAGCAAGCAATGGTCTTAGTTCTTAGGGTAGGAATGTCTTGTGAGGTAGTTTTAAGGCTTTTTTGGGCTGTTCTAGTAGTTTGATGTTTGAAACTTTCTGTGATTTTATATGGTTTTTAATTTCTTACCCATTTTGGGCCACAGTTTTGTGGGAAAACAGAGGGCCTATAAATAAATAAGCCTGTTGCTGTCCCTCATAGCCAAAACAAGAAAACAGCCAGAGAAGCAGTGGGACCTTGGGATGACAAAGGAATAACAGGATTGCTAAAGGAAGATGGGGAGATGGCAGAGAAGGTTAATGACTTTTTTGTTTCTGTGTGCACTGTGGAAAGCATGGGGCATATATCCATGCCACAGCCCCTATTTTCAGGAAGGGAGTCTGAAGAACTGAGCCAAATTGAGGTGACCAGAGATGAAGTTCTACACCTATTGGGGAAATTAAAAACTGATAAGTCTCCAGATCCTGATGGCATAAACCTAAATAGCCTTCTCAGAAGTGCTGCCTGTTCCATGCAAAAGGCCAGCTAGACAGGCACAAATTAGGGGTCTCAATGCATGGTTGAAAGGGTTTAAGTTTGTTAGGCACTGGGATGCTTTTTGGAACAAGTAGGACCTGTACAAAAGATATGGTCTCCACTTGTCCTGAGAAGGAACCAGGCTGCTGCTGCTTAAAATCAAAAGGGTGGCAGAGCAGTTTTTTAACTAAATGCTGTCTGAAAGCCAACAGGAGATGAAATATCTCTGGTTTGGATGACTTATCACTAAGAAATAAAGGTGTAGCTCTTACTGTTCTAGAAAAAGAGAAGAAGAAGAGATTGGATTTATACCTTACCCTTCACTACCTGAAGGAGTCTCATAGTGGCTTACAATTTCTTTTCCCTTTCCCTCCCCACAACACACACCCTGTGAGGTAGGTGGGACTGAGAGAGCTCTGAAACAGCTGTGACTGTCTTTAAGAACAAACTTTTTTCTGCTGCTTCAGATCAACACAGCTACTGACTTGAATATATTTTCTGGCCATTATTATTTTTTATTTCATGATTATTACTGAAAATAATTTTGCAGTATATAGGAGTGGCCCTGCCCAGTTTGGTGTCGAGTACCGGTTTAGTGTAGTGGTTAGAAGCATAGACTCTAATCTGGGGGAACCAAGTTTGAGTTTTCACTCCTCCACATGCAGCTGCTGGTGTGACCTTGGGTCAGTCATGGCTCACTTGGAGTTGTTCTATCAAGAGCAGTTCCTGAAAGAGCTCTCTCAGCCACATCTACCTCACAGGGTGTCTGTTGTGGGGAGGGGAAGGGAAAGGAGATTCTAAGCTGCTCTGAGACTCTTTCAGATAGTGAAGGGTGGGGTATAAATCCAATTCCTCCTCCTCCTCCTTCCTGGATAGCTGCAGCCTAGCCTGATTTCATCAGATCTCAGAAGCTAAGCAGGGCCAACATGGATGGGGAAGGCAGGCAATGGTAAAGCACCTCCAAATGTCTCTTGCCTTAAAAACCCTATGAGGTGACCATAAGTCAGCTGTGACTTGACATCAAAAAATATAGAGGAGGGGGTGTTAAAAGTATCTGCCCAGGGGTCATATGGGCTAGATAAGCCACTGCTTACCACTTTCCCTTTATTTTGGTTTAATTAGAAAAATGTATAAAATTCTGCAATTGGAGTTTGTACCATTTGCTGCTACTTCCATTTTAATTTTAGCTCTCCTCACGTTACTGATGAACAGATGTACAGTGCAGTACAGTGCAGATGTGTACTGTAGGAAAAAAGCACTATAGTAATGTAGAAAAATGCACTGCATACGTACAATGATAAACATCACAGTAAAAGACCTGTGGTGCTATCATGCACTGCTTTAGCAATACACATTGGGGGTGTCAAGGAAAAGACATAAATGGAAGGAATTCAAACTTTTGGCACACTTCATATGCACAGTACTTGACACAAGATTTAGAAATATTAAACAGGACAATTCGAATCCCCAGCCCTCGGTCCTCATGACCGTTGGGCTGGGGAGGTGCCTTTGCCTCCTGGCCAGATGAGGCAATTTGCAATTAGGTGCGAAAAGAGCACCTTGGGGATGTAAGCGAGGAGGGAGGGGGCCAAGAGGCTTAAAAGCCTGGCCCCTCCTATCCTCATTGGCAGTCACGCAAGTTCTCGGGTGCTCTCAGCGGGAAACTCTGCAGCGCAGCTTGCTTTTTTGTGGGCCAACTGCCCTGCGAGCTGCACAGCAGACATCTTCCCTCTCGCTTCTTCAGCTCCTGGGTTTGCAGGGCTGCTGGAGGCTCCGGGGTTTCGGCAGCTGCTAGGCGGGCAGATGGTGGTGTGGAAGAGCGAGGCGGCATTGGGCTCTCAGGCCCCGGTGGCAGCAGATGGTGGCGCAGAGAAAGTTCTGCACTTGGGAGCCTAGCAGGGAGCGGAGCAGAGTAGAAGTTGGGGAGACCTGCTCAGTTGCTGGGGCATTCCCCCAGACACGGTTTGGTTACGGGGCTTGGGGGCATTGTTTGGCACTGTTGGCAGGGGGGATTGTTTGGCACTGTTGGCAGGGGGTGGTGTGTGTGTGTGCTGGGCATTTTGTTGTGAGACCTTTATTAGTTGTGTTGTGTGGTGGAACAGGCCCAGCTGGGTTTCTTCGGGGGGTTTTCTCCCCCCCCCCTTTTTGGAACAACAGCTTCAATTGGGGATCTGGTGACCTGAGAGTTTTTTCTCCTTTAATTTTGGCCACCCTCCCCCTTACTAGGGGCGGTCGAGTTTTGGGGTTTTTTCACCCACTTCTGGGGTTCTGGAGTTGAAGCACTGGTCTAAGGAGATGCCAAGTTAGGCCATAAGTTTGGAAAGGTAGAAAACAAAAGTGGGTATTGGGTGTGGCAGGCAGCCATTTTGAATTAGTTCACAGTGGCCATTTTGTCTTACCCTAATGGCCAGTTGAATTTAGCCTTGTTGCCAGCTGTTGCTTTCAATGTTGATATTGCAACTTAACTGCATTATAGTTTTGTCCGTGAAGGTGGCTACTACATCTGAGCCATGGCACCTAAAAAAGGCTTGGGTCATTCAAAAGGAAAGCAGCCTATACCCAAACCACCGCCTTAGCGGCCTGCCCCAACCCTATCCTCGTTGGATGACAAGGACGATGGGGTTCAGCCAGCTATTTTGGACCACTTAATGGCAGTGGAACAGGCCACATGGTTATCAACTCCCCTGGCGAGGCCATTGGCCGGGGTTCCTGGACAGAAGGAGATGTGTGCCGCAGCCCATAAGCACTTTCAGGCCGAAGTTTTAACTCGCTTGTCTCTTGTAGAAGGGCAGACTGTGTCATCTGCAACCAGTGCTGATGGGGTCCCTGGGACTTCTGATCATGGCAATCCTCCTACACCTCTGCCTGCAGGTCAACAGGACCAGGTTGCTGTTGTGGCCAGCCCTTTGTCACTGTCTAGTAAGTGCAGCTTGCACCACACTGAAAGCGGTTGGCCTTGGGGCTGCCCATCAGCTGAGGGCATGGCAACAGCTCCTTCAGGCATTATGGCTTGGGGCATGGGCTATAGCCAGGCATGTGGCTCTCCATCCATGGGTGCACATCCATTGGTCTGTAGTGTTGGTTCTCCGCAGCATTGCGATGTGCTAGGTACACCATGGCGGGGTGGGCCTTCCCCTTATGGCCTTATGCTTCTGCCCCGCTTTGGGGACTAGGGGATCATTTGCTTCTGTCTGCTAGAGAGAAGATTTGCAAAGGCAAATACGTAGACGTTTTCACACTTTTATACCACGAATTGGAGAAGAAAGAGAAAGATGAAATGGAGGATAGGGATAAGGAAAAGTATAGGAGGATGAGAGTGGATAAAATCTGGGCCAATTGGGTAGCAGGTTTCTTGGTATACGCGGGTGTGCTTTCTAAGGTGCAACCGTATAGGACTGCTTCCCTATTTCAGTATTTTGATATAGTGTATAAAGGGTATACTGGCTTTAGTGGCCCTGCTTGGCTCCAGTATGACAAGGAGTTCAGGAAGCGGGCTGCCATGAACCCTTCTTTGAGATGAGACCAGATTCACCGGCACCTTTGGCTGCAAGTTATGGCATCCTCTAGGCCTAACCCGGGGACATTTAGTGGAGCATGCGTCCGGGTCCTTCAGTCCCCGCCCAGTGGTGGGGCGGGTGGTTCAATCCCGCCAGATATGTTGGGAATTTGGAGCCCAAGGCGTGTGCAACAGGAAATCATGCCAATATCGACATGAGTGTCCATTATGTACGGGCCCACACCCTTTCTCTGCATGTTTCCGTGGAAAACCCCGGTGGGGCCGCAGACGGCCAGATGGGAGTGGACCTGGGCAGTTGCCGGGAAAGGAGGCCAATGCCCATAAGACTGAAAGTGCTTAAAAAGTTGTTGCATTTTTATCCTAGCAGAGTTGATTCTTTATATATGTTAAATGGTTTTTCACAAGGTGACAGGGTTCCAATTATGGCACGTAACCTCTGTTCTATATGGGGCATGGAATAGGTAGTCAGGCAAAAGATTGGGAAGGAGCTAAAGGAAGGGTGGGTTATTGGACCTTTCCCTCACCACCCTGTCCCCAACCTTCGGGTGTCGCCATTGGGAATTGTACCCAAAAAGGCGGCAGGGGAGTTTTGGCTTATCCACCATCTTTCTTATCCCAGGGGTGGCTCCGTCAATGATGCCATCCCTGAGGAGTTGTGTTCAGTACGATATACGTCATTTGATCAGGCTGTGCATATAGTACGCGGCTGTGGAAAAGGGGCTGAGATGGCTAACTGCAACATTAAGTCGGCCTTCCACCTCCTCCCTGTACACCCGCTGGATTTTGACCTTGAGGATCTTTTTGTTTTGAGGGTCAGTTTTACTTAGACAGGGCTGTGCTGATGGGTTGCTCCATTTCATGTGCTGCATTCGAGCACTTTAGTTCTTTTTTGGAGTGGGCCCTTCGTACCCAAACCGGTTGCGCCTCGGTGGCGCATTATTTAGATGACTTTTTGTTCATTGGTTCCCAGGGGTCTGGTCAATGTGATCACATGTTGGGTTCTTTCATGTCCCTAGCTGATGAATTAGGGGTTCCCCTTGCCCAAGAGAAGACGGAGGGCCCTGCACAGATACTTACTTTTCAGGGGGTTGAATTGGATTCGGTGAACCAAGCTTCAGGGCTGTCTGTTGGCAAGTTAAGGGACTTGAGTGGCTGCATTCGGGAGTTCTTGGGCAAGCGAAAGGCCACCTTGAGGGATCTACAGCAGTTGGTAGACCATCTGAACGTCACCTGTAAGGTGGTGGCTCCAGGCCAGGCCTTTTGCGCTGCCATGGCTGGGTTGCGGCTCCCTCACCATAGAATTTGAATCACCGCTGGTATCCCGGAGGACTTGAAAATGTGGCTGGAATTTATTTCTTCTTTTAATGGGGTTTCTTTCTGGAGGGATGAACTCAAATTGGAGGCTGCGCTTCAAGTACACTCCGACATAGCTCGTTCTTCCGGTTTTGGAGTGTACTTTCGCAGACGTTGGTGTGCCGAGACTTGGCCAGAGTCATGGGTAACAGAAGGACTAACAGCCGACTTAACTTTTCTGGAGTTTTTTCCCATCCTGGTGGCCGTTTATCTGTGGGGTAGGGAGTTGGCCAACCGCACTGTGCACTTTTGGTGTGACAGTCTGGCAGTTGTGCAAGTCATCAATTCTTCATCTTTCAGGTCACCATGTGTTATGCATTTGGTTAGGGCTTTTACACTTCGCTGCCTCCAGTTGAACATTTTAATTTTTGCCAGGCACGTCCCAGGAGTGGACAATTGGGTGGCTGATGCTCTCTCTCGTAAACAGATGGAGAGGTTCCGTCAGCTTGCCCCGGAAGCTGAATTGCAGCCGGTACGGATGCCTCCAGAAATGTGGCTGGTTGGAAGGCAGAAGTGCACAGAGCTATAGGATTAGCCATAGCACCAAGCACCAAAAAGGCATATGATCGGGCAGTCACCCAGTTCTCAGAATTTAGACGTGAGGTAGGGTATCCTAGTAGTTGGCTGATTCTGGTGGACCACCTATTGCATTTTTGCATCACATCAAGAGGTAAGGGCCTGGCAATCAGTTCAATTAAGGGGTTGTTGTCTGCCCTGGCATATGCCAGCAAGGTGCAAGGGCTGACTGAAAACACCAGCGACTTTCAGGTACGTAAGTTACTGGAAGGATGGGCTTGTGAGGCAGGGAGGTGAACGGACCCGAGGCAGCCAATTTCACCCAAAATTCTTCACCGCCTATGGGCCTTGTGGGTGGCCATTTGCTCCTCTCACTATGAGGTATCTCTGTTTCATGCAGCAGCCTTGGTAGCCTTTTTGGGGGGCTTTTAGAATTAGTGAGCTTGTTGCCCAATCAAAAAGGGATTCCTCATGCCGGGCTCTCATGGTGCAAGATGTGCGTTTGCGGGCACTTAAGGTAGCCATTACCTTGAGGTGCTCAAAGACGGATCAGAGACAACACGGTGTGATAACTGAGCTGGGCGCATGTGCTGAAAAGCAGCTCTGCCCTGTTTCAGCTCTGGCTGCTTAACTAGCGGTTAGGGGCTTGCAGGCTGGTGTTTTGTTTATGCACCAGGTTGGCTCTCCCCTTACAAGTCACCAGTTTTGGTCGGTGACTTCCAGAGCGCTAGCCAGGATTGGGCTTGCTGGTAGGCATTTCTGTACACATTCTTTTCGTATTGGATCAGCTTCCACAGCAGCAGCCATGGGATATCAGGGGCGTGAGATCCAGCGGTTGGGTAGATGGTGTTCAGCAGCATATAAATCTTATGTCCGACCATTGGCAAAGGACTAGACTTGGCCTGTTGGATGGTTGTTAAACTTGTGCCCCCACCCCTCATTTTTTTTTGATGGTTTGTTACAAGTTCGAGTTGCCGGCTGCAGAGGAAGACAGTTTTAATCTGCAGGCACAGTTATATATTTTGGGTGGCTCATTGTGCCAAGAGGACGTCAGTTGGCACACAATTGGGCCTTAGCCAGTGGGCCTCGGTTGAGTGGTTGGGGTGCCGGGGTCTTCAATGGCCAGGCCTATTACAGCTGTTATTTAATGGTGCGTTGGCCCACCACCAAATGTTTTCGTTATTCATCTAGGCAGCAATGACCTTGGCCTGATTAGTGGTAAGGGATTCATCCTACAGGCTCGTGAGGATTTTCAATTGATTCAGAGGAGATGGCCTGATACTCTCATTGTTTTGTCTGCAAGTTTGATGGTGGGCTGAAAATCCACTAGCCATTGATAAGGCTTGCCGCAAGGCGAACAGAGAGCTACAGCGCTTCCTGGAAGCAGGCGTGGGTATCTTTTTGCCGCACCCAGGCTTTCATGCGGGGTGCAATGATTTGTACAGACAGGATGGTGTACATCTGTCGGAGAAGGGCATGGACATCTTTTGGGGGGATTTACGGCAAGGGCTTCGGAGGGCCTTAGGGCTTCTGATGGGCACAAAGGCCTAAGTTGAGGCTTGGCCTTGGCGGTGGCAGGGTTTCTTATGAGGTATACAGCTGTGGCCCAGTGAGCACCAATTTTGGGCTTTAAGGGGTCTTGTGAGTACAGTCTTTGTGCCGAACGGCATGGGACGGGGAAAACAAACTGCCTTGGGAACCGCCCCGATGGGCTCCTCCCTTTGAGCCTGGCAGCTCGGGGGATGGGGCTACGGGGCGGGGCTAGGCAGCCAGATGGAAGCCATTGATGATGACGCCCGCTTGGGACAGGGGATGGCACCCTATTTATGGACAGGGGAGGGGTATTTACCCCTGGCCTTGACCGTACCACAAACTGTTTGCCCTTGCTGTTTTCTTCCTTCCAGTTAAAGTTTGTCAGTTAATAAAGTGGCCCAAGATTTAACCCATCATCTGTGTCTGCCTCTTCATTCTGGTTCGGGGGGCAATAAAGAATTCCTAATAAGTTGATTCCATTCCAGAGTCGAGACCAGAATTTGGGGACTCTGAAGTCCAAGGATGGGGGATGGAAGCATCGCTAACCTAACACTGCAATCCTATACAGAGCTATTTTGCTCTAAATCAGTTCAAAGAAATGAAATGAAGCTGGAGTGACTCTGCATAGGATTACTCTGTGAAAGTGCTTGATTGTGGCTGGATTTATTTCAGTATTATTTTGACATATCTTGGCTGAATGTTAAATACAGCCGATTTAAAAATGTCCTTTTCCTTTCCAAGTCAACTCTCCACTTATCCCTCTCTATAATCTGAGATCTTTTTGCACAAGTCTCATAACTGAACTAAATTGCAGGGAGTATTGCTATGGTATAAGGGAAGTTCAGCAACATGCCCCCTTTAAGACTGTTGTTTTAAAACCATTTTGGGTTTTATTTAACATAAAATGAATAATTTTGTGAAAGCTTGCACAGGACATTTGGACTGTATCCTGCCAAATGCAAGAATAATGTGGGAAGAGTTTCCTATGTTTCCTGCACCTCTCCCAGCAGTCTCTTTTGAGTCCCAAACTCATGGAACTCCACTGATGGAAGAGGGGTGAGGAAATTATTTTGGCCAATTTCCCCTCCTTATTGCAACTTCCTAACAAATAGTTTCCATGACTGCTGAGCTAAAAAATATTTCTGTGGAAATGGGAATGCCCAGGAAATTTGTAACAACCAGTATTTTCTGCTGACAGTTAGTTGGATACAACTTTTCTGTGATCCTCATTGAATTTTTTAAATGGATCTCCATGACTGTTTTATTGTTCCTTCTTTATGCCTCTATTACATTATCATGACTTTCATGTCAGTTTTGATGTAGTTTTGTGACTGGTTATTTGATCCCCACTCTTCTCTCCCGTACATTTTCTATGATCTTTTTCATTGACTTGATTACTTTGCCTTTGGCCACCAGGTCCTTTTTCAGCTTGAACTACTATGTTACTCTGAGTCAAGGTTGATTGCCCAGTGAACTAGAAAAGGAGTGGACTTTTAGCACTTCTAGGAGAAAAACCTCCACTTAATGATTCTACAATTAGTGTTCCAGTCAATCTCTTAGGTGATAACTGAAATCCCTCTAGATCAATGTTCTCACTATTCTTTAGCCCTCCTGTAAGAACATTAATATTACTTGGTGCATCTCCCAAGTGAAGTAATAGCATATAAATTAGGCAAACGGGGAGTGTGATCAAGAATATTTAATAAGCCAAATTGCTATTTTGTGGTCTTTTATTCCCCTAAATAATATTCAACTTCCTTAAATTTAGCCATATTAAATTAAGCAACTTCTTTCCTGCCACATTCCAGGAGTACAGGGGAAGTTAGCCATTTAGATCTCAAAAACATAGTAATATTATGGCATATGATAATTTGTTTTACTCCAGCAAAAGCAAATGGCATGCATACCAGACAATCTTTTCTTGCTACCTAAATCTGAGCAGGCTAGGTACCAGGAATGTGTTCTATCATGAGGAGATTCCACAGAAAACTTGGTATCTCTGATGGCCAACCGTCTTACTTCAGAAGGAAAGGATGTGTGGAGAAAGTTTTGCTGGACAGTCTGAACCTTGTTTCCAGGTGAAGAGATGAATTGTCCCTGGAAGCAAATGTGTACCCAGTGGGTTTTTTTCTTTTCTTTTTCAGGTTTTGATTTTATTTTATTGAAAGAAATAACAGAAAACAGAAAAAGAACAAATAACAGAGAAATAACAAAAAGAAGAACTGTATACAATAAAAGATTGCTTCTAATTTTCTCTATGACAAATATAAATATGATTACAAAATATTATTTTACTCAGTGTTTACAAGAAAGACTCTCTTTTTCTATTGTCTAAATTCCTTATACAGTGGATTTTTTTTCAATGTACAGACTATGGTCTCTATATGTATCATATAGCAGTTGTTTTTCTGTGCTTTACACTAGCTGAAAATCAATGAGGCTGTGTAACACCAACTTAGATCCCTGGTTCATGAAGGCAGACCATTAATCCACTGAGTCAGACCATTGTTTACTGTGATGGACAGTAGCTTTCCAGGGTCTCTGGCAGGTAGTAATCTTTTCCTGTACCTCCTCCCTCAGACCCTTTCAATTGGCTTTAAGATGCTGGGAACCGAACATAAGACCTTGTGTACCTGAAGCATCTGTACTACCACTGAGCCAGCTGAAGCTTCTGGAACTTATATTTGTGCCATTTCTCTTATTGAGATGTGTACATGATGTGTCTTTGTCACACTGAGGTGGATTAAGAGCCAAACCAGTGTGAAGCATTTATCCTTAAAAATTTTAAATAGAAATACCAAGTATATATGCCCTCTGTTTGAACTGGAATCATATGGGGTTTAACCCATCAACTGTGCATAGGTTTGCAAGTTAAAATCACACACCTTGTACTATTATTGGCATTTTCAAGGAGGAAGAGAAAGGTGCTTAACCCCCCCCCCCAAAAAAAACCCTGTCTTTCTCCTTGAAAGGGGACTGGTTTGATTAATGGAACTGTGTATTAAAAAGTTAACCCTTTCTCCCCTGTGCCTACAGTTCTAATCTAAATTAGGGCCATAGGTACCTGCAATAACAGAAAGTATTCATTTTCTGGAATTCGTGACAGTTTATCATGGTAGTAGTGCTCTGTCAATATTTCAGTGTAATTGTTTGTTAGCTGAGATGTTTTGAAAGTGCATAATGTGTGCAGTTTTTTCTCTTGGGAACAGCCATCGAAGATGTGCCTGCCAGCTGCAGTGGCAGAACTTCTCTGCTTAGGAGAAACACTTTTGTGACTGACAGGCTGTCGTTTGCCATCTTGTTAGCATTGCAAACATGCAAGGCAGTATATTTCTTCAACATCTGCTTAAACCAACTTCTAAGAACAGAAATTGACTTGACTTACGAGTTCCTCATTTCCCTTCTCACCCTCGCACCACATTTATGAGGACTGAATGATTACTTCTGAAGCCATGAAGAGAAAGACCACTTAAAATGTCGTATTTGGGATGTGAAATGTCATCTAACAAGCAGGAATCTGAAGCGTCGGATAACTAAGGTTCAAATATGGCCAAAAGTTTTTAAACAAGCAGTTCAACTTCTAGCACATGGCTTAATATAATCACCGGAACCTATATTTCAGTTAAGATTCAGCTTCTGCCAAATTTTAAAACTAAGATTTCACACATTGCCTTGGAATAATTTATTCACACTGGTAAAGCAGAGCAAACCCAAACATATACCTATGATGGTTATGGAAGGGCTATGTTAAATCCCAGGGTCTGAGGGCATGTCATTCAGGAACCTTTTTTAAGGACAATTCAGGGTCTGATCAGTCTGTATGTGGACAGGAATACCCTATATGTAATAAATAATAAAGTGCCTCATTGAGTGGGGATTCCATGACGTTCCACCTCATGGCATTTTCAAGGCAAGAGATTAGCAGAGGTAGTTTGCCATTGTCTTCCTCTGCATAGCAGCCCCAATCTTCCTTGGTGGGTTTCCATTCAAATACTAACCCTGCTTAGCTGCCAGGCTTTGACAAAATCGGGCTAGTCTGGGCTATTAAGGCTGCTACAGGATACACACACACACACACACACACACACACACACATATCACAATAAAAATAATGATATCTTTTAAACTGTGTCTGTAAACCTTCTGAATTGCTATGAGGTTATGTTGCCCTGCAAGGCTTTTTTATGCCTTTTTATGAACTATAATAAAGTATGGACTGTGCAAAGCATGCTTAAGGAACTGTAAAGCATGGTGACCCACTATGATGCTAACCCTTTCTTCACTGCTGTTCCAGTGGCCATCCAAGGTTGCCAGTCCTCTCATCTGGTGAATGAATCAGTTCCACAGTATGCACAAAGCACCAAATGCCATGCCATGCCAGAGCATGAGGACAAAGGACTCCAAAACGCCATTAGGAGACCTCTCCAGCTCACGCAGGCAGACCCCTTTCCTCCCCCCCTCCATACCTGCAAAGCTACATGTAACTCAGAGATTCTATTCATAGTTGCTTAGCAACTAATCACTCGCCCATCAAGGACCTGGCTAAGACCATCAAGAAGACAATGGCCTTGGCCTGATGACTCATCTCACCTACACCCAGGTGCCAGCCACAAGTTAAATTTCTAGCTCTCAATATTGACCACTCCTTAGCTCCCCTCCCCTATTCCTCCTAGCCAATAGCATGTTTTTAGGGATGGACTAACCAGGAGGTGTGACCAGGGGATATGGCCAGCCCCCACACCCCCACATAAAAGGGGAAACCCGACCGCATGCTTGACCCTTCTGCTCTATGACCCCTATCTAAGCTTTATCCTTCTTATGTCCAGCTTGCTATCCCAATACCCTTCCTCCATCTTTAAACTCTAGGTCTGCAACTAGAGTGCCACATGTTGCTTGCTGGTTCAAGCCATATGTCCCTTTTTCATTTCTTCTCCTCCTTCTTCCATTGGAACGTCTCAGTCGATAAGGACAGGTAATTATTGCCCCACCAACAAACTCCTGCTCATGCAACCATGCTGAATATCTCTCTTTATTTTCCTAACCTTGATTAATTGTGTGTGTATCGTTTGTGTGTGAAGAAAATTTCCAGTAAAGGACTTTAATTCCAACCCAATACAGTCTCCATGTCTGTTATTGGTACCTCTGGAAGGGCGGGACCTCTGTATAAACAGGTGATCACTCCCTTAGCTGATTGCATATTGATAATAACTCACAAATCCCCTAATTTTGATAATAACTAAGAGCAGTCAGGCTAATAGTTAGCAAAAGCTACATTGTTAACCACATAAAGAAATCGAGTATAAGGTGCATTCCAAAGGGCACTCCTGCCCATCTTGCAAGCTGCAGCGAACCAGATTTTAGTGTGTAGCAAGGGACTGGGTTTCATGACTTGGTTACTGGCATACGAATCCTTCAGTTGCAACAGATGTTTTCAGTTGTTATGTTTTAGCCTGTGCTACACACAATCCTCACAATAGACATGGTTGCTATTTTGTCTGGAAGGGGTCAATATGCATATTTTCATCCTTGGAATATGAGTACTGGAGCCCCAGGCAGTGTTCCCTCTAAGCTGAGTTAGTGTGAGCTAGCTCACAATTTTTATCCTCCGGCTCACACATTTTTGTCTTAGCTCAGGAAGGATGGCTCCAGAGCAAACTAATTTATGCAGTAGCCAAATCACTTGCTCACAACATTAATGCCCATACCAATAGCTCACAAAGTAGAATTTTTGCTCACAAGACTCCACAGCTTAGAAGGAGCATTGACCCCAGGGTGTGTTTTAAGGGGATCCCCTGTAGTGAATTCTTCTGATACATGCAGTTACTGGGCTCCCAACATACATGGTCATAATGTCTAGAAAGAGTTAATATTATATTTCAAAAAACGTTTGTATCCTTTAATTAATACATTTGGGACACAGTAAATGTTGGGAAGATGTCTCACTACTGCATAAATCTTTCCAATAAGAGTATAAAAACATTGGATTGCTATCAATGGCTACTATTTATTAAACTTATGGTTGTGACTAAATTGTGAATCAGATTTTGCAAAAAAATTGACAAATGCTTTCGACACCATTCTCTCAAATATATAGGCCAGGAAAAGATGAAAATGAAACAAGAGAATGAGGTGATGAAAGTGAGATGGATGTGGCTTTCTTGCTTTATTACAAGGAACTGAGGAGCAATTCAAGAGGTGCTGTAATTGGATTAAAGACTTGCAATTTTCTCTCACTTTCAGTGACTCCCTTTAGGATGTAGACTTATTCAAGTGAGTTTGCAGGCATTTAATTGTTCTCCCGAGTTCACATCTGTGTTAAACATCTCACTGCAGCTTTACACTGAATGTGTTGGTATCCTCCCTTGAGAAATTTAAAATATTATATTTTACCTTCATTTGAACAGATGGAGAAATTCATGTAACAAGCACCTTTGTTTGTTCTCACTTTCTAGTTAATACTTGTACTCTGTCTTGTGTCTCACCTGCATTCTTTTTGAAAAAAGAAAAAATAACTTCATAAAATATTTTGCTACAAACTCTGGTTATTTCCTTACTATGTGTGCTGATGCCACCTCTGTCCACAGCATAAGTTATAGTACTTTTACATACCAAAACATAGAAAACATTTTTGAGTATGCATGCAGAAGGACACATTTCCCCCCCTCAGGTACAGATATACCTGTAAGGGTCTTTATTTGATTCAGCACTTGTTTCCAAAAAAAATCATATTATGACACATTCCCACCAACAATGTATGTACATTCCCTTTTCACCACAGTTTTTCCAACAGTAACAGAAGGACACATCTTCATGTATCTTTCACTTCCATTCAGTACATTTGGAAAGTTCCAGTTATTTGAAAGAAGCTTCTGAAAAATATTGGTATAATATAGTATGAAGAATCCCGTTCCCTATTGCATCTTGGTCTGAACTGACAACTGTTGACATTGCTCTTTCCTTTACTGCAGAGATGTCAGCCATTTTGCTACTGTAGTTAGGAGGAAAAGTCAGGAGGGGCTTCACCCTTCAGCTGAGGTTTTACAGAAGAAACTGATGAAATGTAATTCAATTATGTATAAAATCTACTCTTCCTCACAGATGGATTTCAAAAAATTCCTGAGATTGGTGTTTAGTGATTTAAAAGAGATTTTGGCACTTTAGTGGACTAAACACTACAATTAGTTTGGCACAAGGGAACTTAGATCATACAATTTTCATGTAGACTACCAAAGATGCTTTGAAATGGAAATAGCCTAGAAGAGGTGAGAGTTTCTAACAGAAATGTACTGCACACCAAATATCCAAGTTTGGAGTGTAGCTCCTCAGGAGACTGCTAGGCTTCCTTATGATAGTATGGAAGATGAGAGAAATAACCTCTGGAGCCAAAAGTAGAGACATCATTTCATTTTAAGTGAATCAAACAGAAATTGCATTCTAAATTCTTTAGTCAAACAGAAATTCTATTTTTGTCACCATTTTCCATTCCATCATTAGTTGTTAAGGGAACTTTGTTTACTGCTTTGACAACCTGACTTAAGAACATAAGAACATAAGAGAAGCCAATGTTGAATCAGACCAACGGCCCATCTAGTCCAACACTCTGTCACACAGCGGCCAAAATATACCAGGTGCCATCAGAAGGTCCAGCAGTGGGGCCAGGACACTAGAAGCCCTCCCACTGCTGCCCCCTCCAGCACTAAGAATAGAGTGCATCACCTGCCCCAGACTGAGAGTTCCCTTCTATACCCTGTGGCTAATAGCCACTGATGGACTTCTGCTCCATATGTTTATCTAATTCCCTCTTGAAACTGTCCATGCTTGTAGCTGCCACTACCTCCTGTGGAAGTGAATTCCATATGTTAATCACTCTTTGGGTGAAGAAGTATCTCCTTTTTTCTGATCTAACCCAACTGCTCAGCAATTTCATGGAGTGCCCACGAGTTCTTGTATTGTGAGAAAGGGAGAAAAGTACTTCTTTCTCAACCTGCTCAATCCCATTCATAATCTTATAAACCTCAATCATGTCACCCCTCAGCCGTTGTTTCTCCAAGCTAAAGAGCCCCAAGCATTTTAACCTTTCTTCATAGGGAAGGTGTTCCACCCCATTTATCATTCTAGTTGCCCTTCTCTGCACTTTTTCCAATGCTATAATATCCTTTTTGAGATGTGGTGACCAGAACTGTACACAGTATTCCAAATGAGGTCGCACCAATGATTTATACAGGGGCATGATGATACTGGCTGATTTGTTTTCAATTCCCTTCCTAATAACCCCCAGCATAGCGTTGGCCTTCTTTATTGCAGCTACACACTGTCTAGACATTTTCATTGAGTTATCCACTACGACTCCAAGATCTCTCTCTTGGTCCGTCCCTGCCAGTTCAGACCCCATCAACGTGTATTTATATTTAGGATTTTTGGTTCCAATGTGCATCACTTTGCACTTGGCCACATTGAACCCCATTTGCCACGTTGACGCCCACTCACCCATCCTCGACAGATCCCTTTGGAGTGCCTCACACTCCTCCCTGGTTTTCACCACCCGGAACAACTTCGTGTCATCTGCAAATTTAGCCACTTCACTGCTTACTCCCAATTCCAAATCATTAATAAACAAGTTAAAAAGCATCAGACCGAGTACTGATCCCTGTGGTACCCCACTGCTTACCACGCTCCAATGAGAAAGCTTCCCATTTATACTCACTCTCTATTTCCTATTTATAAGCCAGTTTTTGATCCACAAGAGGACTTGTCCTTTTATCCCATGACTATTGAGCTTACTTAGGAGCTGATGTTCATTCAGTGATGACTGCTATCACATCATGTTTGTATAAATGGATCCATGTTCTCTTTTGGACAACCATAGAACTGAAATGTGTTTGCTGAGACAGTGTAGGATAACCTGGAATGAGCTGATCACTACTCAGAGTCTTGAAGGAGAACCTATATTTTGGATCTTCAAGTATACCTTTTTTTTCTTTTGGGTAAGAATGGTGGTTCAGTACTTAAATAAATATTAGACCTATCAATATTAAAACAGAAGAACAAAATCCCACTTTAGCCTTGTAGCAACAGACAACGGCACTTTCACGCCAAATCTGAAGAGTTATTAAGAACCGGTCACCTGGAGAACAGGGTCACCTTTTAATTAAAGCAGGAAATGGTTTGCCACCCATTCACTGTTCTTACAACAACAAATTAGTTAAAACATTAAAAACTCACTCAGCATTCTCACACTCATACCACAGAATCTTCATCTAACATTTTACTGTGGGTTTTAGCTCAGTTCTGAATTCAGTGTTAAATGTATTTTCTTCATTCTCTCTTGTCCTAGTTCCAGTGTCAGTCTTTATCAAGGCTGCTAAAAAAAGAACAACAGGAGTGGACAAAGGCTCTGGTGATAGAAAAGAATTCTAGCACCTCATCTGAAGGTGTGCTGCTTTTACTCATCATTAGTCTCCTTTTCTTCACCAAACCCCTCAAGTCAAGCATTGGTTGGTCAGTTTCTGTCTCTCATATGTTCATATGCTATTTTCATCTCTTCTGCTGCAAGTCTGTCCTCAACCTGTTTTGTTCTGCTTAAAGTGTTTTCAGCAAGATAGTCCAAGTTAGCAAATAGCCCATTTTTAAATTCTCTTTGACTGTCATCATCTTCTGCCTTTGATCCCTCATCCCATGCACTTCTTCCTTCGATTGTAGATTGTAGGCCTGCTTCACTTCTGTACAGAGACAGTTCATAGTATTTTGTCACATCAAGTGAAACACATATCTCCACCTGGGCCCACACCACCTCTGGCTGAGTCCACACTGAGGGTAGGAACTTCAAAGTGGGGTTTGACATTTTCCTAGAATTACTACTAGTCTCCTTACTATAGAACTCAGTTTCCCTGAAGGAAATGGCAGCTTCAGAGGTAGGGTTGCCAGCTCAAGCATGGCAAGCAGTGAGAGACTCACCTCGGAGGGGGGCCCTTGCCAGCATGAGATGGCTGGTGATATGGTCATGGCAATCCCTTCATGACCTGGTGTCATTGCATAGAGGCAATGCTCTAGCATCCAAGCATTCATTCAAAACTCTATGCTTCAACCATAGAGTTTGGGGTAAATACTACAGCATTGCTGACACAATGATATCACCTCTGAGTCACACTAGAAGGGGTCTAATGGAGTTTCCCCAACATCATTCCCCATTGCCCCATCATTTTTCACTCAACACCCAGCTGAGCAGTGGTGGGACGAGCCAGCAGGGTGGACAGGAGACATGGCCTCCCTATTTAGAGGATGAACTCAATGGCATCACATCCCCAATGAGCTCCATCCCACTCCCAAACCTGCCCTTCCTAAGTACTGCCATAAAATGTCCAGGAGTTTCCCAAGCCAGACTTGGCAAACCTAAACAAGGCCCAGGAGGGTATACCAGACATGTCCTGGGTTGCTGATGGCTAGGAGTGAGTCAAACCCTTGTGGTGCAATGCCACCTTCCTTGTTGTGCTGCTCGCAAGCAGCTGCTTGGGTGGAGAACCAGTCCTGCTTCTGTACATTTGTAAAGCAATTAGCTCACCGTTGGCTTTAAATGAATGCTGTGTCTTACCAATAGTAAGTTTACACAAACTGTAATGTCTGCTGTGCTAGCATTCAAAAAGTAAATCCTTTTGGTTATCGAATGCTGGAAACAGACCGCTGGACTGCAAGGACCCTTGATCTGATTATGCTTATGTTCTAATTATGTTGCTGGGGTACTACACTGGGTAATCAGTATAGTGGCCTTATGTGAATAATTAAGAGCAGCATATAAAAAGCTCAGGGGTAGCTGCTTTGGGAATATATAAATCATTTTAATCCACCATTATGCATGTATTTTAAAGGGGGTAAATGCATCACAATCAATAGCTGTAATTTTGTTTCTTTTATAAACCTCTCAGCTTGCAGTTAAGCTATTTCTAAGCAAAGGGGTTGCTTTGTGTATTTAATCATTAGATTCACATTTTCTGATGCTTAGATATTCATTAACATCTTTATAATAAAGAAAATAACATTCCCCTTAAAGACAGTGGTATAAAGCTTTAATTTTCACAGTTAATGTGGTTGTTTTGCTGCCAATTTTCCGTGGCATTTTATTTCTCCCCATCCATCTGGCAAGAAGTCACTATTCAACTGATCCTTCTATACAAATTCCAGAATCTCCTTTTCTTTATACTGCTCTCCATGGCTAGCAATCACAGGAAGGATTATTATTTGAATTAATTCTGCAGAAAATGTCATTGCAACTTTCTGGAAGATTTTCACTCTATGAGGTTCAAAGAAAAATCTATGCATTTTTTTTAAATAAACAAAACCTGAACTATTTTGTCATGTAAAAATGAGGTTATGCCTAAGAGCATTATTTGAAATTCTTTATAAAATAATGCAGGATAAACTGGATCAAGATATGAAGTGGACCAATGCAAATGAAGAAATATAGCATGCTGTCAATATCATGGATGTGGAGAATGATACCATATAATTTAGTTACCAGTTGGATATGACTGAATGAGATGATGTCCGCTAGACTACTGTTCACCCTCAATTCATTAAGATGCCACACTTTCTTGAAGCCAGCTTTTTAAAAAGGCTGCTATAGAGGGAGTAGGACTTCTTTACAGTAGTCCAGAAAGGTCTCATCAAGGGCCCTGACTAAGGCCCTTTCTGCATTCTCCTTTTAATCCATGTTCACCGTGGTGCCCTCCAAGCAATTCTGCACTAAAATTGAACTCAGCCTTCTTTTTAATCCAGTTTTTCCCACCATTCTGCATTACATTCTCTCCCTTCAGTGGTCAGCCCAGTTTCAGCCTGCTATTGTCCCCAGTTCTTTGGATGCTGTTTTGCCATGGACTTAAATTGCCTTGACTCAAACACTAAGAAAATCCAGAATGACAGGCAAATGTGGGAAGGACCTTTGTCTGGTTTGACATATCTTATTAGTGGTAGTAAAATATTATTTGTTGTAGTCAAACTACACCTCTCTTTTTTGTTTTTTATTCACTATACAGGAAAAAGTACACTACACCATCAACTTTGGCAATCACTTTATGTCCATGGGTCTTCTAGACCTAACCTAACTTTGGGCAATTCTGCATCCAGCATTCACTCCATGTTTTCTCAACTGGGAGGAAAAAGTGCAGCTCAAAACCATATTCAAATACTTTGGGGCAATGCCAGATTGACTGCAAAGTCACCCCTGAACAGTCATATATCTATGCAGAAAGTACCATAAAACCCAATGATCAAAGGAAGCAAAAGCAGCATTGAGTGTGGAGGCTACCATAAAGTCCGATGGCCAAAGGAAGTGAAAGCAGCATGCAACGCAGAGGGGAATTTCTGTTCCAACATGGGTTTAGTAAAACAACGGAGGGAAAAGCCAATGCAGAGTCAGCCTTTCCCTCTGTCTTATGCTCTGAAAGCACTGAGATGCACAGTTTAATGATGATAAAATTTCTTTATTATGATAACTTGCCTTCTGTAAGCTTCCTTTTCTGATGTTCAGCCTTTCTAAAAATTAAAAGCCATATAATAACTTTTATTAGATATAATCACAGTTATACAAAACAGTGCAAGCTTTCTACCCAGACATTTTCATCAGGCTGTATTATTTTTAAAGGTGTGGAGGGGAGACAAAAGGATGAAGCATTCCATTAGCTTAAAGCCTTGTATTAATGACTAGCCTGATACCCGTGCTTCGCTATGGTATTTAAGTTCTGTAAATCCAGTTATAATACTGATGATGTGAAATTTGAAATGTGACATTTGTTGTAGGAATTCTAATGGAGAAGATTGTAGTGTAAAAAATGAAGTGAGACATATGTACTTTTCTGTCTCTCTACTGAAGGACCTCTCTTTAGACCACATTTGTGGTTCTGCCCTCAGGTGCTAGGATTACCAGGCTGCTTGATGAGCTCACTCTGGAGCAGGCCACATAGAACTGTCCATTTAAGAAGCAGTCGTCTGTTAAGTCAACTCCTGCTACCTTCCACGAAAGTGATGGCCTCTCCACTTGTGGACTGTTTTGCTCATATGAAGACTGTGATGTTCTGAGCACTTCAGGGTGATCTTGCTGGTACTTGGCCTGTGCAGCTCAGTGCACTGCAGGAGTACTAAGTGCAAATGCCTCCTTCCTAAGTTGCCTTCTCCTTGTAGCATTGGTGTATCCGGCTTGATATTTGCCAGGAGCTTTCTCGGGGGCAGTAAGAGGTGAGAGGTGTGAGGGGGAGTTGGTGTGAGAGAGTGGTGATGTGGTGGACATTTCTTCAGGTTCATGAGGGAGGCATTCATCAAAATGGCTCCTAGAAATGTCCTTTACTATCTCCCCATAAACATTCATACCTTTGCCCTGCTCCTACACCTGAGAGACACTGGCCTGTCTGGTGTTGGGGGGGGGGGATTGTATTTAAAGGCATCAGGGAAGCTGGGGCAGCAGCAGTGCTAAGGCAATCCTGCTGAGCGAACCTCCCCAGTGGCTGTAAGCATCCCACCTCCTCTCCTACACCTAAACAGGCAGTTGCCTGTCCAGTGTAGGAGGGGGAGGGGGAGGGGTATTAGAAGCCACTGTAGAGGTGGGGCTGCACCTGACAGACAACCGCCTGTTAGGTGTATGGGATGGGCGAAACCATCAGAGAGGCTGGGCCAGAAGCATCACTAAGGTGATCCTGATGGGGTGGCGTCCCTGTTGGATTAAAGTACCCTGGTCCTGCTCCTACACCTGACATACACTGGCCTGTCTGGTGTTGGGGGGGCTTGTATTTAAAGGTATCAGGGAGGCTGGGCCAGCAGCGGTGCTAAGGCAATCCTGCTGAGCAAACCTCCCCGGTGGCTGTAAGCATCCCATCTCCTCTCCTACACCTAAACAGGCAGCTGCCTGTCCAGTGTAGGAGGTGAAGGAGGAGTAGTATTAGAAGCCACGGTGAAGGCGGGGCTGGCAGGATCACTAAGGCATTACAGCTGGGGTGGGCTCCCTCATGGCTTTAAGCACCCTGCAACTGCTGCTGCACCTGACAGACAACTGCCTGTTAGGTGTACGAGGTGGGGGGAGTGTGTTGGAAGCCATCAGAAAGGCTGGGCCAGCAGCTTTGCTTCACCTCACAGGTTGTTGTTGGCCGGTCCTGATTTCCTCAACAATCATTAGCTCTCTGCAGTCCCCTGTAAGTGTGTTTTTTTAAAACCTCAGAACACTGAGCTCAGCAGCTGACCAATCAGAGACTGGGGGATGCAGGGAGGCAGCTGCCTGAAAGCCACATAGGAATCAATGGAGGGAGCACATTTTACCCCTTTTGACCCACATAGGGGTTGAATTTCTAAAAATCCCTTCTTAGCAAGCACCTATGCCATGGTAGGAGTGCTCTTTCCGAATTTGGTGTCTCTGGTCTGGCGGTTTGGCCTGGGAATTGATTTTACAGTGAGGGGATTGTTATGTCCTCAGAGACATAATGGTAAGCATAGTGAGCAGGTGCTTATTATGCGGATTCTGAATACTGAATACTGCCCAATCAGAGGGCTAGTACAGAAACAATTATGATTGGTTGTTAACATGCAATGTGATTGGTCCTTATAACTGCACTATGATTGGCTGCCTGTTCAAATGTTATTGGCGCGTTTCACATTCTGTGGTTGTGGCTGCTGCAGCCAGAACTGTATTTAAACCCTTGTGTTTGTGGACTATTTTGTCTAGCTGGTCTAGTCCTTAGCTGGTCTGATTGGAGCTGAAATAAAGCTGAAATCACTTTGAACTTATCTCTTGTGTCGTGTCTCATACTTATCAGGGATATTCTTTTATATATAGAGACTGGGAATAAGGCCCATTGTGGAAATAAATACAATGAGCTCTAGAAAGAGGCTCTGGGAGAGTGCCAAGGCCTTGGGCACTCAACATCAATGTGCTGTGGCAACCTCAGCAGGGTATAATGACACAGAGTCCACCATTTTCTCTGGAGGAGCTGATCTCTGCTACCTGAAGAGCAGTTGTAATTTTCAGTGATCTCCAGCCCTCACCTGGAGATTGGCAATAATTGTTACTCAGGAGGAAATGGCTGCTTTGGAGGGTGGGGTCTATGGCATTGTACCTGTCTGAGGGCCCACCCCTCCTCAAACCTCACCCTCTCCAGGTTCCTTCCTTCAAATCTCCAAGAATTTCCCAACTGGAGTTGGCAACCCTATCTCCTTCCCAGCCAATCATCAACCTATCTTTATTTCCCCCTCTTTCTTCAGCTTTCCATCCCCCTCACACCTGTAGCTTCTCCCATGCTTTGAAGCCCTGACTGCCAGAGTCCACCATTTTCCATGCTCTGAAGCCCTGACTGCCACAGAGTTCACCATTTTCTCCAGGGGAACTGATCTCTGCCATCTGGAGAGCAGTTGTAATTCTGAGTGATCTCCAGCCCTCACCTGGAGATTGGAAACAATGGTTTCCCAGAAGGAAAAGTAGTCTTTCTCTGCAATGGGGACCAAAGCAGCTTACATCATTCTCCTCTCCCCCTTTTGACTTGCACAACAACCCTGTGAGGTAGGTTAGGCTGAAAGTCTGTGACTGGTCCAAAATCACCCACTCAGCTTCTACAGCAAGAACCTGGATCTAGCAGAACCTGCTCTGAAGCACTGACTGCTACGCCTAGGGCAGCCAACCCCCAGGTGGACCCTGAAGATCACCAGGTATCACAACTGAGCTCCAGACAACAGATCTTCCTGCCCCCAGATAAAATAACTGCTTTAGAAGGTGGGCTGTATGGCATTCTGTTCAGCTGAGGCCTCTCCCCTCCCCAAACCCTGGCTTCCATAGACTCTTCCAGAAAATCTCCAGGAATCTCCCTATCTGGAGCTGGCAACCCTAGACTCAGGACTGGCCCCAGTGGGTTCCTCACAAAGGCCTGCAAAGAGTTTCCTTCCTTTGTCTGAACCAAGCTTGGTTGTCTACCGTGGCGAAACGGGCTCCAGTTTACTACTCAGATGTTTGCCTCCCACCCTCATCCCGTGCACATATATTACTCCTTAAATTTACTGCCATGACTCACTGAACTGTCACTGCCTTTTTAAAGGGACAGTGAGACCCCTGTGGCCGAATCTCCGTGTTTGGAGATGGAATCCCCAATCTTTGGGGGATCCTGTAAGAAAAAAGTTGCATTTGATGTTTCTCACTGAATTCATTGTTGTATGTTTCCTAACCCCGCTATGCGCTTGCGTAGGTATGCAGGCAGAAACGTGGGAGCTTCTTCCCTGCCGCTTCTCCTTATCACGGTGGCCTTGAATGTAGGCTTTGGGCTATTCTTGTGTAGATGAGAATTTTCCAGTCCTGGGAAGGCAAGGGGAGGGGGAGTAGTCTCCCGCTCATAAAGTATTTCTCCCGCCGGGAGTTCCCGCGCGAGTGCTCAAGTTCTATTTGCTAGGCGCTTCATTGCATCACACTATAAGTTAGCTTGCTTTGCTTTGCCCCCTATTCCTGACAATGACCTCTTACTGTGGGTTTATAGCAAGATAATCCAATAAACCTTTCTTTGTGCAAGAATGGCTGGATCTACTTGATTTTCAAAACCTGACAGAAATTGTCAGGAATCATCATCATTCCCACTACCGTCAGTTTCCGCCGTCTACCAAGATGAGCGGAGCGGAGTACGGGAGCCACGGGAGCAGCTGCGGCGGCTACCAGTCCAGGAGCCACAGGCGCAGCGACAGTATCAACTACTCCAGGGGCCACGGGGACTGCAGCGGCGACGGCCACTACAGGAGCCACAGGCGCAGCGGCGGCGGCCGCTACCTTAGGGGGCACGGTTCCTGTTACCACTGTGGCGGCCGCAGTGGTCACCCTCCCGACCACCACTACTGTGCCGGTGACTACCACCACAGTTTTGATCGCACCAGCATCACAATCGGGAGCCGGAGTGTTGACCCCGCCAGTTCTAAGCACATTGGGGATTCAGTACGCTCTCCCAGTCTATAGCCCGGCCGGGCACCTGCCGCCTCAAGGAGGAGTGCTTCCCCGAACCTATGTTCCCGGAGTCCCAACGCCATGGGATAAAGGGGTGACCTATCGTAGGTCACGCGATTGGTCAAAGAATCTGTTGGATACTACCCAGTCGACATGGACTTTGCCGGGGAGCCAAAGCCGAGACAATTTGATTGATCCCAGAGGCAGTTTTGGACTTCCCCAGGGGAGAGTACCTCGAGGCTCTCCCAGAACTGGGTCGGGGCCAGATACCGACGCTCGCATGGACTCTATTCAAGAGGACACCCGACGTCTGGTGAAGGACATGAGCAAGCTAATGCAATCTCTACCACAGATGATGGACCAAGCTATCCGGGCACATCCGCTGACACAGCCTAGACCAGCACCAGCCCCGGCGCCACCGTTGATACCGGGACGACCACCTCCTCCTCCTCCGGGCCCGAGGCCAGGCCAACCAGCACCTCCGGGTCCAGGACCGGCTCAACCAGCACCTCCGGGTCCAGGACCGGGCCAGCCGGCACCAGCTCCGCCTCCACCAGTCGGGCCAGCACCAGGTCCAGGGCCAGGCCAACCAGGGCCACTCCAGCCGCCTGCTGCACCTCCGCCCCAACCACCGGCTCCGGTCCCTCTTATGCAGCCGATCCCGGTTATGGCTCAGGCCCCCCAGTAATCCGACCTAAGGATATGCTTGAAATCACATTTGATGGAGATCCAGAGACTGTGTCTTTTTTCATATTGCAGGTCGGAAAATTTATCCAAAGATGGGGCCATATTTTCCCAGATGAAGAACAGCAGGTGGAGTTTATCGCATCCAGATTCCGAGGGAGTGCGACAAGCTGGTATGTTGCTCTCCATGATCTAGAGGCTGCGGAGCTGGGGAATGTAGATGACTTCATGTGGGCTTTGAGAAATCGCTTCGAGGATTCGGGGCGGCGGAAAAGGCAGAAGCTTTCCTTCGTACCTTCAGACAAGGTAAACTCTCAGTGCGAGAGTATTCCAGGGAGTTTCAAAGGCATGCTGTGAAAATTCGGGATTGGACTGATGCGGTTCTGGCCCAACAATATCGAATGGGTCTAGCAGTAGACATCCGCAATAACATCCTCAGCTCTCAGCAGCCTCGTACCCTCCAAGGTTGGATGGAGGAAGCCGAAAAGGCCGAGAGTCGTCTACGCATGATGAAACTGGACTCATCGTTCGGTTACAACCGTCCGAGTTCGACGGCGGGCCAAGCCAAGTCCAAACCGGCAACCACCCCAAGTGGAATGAGGGATCAGCGTATGCGGCAGGGACTCTGCCTGCGGTGTGGGGAAAAGGGACACTTCGCAGCGGCTTGCCCGAAAGGGGACCCCAATCGGGCCCTACAACAAGAAGAACCTAGAAGATGGATGAACCCCACCCCGAAGAAAGGCACAGCAAAACCACGCAACCCACGGGCCCTTTTCGCGGGGCCGGACCAACTGGATAACTTCTTGCTGGAGGAAGAGAATGAGGTGCAGGGAAATGAAATGGTCCTGTTTGTGAATGGCGCTACACAACAGGACCCAACACCTGAGGCGCCTAAACTGGTGAGCAATTACCCCTCTCTCTTCTTTGTGACTGTCCTAGTAATGAACCCAGCAATGATGACCCACATTCGGGTTCGAGCCCTCATTGACTCAGGGTGTGGGAGGGATCTCATAAACCCGTCTATGGTGGTAGGGCTAGAGGCAGCCGTGATCAACTTGAAAGACCCAATAACTTTTACACAGATGGATGGGTCTCCAATGAAAGAGCCATGCCGATTTGAGACTGTCCCGTTAAGAATAGGCATTGGTGCCCACTGGGAGCTACGTTCATTTGTGATAGCTCCTCAAGCCCAATTTCCCTTAGTATTGGGTAGCCCTTGGTTGCATGGACACAACCCTTACATTCTATGGGAAGAGGGGGATGTTCAATTTATCTCACCGAAATGTGCCGAACACAAATGGGACCCAGGGTGGGGAAACCTTCCCTGCAATGAACCTCCACGCGCTTGCTTAGCAATGGAGGACCTGAACCGCATCCCTAGGGATTACCAGTATTTGACTAGGGTTTTTGAGGAGGAGGAGGCGGATGAACTACCCCCCACCGCAACTCTGACTGTGCTATTGAAATTCTTCCGGGGCAGAAATTGCCAAAAGGGAAAATTTATGCCATGAGTCCTGGTGAGAAACAAGAACTGCGCCGCTTTATTGATAAAAATCTGGCTCGTGGATTTATCAGGCCAGCGTCATCCCCGTTCGCAGCGCCGGTATTGTTCTGTAAAAAGAAAGATGGGGGCTCAGACTCTGCACGGATTACCGGGGTCTTAACGTAGTGTCTGCAACCAATGCCTACCCAATGCCCCTCATCAAAGACTTATTGGCAGAGGTGGCAAAAGGGAAAGTGTTCTCTAAACTGGATTTGAGAGATGCCTATTTTCGAGTTCGCATCAGAGAAGGGGATGAGTACAAAACTGCATTTAATACCCCGCTGGGGCAATTTGAATATCGGGTGATGCCATTCGGTTTACAAGGGGCACCAGGGGTCTTCATGAACTTAATCAATGAGGTCCTACACCCCTACTTATTCAAGGGGGTGGTCGTTTACTTGGATGATATCTTGGTCTATACCCCAGACCTAAAATCCCACACCATACTCATGCGAAAAGTACTGGAAAGGCTTTTAGACAACAAACTATTCGTGAAACTGTCAAAGTGTGAATTTCATCAGGAATGTATTGACTTTCTGGGGTACCGCATATCCTCTGATGGGTTGGAAATGGACCCAAAGAAGGTCCAGGATGTTGTAATGTGGGAGCCCCCAAAAACCAGACGACAGCTCCAAAGTTTTCTCGGTTTCGCCAACTTTTACCGTCAATTTTTACCCCATTTTGCCCAAGTTGCCCTTCCCCTTACCGAACTTCTAAAGACTAAGGGGAAGGGATCCAAGGCTTCAATGCCGGGGGCCCCTTTGAACTGGACGCCTCAGTGTCAATATGCATTTGATCAATTAAAACAGCTGTTCACGTCTGAGCCAATACTGGCACACCCCGATGAGACAAAGAAATTTGTGGTCCAAGTTGACGCATCAGATACTGCTATGGGTGGGGTGATTTTACAAGAGAACGCGCAGGGACAGCTACAACCCCTAGCTTATGTATCAAGAAAATTCAATGATACCGAAAGGTTCTGGCCTATTTGGGATAAGGAAGCTGCATCTATACGTTTAGCATTAATCACATGGAGGCATTGGTTAGAGGGTTCCCAAGTACCGTTTGAAATATGGACTGATCATAAAAACCTTGAGGTACTACGGAAACCCCGGAATTTAAATGCTAAACAATTTAGGTGGGCTGAGTTCTTCTCCAAGTTTCAATTTACTCTTCACCACTTTCCAGGGAAGGCTAATCACCTGGCGGATGCTCTTTCCCGTCTTCCCCAACATTTCAGTAAGAGGGTGGAGGTACAAGAGTCTATGTTTACCCCAGAACAACTGGTTGGTGCAGTTGTAACCCGCAAAGCCAAACGAATCTCAGAGAATCTCATCCAAACCTTACCCTGGGACAAACAATTTCTCACTGACATCACCCCGCAAGAAACAAGTGAGTTGCAAGGCAGGGATGATGTGAGATGTGATCCAAACGGTTGCTGGTTTAAGGGGAATAAGATGTTTGTTCCTGCAGCCACTCGATCCCAAATGTTGCAAACAGTTCATGACTCAAAATCTGCAGGGCACTTCGGATATGTGAAATCCTTAAAACTTCTGCAGCGTGGGTTCTGGTGGCCCCGAATGAAACAGGAGCTATCACTCTATATACAGTCATGCCCAACATGCAACCGTTGTAAAAACCGACCGGGGAAACCTCCAGGTCTCCTACAGCCTCTCCCCACCCCGACCCGACCCTGGGAAGTAATTTCGATGGACTTTATCACTGATCTTCCCCCTTCTAGACAGATGACGGTCATTTGGGTGGTGGTAGACTTGTTCTCAAAGCAAGCGCATTTTATACCGTTCCCCGGTTTGCCAACTGCCAGGGCCTTGGCTAAGGCATTCCTTCAACACATTGCCAGACTACATACATTACCACTGAAAATAATATCCGATAGGGGAAGTCAATTTGTTTCTAAATTGTGGTCGGAATTAATGACCCTCATGGGTATTGAACGTGCTCTCAGTACTGCCTATCACCCTGAAACTGATGGGCAAACGGAGAGAGTAAACCAGACATTGGAACAATACCTGAGATGTTTTTCTAATTATCAACAAGACAATTGGGTTGATTTACTGCCATTAGCGGAGTTTGCTTACAACAATTCATGGCACGCTTCCACGAAGATGTCACCATTCAAAGCGGCCATGGGTTATGACAGCCCCCCTCTCCCCTTCTTGCAACCGGGGGAAGGGGTGGGGAAAGCTTCAGTATGGTGTAAAACTTTTCGCGAGTCTTGGCCCCTAATTATTGAGACTTTAAATGAAGCCAAGGCACAGTATAAGAAACAAGCAGATAAAAAAAGGGCAGGGGGATGGAATCTGAAACCAGGGGACTCTGTCTATCTATCTACGAAAAACTTAAAGTTGCAGCAACAGTCCAGAAAACTGGCTTGGAAATTTGTTGGTCCTTTCAAGGTGTTAAGATGTATAAATCCAGTGACTGTTCAGCTAGATCTGCCTAAGTCTCTTAAAGCTATACATCCAATTTTCCATTACAGCCTCCTCAAACCTGCGTTACCTCCGACTAAATGGCAAACTACGATGCCGGAGCCTCCCCCCTCTGATGATTGATGATGAGGAACACTACGAGATTGCGGATATCCTTGACTCTAAGATTTTACGTGGACAACTTCTGTACCTGGTCCAATGGGTACATTTCGGGCCCCAACATAAAGAATGGGTGAAAGTTTCAGATATCAATGCACCTGAACACTTGCGAAACTTTCACAATCGATACCCTCATAAACCCGGGGGCCCACGTTCTCTCCTTCCTAAGTGGCGGGTGGGTGGTGTTTTGGGAAGGGCAGAATGTAAGAAAAAAGTTGCATTTGATGTTTCTCACTGAATTCATTGTTGTATGTTTCCTAACCCCGCTATGCGCTTGCGTAGGTATGCAGGCAGAAACGTGGGAGCTTCTTCCCTGCCGCTTCTCCTTATCACGGTGGCCTTGAATGTAGGCTTTGGGCTATTCTTGTGTAGATGAGAATTTTCCAGTCCTGGGAAGGCAAGGGGAGGGGGGAGTAGTCTCCCGCTCATAAAGTATTTCTCCCGCCGGGAGTTCCCGCGCGAGTGCTCAAGTTCTATTTGCTAGGCGCTTCATTGCATCACACTATAAGTTAGCTTGCTTTGCTTTGCCCCCTATTCCTGACAATGACCTCTTACTGTGGGTTTATAGCAAGATAATCCAATAAACCTTTCTTTGTGCAAGAATGGCTGGATCTACTTGATTTTCAAAACCTGACAGATCCCTGGAAAGTTGGCAATCCAAGGGTCTGGTCTTTCCTTGCCTCCTTAGGCTACCCCCTCCCTTTGTTATTGTGCAGAGCAGGGGAGACTATGTGGTCAGAGCATGACAGATTATTAGTCCAAATAAAAGAATTTATCTAACTATTTACACAGTTATGGGGCGCACACACACTGTAGGAGTAAGAACACACTATGAACCAACATGATATAAATTCACAGGGGTTAAACGCCATCCTCTTTCCCTACACACAGTCCAGCTGACTGTGGAGTGGCTGAATTTCTGCTGCCTCCCAGGGTTCTCCCACATTTCTGGCTTGTGGCCTGGACAGGCTGGTCAGCACAGGCAGCAGGAGTCTTTCCTAACCTCCTGTAGGATGAAGACGGCCTCCTCCCTGGATGGGCTGCAGTCTATATTGATGCTGTCCTGCACGTTGGGACAGTCTCTGTTTTCCTGCCCTTTTCTGCCTTGGGGCAGCTGGGAACTGTAGTCCAGCAAATGAGGAAGGCCCATTCAACCCAGTAAGTGATACCCCTACAGGCCCCTGTCTGGAACTACAGCTCAATTAAACCTTATGGCGGAACATTTTAAACAATCTCAGATAGCAGCCATCTTACAAACACAGGTAACTGCCATTTCATTACAGCTACCAACAGCCACTGAGGGAAAAGTTACTCCCACACAGGACACAAGCAGTAGAAGTGTCTGCATCAAGAGACAAAGCCATTTGCCAGGAATTCTGACAGGGCAGAGTGGCTGAAGGGGTAGTGGTTGGGGAAGAGGAGCAGACCCAGCACTCGGCCAATGGCACGCAAGTACTCTTGAGTGGTGGATAATGGGCCAATGGCTGAGGGAGGACATTGCATAGCCAATGGGAGTGCATGGAATGTTGCCTCTTTCAAACAGTATTGTTTATATAGAGAGATGGATCATTTGCCAAGAAAGTGGGTTAATATTTATAGGGTAAAGACAGTGAAATCACCATCCTGTTCATGGCGTAGTCTAAAAATGTCTGGAGAAACAGCAGGGTTGATTATCTCAGTTGTTTCATGACTCTGGATTTTCTATACTGGTGATAAGTTGCTTTCAGCAATTCTCCATCTCTAGGGTGTTGGCATAGTTGGAAAAGAAGAGAAAAGGATTACAAAGATGGAAGCTAAGGGGAAAATCCAAGTGCCAAGGTATATTTATAACTAAAGTTGTGCTTTAACCTTTATATAATGTGTGGCAATTAGTTTTAGAGCCTTCTGGGTATTATAGGTAGTAAACAGGTTTTGAAGAAAGGGAAAACTGGGATGAGAGAAGAGAAATTCTTGCACACATCTTTCCAAGGAAGGCTGGTATTTCTGTACTTAAGAGTTCATCGAGAATTTCTGAAGGTAAAAACCTCATCTTACAGAAAGGCAAAGTACAGCAATTCTGATGACATAGACTGATCTGTCATTGGTTACAGAGGGGGGAGTGTCAGCTCTCCCCACTGTTATTTAGTTACCATTGATTCCAGGGCTGCTATGTACTATATTTATAGCTTTAACATAAATTTGCCATGCAAAGTATAAGAATTGCTTAAATGTGTTCCAGTGGCTGATTGATATGCTATAAATTTAATTTTAAATACATTTGTATGTGTATAGACATCTGTGTATATCCTTTCCAACTATTGCAATAGGACAGAATCATCATTCCTTAAATGTCTTTTCTTATGAGACTGTAAGTGGACTGTTAAACCTTTGGCTCAAGGGCACAATAACCCTCAGATCAGCATAATTTAATTATCAAAGAAAGCTAATAGAAAGTTAAACTTGAGGTACAAGACAGTGTAATTTCTCCCCTTTCTATCCATTCCATGCCTATAGATTTTTCTAAAATGGGTTAATTTTATATATTGAAATGTCATCCCAGGCATAAATGCTTTTATGCATTTTTATAACCGTATTTTGTGGGTTGGAAACTATTCTTATTTTCTCTTTATCTCCTTTGTAAATTATTATTTTATTGGCCTGGAAAATAATTTCAGGGATGTAAACTCCAGGCATGCTATGCATATATTTGGTCTTATTACGAGGTCATTGGCAAAAGAAAGTACCTCTGTGCCATACAAAGTTGTCAGTACAATTGTACTGGGAGATTTTATGTGTATTTGTAGAATTTGTCTAATGAATACTGTAGGAAACTGGCCATGAAAAAGGACAGTAGCATTTCCAGTAATTATGCTTCTTAGGGTTGTGAAATATTTATTTATTTAACATGTAAGTGTACAATTTTTCTTTACAAAGCTCCAAGTGTCTGAGCTTTTCCCGAGGTGTAAAAGAAATATAAAAAATACATAATCAAAGTTGTATAATTCTAAACAGCCACAATAGAAAGCAATAAAAACTGTAATATTAACTAGCTATAAACTAGTTTTTATTAAAACTATTGCCCAGGTTTCAAAAAATCCAATGAATGAAGAGCATTCCATTGTTGGAAGAGAGGGAGTAATTGTTGCTGATTCCACCCTTTCACTGTAAATCCCCAGTTTGTTCCACTTCACGGTTCATAAACTGACATCTGGGAACAAAATTTCAGGAGGCTGGTTCAGGAGGCTGGAGGAGAAGTGCAAATACTCCATGACCTCTGCTTCACTTTTGGATCTCTTATGATAGAAGTACTTGTCTGGAGTAGTGCTCACATAACCTCAAAGCCCTGGAAAAGGGATTCTTCCGAGGATCTCAACAACTGGATAGGTTCATATGGAAGAAAGTGGTGCTTCACATACCTTGGTCCCAGACCTTTGAAGCGGCTTTTCCATACAATTGACTGACTGCTGAGTTTCTCAACAGTTGATCCACAAGCATTGGCATCAGTTTGAGGATGGTTGTTATGCATCTGCCCTCCCTCTGCATTTTCACAGTCATAGAGTCAGTCTATTGTCTTCTGAACAGGCCACAAATAGAAAGATTTTCAAGGGAGGAAGCTGTTGTCATTTTTTAAAAAAAAATGAAAGCTGGGAATTCAGGGAACCTGCTAAGCCTAGGGTTACAATACTCAATTAATCTATCAATATTTTAGTGCCTTAAAAAGAACCCTCTCACTTTAAGGGTGGGAGGGAGGAGACAGAGTAGTTTGATCATGACAGTCCAGTTATCAAAAAGAGGTGGGTAGGAATCAACGGGACACAGTAAAACCAACAGAAACGTCATGAATAAGGAAAAAGCCAACTCAAAACCAGCTTCCAGAAAAAAACTAGAGTAAAATGGTCTAAAAAAGAACCAGGAAAAAGGAAAGGGGTGGTGGAGGATAAAAACTCTGAAGTGAAAACTAAAGAAACAAAATGCATGTGGAAATCAGGGGATAACCCAAAGCAGTATGTGGTGAGAAGCAGCAAATAAAACCCATGCCTAAAAGCCCAAGATTAGCTCTGGCACTTTAAAATATGCCTGTTCACAGTTAATTTACAGAACAATGCTCTGTCCCTCTTTGAAATTCAGCTATACAATAAAAAACTGCAATCTGGAGAAGATCATAAAACCTAGAGACTGACCTCTAAACATTTCTGATTTTTTAGTAGGATTCTACATACCACACAAAATAGCAATGCACAATTATTTATGAAAAGAAATACAATTAAGGTGTATTGTAAATATATATTATATAGTGCATAATTTGAATATGAATAAGGAAATTAATTACATCTGGTACTCTTCATATTTGTATGTTATTATAGAACCTGGAAGTCTGGTATAGGGTTCAAGGATATAAGATGGATGAGGAGAGAGAGTTAGGAGATCTGTAAGTGATATGGAAGATTTACAATCAGTAGCTTGAAACAGATTTTTCTAGAAAAGATCATTGACCTGCCACCTCAGATGTTGTTCAAGTAAGTTTAATAGTACTGTGCAGAGAGGAATTTCCTGCCCTGACATCCTGAATTTTCTCCCACCATAGAAGTGCTGCTACTAAATCTGGCCATGTTGTTGTTCAGTCGCACAGTCGAGTCCGACTCTTCGCGACCCCATGGACTAGATTACGCCAGGCCCTCCTGTCTTCCGCTGTCCGCTGAAGTTTGCTCAATTTCATGTTCGTTGCATCGATGACACTGTCTAACCATCTCATCCTTTGCCGTCCCCTTCTTCTTTGACCTTCAATCTTTCCCAGCATCAGGGTCTTCTCCAGTGAATGCTCCCTTCTCATTTGGTGGCCAAAGTATTTGAGCTTCAGCTTCAGGATCTGGCCTTCCAGGGAACAGTCAGGGTTGATTTCTTTTAGGATTGACTGATTTGATCTCCTGGCAGTCCAAGGGACTCTCAAGAGTCTTCTCCAGCACCATAGTTCAAAAGAATCTATTCTTCGGCGCTCGGCCTTCCTTATAGTCCAACTCTCACAGCCATACATTACTACGGGGAATACCATTGCTTTGACCATGCGGACTTTTGTTGGCAAGGTGATGTCTCTGCTTTTTATCATGCTGTTTAGGTTTGCCATCGCTTTCCTCCCAAGGAGCAGGCGTCTTTTAATTTCATGGCTGCAGTCACCATCTGCAGTGATCTGGGATCCTAGGAACGTGAAGTCTGTCACTACTTCTACGACTTCCCCTTCTATTTGCCAAGGAGTGATGGGGTCAGATGCCATGATCTTAGTTTTTTTGATGTTGAGCTTCAAGCCCACTTTTGCACTCTCCTCTTTCATCCTGAGCAAGAGGCTCTTTAGGTCCTCTTCACTTTCTGCCATCAGAGTGGTATCGTCTGAATATCTGAGGTTAGTGATCTTTTCCCCAGCAATCTTAACTCCAGCTTGTGATTCATCCAGGCCAGCATTTCGCATGATGTACTCTGCATATAAATTAAATAAGCAAGATGACAATATACATCCTTGTCGTACTCCTTTTCCTATGCTAAACCAATCAGTTGTTCCATATCCGGTTCTAACTGTTGCTTCTTGACCCTTATACAGGTTTCTCAGGAGACATGTGAGGTGGTCCGGTACTCCCATCTCTTTAAGAACCTGCCATAATTTATTGTGATCCACACAATCAAAGGCTTTAGCATAGTCAATGAAGCAGAAGTAGATGTTTTTCTGGTACTCTCTTGCTTTCTCCATAATCCAGCGAATGTTGGCAATTTGATCTCTAGTTCCTCTACCTCTTTGAAACCCAGCTTGTACTTCTGGCAGTTCTCTATCCACGTACTGTTGGAGCCTAGCTTGTAGGATTTTGAGCATGACCTTGCTAGCGTGTGAAATGAGTGCAATTGTGTGATAGTTTGAACATTCCTTGACATTGCCCTTCTTTGGGATTGGAATGTACACTGACCTTTTCCAATCCTGTGGCCACTGTTGTGTTTTCCAAATTTGTTGGCAAATTGAGTGCAGCGCTTTAACAGCATCTTCTTTTAAGACTTTGAATAACTCAGCTGGAATACCATCACCTCCACTAGCTTTGTTGTTAGTAATGCTTTCTAAAGCCCATTTAACTTCGCTTTCCAGGATGTCTGGCTCGAGGTCAGTGATTATCCCATCGTGGTTGTCAAGGACATTGAGGTCCTTCTTGTATAGTTCTTCTGTGTATTCTTGCCATCTTTTCCTAATCTCTTCTGCTTCTGTTAGGTCCCTACCGTTTTTTTCCTTTATCATGGCCAGCTTTGCATGGAACGTTCCCTTGATTTCTCCAATTTTCTTGAAGAGATCTCTAGTCCTTCCCAATCTATTGTTTTCCTCTATTACTTTGCATTGTTCATTCAGGAAAGCCTCCTTATCTCTCCTTGCTGTTCTCTGGAAATCTGCATTCAGTTGGGCAAATCTTTCCTTTTCACCGTTGCCTTTAGCTTTCCTTCTTTCCTCTGCTATGTGTAAAGCCTCATCAGACAGCCACTTTGCTTTTTTGCATTTCTTTTTCTTTGGGATGGCGGTGATTGCTGCCTCCTGTACAATGTCATGGACCTCTGTCCATAGTTCTTCAGGCACTCTGTCTATCAAATCAAGTCCCTTTAACCTATTCTTCACCTCTACTGTATATTCATCGGGGATGCGATCTAGGTCAAATCTGAATGGCCTTGTGGTTTTCCCAACTTTCTTCAATTTTAGTCTGAATTTTGCAATGAATAGCTCATGATCTGAGCCACAGTCAGCTCCAGGTCTTGTTTTTACTGACTGGATAGAGCTTCTCCATCTTTGACTGCAAATTATATAGTCAATCTGATTTCGGTGTTGCCCATCTGGTGATGTCCATGTGTAGAGACGCCTCTTAGGTTGTTGGAAAAGGGTGTTCGCTATGACCAGCGTGTTCTCTTGACAAAACTCTGTTAGCCTTTGCCCTGCTTCATTTTGTTCTCCAAGGCCAAACTTGTCTGTTATTCCGGTTACCTTTTGATTTCCTACTTTAGCATTCCAGTCCCCTATGATGATGAGGACATCTTTTTTTGGTGTTAGTTCTATGAGCTGTTGTAGGTCTTCATAGAACTGGTCCACTTCAGCCTCTTTTGCATCAGTGGTTGGGGCATAGACTTGGATTACTGTGATATTGAATGTTTTGCCTTGTATTCGGACTGAGATCATTCTGTCATTTTTGAGATTGTATCCCAATACTGCCTTTCTCACTCTCTTGTTGACTATAAAGGCCACACCATTTTTTCTATGGGATTCCTGGCCATAGTAGTAGATATAATGGTCTTCTGAGTTAAATTCGCCCATTCCTGTCCACTTTAGTTCACTGATTCCCAAGATGTCAATGTTCATTCTTGCCATCTCATTTTTGACCACGTCAAGCTTACCTTGATTCATAGATCTTACATTCCAGGTTCCTATGCAGTATTGTTCTTTGCAGCATCGGACTTTCCTTTCACCGTCAGACACATCCACAACTGAGCGTCCTTTCGGCTTTGGCCCAGCCGCTTCATTCTTTCTGGAGTTACTCAAACTTGCCCTCTGCTCTTCCCCAGTAGCATACTGGACACCTTCCGACCTGAGGGGCTCATCTTCCGGCGTCATATCTTTTAGCCTTTTGTTACTGTCCATGGGGTTTTCTTGGCAAAGATACTGGAGTGGGTTGCCATTTCCTTCTCCAGGGGATCACGCTTGGTCTGAGTTCTCTGCTGTGGCCTGTCCGTCCTGGGTGGCCCTCCACGGCATAGCCCACAGCCTCATCGAACCACGCAAGCCCCCTCACCATGACAAGGCAGTGATCCATGAGGGAGTACATATGGCCATATGGCATGATGAATTCTAGCTGTACAGATAGAAAAGTGGAATATTTAAGGGAAGTTAGTGTCATTATTAATTACAAATTAAGTAAGAAGGTGAGGCTGAGTATGCCTGATATTTGTATTTCAAACTCATTCTTTGAAAACTTTGTCAGCACCACTGATTATATTATGTGTTGAGAGCATCTTTTTACTTTGAATCTAAGATCTGGGTCATAAATGGGAATGTTCTCCCCACTTTCCTTACATCAAGTCATCACAGATAGATGACCCAGCAATCTGTGGATATATGCTATTGTCTTTTCCAGGGTCATGGCAAGCTTGCATGTCATTGATTTTCTGTTGGCAAACATGTAAAGAGTTAATGCACAAGAAATGGCATTATGGAATCAACATCTTAAAAGCATAGAAAGTTGAATGAAAATTCCTTGAAATGGGACAGCATAGAAGAGCTTTTTAAACATTAAATGGAGACCTTTATTCAAAACATTTTTTCCTTCATGAAATCTTATTCCCCCAAGACCAACAGCTGTTACATACTTTGACCATCATTCCATGCAAAGATCAGACCCTCTGAGTCCTTCCAGAGGATAAACTGATTTTAATTATAGCCTTTAAACAATTAAGATGGATGTGTTGCCCCAAAATGCACCTTCAGGTTTATTTTTGCTCACAGGGGAATTCAAAGAGGTCAAAGCAAGGAAATGAAACAGGAGCTGATAAAGAGAACAGATTCACTGACCCTATTGGTTTCTACAGATGTTTGCACAATTTGACACAGTAGTTAATCTATCTACACTGATAATTTTAACACTAACGGTATGAATCTCCACAAATTCTCACTTCCTGTACAAGAAAAAGGTAAAGAAATATATTCTAGAGCAGGGGTCCCCAACGTGGCACCCATGGGCACCATGGCACCCACCAATACTTCTCCTGATGCCCACCAAGTGCTTAGAAAGTGGGCATGGCTGAGCGAGGCTTTGGTCCAGAGAGTGGTCTCAGTGGCTGTGCACATTATAAAGGCATCCTGTTAAGCAGAACTTCTGCCTGAAATGTTGAAGAGATGCTATTTAACTTCTTGTAATTGGCTGTGCCTACCATGGCAGCCATTTTTTTTGTTGTGCCAACCTCCCTGTCTCATTTTCAGTTATGACATTTTTCAGTTCCAGGTGATGTTTTTCTTGTCAATTCACTATATTCTGTTGATATTGAGATGAGGTTTGAACGTCCTAGTGCTTCCTAAGATCCCAGTTCAGCAGACCACTGAAAACACTTCAGACATGGTTTTCCATGAAGAAGCACTGCATTAAAATCTTTGTGAATGGTGGTTTGCTTTTACAAGCAATTCATTATCACAATTGAACCTGGACTGACAACAACAACAAAAACAATAATAATAACAGAAAACTGTTGGCGATTGACAATAAGTTGTTTAGCAGAATCATCAAGAGAAATTTTAATGATGGAGTGAATTCAAAATCAAGGGGATATGGAAGCTAATTTCCCCATAATTCAGACATTCTGCCCTGAATGTGTCCAGATCACTTCCAAATCCAGGCATGGCTCGTAGTCATTGCTAGCCAGCTGCCCACATGTCCCTTTTTTTCTAGAACAAATGTACCCTTAGCAGTTTAAGGGCATACACTCCTTCAAATCAGAGACCGGAAACCATCTGTTGGCTGCCCCCCCACCACGCTATTGTCTAGAATGGAGAAGGTTGCGCTGTACAGGAAATGTTTATGATTCAGGCTGAACTGTTGGAGAAGATAAAATAGCGAGCCTCTGTGTTTTTTTATTTTGTACAAGGGTGTGTGTGCTTACTGCAAACTTGTATTTATTTATTTATTTTGAAACGGAGAATAGGCAAGCCTGTTTTTTGTACATAGTGCAAACAGTGTTTACTGCAGAAATGACTGTGTGAGATTCCCCCACTGTTATGTCCTCAGAGACATAATGGTGAGCATAGTGAGCAGGTGCTCATTATGCGGATCGGAAATACTGCACAAGTATTGCCCAATCAGAGGGCTTATGGTGGGAACAACTGTGATTGGTCATAAGGTACAAAGATGATTGGTCCTTATACCTGAACTGTGATTGGTTATGATATTCAAATGTTATTGGCGCGTTTTGTTTCTGCGGGCGTGGCTACCTCAGCCTGGATTGTATATAAACTGCTGTTTTAGGACTGTATTTTGTCTAGCTGGTCTAGTCCTTAGCTGGTCTAACTTGGAGCTGAAATAAAGCTGAATCACTTTTGAATTTACCTCCGGTGTATTGTCTCATACTTATCAACTGGCGACGAGGATGGGATTTAGCGGGTAGGCAGCCCCGCTGAGACACCACGGAGGAAGTTCCGATCGACCGCGAGTTTCCGAGGGGGCCGTCCGCTCCAGGAAGCGCCGCGATGAGCTCCAAGCACCGGTTCGAGCTGTTCGAGCCCGCGACCGAGGACTGGGAGGCGTACCTCACCCGGTTCGAGTTTCACCTCGAGAGCGGCGGGGTGACGGATGCTGCGAAGAAACGAGCTACACTGCTTAGCTCGTGTGGCAAAGAGGTGTTCGACATTGCTCGTTCACTTGTCACGCCTGATGACATCAAGACCGTGCCGTACGCCACGCTGACGGAGAAGTTGAAGGCTCATTTCGCGCCGCAGCCTTCAGAGATCGCTTCCCGGCACGCGTTCTATGAAAGGCGGCAAGGCTCCAGCGAATCAGTAGCCGAGTTTGTGGCGGCATTGAGAAGGCAAGGGCTTGCGGCAGCATGCAAGCGCGCTGTTCGCCCTAAAGACGCTGACATTCAAGGTCGCGTTCGAGGAAGCCATCGCCGCTGAAGCTGCTGAAAGGTCGACGCGAGAAGTGCGACAACGGCCTGCGGCAGCTGAATCCAGCATTCACTAACAGGTCGAGGACCGTGAGCCAGCGGCCGCCGTGGATGACGTATGAGAGCCTTGTTCCAGCAGCCAGCCGCGAACCCAAGTGAAGACTGCGCCAGTGCGTCAGTGCCTTGGTTGTGGCGGGAAGCACGAGCGCGACACCTGTTGGGCCAAAGGGTTGGCTTGTCGGGCTTGCGGAAAACGTGGGCACATCGCCAGAGTTTGCAAGTCGAAGAGATCGCCGCCTACGTCGCCTCCACAGCGCTCTCAATTCCGAAGCAAGGTCAACACAACCTGCTCTTCATCCCTGTCGTCCCGAAACCCGACCCAGTCGTCCAACCCCACTTCAACCTCAGTACTCACCACGGGAGCACCCCGGAGGAAGAAGATTTTCGTCACCTTGTTCCTCGACGGAATTCCCTGCCCGTTTGAAGTCGATTCCGGGTCGGCTAGAACCATCATTTCAACGTGCACATTGGATCGTCTTTTTCCGAGTCGAAGCCGCCGCAGCCTCCTGCCCACTGATGCCTGTCTAGCAGATTTTCAAGGGCACCGAATTCCATTGGCAGGTGAGGCGGAATTTGACGTCCGTTTCAAAGAGCGTAAGGCGGCTCTGTCCCTGATTGTTGCCGAAGGGGACAGGGTAAGCCTGTTGGGGCTCGATTGGTTTGAGCCATTAGGCATTGCTATTTCTGGTATTAATACGGTATGTCATGATAAATGGAATTGTTTGTATGACGAGTTTCCTCAGGTTTTTGCAAAAGGGCTGGGAACTTATACTGGTCCCCCGGTTTCATTTGAGTTGGATCCAAATGTTAGGCCTATCAGGCTAAAATATAGGAAGGTGCCATTAGCATTGCAACCCAAGATTGAAATGGAAATTGACAAGCTCCTAGAGCAAGGGGTCTTGGAGCCAGTTCCGTACAGCAAATGGGAAACGCCCATTGTTACTCCTGTCAAACCTGATGGAAGCATACGTATTTGTGCAGATTATAAATGCACAATCAATAAGGCGCTACAACAGCATTCCTACCCTGTACCGGTAATAAGCCATGTACTTGCATCTCTTGGGGGAGGCAAGGTGTTTGCAAAATTAGACCTTGCCCAGGCATATCAACAGTTGCCCGTAGATAACAATGCTGCAGAAGCACAAACCATCGTTACGCATAGAGGTGCGTTTAAAGTTAAGCGCCTACAATTCGGGGTTAACGTCGCATCTGGGATCTTCCAGGGTTTAATGGAGGGGTTGCTCAGAGGTATCAAGGGAGTAATTCCCTATTTTGATGACGTGCTTATTGCGGGAAAAAGTGATGAAGAGTTGCTGGAAAGGGTCCGGAGTGTTCTGAAGTGCTTCAATAAGGCTGGGTTGCGAGTAAAACGGGAAAAATGTGCGATTGGGGTCTCAAGTGTCGAGTTCCTTGGGTTCAAGATTGATGAACAAGGTGTACACCCAACCCCTGGAAAGGTAGCAGCTATACACAATGCACCCAGACCTACAAATAAAACGGAGTTACAAGCCTATTTAGGGCTAATCAATTTTTACCACTCATTTCTGCCCCACAAAGCTTCGGTAGCCGAGCCATTGCATCGATTGTTGAATAAAGGTGCGAAATGGGTTTGGGGACGGCTACAAGAGAAGGCATTTGAAAATGTTAAAGCGTTACTGACTTCTGACAGCGTGCTAACTCATTTTGATGAGGGTAAAAGTTGGTTTTGGCGGCTGATGCGTCGCCATACGGTATTGGGGCAGTTTTGAGCCATGTAATGCCTGACGGGTCTGAGGCGCCGATTGCATACTACTCAAGGTCATTGAGTGGTACAGAAAAAAACTACGCGCAAATAGACAAAGAGGGTTTGGCACTTGTAAGTGCGGTCAAGAAATTCCATGACTTTTTGTATGGCCGCCATTTCATTCTGGTGACTGACCACAAGCCACTACTGGGAATATTTGCCCCAGACCGCCCCACGCCCAACATACTGTCGCCCAGAATGCTGAGATGGGCCCTGTTCTTGGCAGCGTACGAATACGAATTGGAGCACAGACCTGGAAAATGTATCGCGCACGCTGATGCTCTGAGCCGCTGTCCTCTGCCTGAGACAGGTTTCGATCCGGCTCCTACAGCGGACATTTGCGCCTTGGATGAACTGTCGGAGTCTCCACTTCGGTCCGAGGACGTTGCCACGTTCACCCAGAAGGACTTAATACTATCTCGTGTTTTAAACTGGGTGTGGAGGGGGTGGCCGAGTGTTTGTTCAGAGCCTGAGTTCAAGGCATTCTGGGACAGAAGGTCTGAGCTGTCCATTGTTAAGGGTTGTTTACTATGGGGGAACAGAGTCGTGATTCCCCCCAAACTAAGAGGAAGGGTTCTGGAGTCCCTGCATGCCGGGCACCCAGGGATTGTTCGCATGAAGGCCCTGGTGAGGGGGTATTTATGGTGGCCTGGGCTCGATGCAAACATCGAAGAGAAAGTTCGAGGCTGCGTGCGCTGCCAGCAGTCACGGCCTGACCCTCCGCACACACCACCAGCACCCATGAACAGAGCTGAAAAGCCTTGGTCAAGGCTGCACTTTGACTTTGCCGGGCCAATCAACAGCCAAATGCTCCTGGTGGTTGTGGACTCTTATTCGAAGTGGCTGGAGGTAGTCCCCATGAGGTCCACAACATCGGCAAACCTAATAAAGGCTTCGCGCCAACTTTTTGCCACCCATGGGCTACCAGAAGTACTGGTCAGTGACAACGGCCCTCAACTGACCTCTAGGGAGTTCGCCGGCTTCCTAGAGGGCTACGGAATCCGGCACATCACCACAGCCCCGTTCCATCCTGCTTCTAACGGCCAGGCAGAACAGATGGTTCGGACGGCGAAAGAGACCCTCGCCCGACTGCCTGGCGAGGACTGGGACCATCGAGTGGCCGATTTTCTCCTGTGGCAGCATGTCACACCGAGCTCTGCCACAGGGAAAAGCCCGGCCGAGCTGCTCATGGGGAGGAAATTGACAACCCTCCTCGACCGCCTGCACCCGGATCTGGATGGCAGCAGAGCTGTACGGGCCGAACCGCCCACACCATCCAGAGAGTTTCAGCCCGGGGACTGGGTCTTTGCCCGAAACTACTCTGAGGGGCACCGATGGCTTCCCGCCGAAGTCACCAACCGTCTAGGGTCCAGGATGTATGTGGTGAGGCTATCTGACGGCCGAAAGATACGCCGACACATAGATCAGCTCCGGCAGCGATGGTCTCCTGCGGACCAGGAGATTGAAGCCGGGGATTGTTTCAGGCCCAGGGAGCAGTCCCACTTGCCTCCGGATGAGGTGAGTGCTGCTGGTTCTCGTCCAGAACCTGAGGCAGGGCAGACCCCTGCCCTCTCGGACCCTGTGGACCCTGACAGCCCAGCAATGCCTGGCGCTGAGACCAGTGAAGACCCTGAAGCCCCAGAACTGAGGCGGTCCCAACGAAGCCGAAGGGCCCCTCCCCATTTAGCAGACTACGAGTGTGTTCCATCTAAGGGGGGAGGAGTTGTTATGTCCTCAGAGACATAATGGTGAGCATAGTGAGCAGGTGCTCATTATGCGGATCGGAAATACTGCACAAGTATTGCCCAATCAGAGGGCTTATGGTGGGAACAACTGTGATTGGTCATAAGGTACAAAGATGATTGGTCCTTATACCTGAACTGTGATTGGTTATGATATTCAAATGTTATTGGCGCGTTTTGTTTCTGCGGGCGTGGCTACCTCAGCCTGGATTGTATATAAACTGCTGTTTTAGGACTGTATTTTGTCTAGCTGGTCTAGTCCTTAGCTGGTCTAACTTGGAGCTGAAATAAAGCTGAATCACTTTTGAATTTACCTCCGGTGTATTGTCTCATACTTATCACCCACCCCCAGGGAGACGGTTCTCAGAGCAAAGCACCAGTGCTTGCAAAGCGTGCCCCTCCCCCGAAAAGGCATGTGTTTTCCCTCTGTTACTGGAGAGAAGGAAAAAAGCCGTGTTCCTTTTAAAAAGGCAAGCCCTAGAGAGAGAAAGAGTGCAGAGACCCTCCAAAAGGCAGGGTTTCCCATTATGTGAATTTCAGCCACCAGCAAAGCAAGGTTTGCAGCAGAGAGTGCAAATATAAGCATTCAAAATGCAAACAGACTTTACTCCATAGAAAGCCGTGTTAATTTGAAACACACAGAAGCAAGAAGAGAGAGAGACAGAGTTCGTTTGCAAACAGACCCCCTTCCTTTAAAGGGATGGCAGATCCAGTTGAGAGCATAGAGTCGCCCCCCCCCAGCTCCCTTCAAAAAGCAATCAGCTTACAAAAAAATATACAGTTTAAACAGCTACAGGAAGGCTCCTTCTCAAAGTTTTAGCAAAGGGAGGCAAAAAAAAACTTACCAAGAAAACACTCCACAAGCATAGTTAGCTTGCAAGCAGCAAACAAGAGTTTTAAAACTTACTTTCCCAGAGAAAGAGAGAGAGGGTGCCATAGTCTCTGCCCCCACCCCCTTCCCGTTAAAGTATGCAAGCAGGAAACCCCAGAGAGCTAAAGCTTGGGAAGAGATTTTTTTTTAATCCTTTAAAAAAATAAAGAGAGAGAGAGAAACAAACAAACAAACAAACCCATTTTCTCAAGTCCTCTGTGCAAAATGAGGGAATCCTCAGTTACAGTTTAAAAACTCCTTCTTAAAAATAAAGGCAGCCTGTGGAAAGTAGAGCCATGTGCTCCCTGTGAGAGTTCTAGCTGAATGGCTTCCAAAGAGAGAATGCAGGGAGCCCTGAGCGGGTGGGTGGAGTTAGGAGGCAGACTGCCAATGCTCAGTCTCTGTTTTCAGCCCCGGGAAATTTTGAGCTGTGGCGGTTAGTCAATTCACAACTCATCTTAAACAGCCGTGAAAGGCTGAAGTTTTTTCCTGGAGTCCCCAACACATCACAAGAGTTCCCCTCTCCCAACAGCTTCTCTGCCTGTGAAAGAATTCAGTCTCCCCCCCCCACACACACACACACCCCAATGGGGGAATCTGCCTCAATGTGAAATTACTTTTTTGAGGTGTCTGTCTGTGTGCTAAGGTCCCCACCCTCCTACAAAGTAGCATCTGTATGAAATGGAAATAAAATGATAAGGAACTGAAATAAAGCGCTTGTCAGGTTGTGTGCAGCCCCTCCCCCCCACACACACAGGGTACCCAAGCGAGTCTCTTTCCCTTCTGTGTGAAATGAAATAAATCATAGGGTAATTGCAATAAACAATACACCGGTCCTGCAGTGTGCGCCATGGTATAGAGGACCCCAGCCTTCTAGGAGAGGTCAGGGGGGGTCTCCCAATGCGGCACATGCAATTTGGGGGCTGCAGGAGCTGTTTTGGCGATTTTAGCCTACTCCGACCCTGCGAGGTAGAACACCCAAGCGGCACATGGTTTCATTTTGGGGTATCGAGTGACCCCTCAGCGGACTCACCTTGACGAGGGGGACCTCTGGGTAGTATTATTGGGGTGATTGGGGGTACCCCAAAATTTTCGGTTTTGGGGCGCCCTCCTTCATCATGCGGGGGAGTGTCCGGCGACATTTAAATGCTCCAATGAACACTGGAAGGGGTGGTTCCAGGGTAGCTGAGATAAAAGGGGCATGCTGCGCTATACACCATCCACGCTTTCTTCAAAAAGCTACCAGCTTTCACGTCCCTCTCTGCTAGAAGCAAAGAATGGATTCTCAGGACCTGAACAATTTGCATGGTATGTTTGAGGGGTCTGTTTTCTAAAAAGTTTGAATCCTAATAGAGGGGCAGAAAAAAGAGTTCTTATTCTCAAGCTATTCTGTTCTTTCCATGTAGAAATTCTTGATGAAGAATTGAGCATGAGTGTGCAGTCCCAGGATCTTTTGGCAGCAGCCATGGTGCATGCTTTGGAAGCACCTGTGGAGTTGCAGCAATATATCTCTGATGAAATTGGTAAATTCTAGCAACGGTTTTTGGTGGGTTCTGTTGTTCAAAAAGATGTCAAACTTTAGGATTAATTTTTTCTATCTTTGACAGAGGTCATTTCTGATGGAGAACCCCCAGCAGCAGCCCTCCAGCAATCGCTGACTACCTTAACAGCCAGACCTGCATCCAGGGAGCCTGGTAAGAATAAATAACCTCATCTAATTCCACACACGCACGCAGGGTTTTTTAAATGTTTGTATTTTTAGAATTTTGGAATTGTCCAGTGTTTCATTTGTAATTTTCAGAATCTCGGGATTCTGCAGTGTGTTGTTTGTGCAGGGTTTTTTTTTTAAAAAAATACTTGTATTCATTGGACTTTCTTTTATGTATTTCCAGCTATATTGTAAGACACCTAGGACTTCTTGTAGATGGTGAGGCAGTTAGAGGTTTAATGACAAACAAGTACCTGTGCAGAGGGGCAGTTTTTTGATTTCTGTCTCTGTGTTTTCCCAGATGTCGTGCCTGGACCATCCCATGCTACACCACAGAGACGGGGGGTAGCGACCCACAGAGACGCACGGCACCCGCCACAGGCTGGAGGGGGGGTCCTACCCCTAAAAAAGAGAAAGGCTGACACAGTGAGAACTGATGAAGACCGCTCTAACAGGCAGAGAGAGTTTTGCACACTTGTTTATGAGTCTGTGGCACGGATGAAAAAGAGAGAAATAATGCTAGAAAAAGAGCGTCAGGCTCTTCAGGTAGAATCTGAGCAGCTCTACAACATGATTGATCAATATGCGTGTGAAGCGATTAAACATTTTAACCCCTATTCTGACTGCGGTAGTCCCATCATGTAGGTTGGAGGGACCCTGCCTGAGCATGACTCTGAAGTAAATGAGTCATCAGAGAGCTCCACAGCCCCACTGTCTGTTAACGCCGATGGGGTGGGAGAAGAGGAGGAGAGGCATGCACCTTCCCCATCTCCCCCTGAAGTCTCTGCTAGTACCAATAGGGTGGGGGAAGAGGAGGAGAGGGATGCACTCTCCCCACCACCTCCTGAAGTCTACGTGGAGCGTGTCAGGGAGTGGCGGAGGCCCTATGATAGATTCCGATCCTTGGTGATCAGTGAGGAGTTCCGCTTTGTGAATTTAGACCGTGTGCGCTCCTTTGCTCACGCCATTGAGGCATTAACGCAAGGAGTTCAGGAGGTTTTGAATGAGATCAGAGGGCTTGTGGAAGAGGGGGATTTTGTTCAACTGAGGACAGAGGGTGGAGGGCTACAGAATCCGTTGTTTTCTTTTAAGAAAAAAAAGAACCAGCTAAATGCTTCAGAGTTTTTGGACTCGGTGGTCAGTATGCTGCAAAGCAACAGAGAGGTTCTGAGCAACGACACGTTGCGTTTAATCGTGACTATATCCAAACCGCTGAGGGGTGGTGCTCTCCGCAAAATCAAATCTATCCCTTACAGTGCAATCATTGAAAAAAAGAGGCGCTTTTTGATAGATTTTTCCTATTACAGCAATAACCTCTGCTTTGCGGCGGGGCTCATGGGCGTTATGAAAAAAAGAACCGGGGACCCAACCGATGCAGAGCTCTTAGATGCTGCTAGGAAATTACACGCTGAACTGGGGTGGTCTGATCAGAAAAAGGTGGGTCTCACTGACATAACAGTTGTTGAGGAGTATTTAAAAATAAACATCAGGGTGGCGTGTTCAGAGTGGGGATGGGCCATATTTAAAACACAGCCTTCAAGATATCCAGACACTTATTTTCTACTACTGCACAATGAACATTATTATGGAGTCTTGAATATAAAAGCATTTATGGGTTCAAGAAATTACTGTGACTATTGTCACACCCTGTACAATCATAACCATAATTGTTCTCAATTTTGTAGAATGTGCGGCACCCCTGAATGTAAAACAATACTCGGTACTCCTCAGAAATGTCCCAACTGTTGTTTCTACTGTAGCAGCGAATTTTGCTTAAAACGACACGGCGAGTTGGCAGCCCAGAATCAAATCGAATGTCCCTCCAGGGTATGGTGTAAAAAATGTAGGTCTTACAATGGCATGTGTAAGAAAAGTTGCATTTGATGTTTCTCACTGAATTCATTGTTGTATGTTTCCTACCCCCGCTATGCGCTTGCGTAGGTATGCAGGCAGAACCGTGGGAGCTTCTTCCCTGCCGCTTCTCCTTATCACGGTGGCCTTGAATGTAGGCTTTGGGCTATTCTTGTGTAGATGAGAATTTTCCAGTCCTGGGAAGGCAAGGGGAGGGGGGAGTAGTCTCCTGCTCATAAAGTATTTCTCCCGCCGGGAGTTCCCGCGCGAGTGCTCAAGTTCTATTTGCTAGGCGCTTCATTGCATCACACTATAAGTTAGCTTGCTTTGCTTTGCCCCCTATTCCTGACAATGACCTCCTACTGTGGGTTTATAGCAAGATAATCCAATAAACCTTTCTTTGTGCAAGAATGACTGGATCTACTTGATTTTCAAAACCTGACAGAAATTGTCAGGAATCATCATCATTCCCACTACCGTCAGTTTCCGCCGTCTACCAAGATGAGTGGAGCGGGTACGGGAGCCACGGGAGCAGCTGCGGCGGCTACCAGTCCAGGAGCCACAGGCGCAGCGACAGTATCAACTACTCCAGGGGCCACGGGGGCTGCAGCGGCGACGGCCACTACAGGAGCCACAGGCGCAGCGGCGGCGGCCGCTACCTTAGGGGGCACGGTTCCTGTCACCACTGTGGCGGCCGCAGTGGTCACCCTCCCGACCACCACTACTGTGCCGGTGACTACCACCACAGTTTTGATCGCACCAGCATCACAATCGGGAGCCGGAGTGTTGACCCCGCCAGTTCTAAGCACCTTGGGGATTCAGTACGCTCTCCCAGTCTATAGCCCGGCCGGGCACCTGCCGTCTCAAGGAGGAGCGCTTCCCCGAACCTATGTTCCCGGAGTCCCAACGCCATGGGATAAAGGGGTGACCTATCGTAGGTCACGCGATTGGTCAAAGAACCTGTTGGATACTACCCAGTCGACATGGACTTTGCCGGGGAGCCAAAGCCGAGACAGTTTGATTGATCCCAGAGGCAGTTTTGGACTTCCCCAGGGGAGAGTACCTCGAGGTTCTCCCAGAACTGGGTCGGGGCCAGATACCGACGCTCGCATGGACTCTATCCAAGAGGACACCCGACGTCTGGTGAAGGACATGAGCAAGCTAATGCAATCCCTACCACAGATGATGGACCAAGCTATTCGGGCACATCCGCTGACACAGCCTAGACCAGCACCAGCCCCGGCGCCACCGTTGATACCGGGACGACCACCTCCTCCTCCTCCGGGCCCGAGGCCAGGCCAACCAGCACCTCCGGGTCCAGGACCGGCTCCACCAGCACCTCCGGGTCCAGGGCCGGGCCAGCCGGTACCAGCTCCGCCTCCACCAGTCGGGCCAGCACCAGGTCCAGGGCCAGGCCAACCAGGGCCACTCCAGCCGCCTGCTGCACCTCCGCCCCAACCACCGGCTCCGGTCCCTCTTATGCAGCCGATCCCGGTTATGGCTCAGGCCCCCCCGGTAATCCGACCTAAGGATATGCTTGAAATCACATTTGATGGAGATCCAGAGACTGTGTCTTTTTTCATATTGCAAGTCGGAAAGTTTGTCCAAAGATGGGGCCATGTTTTCCCAGATGAAGAACAGCAGGTGGAGTTTATCGCATCCAGATTCCGAGGGAGTGCGACAACCTGGTATGTTGCTCTCCATGATCTGGAGGCTGCGGAGCTGGGGAATGTAGATGACTTCATGTGGGCTTTGAGAAACCGCTTCGAGGATTCGGGGGCGGCGGAAAAGGCAGAAGCTTTCCTTCGTACCTTCAGACAAGGTAAACTCTCAGTGCGAGAGTATTCCAGGGAGTTTCAAAGGCATGCTGTGAAAATTCGGGATTGGACTGATGCGGTTCTGGCCCAACAATATCGAATGGGTCTAGCAGTAGACATCCGCAATAACATCCTCAGCTCCCAGCAGCCTCGTACCCTCCAAGGTTGGATGGAGGAAGCCGAGAAGGCCGAGAGTCGTCTACGCATGATGAAACTGGACTCATCGTTCGGTTACCACCGTCCAAGTTCGACGGCGGGCCAAGCCAAGTCCAAATCGGCAACCACCCCAAGTGGAATGAGGGATCAGCGTATGCGGCAGGGACTCTGCCTGCGGTGTGGGGAAAAGGGACACTTCGCAGCCGCTTGCCCGAAAGGAGACCCCAATCGGGCCATACAACAAGAAGAACCCAGAAGATGGATGAACCCCACCCCGAAGAAAGGCACAGCAAAACCACGCAACCCACGGGCCCTTTTCGCGGGGCCGGACCAACTGGATAACTTCTTGCTGGAGGAAGAGAATGAGGTGCAGGGAAATGAAATGGTCCTGTTTGTGAATGGCGCTACACAACAGGACCCAACACCTGAGGCGCCTAAACTGGTGAGCAATTACCCCTCTCTCTTCTTTGTGACTGTCCTAGTAATGAACCCAGCAATGATGACCCACATTCGGGTTCGAGCCCTCATTGACTCGGGGTGTGGGAGGGACCTCATAAACCCGTCTATGGTGGTAGGGCTGGAGGCAGCCGTGGTCAACTTGAAAGACCCAATAACTTTTACACAGATGGATGGGTCTCCAATGAAAGAACCATGCCGATTTGAGACTGTCCCGTTAAGAATAGGCATTGGTGCCCACTGGGAGCTACGTTCATTTGTGATAGCTCCTCAAGCCCAATTTCCCTTAGTATTGGGTAGCCCTTGGTTGCATGGACACAACCCTTACATTCTATGGGAAGAGGGGGATGTTCAATTTATCTCACCGAAATGTGCCGAACACAAATGGGACCCAGGGTGGGGGAACCTTCCCTGCAATGAACCTCCACGCGCTTGCTTAGCAATGGAGGACCTGAACCGCATCCCTAGGGATTACCAGTATTTGACTAGGGTTTTTGAGGAGGAGGAGGCGGATGAACTACCCCCCACCGCAACTCTGACTGTGCTATTGAAATTCTTCCGGGGCAGAAATTGCCAAAAGGGAAAATTTATGCCATGAGTCCTGGTGAGAAGCAAGAACTGCGCCGCTTTATTGATAAAAATCTGGCTCGTGGATTTATCAGGCCAGCGTCGTCCCCGTTTGCAGCACCTGTATTGTTCTGTAAAAAGAAAGATGGGGGCTCAGACTCTGCACGGATTACCGGGGTCTTAACGCAGTGTCTGCAACCAATGCCTACCCAATGCCCCTCATCAAAGACTTATTGGCAGAGGTGGCAAAAGGGAAAGTGTTCTCTAAACTGGATTTGAGAGATGCCTATTTTCGAGTTCGCATCAGAGAAGGGGATGAGTACAAAACTGCATTTAATACCCCGCTGGGGCAATTTGAATATCGGGTGATGCCTTTCGGTTTACAAGGGGCACCAGGGGTCTTCATGAACTTAATCAATGAGGTCCTACACCCCTACTTATTCAAGGGGGTGGTCGTTTACTTGGATGATATCTTGGTCTATACCCCAGACCTAAAATCCCACACCATACTCATGCGAAAAGTACTGGAAAGGCTTTTAGACAACAAACTATTCGTGAAACTGTCAAAGTGTGAATTTCATCAGGAATGTATTGACTTTCTGGGGTACCGCATATCCTCTGAGGGGTTGGAAATGGACCCAAAGAAGGTCCAGGATGTTGTAATGTGGGAGCCCCCAAAAACCAGACGACAGCTCCAAAGTTTTCTCGGTTTCGCCAACTTTTACCGTCAATTCTTACCCCATTTTGCCCAAGTTGCCCTTCCCCTTACCGAACTTCTAAAGACCAAGGGGAAGGGATCCAAGGCTTCAATGCCGGGGGCCCCTTTGAACTGGACGCCTCAGTGTCAATATGCATTTGATCAATTAAAACGGCTGTTCACGTCTGAGCCAATACTAGCACACCCCGATGAGACAAAGAAATTTGTGGTCCAAGTTGACGCATCAGATACTGCTATGGGTGGGGTGATTTTACAAGAGAACGCGCAGGGACAGCTACAACCCCTAGCTTATGTATCAAGAAAATTCAATGATACCGAAAGATTCTGGCCCATTTGGGATAAGGAAGCTGCATCTATACGTTTAGCATTAATCACATGGAGACATTGGTTAGAGGGTTCCCAAGTACCGTTTGAAATATGGACTGATCATAAAAACCTTGAGGTACTACGGAAACCCCGAAATTTAAATGCTAAACAATTTAGGTGGGCTGAGTTCTTCTCCAAGTTTCAATTTACTCTTCACCACTTTCCAGGGAAGGCTAATCACCTGGCGGATGCTCTTTCCCGTCTTCCCCAACATTTCAGTAAGAGGGTGGAGGTACAAGAGTCTATGTTTACCCCAGAACAACTGGTTGGTGCAGTTGTAACCCGCAAAGCCAAACGAACCTCAGAGAACCTGATCCAAACCTTACCCTGGGAGAAACAATTTCTCACTGACATCACCCCGCAAGAAACAAGTGAGTTGCGAGGCAGGGATGATGTGAGATGTGATCCAAACGGGTGCTGGTTTAAGGGGAATAAGATGTTTGTCCCTGCAGCCACTCGATCCCAAATGTTGCAAACAGTTCATGACTCAAAATCTGCAGGGCACTTCGGATATGTGAAATCCTTAAAACTTCTGCAGCGTGGGTTCTGGTGGCCCCGAATGAAACAGGAGCTATCACTCTATATACAGTCATGCCCAACATGCAACCGTTGTAAAAACCGACCGGGGAAACCTCCAGGTCTCCTACAGCCTCTCCCCACCCCGACCCGACCCTGGGAAGTAATTTCGATGGACTTTATCACTGATCTTCCCCCTTCTAGACAGATGACGGTCATTTGGGTGGTGGTAGACTTGTTCTCAAAGCAAGCGCATTTTATACCGTTCCCCGGTTTACCATCTGCCAGGGCTTTGGCTAAGGCATTCCTTCAACACATTGCCAGACTACATACATTACCACTGAAAATAATATCCGATAGGGGAAGTCAATTTGTTTCTAAATTGTGGTCGGAATTAATGACCCTCATGGGTATTGAACGTGCTCTCAGTACTGCCTATCACCCTGAAACTGATGGGCAAACGGAGAGAGTAAACCAGACATTGGAGCAATACCTGAGATGTTTTTCTAATTATCAACAAGACAATTGGGTTGATTTACTGCCATTAGCGGAGTTTGCATACAACAATTCATGGCACGCTTCAACGAAGATGTCACCATTCAAAGCGGCCATGGGTTATGACAGCCCCCTCTCCCCTTCTTGCAACCGGGGGAAGGGGTGGGGAAAGCTTCAGTATGGTGTAAAACTTTTCGCGAGTCTTGGCCCCTAATTATTGAGAATTTGAATGAAGCCAAGGCACAGTACAAGAAACAAGCAGATAAAAAAAGGGCAGGGGGATGGAATCTGAAACCAGGGGACTCTGTCTATCTATCTACGAAAAACTTAAAGTTGCAGCAACAGTCCAGAAAACTGGCTTGGAAATTTGTTGGTCCTTTCAAGGTGTTAAGATGTATAAATCCAGTGACTGTTCAGCTAGATCTGCCTAAGTCTCTTAAAGCTATACATCCAATTTTCCATTACAGCCTCCTCAAACCTGCGTTACCCCCGACTAAATGGCAAACTACGATGCCGGAGCCTCCCCCCCTCTGATGATTGATGATGAGGAACACTACGAGATTGCGGATATCCTTGACTCTAAGATTTTGCGTGGACAACTTCTGTACTTGGTCCAATGGGTACATTTCGGGCCCCAACATAAAGAATGGGTGAAGGTTTCAGATATCAATGCACCTGAACACTTGCGAAACTTTCACAATCGATACCCTCACAAACCCGGGGGCCCACGTTCTCTCCTTCCTAAGTGGCGGGTGGGTGGTGTTTTGGGAAGGGCAGAATGTAAGAAAAGTTGCATTTGATGTTTCTCACTGAATTCATTGTTGTATGTTTCCTACCCCCGCTATGCGCTTGCGTAGGTATGCAGGCAGAACCGTGGGAGCTTCTTCCCTGCCGCTTCTCCTTATCACGGTGGCCTTGAATGTAGGCTTTGGGCTATTCTTGTGTAGATGAGAATTTTCCAGTCCTGGGAAGGCAAGGGGAGGGGGGGAGTAGTCTCCCGCTCATAAAGTATTTCTCCCGCCGGGAGTTCCCGCGCGAGTGCTCAAGTTCTATTTGCTAGGCGCTTCATTGCATCACACTATAAGTTAGCTTGCTTTGCTTTGCCCCCTATTCCTGACAATGACCTCCTACTGTGGGTTTATAGCAAGATAATCCAATAAACCTTTCTTTGTGCAAGAATGACTGGATCTACTTGATTTTCAAAACCTGACAGCATGGTTCACTGGTATGAAGAGTGCCGAGGGAGGGTCTGTAAGCAATGCGGTGGGGGGCTGAGGGAAGATGAAGATTTCCACAGCCTGTGTTACTTAGAACCTCTGAAAGAACCACCCGTTTCGGGAAAGTACATATTTTATGATTTTGAATGCACTCAAGACGGTGGGGAGCACAAGCCCAATTATGTCTTTGCTAAAGCCTTAGGGGAAGACAAACAATGGCGCGCATGTGGTAAAAGTTGGGAATTTAAGGGGGAAACATGCGTGTATCAGTTTGTTAACACATTTACCAAGCAGAAACAGTTTAGAGAAACGATTTTTATTGCGCACAACGCTAAGGCTTATGATTCTTACTTTATTGTTAAGCAGCTGATTGAAGAGAGGATGGATCCTGAACTGATTGCCATAGGGGGAAAGTTGATGTGTGTGAGTATAAAAAGCCTCAACATAAAATTCATTGATTCTCTGAACCATCTACCCATGGCACTGGCAAAACTCCCCAAAGCTCTAGGTTTTGAGGGGTCTAAAGGCTACTTTCCTCATTTTTTCAACACGGAGGAAAATCAAGCTTATGTGGGTCCATTACCTGATCCCCAATACTATGGGGTAGACCAGATGATGCCTCAAGAGAGGGAGGCTTTCTTAAAGTGGCACGAGGAGAACAAAGCTATGACTTTTGATCTCCAAAAAGAACTAGCTTTTTATTGCCAGCAAGACGTCTGCATTTTGGAACAAGCTTGTACTTTGTATAGATCTGAGATTATGAACATGACATCTCAGGACTCCCTCTGCATAGACCCTCTACAATACCTCACACTGGCAGGTGTCTGCTTAGCCATGTACAGGTTTAATTTTCTGGCACCTGTCTCTGTGGCCATCCCCCCACCGGATGACTATCACAGGGAAACAAAAAGGTTTTCATCTTCTTCTATTCAGTGGCTTTGCTACATAGAACACTCTGAAAAGGTCCAGATCCGTCACGCGCTAAAGGGGGGTGAATTTAAGATAGGAACGTATTCCCTAGACGGGTATGCAGTGATCCGTGGTACAAAAACAGCTTTTAATTTTAACACCTGTTACTGGTATGGGTGTCCACAATGCTATGATCCTCACAAGATCAATAGAGCAGCTGCGAAGCCATTTCATCACTTTTATTGCGCTACCAGGCAGAGGAGTGATGATCTTAAACGAATGGGCTTTGAAGTCGTGAGCATCTGGGAACACGAGTGGAATCACCTAAAAAACACGGATGAGTCCGTGAAAGCCTTTCTTAAACTTGCAGATTTTCCTGATCCTCTAGTTCCTAGAGACGCCCTCTTTGGGGGCCGTACTAACGCCATCACCCTCTATTACAAAGTGGAGGCAGGGGAGCAGATCTACTACTATGATTTCACCAGCCTCTACCCCTTTGTGAATGCTAGGAAAATGTACCCTCTAGGTCACCCTGAGATCATTCAGAATGATTTTGCACCTCTCTCAGAATATTTTGGGCTGGCAAAGGTTAAAGTCTATCCCCCGAGAGGGCTCTTTTTCCCCGTGTTGCCTTCCAAGGCTAATGGGAAGCTTTGTTTTACGTTGTGCAGGACCTGTGCTGAAACAAAACAACAGGAAACATGCACTCATAGCGATGAGGAGAGGGTTCTAGTGGGGACGTGGGTCACTGAGGAGTTACAAGTGGCTCTGGCCAAAGGCTATAGGGTTGTGAAAATCTTTGAGGTCTGGCATTTTGAGAGGAAATCCAGGGAGCTGTTTGCAAAATACATTAAAAAACATCTCAGACAAAAACAGGAATCTTCAGGCTACCCAGAGTGGTGTGTGACAGAGGCTGATAAACAGAAATATGTCGATGATTTTTATAAAAAGGAGGGGGTCCTTTTACATCCCTCTCATATAACTCCAAACCCCGCAAAGCGCCAGATCGCTAAACTCTTTCTCAATTCTCTGTGGGGTAAATTTGCACAGAGAACAAACTTGCCAACCACCGAAATCGTGAAAGACACAGATCGCTTTTTTGAGCTGCTATTTTCAGACAATTATGAGGTTGCCAGTTGCAGTTTCATCAGCGAGGATGCTGCCTGCGTATCTTGGAAACACGCTAGGGACCGTGTGACATCTCCCGGCTACACGAATGTGTACATAGCAGCTTTCACCACCGCTTATGCGAGGCTGGAGCTCTACAATTTGCTCGACCGGTTAGGGCAGCGTTGTTTATATCATGACACCGACTCTGTGATATTTGTGAGCCATCCTGGCGAGTGGAACCCCCCACTGGGAGATTATTTAGGGGAGCTGACGAGTGAAGTCCCTGCGGGACAGCATATAAAGGAGTTTGTTTCTGCAGGCCCAAAGACTTATGGCTACAGGCTGTCAGGAGGTGAGGCATGTCTGAAAGTAAAGGGCATTACACTGAATGCTGCTAATAGGGAAAAGATCCATTTTGACAGTTTGAAGGATTTGGTTTTCACACACGTTTCTGGTTCTGAGCCTGGTGAGATCACGGTGAGTCACCGGGGCATCGTTAGAGACAAAAAGAACTTTGTAATTAAAACAAAAAATCTTAAAAAAACACAGAAGGTGGTTTACGACAAGCGTGTGCTCAGAGAGGGTTTTAAGAGCGTGCCCTACGGCTACTGAAATGGATACAAGGTGGTGCCACCCTTTCTCAGCCATCCTTGAGGGCCCCAGCAATTGTGGGAAAAGTTATTTTATAAAAAGCCTGCTTGTGAATGCAAATTCTACACTTTCTGTCATGCCTGAAAATATTGTGTGGTTTTATGCATGCTGGCAACCGTTGTATGAAGAATTGCTCAGACGTTATTCCTTTATAAAGTTTGTAGAGGGTTTGCCCTCAAACTTGAATGATGATGAAATGTTACCTTGTAATAAAATAAACCTCGTTGTGGTGGATGATTTGATGGCGTGTACTTCTGATAGCAGTGAAATCGAAAACGCTTTCACCAAATATGTTCACCACAGAAATCTGAGTATTATTTACATCGTGCAGAATCTATTCTGCCAAGGCAAGAGCAGCAGAACTATCAACCTGAATACCAAGTACATGGTGTTATTCAAAAACCCAAGAGATAAATTACAAATAGTGACTCTGGCCAGGCAGATGTACCCAGGGAAAGCGGCCTTTTTTATGGAGGCTTATGAGGATGCCACGGGGAAGCCCTACGGGTACCTGGTAGTGGATTTAAATGCGACCACACCAGAGTCCTACAGGCTGCGCACCGGCATGTTCCCCCCTGACCTCCCAGTTTGCTATGTTATTAAAGAAACAGCCGGGGGGATTAAAAGACGATGATACACAACGCCTCAGAGTTTTTAAGGAGAGGGTGCCTGCCACAACGGAAGCATGTCGGCCTGCTTAAAAAGAAACGGGACTCTCCTGAAACTCATCTCAAAATCTCCCCCTCGCCTGAGGAAAGCTATTTTGTGCACCGCTCCAAATGATCTAATCAAGGCTATTGGGGAGATAGCTCTAAACGCACTAAAAGGCGTCATCCCTCTGTCACAGCGCCAGAAGACAGTCCTGCGGAAAAAATGTGCAGTCATCAAATCTCTGAGCAGCTCCAAAATCCCTCTGACAAAGAAGAAGAAGCTGGTGAGGCAACAGGGCAGTTTTATCGGCTCCCTGTTGGGCTTTGCTCTGCCCCTGATTACCAGCTTTTTAACCCCTTCCTGATGGAGCATGCGGAGAAAATGTATCTGGTCCCTAGCCAGCAATTAGAACGCCTAACCATTCCACGTCCCCCAGAGGGTGAACCCATCAGGCACACGGCTGTACACTCTCTAGATAGGGAGATGAAAACTGTTCTAGAGAGAGGGGACTTGTCTGAATATGAGAAAGCCAAACTCTACGGCTCTCTCCTTCAGAAATATCTAACGCATGTCAGAATCGGGGAGGAAGAGAAAACCAAGTTGAATCTGTATCTCCCACAACCGGCGTCAATGACAGACCCAGATGAAAAGAATGCACATGAATTTGAAGAGGTGCTAGAGAATCTGCCACGCCGATACAGGAACAACGCTCGTGTGCTGCTAAAGAAAATGAATCAAAACAGAGAAATTGCCTCTTGGGATGAAAGGGGAACTTTTCTTTATAGAGGGGCCCCAGTCGCTGGAAGCAACCTGCAGGACCTCGTCAAGGCAATTACTCAGACACACCCTCCCTCTTCTGTCTCACAGCCTAAAGGCATGGATGTGTTTATGATGGCTCTGGCTGAACTCAACGTTCCCTCATCGGTCGCTGGCAACCTGACTACTAGAAAAATGTTAGAAGACTTGAAAAGCCCTCAGCCACCCATTTTAAAGCGCACACCTGTTAGTTCTTCTAAAAAACAAAAGCTTTCACCCCTCCCTGTTTCCTCTAAAAGAAAAAAACATAGAATGTCAAAATGGTTGACTAATGAAAAATAAATTCTTTGAAATGCAAACCTTTGTCTCTGAGTGATTTTTGAAAAAAAGATGCATTTACTCGTATTAAGATTCCAACAGCCTTTTATTAGGGGGCACAAGAAACACAGGTTTGGGCAGGTGTGTACATATTTGGTAAAGTCCATGAATTCTTCCGGGTGCTTTTCACAAAACTCAAGACCATTCTGTCATTTTGCTCGGGGTTGGGGGAATACATCTTCACGATTGCGTGAAAGGGAGTGCCTCTGCAGCGGTGATGGAGAAAAAACAAGCAGTGATGACCGCAGGTGGTTGATGCTGGTCCTTGGAGCCTCTTCCGATGAAAATGAATCTCCTCAGAATTTTTGTTTAAAAAATCCATAATAGTTGGGGGAAAGAGATAGCTAGAGGGTGCATTTCCGTAAGAATCGAAAAACTCTGAGGTGCTATGGTCCGGGAGGTAGATCGCCAGCCAGTGTTCCCCAGGGAGGTTGTGGGGGTGCGTGTTTACCACTAAAGAGACGGGTCTCCGGGTCACTGCTTTGGTGGGGAGCCAATCGCTGGGGAAGACTCCCAGGAAGGTTTTTCGGGTGTGAGGGCTGTCAAGCAAGCCGTGTGATAACTGGATCGTGTCCATGCTACATGTAGTCAAAAAGCACGTTGCGGTTGTGGTTGATCTCAATGACGTTGTCAAACACTCCGTACACGATCAAATTCACAGTATGGGGCAGAGCCGCTGCAAAACGTATCTCCGCTCTCAGGTTCCCCGTTTTGATCAGGGAGTAATGGTCTCCGCACTCCTGGTCAGGAGAGAGATCAAAAGCAAACAGGGTGTACCCTACCCGGTAGCCGTCACGGTCTATTAGGATAGGTCTATCCTGTAGGTGCTTTCCCGCAGTTTGCACGAGGCTCATGTATTCTCTCACGTTGTTTTTTGCTGCAAAGTCAGGCTGGAAGGGCTTGGAGGGGACCTGCTCTCCATCCACATACAGAGCTACAAAGTTAATGTTGTAATGCTTAAAGTTAAAAGGGTTTTTGGTGTAACTGCCGCTGAAAGCATCATTGTCCACCAAACCCATGACCACCATTTTGGGGAGCTGACCCAAAAACAGGTTGTCTTGATTGCTCACACGTGCACCGGCTGGAATACTGAACACTTTCATGCCAACACGGTCCACGGGGTATTTTGCTGTTGATGTCAGCAGAGCTTCGGCGTGAGCCAATTGGACGCTGGGGGCAACTTTCACCCTTTTCACAAAGAGAGAGGCTGAATCCAGGTGAAGCTTAAACTGTGCTCCCACAGCCTCCCCGCTCATCAGGCAGAAAGTGTCTTTGTTACGTGTTAATTTGATTTTCACATCTACCCCATTTAAGAGCAGTTTTTCTTGAAAAAATAGGTCTGCGTGGAGGTGCCCAGGGTCTACCGTCCTGCTCCCTGCGGTCATCTTCGCTCTCATGCCAAACCCCGAGTTGGGGGCATCCTGTTTGACAGTGTTGTCCAGCTGCCCAGGTGTATCCTTATAAAAGCCCCCTGCGGAAAATTGGGTCGCTAGGGTTTCCCCGCTGTAGTTGAGCAATGTTTCAATCATCGCCCTGTAGGGATAGCAATTGTTACTCTGGCTGATCAGGCGGTCTCCCAGGGTCACATCCAGTTGGCTGAAGATGATGGTGATAGGGTAGTTCACCAGCGTCACTCTTGTGTCCTCGCCAATGTCTGTGCCATCTTCTCGAGTAATTTTACATTTCACATACAAGAGGGTATTATTTAAATTGAGGTAATCTTCCCCATTCCCGGCTATGAAAAACTCTAGAGGTGCTGATCCTGCAAGTGCTGAAAGGGGTGGGACTTCGATATACAAGCTCTTCTCGATGCTGGTCTGCGTCGGGGCTATCTGGAAAAGGTCCAGTTCAGACTTTACGCACTCTTCCGAGCTACAGTGGATGAAAGCCATGGCTGTTTATAGTATGTCCTTGAGCCCTCGGTGAAGTTGCTTCTTTCCTCTCCCCTTCCTCACGGCTCTCTGCTTCGTAGTGCCCCCGCGGCTCCTTTTAACGGGACTTGGGGGGCCCTTGCGCATGGTTGACCGCTTTCTTTTAAGACCACCCCTTCTTTTAAGATACAGGAAGCCCGACCCTTCCTGGGGTCCGAGTTTATTCATAACTCTGTTGGTCACGTGGCTCACGACATCTTGAGCAATATTGCGAGCGGCTGATTTCAAGTGCGGTTTGACAATGTCCACCCCTTTTCTAAAAAGTGGCACGGCCATTCGAAAAAGCCGTCGGAAAATACCTCCCACCCCCGCCCCGTACATAACAGGCGTGCCATGGAATCCGGGGAGAGCATGACCCACCTGATATCTGTAATATTTCCTAATCATCGTGGGATCCCCGTAATCTTTCACAATCACCATGTTTTCCGCGGGCGAATGTGCAACCTCACAATGACTTTCCTGTAGCAAAATGGCACTGGGCTGTTCTGATCCGTCTTTATCTCTATGCTGATGGTTTCGATGTGGTGCTTATTGACCGGTACGTAGTGGGGCTCGTTATAGAAGATCGTGATAAAGGCTTCCGGTCGGGGAAAATGGCGAATTAACACACTTTGCGAGTTGTGCAGAGTGTACTGCGGCATCTGACGACAGCCTGGGCTCTATTTGGCCCAGCGCAGCACTCTCCAGGCGGGGGAGTGGCAAGCAAGCAGCGAAGCCTGAGGGGGGTTGAGATCGGTGTGGATAAGCTTCGGAGGAAGCTTGTTTACACTTTGATCTCCCTCCGTGAAGAGGGCAGTTGCAAATCAACTCTACAGATGCCAGCCGGGCTGAGAATTCAGCATAAATTCGCCATCTACCGATCTCTTCATCATCTGATTAACATCGTTTACGGAAGAAGCACCGCGAAACCCCGAAATTACAAGCAAGGTAACAAATATACGATTAAGCGCTTACCGGTTTAAAGAAGACTGTGATAAACGTACGGATAAGCGTTGAAACGCTTAAGGAACTATTCCGCTTGAATTAAAAGTAAAAAGAAAGCTTTCCGTTAGAGAAAAAGGCTGAAAAGAGACTTTGTTTTGCATTCCTGTGGTTATTCAAGTCTAAACGCTACGTAGTAGAAACGAAACTAACTGTGACTCTGTGATACAGGAAGTGGGCTAGAGTGGAGGTTTTCAGAGGCTGTTGTGTTTGAAGCGGATGGACATTTTATTATGTGACACCACCTTTACCGGAAGTTGGATTATAGAGACGGACAGGAGAACAGGAAGTTCGGAAGAAGCCTACTCTAGCCGGAAAATCATAGAGAAATTGCGCCCGACATTTTGGGGAGGACCAAAATTTAAAACGTTATTTTCAGGCCGAAAAGTGCTTAAACAAGTTTTAAAGGTGGCGATTTGGTTTGAAGACTGCTAATATAAAGACTAACTAACATTGAAGTGGCCTCCAAGACGGATTTGCGAACAAGACCTAGAGCTGCTTCATCACCCAGCCCGAGAATGACTGCAAAGGAAAAAAAGAGTGGCAAGCAGCTATGGAGGCGATGGAAAAACGGATGACTGAAAATCTTGGAAAACAAATAGAATCACAGTTGCAACAACAATTGGAGCAAATAGAGCAAGTGCAAATTCAAGTACAGAAAAAAATATGGAAGAATTGAAGGAACTGGTACTTGCAGAAGTCTCAGGGATTAAGAAAGATACAGAAGAACTCAAAAAGGAAGTCAAAAGTCTGGTGACAAAATCTGAAGATATGGAACAAAGAGTTAAAAGAACCCTGTCAGAAAATGCAAGGCTGGAGACCATAATGGATTATAGGGCTACTCAGAATCATTTGAGATTGAGAGGGATAGAAGAAGAGGAGGATCAAGATTTACGGGCTCTAGTAATTAAGACATTGACAACTTACATAGGGGAAGATGAAGGAGATTTGGATGCAGACTTTGACTTGATTTACAGAGTAAACTCAGCCTATGCCAAAAGAAAGCAATTACCTAGAGATGTAATTGTTCAATTTGTGACAACAAAGATGAAGGAAGATGTTTTCAAGAAACAATTTACACAACCGTTGGAAATTAATGGAAAGAAGATAATAATTTTGAGGGAAATTCCGAGATCGATTCTACAAGACAGAAAGAAATTCAAGAAATTGACAGACAGATTAAAAGAAATGAATATCAGGTTCAGATGGGAGATTCCATATGGACTTACATTTATGTACAACTCGGTGAGATCAACTCTTAAAACAGAAGGAGACTTATATAGATTTAAAGCGAGCAATTTGGACGACTTTAAAGATATTTAATTCAACGCCATTATGGATTACAAATTTTTATCTTGGAACGTAAATGGACTAAATTCACCAGGTAAAAGAAGACTGGTGAATCATTGGCTGGAAAAACAAAAATGTAATATAATTTGTCTACAAGAAACACACATAAGAAAACAAGACGATAAGTATTTGACTAATAAAAAATTGGGAGAAGAATTTCATTCTTCAGCATTTAACAAGAAAAAAGGAACAGTGATTTATATTTCAAAAGATTTGGATCCTAAACAAATTTTTTCCGACAAAGAAAGGGAGATATGTAGGCGTGGAAATCTTTATGGATAGAAAAAAGACATTGCTTGTTAATATATATGCACCCAATGGTGCAAAAGAGACTTTTTTAATGATTTGGCTAAAGAGTTGGAGTGTTTGAACTATGACCAAATTGTCCTGGCGGGAGACTTTAATGGTACAGTGAACAACACATTGGATAGAAAGTCCAAAGCAAGTGCTGAAATGGCTGGAAAGTTACCAAAAAATTTTTTTCAATTGATGAAGCAAGAGAAATTAGAAGATGTTTGGAGGAAGTGGAATCCTAAGGTTAAGGACTATACGTTTTATTCGAATAGACATAATTCCTTTTCCCGAATTGACATGATTTGGATGTCAGAGGAGATGGCGCAAAAAACTTATAAAATACAAATTTTACCGAAAACTAATTCTGATCATAATCCCTTACTTTGGATATCTAAAGCAAAACCCAAACAGTTATTTTGGAGAATCAATGAAGATTTACTGGATCAAAAACAAATTAATGAAATTTTAAAAAAGGAAACGAAAAGTTTTTTTGAATTGAATTTGAATAAAGGAACGGATATACAAGTTGTATGGGATACATATAAAGCAGTAATGAGAGGTATGCTTATCTCTCTGAACTCCAAAGACAAAAAGCAAAAGATTCAGCAGCAGAAAGATCTTCATGAAAAAATTCGACAAAAAGAAAGGGAATTAAAAAAAAGACCAGGGAAGAAGAAGATCATTAAGGAAATCCACTTCTTGCAAGATCAGTTGAACGTTCTTTTAAACAGAGAATTATATTGGAATCTGAAAAAATTACAGCAAAAAGCATTTGAGGGTGCAAACAAACCAGGAAAGTTTTTAGCATGGCAATTGAAAAATAGAAAAGAAAGAAACTTTATATCTAAGATTGTTGAAGATGGAAAGGATGTGATGAATCTGAATGGTATAAAAAGAGCTTTTTTTAAATATTACGCCAAATTATTTCAAAAGAAAGGAATTGACCAACAGAGAATCAAGAAATATTTGGAGAAAATTGAAGTTCCAGAGCTGGGAAAACAAATTAAGGAATTACTAAATGGTTTAGTAACGAAAGAAGAAGTGACAATGGCGATAGAGGATGCAAAGTTGGGCAAAGCTCCAGGACCAGACGGCTTTACAGCAAAATTCTATAAGAAATTTAAAGAGGAGCTAACCCCTATTTTAGTACTTCTGTCGAATGAGATAAGACAGACTAAACGGATCCCAGATTCATGGAAAGAAGCAAACATTTCATTGATACCTAAAGAAGGTTTGGATTTGACTCAAGTAAAGAATTATAGGCCAATTTCGCTATTAAATAATGATTACAAACTATTTGCAAAAATACTTTCTGAGAGACTGAAAAAGTATTTGAAAGATACAATAGCGGAAGAACAAGCTGGATTTTTACCAAATAGACAAATCAAAGACAATTTGAGAGTGGTGATAGATGCAATTGAATATTATGACAAGCATCCTGAAAAAGAAGTAGGATTCCTCTTCTTAGATGCGGAAAAAGCTTTTGACAATTTAAATTGGGAATTTATGCTACAAGTTATTGAAAAAATGGATATTGGACAGTCTTTCTTAAACATGATTGTGGCAATATATTCAGAACAAAAAGCGGCTTTGAATATAAATAAAGAAAGGACGGACTTCTTCCGAGTCCAAAAGGGAACGCGTCAAGGTTGCCCATTATCTCCGTTGCTGTTTATTTGGATATTGGAAATATTATTGACAGCGATAAGGAAAGACAATAGTATTGAAGGACTTACAGTGAAAGGCTTTGCCTACAAGTATAGGGCATTTGCAGATGACGTAATGTTTATGATTCAAGACCCAATTGAGAAAATACCACAATTGATGGAAAAAATTGAAGAGTTTGGGTCAGTTGCGGGATTTTATGTTAATAAAAGCAAAACCAAAGTGATGTGTAAAAATATGACGAAACAAAGACAAACAGAATTGCAAGAGAAAATTCAATGTGAAGTGGTCACAAAGACTAAATATCTTGGAATTGAATTAACCATGAAAAATATTGACTTGTTTAAAAACAATTATGAAAAGGTGTGGCATAAGATTCAACAAGATATGAAGAAATGGGATACTTTGAATTTATCACTGATGGGAAGAATTGCAACTGTAAAAATGAATGTTTTACCACGTTTGATGTTTTTGTTTCAGACTATTCCAATATTAAAACAAAGGAAGGTATTGGATATGTGGCAGAAAGAACTATCTAAATTCGTATGGGCAGGAAGAAAGCCAAGGATTAAAATGAAAATTTTATGTGATTCAAAAGAGAGAGGAGGCTTACAATTACCGAATTTAAGACTGTATTATGATGCCGTCTGTTTAACATGGTTGCAACAGTGGATTAATTTGGACAATAAGAAGTTATTGGCCCTGGAAGGACATGATAACAAATTCGGATGGCATGCATATTTATGGTATGGAAAAGAAAAAGTGGATAAATTTTTTAAACACCACTTTGTAAGACAATCACTGTTCGAGACATGGACGAGATATAGAAAATTCTTCTCAGAAGAAAGACCACTTTGGATTGTACCAGCGGAAGTAATTAATCCATATTCAAGAAACCAAGGACTAGATTGGCTACCTTATAAAAATCTTTTAAAATTTGAAGGGAAAAATTTTGTGTTAAAAGATAGATTTGATGTTGAATTTGAATATGATTGGTTGAAGTATAGACAGATTTATGATCTATTTAAGACCGATAAAAGAGAACATGGTTTTAGAGCAAAGAACATTGAAATTGAAACTGTATGGCTTGAAAAAGATAAAAAAATGATTTCTAAACTGTACAAGGTGTTATTGAAATGGTATACTGAGGATGAAGTTGTAAAGGAGCAAATGATAAAATGGGCTGTAAATGTTAATAATGAGATATTAATGACATCTTGGGAATATTTGTGGAAAAAATCAATGAAAATTTCAACGTGTGTAAATGTTAAAGAGAATTGTTATAAAATGATGTACAGATGGTATATGACGCCTAAAAAAATTGCTATTATAAATGAAAGTATGTCCAACAAATGTTGGAAATGTAAAAAACATGAGGGGTCTTTTTACCATATGTGGTGGACATGCGATAAGGCAGTAAAGTATTGGACAGAGATCCACAATGAGATACAAAAAATTTTGAAATGTACTTTTAAGAAAGACCCACAGATGTTATTGTTAGGTCTTAAAATGGAAGAAATAAATGTAGCCAAGAGAACACTGCTATGGTACTTGACTACAGCAGCAAGACTGACTTTTGCTCAATGTTGGAAACAAGATAAAGTACCTGAAACATGGGAATGGATTAAAAAGACGTTGTTTTTAGCAGAAATGGACAAACTAACAAGAAAATTAAACAACGAAGAAGATGAAACTTTTTTTGAAGACTGGAAAGACTTTCAAAAATACTTGTTGAAAAACTGGGACATTAAACGCGGCTTGATCTGCTTTGATAGTTATTAAGTGGAAAATGAAATAGAATTAGATTTCTGAATTGTTACCGTTTGCTAGAGAACATAAGTTTAGGAATAATTGTAATAGAATAAGAGAGATATTAATGGGGTTGGAGTGGTGCGGGAAGTCTTGTTTGGGGGGGGGGAGAAGGGAAATTAGAAAAAATGGGTATGTAGGTTGGTTGAAAATGTTTTAACATGTGATATATCCAATAATAAATTGTATTTACCAAAGAAGATCGTGATAAAGTCGTGAGGCTTCCCCTGTACAGGAACACAGCGCAGAAGGGGCACCGCCGTGTCCCCCACTCTTTGGTGTTCTACGATGTCGGTGTACAGGTACAGGGTATTAACCCCCCTGTAATATCTGCGCAGTTCTGGATTTTTTTGATGGGAACATTGGGAGGAGCCCCCATCACGTAGGCCAATTCTTCACTCATCGTGACAGAGTAAATATCAGACCCGTTAAACCTGAGTATCGCTTGCGTTGGATCAAAGTAGAACTGTAGATCGGGGGAGGCCGCGTCTGTTTTTTGACAGCGCTATTCATAAATTCAACTATGCTGCAAATATCATAGTAGTATCCTGGGCGCAGCTGATATTCCTGGTGAACAGCCCCATTAGAAATCTGGAATATAGCTGGCTTGGTAAATGTGTACCAATTGTGGGGATAGTGAATTTCCACCAATCCCACCTCCCATTCCCCACGCAACTCCAGAGGCTTAAACATGCGCACCGTGAATGAAGCGCTGGTATTTTCAGGAAATAGATCCTTAGAAGCGTTGCTGGGGAGCGTGATGTAAAACCCATCATCTTCCATCCTTCTCTGTGATGTCTTCAGCTGGGACCCAGCTGTTAAATTTAGGCGGCCACCCCCTCCACTTGACAAAGAAAAACTTCTTTTTCTTGTTTGTTCGACTTTTATAATTTTCTCAATCCTGTATGTTCTGTCTTTCCAATTGGTCACTTTTTGCAGCTCTTCCGGGTAAAAACCTCCTAGGATCGGCTCACCGTCAAAATCTACCAGATGGTACAAAGGCCTCTCCCCCTTCTGACCACCTCTTCTATAATAAAGATTTCATCAGTGAAAGACTGTTCATACCCCTTTTCAAAAGTTCCCTTTGTTCTAGAGACTCTCACTCGTTCTCCCTTTCTAAACAAAAACAGGGCTTCTTTTGCGGGGACTGCTTCATACACGTGTCTCCACATGGTGAGCACGTTAGAAGGCTTCACATCTACAGGCCGCTTCTGAATAGTTCTGTGGTAGCTGTGGTTATAGCTTTTGACCAGGTCCTGTAGCACATCCCTATAGTTAAAAGTGTTCTTGGCTGTAAAATACCGCCACATCTTGGTCTTTAAAGTTCTGTTAAACCTCTCCACCACTGCAGCCTTGACTTCATTATTGGTGACAAAGTGGTGAACTCCGTGATGTTTTAACAGAGCACCCACTTTTTTATTGAGAAACTCTTTGCCCCTGTCTGTTTGCAGCTTCTGAGGGGTTCGCCCTGACTCCGTGAAAATGCTTTTAAAAGCGACCGACACTTCTTTCCCACCCTTATCTTTCAGAGGCACAGCCCATGCGTATTTAGACAAGATGTCTATCACCGTTAAAATGTATTTGTAGCCCCTGTTGTACTTGGAATATTGTTGCATATCCACCAAGTCCGCCTGCCACTGCTCATCGATATCCCCCACGATTACCTTGTTTCTTTTGAAATGCACCCTGGCTGTTTTATGCAAGGCATAGGCATCCTGATCGTCGAGCCACACTTCCACCTCTTTTCTGCTCACTCGATGCCCCCTCTTAGAAGCTGCTTGAAAAAGAGATTCAACCCCTCCAAAACTTCCAATCTCCTGGGGGTTAAAATAAATCCCTTTTAATACATCCTGATGATGAACCATGACGCTTCACTCTCTTTTACTACAATAAAAGTATTTTTTATTAGACAACAAATATACAGCCTCAGTCCCCCCTCCCCCATCTTCACAGCAGCGTGGCCTGCCCTTTTATCTCAGCTACCCTGGAACCACCCCTTCCAGTGCTCATTGGAGCATTTAAATGTCGCCGGACACTCCCCCGCATGATGAAGGAGGGCGCCCCAAAACCGAAAATTTTGGGGTACCCCCAATCACCCCAATAATACTGCCCAGAGGTCCCCCTCGTCGAGGTGAGTCCGCTGAGGGGTCACTCGATACCCCAAAATGAAACCATGTGCCGCTTGGGTGTTCTACCTCGCAGGGTCGGAGTAGGCTAAAATCGCCAAAACAGCTCCTGCATCCCCCAAATCGCACGTGCCGCATTGGGAGACCCCCCCCTGACCTCTCCTAGAAGGCTAGGGTCCTCTATACCATGGTGCACACTGCAGGACCGGTGTATTGTTTATTGCAATTACCCTATGATTTATTTCACTTCACACAGAAGGGAAAGAGACTCGCTTGGGTACCCTGTGTGTGTGGGGGGGAGGGGCTGCACACAACCTGACAAGCGCTTTATTTCAGTTCCTTATCATTTTATTTCCATTTCATACAGATGCTACTTTGTAGGAGGGTGGGGACCTTAGCACACAGACAGACACCTCAAAAAAGTAATTTCACATTGAGGCAGATTCCCCCATTGGGGTGTGTGTGTGTGTGGGGGGGGGAGACTGAATTCTTTCACAGGCAGAGAAGCTGTTGGGAGAGGGGAACTCTTGTGATGTGTTGGGGACTCCAGGAAAAAACTTCAGCCTTTCACGGCTGTTTAAGATGAGTTGTGAATTGACTAACCGCCACAGCTCAAAATTTCCCGGTGCTGAAAACAGAGACTGAGCATTGGCAGTCTGCCTCCTAACTCCACCCACCCGCTCAGGGCTCCCTGCATTCTCTCTTTGGAAGCCATTCAGCTAGAACTCTCACAGGGAGCACATGGCTCTACTTTCCACAGGCTGCCTTTATTTTTAAGAAGGAGTTTTTAAACTGTAACTGAGGATTCCCTCATTTTGCACAGAGGACTTGAGAAAATGGGTTTGTTTGTTTGTTTGTTTCTCTCTCTCTCTTTATTTTTTTAAAGGATTAAAAAAAATCTCTTCCCAAGCTTTAGCTCTCTGGAGTTTCCTGCTTGCATACTTTAACAGGAAGGGGAGTGGGGGCAGAGACTATGGCACCCTCTCTCTCTTTCTCTGGGAAAGTAAGTTTTAAAACTCTTGTTTGCTGCTTGCAAGCTAACTATACTTGTGGAGTGTTTTCTTGGTAAGTTTTTTTTTGCCTCCCTTTGCTAAAACTTTGAGAAGGAGCCTTCCTGTAGCTGTTTAAACTGTATATTTTTTTGTAAGCTGATTGCTTTTTGAAGGGAGCTGGGGGGGGGGCGACTCTATGCTCTCAACTGGATCTGCCATCCCTTTAAAGGAAGGGGGTCTGTTTGCAAACGAACTCTGTCTCTCTCTCTTCTTGCTTCTGTGTGTTTCAAATTAACACGGCTTTCTATGGAGTAAAGTCTGTTTGCATTTTGAATGCTTATATTTGCACTCTCTGCTGCAAACCTTGCTTTGCTGGTGGCTGAAATTCACATAATGGGAAACCCTGCCTTTTGGAGGGTCTCTGCACTCTTTCTCTCTCTAGGGCTTGCCTTTTTAAAAGGAACACGGCTTTTTTCCTTCTCTCCAGTAACAGAGGGAAAACACATGCCTTTTCGGGGAGGGGGCACGCTTTGCAAGCACTGGTGCTTTGCTCTGAGAACCGTCTCCCTGGGGGTGGGGGAATCTCACACAGTCATTTCTGCAGTAAACACTGTTTGCACCATGTACAAAAAACAGGCTTGCCTATTCTCCGTTTCAAAATAAATAAATAAATACAAGTTTGCAGTAAGCACACAAACCCTTGTACAAAATAAAAAAACACAGAGGGTCGCTATTTTATCTTCTCCAACAGTTCAGCCTGAATCATAAACATTTCCTGTACAGCGCAACCTTCTCCATTCTAGACAATAGCGTGGTGGGGGGGCAGCCAACAGATGGTTTCCGGTCTCTGATTTGAAGGAGTGTATGCCCTTAAACTACTACCCTTGCACAATTATGGAATTTAGTATAGGAAGAGTCAGCTGGAGATAGAAAAGGCCCCATGGGACTTATTCCTGGGACCTAGACGCCTTTGAACATGTTCAGATTTATCATTTCCTGCCATGGTGCAATGTAGTTTCCTGTATATTCCCCATGTAGCATCCCTGTGTATTCCCATTCTCTGCCAAACAGAGGTGTTCCATGATGTGCAACTTCGTTTCCAGTCAAAAACCTGAAGTGATACAATGATGCTAGAGGAATTCAACGTATCTCCATACTTCTGCAATAGAGATTTATTGGATTCCTAGATTGTCAATGCAATGCAGTAATGTTACTTCCTGGTTTTTTTAGCTGGAAGTGACATCACCCAACACCGTTTTCATCTTCATATTTTCTTTGACTGCTCATTCAAGTAGTGACAGGAAGCTAGGAAGGATCAGCAGGAGCCTTTCTGCTGGACGCGAGTAAGTGGCATCCATATACATAGTCCAGGTAAATTTTGTTCTGGTGTGCTAACAAAGCATGGGGACCAAGTCCCCAGTTTAAACAACATTATGGATATGTGCAAAGTGATATGGGGAAGAGTTTTTGTGTCTTTGGTGTCAGTATTCCACCCCCGCTTTACCATTTTTGATAAATACCAAAGACCTACAAAATTACAACTGGCAAAACAAGGCCAACATCAATTTAAGACAAACATACCACCAATTTTACACTGAAAGTAGCACTTAGATTGTTTGGGAAAGGGAGAAAACCCAGTTTGAGGGCAAGTTCTTTCAATATTGTTTTTTCTATGCTTTCTTAGAAAAAGCTCAAAAAGCCCCCAGTATTTTCAAAGAATTAGCTAAGAAAGCTCTGTAAAAGCAATTAATAACTGGGAAGAAGGGAAGGCTTGGACTATCGCTGAATCATCCAGAATCTCTTTGCCTCTTCTGAAATTCTGTATATTTTCTACTTTGGCCAGAAGCACACAAGTCCTCTTGAAATGTTGTAGAAAACCTTGGTGGGCTGGTATCTGTTAAGACAGTCAATCCCATCCACTTCCCCAATGTCTTAATGAAACTTATTTGCTTCTCTTGATGTTTCCTTTCTTTCTTTCTTTATTGCCCAGGTAGAAACTTCAAACCTTTTCTCCAAAGTTCATTTTAAGCAAAAGTTAGTGGCAACTTGATCATCAGACTTGCCTACAGACTTGCCTACAGGAAAGTTCACTGTCTGTGTTTCATTTCTGGCCATTGAAACAAAGTTTGGGTCCAGTGGCACCTCTAAGACCAAACTTTGTTCTGCTGCTGCAGACCAAAACAGCTACCTGCCATTGTTATTATTATTATTTGTTTTATTTCATGATCATTACTGAAAATAATCTTCCTGTATAGAGGAGGGGCCCTGACCTGGATAGCCTGATCTCGTCAGATCTCGGAAGCTAAGCAGGGCTGACACAGAGGCAGGCAATGGCAAACCACCTCTGACCATCTCTTACCTTGAAAACCCCTAGGGGCTGCTCTAAGTCAGCTATGACTTGATGGTAAAAAAAAGGAAAAGGAAAGGGAGTGTTAAAAAATTATCCACCCCAGGCTCCAAATAGGTTAGGTAAACCACTGTTGCAAACATTTAGAAAAATAATAGTCTCATTAAAGTGACCATTGACCCTAGATGAGAAATATTATTGCCCCCCAAGACGGAATAACGAGGCAGACACAGGTAATGGGTTTAACTCTTGGGCCACTTTATTAACTGACAACCTTTAACTGGAATAAAACAGCAAGGGCAAAATAGTTGTGTTACAGTCAAGGCCAGGGGTGAAATACCCCTCCCTCACCTGATGTAATAGGGCGAGCCACCCTGCCCCAAGTGGGAGCCGCCACAGCGGCTTCCGCCTGGCTGGCTAGCCATTCTTATCCCACCCCGTAGCCCCTTCCCCCAGGCTGCTGGGCTCAAAGGGAGGAGCCAATCGGGATGGTTCCCAAGGCAGTCTGCTTTCCCCGCCCCGTGCCACAAGGCACAAAGACTGTACTCACTGGACCCCTTCAAACCCCAATTGGGTGTCGGCTGGTGGTCACCGATCTGCAACTGTATTCTGCATAAAACCCAGCCTAACAAAAGTGACCATCCTAGCAAACGCAGCCTCACCGCTAAAGTCCTGCACCACCACCTCAGTGCAGAGTAGGCAAAAACACCCCTTCACCTGGCCAATCCAAAAGGGTGAAAAATTCCTACCCGGCCCCCAGAACTGGGTGACTAGCCAGAAGCCTGCACTAATGACAGGGCAGGCGGGCGGGCCGCGAACCTGAGGAGACTGCTGGCGCGAAAAGGAGGGGCCCAGCTTTAAGCCCTATGGCCCCTCCCTTCGCGCCTACAAACGGAAGCGCCTTTTTGGCACTGAAAACAGCACAGCCTCTCTCCATCTGAGAGGCAAAGGCATCTCCCCGCCCAACGGTCACAGACCGAGGGCGGGGATTCGGATTGCCTCCCAAGATGGAATAACGAGGCAGACACAGGTAATGGGTTTAACTCTTGGGCCACTTTATTAACTGACAACCTTTAACTGAAATAAAATGGCAAGGGCAAAACAGTTGCGTTACGGTCAAGGCCAGGGGTGAAATACCCCTCCCTCACCTGATGTAATAGGGCGAGCCACCCTGCCCCAAGTGGGAGCCGCCACAGCGGCTTCCGCCTGGCCGGCTAGCCATTCTTATCCCACCCCGTAGTCCCTTCCCCCGGGCCACCGGGCTCAAAGGGAGGAGCAAATCGGGGTGGTTCCCAAGGCAGTCCACTTTCCCCGCCCCATGCCACAAGGCACAAAGACTGTACTCACTGGACCCCTTCAAACCCCAATTGGATGTCGGCTGGTGCTCACCGATCTGCAACTGTATTCCGCATAAAACCCTGCCACTGCCAAGACCAAGCCTCAGCTTAGGCCTTCGCGCCCATTGGGAGGCCCAAGGCCCCCCGAAGCCCTTGCCAAAGATCTTCCAGGAAGATGTCCATGCCCTTTTCAGAGAGATGCACACCATCCTGTCAATTTAACTCAGCGCAACCCGCATGTATACTGGGATGTGCTAAAAAGATACCCAAACCGCCCTCCAGAAAATGCTGCAATTCTCTGTTTGCCTTTCTGCGAGCTTTGTCAATGGCCAGTGGGTTAGCAGCCCACCGCCAAACTCGCCGAGGTATCATGGCGAACCAAACGATGATGGTACCCAGCCATCGCTTCAGAATTAACTTAAAATCTTCCTGAGCCTGAAAAATACAGGCCTTTCCTTTAACCAGGCCCAAATCATTGCCACCTAAATGAATAACTAAAACATGTGGCAGAGGGCCAACTGTGTCATGAAACAACAACTGCAACAGGCCTGGCCATTGCAAGCCACAGCGCCCTTTCCATTCAACTGTAGCCCAACAGCTCAGCCCCAACTGCGAGCCCATCGGTGTCCTCTTGGCATGATGAGCCACCCAAAATAAAATAACTGTGCCCGCAAATCAAAACCGTCTTCCTTTGCTGCCGGCAAAAAACATCTGAAACGAAAAGAAGAGTAAGCAGGTGCACACAGATCAACAAAAATCACGGTTAGCTGTTCCTCAGGGGTCGCACATAGGATTTATAAGCTGTGGAACGCCATGTCCCCAGACATTGAATATCATGCCCCTGATAACCCATGGCTGCTGCAGTGGAGGCTGCCCCTATGCAGAAAGAATGAGTACAAAAATGCCTCCCCGCCAGCCCAATCCTCACCAAAGCTCTAGAAGTGACCGACCAAAATTGATGTTTCGTGAGGGGAGTACCGTCCTGATGCTGAAACAACATCCCAGCCTGCATACCCCGAACTGCCATGAAAGCAGCCAACGCAGATACAGGGCAAAGCTGCTTTTCATTGCATACACTTAACTTGATCAGGGCACCTCGCTGCCTCTGGTCCATTTTAGAGTGCCTCAAAGTAACAGATGCCTTAAGGGGAGTCAACCGAACATCCTGCACCATAAGTGCCCAGCCAGAAGTGTCCGCCTTAGACTGGGCCACCAGCTCGCTAATTCTAAAAGCCCCGAAAAAGGCCACCAAGGCTGCTGCATGAAACAATAAGGCTTCAAATTCCGAGGAACAAATCGTCCCTCACGAGGCCTGAAGGCCACGGAGAATCTCAGGCGAAATGGGTTGCCTTAAATCCCTCTGACTCCCAGCCTAGTGCGCCCAGCCTTCCAACAACTTATAAACCTGAAAATCTCCTGTGAATTCGGCCAAGCCACGTACCTTGCTGGCATACGCCAGGGCAGACAATAAACCCTTGATAGAACTAATTGCTAAACCCTTACCTTTAGATGCCACACAAAAATGCAACAGATGATCCACCGGAATTGGCCATAAACTAGGATGCCCTACCTCACGTCTTAATGCTGAGAACTGTGTGACCGCATGGTCATAAGCACACTTGGTGCTTGGCGCTATGGCCAGTCCTATAGCCCTGTGCACTTCCGCCTTCCAACCAGCCACATCCAGGGAGGCATTCGCACTGGCAGCAAGTCGGCATCCGGGGCCAGCTGATGGAACCTCTCCATCTGTTTACGAGAGAGAGCATCAGCCACCCCATTGTCAACCCCCGGCATGTGCCTGGCAAAAAACAAAATGTTCAGCTGGAGGCAGCAAAGTGTAAAAGCCCTAACTAATTGCATGACTTGTGGGGACTTGGAGGACAACGAATTAATTACCTGCACCACAGAAAGGTTATTGCACCAAAAGTGCACAGTGTGGTTGGCCAACTCCTCGCCCCACAGGTAAACTGCCACGAGAATGGGAAAAAATTCCAGAAAAGTCAAGTCGGCTGTAAGCCCTTCTGACACCCAAGATGCAGGCCACACCTCTGCACACCATCTCCCTTGAAAATAAACTCCAAATCCAGAGGAACCAGCAGCATCAGAGTGAACCTGCAGTTCAGCCTCCAATCTAAGGTCCTCCCTCCAGAAGGAAATGCCATTAAAAGATGTAAGAAACTCCAGCCACATTTCCAGGTCTTGACGGATACAAGCGCTAATTTGAATCCGGTGGTGAGGGAGCCACAATCCGGCCATGGCAGCGCACAATCTACGCAAAAACGCCCGGCCTGGGGCAACCACCTTACAAGCAAAGTTCAGGTGGCCAACTAACTATTGCAGCTCCCTCAAAGTGGCCTTTCACCATCCCAGAAATTCCTGGATGCGGCTGCGCAAGCAAACCAGCTTGTCCACAGGCAACCGAGAAGCCTGCGCCACCGAATCCAACTCCACACCCAGGAAAGTAAGTTCTTGAGCTGGACCCTCAGTCTTCTCCTGAGCTAAAGGCACTCCTAACTCATCAGCCAAGGATATAAATGAACGTAATAAATCTTGGCATTGGCCCGAGCCATAGGGACTGACAAACAAAAAATCATCTAACTAATGTGCCACCTCCCTGCAGCCTGTGCGCCTGCGAAGGGCCCATTCCAAAAATGAACTAAAGCACTCAAAGGCAGCACATGAAATGGAACAACCCATGGGTAATGCCCTATATAAATAAAATTGCCCATCGAAACAGAAACCCAGGAGCTCGAAATCTTCCGGGTGCACTGGGAGGAGGTGGAAGGCCGACTTAATGTTGCACTTTGCCATCTCCACCCCTTTCCCACAACGGCGCACCATTTGCACCGCCTGATCAAAGGACGTGTACCGCACGGAACACAAGTCCTCTGGGATGGCATCATTAACTGAGCTGCTACTGGGATAGGAAAGATGGTGTATTAGGCGAAACTCGCCAGGTGCCTTCTTGGGAACAATACCTAGTGGGGAAACACGAGGTTGAGAATGGGGGGACCACAAAAAGGTCCAATCACCCTCCCTTCCTTAAGCTCTTTCTCAATCTTATCCCTGACCATGTGCTCCATGCCCCGTAAGGAACAGAGGTTACTGGCCATACATGGGACCCTTGCACCCTGAGAAGGGATGCGAAAACCCTCAGAAAAACCACGTAACAGAAACAAACTATCAACTTGACTGGAATAATAACTCAACAATCTCTCAAGCACTCTCAACCTTATGGGTGTTGGCCCCCTTTCCATGCGGTTGCCCTGAGCCACCCCCTTCAGGCCATCTGCGGCCACGCCGGGGTTTTCCCCGGAAGCAGGCGGAAAAGGGGTGTGGGCCCGAACATAAGGGGCACTCGTGTCGATATTGACAAACTTTCCTGCTACACGCCCCCTGGGCTCCAAATTCCCAGCAGATCTGACAGGGTTGAACCGCCCGCCCCGCTCTACTAGATGTCCACTATGTGACCGATTACCTGTATTAGGTCTAGAAGAGGCCATAACCTGCAACCATAAATGTGGGTGAATCTAGTCCCACCTCAAAGAAGGGTTCATGGCAGCCCACATCCGGAATTCCTCATCGTATTGGAGCCACGCGGGGCCAGTAAAGCCAGTATACCCCTTGTAAACTATGTCAAAGTACTGGAACAAAGAAGCTGCCCGGTATGGTTGCGCCTTAGCAAGCACACTGGCATAAACCAAAAAACCAGCCACCCAATTGGCCCATGTCTTATCAACTTTCATCTTTCTGTATTTCTCCTTATTTCTATCCTCAAGATCTTCCTTCTCCTTCTTTTTCATTTCACGAAATAAAAGGGTGAAGACGTTCACATATTCGCCTCTACAAATCTTCTCATGAGTGGATGGAAGCAAGTGGTCCCCAAGAGGGAGTGCTAAGTCCCCAAAGGGGAGGGCAGCAGTGGGAGCCACAGCATAGGACACCCTGCAAGGGGAGGGGCCACTCCACCAAGGTGAACCAGATGAGCTACATTGCTGATTGCTTGCCTGTGAAGGCATGCCCCATGTTGGCATACAGCCACTTGCCTGCCTACATTCATACCAGCAAGCCAGTGTGCTTGGGTGTGCCGGGCTTGCCCCATCAACTGCAGGGCTGCCCTAAGGCCATTCAGTCCCAATGTGGTGCAAACTACACTTACCAGCTGCCGAGAAAGGGCCTGCGAAGACAGCAGCCGAGCCAGTCTGCCCAGAAGGCATTGGCGTGGATGGTGTGCCACATTCTTGAATCCCAGAAGCTCCTGCAGTATCAGCCATGGAAGCTGTAGTGCGCCCTTCTATAACAGACAAACGTGTTAAAACCTCAGCCTGAAAGCACTTAGTGGCAGCAGCATGCATTTCCTTCTGCACACCGGCACCACCAGCGGGCCTCAGTGGGGGAGCCACCAACCCTATGGCTAACTCCGCTGCTTGCAAGCGCTCCAAAATAGCTTGTTGCACCCCATCAGCCTCGTCATCTGACGACGACAATGCCAGGGCAGGACGTTTTGGAGGGGGCTTAGGGGCTGGCTGCTTGCCTTAGAACGACCACTACCCTTCTTGGGAGCCATGACAATACCAATTGATCCACCCAGAAAATTAAAAGCAGAGCAGCTATCCACTGCAGCCCCACAATTCAAAACTAAGCAAACCACAACTACTGGAAAAGGAACAAAATGGCCAACCTAAGTGCTGTACCAATGGCTGCCATGTGCACCCTACAAAATGGCCGCTGCACCCAAAATACAAAATGGCCACCGGCTGTGTGCAACAAAATGGCCACTGTGTGTGCATCACAAAATGGTGACCAACCCTCAAAACCTATAATGAAAGTTTAAGAAGCCTGTGGCTAAAAACCGCTCCCCAGAACCATCCAGCCCTCAAACCTTAAACCCCGAAAAGGCTGCAAACTGTGGCAATTGGGGGGGAAGGGATACAATGGGACCAGCCAGCGCCTGTATGAAAAGGGGGAAAGCTGTGAGCTAGCTCACACTAACTCAGTTTAGAGGGTCCCAGCTGCTGCTGAAAGGGGAAGCATCGCCGACGCTCTCTTCCTGGACCCTCGCTGCTCTGTCGATGCCGCAGAGCCCGCTTCCAGCAGCCGAATGCCTACTGAGTCAACAGACGGCCAGGGGGAAGCTGTTCACCGCAGGGGCCCGCCAAGCTGGTCGGGAACACAGCCATGCCGAAGAGCTCCTTTCCCAGCCGTGAACCTGAGGAGACTGCTGGCGCAAAAAGGAGGGGCCCAGCTTTAAGCCCTATGGCTCCTCCCTTCACGCCTACAAACGGAAGCGCCTTTTTGGCACTGAAAACAGCACAGCCTTTCTCCATCTGAGAGGCAAAGGTGTCTCCCCACCCAACGGTCACGGACCGAGGGCAGGGATTCGGATTCTTTCACAGCTTCTGAGATACAAGGTCCATTATATGCCCTTGGGTAAAAGCCTGGCAACATTTCAACAAGTTATCTGTGTGCATAATCCACCGAAACCTTTTCAAACACTGGAAGAGAACTGAGCTAGACATTACATGAAGTAGCTTATGAATATATTGGACTTGAACTAGGGAGATCCAAGTTCAAAATATCACTTAGGACATGAACCTCACGGGGTTCCCTTGAGGCAGTCGTTTTCTCTACCAGCCTAACCAGTCTCACAGGGCTGTTATGAAGAATAAACATGGATTTCCCCATCTGTGAACACCATAAATAAGAGAAATGAGTGAATGGATGCTGTTGACTCAAGCTGTGCTTAAAATCTCTCCCACTGATATTACTGGGACTTCAAAGCACTTCATTTTGGTTGGTTGTGTTTTACCAATGACTAATGAAATTCTCTTATCTTGTTGTTAATCAGTACTACAAGCCAGAAAACTTTGTTTTGCTCCACTTCAGAAATCTTGTAAGGAGGTGAACACTCCAGGGAGTTAGGGCTATGACAAGGTGCTTTGTTATAATCATTTTGCGGTAGGAGAATGAAACCTGCAAATTTGCTCCAGAGGGGATTGCCTAGCTCGTTTTTAATTTTCACTTTATCTCAGATAGCCTAAAATTTCACACATCCATGGACCATCACTTGGCTGCTTGCTTTGCACTTTTTCTTCCCACACACACTTTTTTCCCTCTGGCACAATCTAAAAATAAGTTGCACAATAGTTGCAAATGCCCAGATAATCCCTGATCCACCCCATTTCTTACTCTTGAGAGCCCAGACTGTACTACTTTTTTTTTTTTTTTTTGAGTTTCAAGCATGTTTTTATTTTAAGGAAAAAAATCTTTGTGTTTGTGTCCTTTATAAAATTTATATCTCTGCTACCTGGCATTACATTTTGTGACACACATGGCCTGGACCAACAAAGTCCAATTTATGTCAAATCCAACCCTCTATAACAAATGAGTTCGACACCCCTGCTGTAGGCAGTATGTGAATGATAGGTTGGTGAGAAGGCTGCATATGGCAACCCTATGATAGCCTATGACATGGGACTTTGAAAAGTTGCCATATTCTTGTTCAAAAATATTAAGAAGGTGGAATATGTGCTCCATTGGCTCGAGTGCTTGGAGCTCAGCAACGACATGTTTACTTTATTTTTCATTTTGTATCTGTTTTTTTTTTTTGAAATACAGTTTTTTATTGGATATATCACATGTTCATACAATTTAAACAAATCACTACATATCCATTTTTCTTTCTCCCTCTCCCCCCAAACAAGGCTTCCCGCACTGCTCCAACCCCATTAATGTCTCTCTTATTCTATTACAATTACTTCTAAACTTATATTCTCTTACTAACGGTAACAATTCAAAAGTCTAACTCTCTTTCATTTTCTTCTTAATAACTATCAAAACAAATCAAACCACGTTTAATATCCCAGTTTTTCAACAGGTATTCTTGAAAGTCTTTCCAGTCTTCAAAAAAGTTTCATCTTCTTCGTTGTTTAACTTTCTTGTTAGTTTGTCCATTTCTGCCATAAACAACGTCTTTTTAATCCATTCCCATGTTTCAGGTACTTTATCTTGTTTCCAACATTGAGCAAAAGTCAGTCTAGCTGCTGTAATCAAGTACCATAATAATGTTCTCTTGGCTACATTTATTTCTTCCATTTTAAGACCTAGCAATAACATCTGTGGGTCTTTCTTAAAAGTACATTTCAGAATTTTTTGTATCTCATTGTGGATCTTAGTCCAATAACATACTACTTTGTCACATGTCCACCACATATGGTAAAAAGACCCTTCATGTTTCTTACATTTCCAACATTTGTTAGACATACTTTCATTTATAATAGCAATTTTTTTAGGCGTCATATACCATCTATACATCATTTTATAGCAATTCTCTTTAACATTTACACAAGTTGAAATTTTCATTGACTTTTTCCACAAATATTCCCAAGATGTCATTAATATCTCGTTATTAACATTTACCGCCCATTTTATCATTTGTTCTTTTACAATTTCATCCTCAGTATACCATTTCAATAAAACCTTATACAGTTTAGAAATCATTTTTTTTCCCTTTTCAAGCCATACAGTTTCAATTTCCATATTATTTTCTCTAAAACCATGTTCTCTCTTATCGGTCTTAAATAAGTCATGAATCTGTCTATACTTCAACCAATCATATTCAAATTCTACATCAAAACTGTCTTTTAACACAAAATTTTTCCCTTCTAATTTTAAAAGACTTTTATAAGGTAGCCAATCTAACCCTTGATTCCTTGAATATGGATTAATCACTTCTGCTGGTACTATCCAAAGTGGTCTTTCTTCTGAGAAGAATTTTCTATATCTCATCCAAGTCTCGAACAGTGATTGTCTTATAAAGTGGTGTTTGAAGAATTTGTCCATTTTTACTTTTCCATACCATAAGTATGCGTGCCATCCAAACTTATTATCATGCCCTTCTAAAGCCAATAACTTCTTATTCTCAAGATTAATCCACTGTTCCAACCATGTTAAACAGACGGCATCATAGTACAGTCTTAGATTTGGTAATTGTAGACCTCCTCTTTCCTTTGCATCACATAAAATTTTCATTTTAATCCTTGGCTTTCTTCCTGCCCATACAAATTTGGATAGTTCTTTCTGCCACGTATCCAATACTTTCCTTTTTTTAAATATTGGAATAGTTTGAAATAAGAACATCAAACGCGGTAAGATATTCATTTTTACAGTTGTGATTCTTCCCAATAATGATAAATTCAACGTGTCCCATTTCTTCATGTCTTGCTGAATCTTGTACCACACCTTTTCATAATTATTTTTAAACAGATCAATATTTTTCATGGTTAATTCAATTCCTAAATATTTAGTCTTTGTAACTACTTCACATTGAATTTTCTCTTGTAGTTCTGTTTGCCTTTGCTTCGTCATATTTTTACACATCACCTTGGTTTTACTTTTATTAACATAGAATCCCGCAACTGAACCAAATTCTTCAATTTTTTCCATCAATTGTGGTATTTTCTCAATTGGATCCTGAATCATAAACATTACATCGTCTGCAAATGCCCTGTATTTATATGCAAAACCTTTCACTGTAAGTCCTTCAATGCTGTTATCTTTTCTTATCGCTGTCAATAATATTTCCAATATCCAAATAAACAACAACGGGGATAGCGGGCAGCCTTGACGTGTTCCCTTTTGGACTTGGAAGAAATCCGTTCTTTCTTTATTTATATTCAAAGTCGCTTTTTGTTCTGAATAAATTGCCACAATCATGTTTAAAAAAGACTGTCCTATGTCCATTTTTTCAATAACTTGCAGCATAAATTCCCAGTTTAAATTATCAAAGACTGTACTACTGAGAGGGAACTATACTAAGAGGTCTGCCGTACAGGGTCCTTGTCTTTCAACCTCTCAGCAAGTGTGTGAGTGTATTGAAATGGAGAAATATGTTGTGGTGCTTTTGAATTCTGTCTCGATTCAGCCTCTATATTTTGGGAGGGCAAAACTATTTGCCAGTGTTTGGAACTGGGTCATAATTCATTAGGGAAACTTTGATTCCTATCCAGCTATGGAACATCAGTTTCTTCTTTCTCTTTCTTGATTCTCTTTTTTTTTTTTGGGGGGGGGGGTTGATTAAGAACTATTTAAGAGTAAGACTGGGAAAGAAACTGCACACTGCTTTGAGGATGGTGAGTCCTCCAAGTTCAGGTTGGCTTACTCTATGTTATCTTCCTTATACATACATAAACCTTTATTGGCATAACCGTTATCTTCCTAACAACCTTGTGAGGTAGATTAGATAGAACAAAAGTATCTGGCCAAAAAGCACCCAGGTTGACAGGAATTTTAATCAGCCTTTCCTGGAGGCTTTAACTACATGTTACATTCTATGCATGCCTCCCCCTGTGTTCCACAAACCCAACAAAGTTGCAGCAAAGTCAGGAGGATGACAGAATCTTTGGAGCTCTGCATTTGCCTTGGGCTGTGATCAGATGCGCCTTTAGATCCAACATAGATGTGAATGCCTGACAGATCTAAAGGGCACAATCAGACAGCAACATCTGGGAAAGGTCCTGCAGTTGCCGCCAACCCATGCTGCTCCGCCACGGAAGCAGAGTTAAAAGACACTGGGGAAAGTCTGGCTCTGACTGGTTCTGATGGGCAATGGATAGACTTTCCCCTGTCTGATCACTCAAGCATGCTCTCAAGCCATTGGGGTCATCATTCCATCCCAACTTGGTGCGGTCCCCCCCCCTTCGTATTATGCGCATAACCACATACTCCATGGGGAACCCTCAGTGCAGAGGTGCAATTCCTTGTTTATGTGCATGGAAACAAATAGGAGGAAAAATGACTCACCCATGAGGGTGTCTGATCACATAGTGACAGGCTGAGTCCGCAGCACAAAGAGAGTCAAATTCCTCCAGAGGAAATAGCCTTGCTTCCCCTTTGTTCCAACTGGCATGTGTGACTGCAGCTTTGGTGGATCAAATGTTGGCGGGCCTGATCAAGCAGCTAATATTGCAATACTACAAAATGCATGCTTTCAGTTAGAACAACCAGCATGCCTAAAGCCTTTTAATCACACCAACATCTAACTGCTCCTCCAGAATTTATGCCCCAAATCTCTCTTGGAATAAATTTAGTCTTTATACGGAGAAGGGGTTAGGGAGATATGAAATTACTGGAAAAGTTTAAGGGTATCAAGATCACATTAGTCCAAAATGTGAGTATGCATATCCAGTTGAAAATACATGTGCAAAAAAGCAGAAACAGAGCTGTTGCCATGGTAGTGGAAATTGAATGTGATTAATCTCAAGAAAAAATGATGCTTGCAAATATAGCTGTATCTATTAATGCCAGTATAATTTGACTGCAAGTTCTTATATCTGTCGAACCCTTGATCAAATTGGTATATTTAATTTAGAACTAAGTTAAAGGCCCCACTTGGTGGTTGCCAACCCTAGGCCTGGCAGCAGTCTAGGGTTGCCGGGCCCCCTCATGGGCACTGGCAGGGGATGGGGGGTGGTAGGGTTGCCAGCTCCAGGTTTGGGGGTGGAGCCTGGGAGGACAGGGACCTCAGTGGGGTATAATGCCCTAGAGTGTCAGTAGTCTGGAGCTGAGCAGTAATTCCAGGGGATCCCTAGATCCCACCTGGAGGCTGGCATCCCTAGGCAGCACCCTCTGGGTGACTTGATACCACCTGATTTGCATGACTCAACTTGGCCTGGCTGCTTGCTGCTGTTTGGCAGCCACCCTCTGAAAGCCAGTGTGGTGTAGCAGTTAGAGCTTCAGAGTAGGGTCTGCAAGACCCAGGTTCAGATCCCCATCTTGTGGCGGAAGCTGACTGGGTGATTTTGGACCAGTCACATACTTTCAGCCTAACCACCCTCACAGGGTTGTTGTGCAGATAAAAAGATAATGTAAGCTGCTTTTGTCCCCACTGTGGAGAAATACTATAATTTTCCTTGGTAGAGGCTATGGGGAAGGGGGGTAGAGATGAAAAGCTGAAGACGGATAAAGGCAGCTAAAGGCAGGTTGGCTGTTGGTTGGAAGGAAATAGGGTTGCCAACTCCAGGTTGGGAAATTCCTGGACATTTGAGGGGTGAAGCCTGGGGAGGGTGGGGTTTGAGGAGGGGAGGAACTTCAGACCAGTATAATGCCATAGACTACACCCTCCAAACCAGCCATTTCCTCTATGAGAACTACCATTGCCAGCCTCTGGGTGAGGGCTGGAGATCACCCAGAATTACAACTGTTGTCCAGGTGACAGAGATCAGTTCCCCTGGATAAAATGGCTGCTTTGGAGGATTGGGTCTATGGCATTATACCCTACTGAGGCTGCTTGCCTCCCTAAACCTCAATGTCCTGAGGCTCCACCCCCAGAAGGGAGAAAGAGTGGGAGACAGGTAGGGGTAGAGGGGAGGAAGCAAAGGTGTGAGGAATGGGATGACCATCCCACAAGTTTCTTGCGGGTCTCCACTTGTATGCCATAATCTTGATAGCAGCTTTCTGATTCTCATTTTCTTTCCCATCACTGTCCCCAACCTGTTTTAACTGATAAAGATGGTGGCTTGTATCCACTGCAAATTTCCATGGACCACAGAGTACAAATTCCTTGCACACCCCATTGTGTTGCAGCCCAAAAGGTCCTCAAAAGTGCTGCTTCTGCAGACTGGGTGTCGAAGAACAGCATGAGTGAGGAATCAGAGGTCTGCTGTGGAAGAGGGAATCAATCAAAATTGCCCATCCTTCCATCTGAGGAAATGCTCCATGCCTGTGAAAACAACACTTTATTTTTTTTTAAAAAAATGTATTCATGGAAGAAGCCTGAGGTGTTGTGCTTCTGGTAACCAGTTACTATAATCTAAGAAATAAAAATCAAAATGACAGTGTACCCAAAAAAGGCCTATAAAAGTGGCTCCCAGAAACTTATAATTACCTTACAAAGGCCTTGTCAGAAATGTTTTTAGTCAATCTGCTGTGTGAAAGCTGATGTCATTCAAAAGTGACATTTTCAGACATGTTCCTGGATCAACTTTTCCAGCAGCAGCAGTATTCCAGCTTTGGAACAAAGGTACAAATGTGAAAAATTCACATGTTGTACTGTCCCTTTTAAAAGAAATGGAAATTACATGTATCAGGAGGATCTCATGTAGCATGTTTGCTCCATAAGTATGACAAAATGTAACCACTGAAAGGTGGTTCTATAGATCTCTACATAATAGTATATGTGTAAGAAAGATGTGCAGCATGGAAACAAAAGTTTCTCATTTCTTGCAATTCTAGGTCTTCTATGGCAACCAGGAGAATTACGAAAAGGTGCTTGGAGAATGAAGAGTTTCTCCTCAACTGAGTACTTCCATTAACATGATGTCAGTTGTTGGTATACAGCTATTTTCTCTTCAAATGCACAGGTTCAGGTGGATCATATTATATTAAATATACAAGCACATTTCCATTACCTCTAATACAGCAGCAAATCTTGCAAGATGGTGCTCGTATATGAAATTCATATGACGATTGGCATATTCCATTGTTTGAAAACACTGAATTCCATTCTCCTTTTGATTGACTATTTGTTCTGGAGAAAAAGAGAAGCAATAAGTATCTCTCTTTGTACTCCAAGAACAATCTCTCAGCCTCAATTGAACAGGTTTGACTGTAAAGACAAATCTGACTCAAGCCTGCTTCACAGAAGAGACTCGTTTACCTAGCTTTCTATTAATGCCTATATTCTAATTTGAATTTCTGTGACCTTATTTTAAAATCTGAAGTCTGACTTGAATGCTAGTTCCTATCCTTGCAAAGCAGCCACCTGTCGTTACTACCAACAGGGATAAAAATTGTTTTTAAAAATAAGGGTGCATTATCCACGAGGAGTGGGGATGTTTATAAAATTCTCCTCATCTGCTAAAAATAGGTCATGTGATATCTTTTCATTAGGACCAGTGAAGGTACCACTACATAGTGAACAACTTTCAAATTCTCCAGTACATGGAGAGCGAGGGAGGGAGGGAGGATAAGATTGTTCAGGGCATTATGGTGGAGCCTCAGAGACTGAAGTATGCTGAGTCTTCAAATGGAATACAGGATGTGACAGAGGCTAAATTGGATTATAAGTTGCTAGGTGTAGAACAGGTCTCATAATATATCAGAGGCCACAAAAAAGAATACAAAAAGAAAAGCCAGCAGTCTGACTAGAACTAATCAGAACATGTAATCTTTTTCTCTGCCTCCCCCTCTTGAAGGGAAATATTCCAACTGCAGGAATATACTCTTCAAATGAGATTCTGCTTATGCTAGCTGCTTGCCCTCTAATCACTAGGTAATATTACCCAGTTTGGCTTCTGATGGCTGTTTACTTAGCACACACCTAAAAACAAACTCCCAGTTTGATTATATAAAAACTATTGCCTTTTTCTTCTGCTTTCTGCCTAACAAGAGATCTCTGTGCTGGGGAAACATCTTGTTAACTGCTGGCATTTATAATCTCAAAGGGAGAGTAGAGTTGTTTTTTTCTTCTCTGTCCCTGGTAACCTTGGCATGTCTTGAAACCTGTTTTGCACCATGTAATCCAATAATATATTCTGTTTTCCATTGGTTCTTAACCTCTAATCCACTACCACCCGCTGAGTTTGCAGTGTTACTGAATACTGCCCAAATCACAAGTTAAAGAATTAGAACATATGAACAGCACCTCAGACAAGTTCTATTTTTTATTTTTTTTCTAATTTTTAAAATTTTGATTTGGGAATTTGTGCTTTTACATTGGAACAAATAGAAGACCCACAAGGATTTGTGGAGACATCTCAGTTTCGCCTCCCCAATTCTTTTCCTTCTGTTAAATAGTGGGCTCACAAGACTATCGTGGTTTCAGCATAGCTCTTTATTAGTTACTCAACTACATCAACACACATAGCGAGCTACGACTATATACAGAACCCCTAGCCCAAAACACACCCACAAAATACAAATGCACCAGTAGGCAATTATGCACTTATGATGTTCCCTGGGCGGCCAATCCAAATGTAGCTGCCAGAAGCCTCTCAAACGATGAGTGTCCGTTCAAAGCTTTCAATACACAACACCTTTTCCTGCTTCCTTCTGTCCTTCCCACTCAATAGGCACCCAGCCTTTGTCTGCCCCCATCTTCAGCCTTCCCACTTTCCTTTCCCTGGCAGCCTTTCCTGGGAAAATAGCCTAGTTGTATAATGAGGACACAACAAAGACTTGCAGGGGGGGGCACCTCACTTTCCCCTGTGCCCCCCTTTACTTTATGTCCCCCTCCCCAGACTACTTCCTCTTTCCTTCTCTCCTTCCTAGTTATCAACCAATAAACATTTTATCTTCCCCCATTTTCTGCTATATTTATTATTTTTTAAACTTCATTTATACCCCACGTTTCTCAACAATGGGGGCCCAAAATGACTTATATTGTTCTCTGTTTTATTGTAATGACAACCCTGTGAGTAGGTTAGGCTGAGAATGTGTAGCTGGCCCAAGGGCACCCAGTGACCTTCCACAGTATGATGGGAATTTAGACTTGGTTCTCCCAGATCCCAACACTCTAACTATTATACCACACTGGCTTTTGTGGGGTAGCTGCTGCTGAACAGTAGCAAGCACCCAGGCTTGGGTGAGTCATGCAAGTCAGGTGGTATCAAGTCCCCCTGATGAATCCAACCTCAAAGGTCACAACAGCCCTGGGTATGTTGCTACCTTCTCTGCTTTTTACTGATGGAAACCTAGACTTGAAGGTAGACAATACTGTTGTGGTTGCCTAACAATGGTCACTGAAGGCATTTGTTCCTTAAAGCTACAAGTGCTGCTTGTATCATTTTGGAGGATTTTAACCTCTCTTTTTTTTACAGTTTCAGATTTTATTTTATTTTTTGCAAATCTGGGGCTTTTTTGAGGTGTGTAGAAAAATCTGACTTGTCAGTCCGTGCATTGTCTGTCTCAGTCTTTGGATTTTAGTATCCACAGATAGAACCATGTTGAGAATTAGATATATTGATATTGATGATATATGCTTCCAAACATTTATCTCAGATGTTCATTCAATGAGACCCTGATGGCCACTAGGCAATTTTTTAGCATTAGGGTTTCATTCCTATTTGCTCTTTGTGGAACTTTTTGAAGAGCCTGAGGGAGAAATCTCTTATCCTCAGAACAGGATGAGCAGTATAAAACCACTGTCCTTTTTTATATATCAGAGACCACTGCAAGTGGGGGGAAAGGCATTGTCCCCCTTTGCCTCTCAACCCCTTCCTTCCCATGATCTGGAGATTGCTTGTATGAGCTGTGGTTAAGAAAACACTATGAGTTTTTCATGGGGGTGTCACCATTGCACCCTGAAATATTGTTTTCTCTGCTCCTGTCCCTGTTTTGTCATGAAGCTTGATGAAGAATTCTAGAGAACTCAAAAGGCAGCTCATTGTTTTGTGATAATATTAGTTCTAATTAAAATACATCCTACTACTGTTGTTTTGGTATTTTTTAATAGACTAACTCAGCTACCTACAATCATTCGCCATCTGGTCTACATGTGGGGTCTGTTACAGCTTTCTCTTTGCAGCTATAGGACACTTACGAGTATCAGCAGAGCTATGCATGGTTAAATCACAGGTCAGAGAAGTAGCTTGATGGGATTTCATCAAGATTACTGTTTATGCTGTGACTTGGTCGATATGCATGTGTGCTCGTGCACATTGGTAACTCATAAGAGCAAAAAAAAAAAAAAAGCAAATTGAAAACCAGTATAAACTGTGCATGTGCTGATTCTAAAATCAATTTTAGAAATACTCCCAGTTAACCAGGAGAGTAAAATTCAGGACACGATGAACCATGGAACAGTAGTAGAATAGAATAGGGGAAATTTGCTCATCCCTAATCATGAGTGTTCCTCTTTCTTTTAACGTTAGAATATGACACTAGCTCAGCAAAGCTGCTGTGACATGACCTCTTCCACACTGCATATACAGGCTGTGTCTGCCACATAAGGTTGTTATTGTTTTTACAGGTCTGGTTCCTATGTAGTTTGATGCATGAATGTTTAGCAAAAGAAATTCTCCCTGCATGCATATAAAAATAAAGGGAAAAACCTCACCATCTTAATTTATTATCTTCTTTTTCTTGGAGAAGGCCCAGGAGACCTTTTGACATGTTGCCTTGGGGGTTATTCCAGGCAGAATGTGACCTGCAGAATTCAGATGTGCTTCATTCTTTAAAGATGATTGGTTGGTACAAAGCAAAACCACAAAGTGCTCAGGTGTGACCCTTCACAACCTCAAGGTAACGCTATCACCAGTTCCCATTAACTAACCAACGGACTAAGTCTCTAGCCTTTCCAGGTATAAGATCAGGAAGTCAACCAAATTACAAGGTGAGTTCCAGAAAACAGGACAATTACAAGGTGAGTTCCAGAAAATAGTTATTCTGCTGGCTGTCACAGATTAAAGCCCCAAGGCCCAAGAACACCACAGTGTTCAGGAATATACAATGTAACAGCAGTGAATAGCAAGGATGAAATAATACAGCTAAAAATGAAAGCCAGGGCTTTTTTTGTAGAAAATGCCCAGCAGGAACTCATTAGCATAATAGACCACACCCAACAGCAGAAACTCATTAGCATATTAGGCCATACCCCTGACAACACAGCTCATTAGCATATTAGGCCACACCCCCATGTTACCAGAAATGCGGACATCCAGCCACACCCACCTTTTACTTCTTATTCTGTTTACCTTGTTTGTTGTCAAAACCCAGGGCTTTTTTTGTAGCAGGAACAACTTTGCATGTTAGGCCACACACCCCTAATGTAGCCAATCCTAATGAGTTTCTGCTGTTGGGTGTGGCCTATTATGCTAATGAGTTCCTGCTGGACGTGGCCAACTTGGAAGCCAGCCGGAACTCCGTTCCTGTGCCCTCCTGCCCAAAAATAGTCCCGGATGAAAGCTAAGCACATTTACAAGCATTGGTTCCAGATACAGATGTTACCTAACAAGACTGAGTCCGACAGAGTTTCAGAGCACAAAACCGGGGTTCTGGCCTACATGGCCCACCCAGAATCAAGAAGTATCCCATATTTCCTTTATGTCAACAACCCACATTGGCATGATGCTAGTTGATCAATCAAATCTATGGCCAATGATGTAACTTGACCAATCAGGCATGTTGCTACCCAGGTCACCCAGCCAATCAGGTAAGTTATCCCAATGAGACCATATACTTGCAGTTGTATAGGGTCCAATTAAGCTGGCAGGTAACTCAGTCTGGGTCTTATTGGCGTATGCAGGCTGTCAATGGTGGTATTTGTGTTAGGGTCAGAGCCTCAGTTGGTTAAGTGTCACTAATCAAAGGCCTGGTGGAAGAGTTCCATCTTGCAGGCCCTGCAGAACTGTAAAAGGTCCTGCAGGGTCCTGATGTCTTCCAGGCACTCGATCCACAGTATGGAGCTGCCACTGAGAAGGCCGTGGCCCTCATCAAAGCCAGCCTGGCTTCTTGGGGGCCCAGGAGAGCCAAACAATTTTGAGACCCTGATCATAGTACTTTCTGAGGAACATGTGGGGAAAGGCGGTCCCTCAAGTATGTAGGCCCCTGACCATAAAGGGCTTCAAAGGTGAGAACCAGCATCTTGAATCAAATTCAGTATGCTATAGGTAGCCAGTGCAGTGCTTTTAGCGCAGGCTGGATGTTTTCCTGCATAGGAAGATCCAACACCAGCCTGGCTGCCACATTCTACACCAGCTGCAGCTTCCGGATTTGAGACAAGGGCAGCCCCATGTAGAAAGCATTACAGTAATTCAATCTTGAGATGACCATCACATGGATCACTGTCACCAAGTCATTGCACTTGAGGAAGGGAACCAACTGCCTAATCAGTCGAAGATGATAAAAGGCTGACTTGGCAGTAGCTGCTACCTGGACCTCCATTGTTAGGGAGGCATCCAAGAGCTCTCCCAAACACCTAACCTCTGACACTGACACCAACAGCACCCTATCTAAGGTTGGGAGTGGGATCCCTACCCTCAGGCCACTGCAACTCACACACAGGACCTCCTTCTTCATTGGATTCAGTTTCAGTCAGCTCAGTCTAAACCAACCGGCCACAGCTTGCAACACCAGGTCCAGATCTTCTGGACTACAGTCAGACTGGCTGCCCAACAACAGATAGAGCTGGTGTCATCTGCATATTGGTGACATCCCAGCCCATGCCTCTGGGCAATCTAGGCAAGGGGGTGCATGTAGATGTTAAATAACATTGGGAAAAGTACTGCTCCTTGCTCTGCTAATTAGCAAGTGCCTTCGGGACAGCTGTTCCCCTAATGCCACCCTTTGTCCCCAACCCTGAAGGAATGAGGTAAGCCACTGCAAGGCAGACCCCAGACTCCTTGATCCCAATGTCAACAAGGCAGTGGATCAGTAGTTGGTGGTCGACCATGTGGAATGCTGCCAACAGGTCCAACAACAGCAATACTGCTGAACTGCCCCAATCAAGATGCCTCCGAAGGTCATTCATGGGGGGGACCAGTGCCGTCTCCATCCCATGGCCTGTTTGGAAACCAGACTGGAAGGGATCTAATGCGGAGGTGTCATCCCAAAAACCCTGCAACTGAATCGCCACAGTCCTCTTAATTAATTTTCCCAAATAGGGCAAATTGGAGACCAGCCAGTAATTAGCCAATTTGGCATGTCCAAGGATGTTTTTTTTTAAGAGGGAACATACCACTGAGGGAACTGTCCTTTGGAGAGGGACTTGTTGATAGTATCCCTTAGGGGACCTCATAGCCCATCATGGCCAGCTTTAATTAGCCATGATGGGCAAGGGTCAAGGCCACAAGTGGTCAGGAACATAGTTGAGAATCATTTGTCGACCTTCTCTAGGCTGAGTGGACTGAAATAATCCAAAACCTGACAAGAAGTTGTGCATGGAGCCTTGAATTTCCTTACTGTCTCAACTGTGGTGGGAAGGTCATGGTGGAGCAACAAGACTTTATCTGTGAAATAGCTCACAAAGGCCTCACAGCCTGTCTCCAATTCCATAATGTTTGGTTTGCCTTGTGGCAGAGTAGTAATAGACTGAATCATTCTAAATAATTGGGCTGGGTGGGAGCTTGCAGATGCAATCATGGCTGCATAATACTCTCTCTTAGCAGCTTTGACTTCCATCTGGTGTTGCAAGCTGTGGCTGGTTGGCTTGCAGCTTCATCACAAGCCCACTGCCACCGTCTCTCTAGCTATCTGAGCCTTCGCTTCATCAGCTGCAGCTCCTGGGTATACCATGGAGCGAGGCTAGAGCGAGGGTACAGAGGGCATCAGAGGGCAATCTCATTGATGGAATGTTCATGTATTCAAACCAGGTTACTAAGATAAACACTACTTTAGCATGATGTTCACAGTTCTTTTGTTGCTTTACATTTCATTCATAACAACTGCGGCCATCTTTTGAGCTATTGTTATCTTGTTGGTATTCATGGTGCACATTAACAACAGGTTCACTTTTTTGGAAGTAGAGAGAGATAGAATTTTTGGTAGTGTACCCCAGTTGAGACAAGGAGGTACTATTAGGAACCCTATGGATTGGACACAATTAGAATACTTATGTAAAAAAGATATACAAATGACTTAACATGTGTCCTCCTTGATGGAATGTTGCCAATCTGACATTAATCCATGAGGATTGAGGCTTCAGAAGGGTCCAGCAATGTTTTTGGAGAAGGAGGAGTTTAGATCTTTAAACTTTAAACTTACCTTTAAGAGTAAACGTAAAGAACTTGAAGACCAACTTAAACTCTATGATGATAAAATTAGGGAAACCAAGATTAAAAAACTGGAAAGGACAATAGAGACTATGCCCTCAATAGAGTATATAAATGGCATGCCCCAAATGTGAACAATGTTAGGAGAGTTACATGGGCGGATCCTCACCTGTCAATGTTGGACTTTGATACTACGGAAGGGGAGGACTCTGTGACCACTTCGGGTGAAGAATATGTAAATCAGAGACCTTTTTTAGACAGGCGTTCGAAACAACAGGCCAGGGAGAATTATCAAGTGACGAAACGAGGGAGGAAAAAGAATTAGTAGTGAATCTGTCTAATAGAATTCTTAGTAGGAATAATTGGAAAGTATTGAATCTGGGACTAGGGTTCACTATGACACCTAGATATAATGCATTTCACACTCGAGGAGACCTATTTAAATTAACTAGAATATTGAAATTAAAATCTTTTTTTGACAGATCAGATTTCAGTGCTCCGGCTTTATTTAGAAGCAAATCCCAGTTTCCCCCCCCGGTCAATGTACCATCAATAGCAGTGTTTGAAAGGAGAGTATTGGAGGATGTTAGTCATTTGGAAATAAGGGGAAAACGGATCAAATACAATCTTACTAGGGAGGAAGAGGCTACTCTTCGGGATATCTCTGCTGATCTGTCTTTAGTTGTTAAGGGAGTGGATAAAGGTGGTGGCTTAAGGGTGGATTACATACAGGAGGCACAGAGACAATTATCAGATTCAACCATTATAAACCGGTTATGCATGATCCTACTAATGAGATTGTGAATATCATTAAAGTAACGGTTAGAGAGGCTCTGTTAATGGATTATATTGACCATCATACAGCATCTTTCCTCATTAATGAGTTTCAGAGGGTTCCGATCTTTTATTGTATTCCAAAAATACATAAGCAGATCTTCCCTCCCCCGGGATGCCTGATAGTCTCGGGAGTGAATTCTATATTTGAACCTTTGTCACAGTTTTTGGATAGTTTTCTACAACCATTTTTGTTACGCATTCCTTCCTTTCTTAAAGATACAAAGGACTTCATCACTAAGATAGAGGGAATGGAAGTTCCTACTGGAGATGTATTAATGACAATGGATGCGACATCACTTTATACAAACATACCCCATGAGGAGGCACATTTGTGTTTACTTAATGTGTTAGAACGTAGAGAAATCCACCTTCCTCCTACACATTTTTTATTAGACCTGGTAGATGTGATTTTTGAAAAAAGTTTTTTTCGTTTTGAGGGAAAAAAATTTTGGCAAGTGAAGCAGGTGGCAATGGGGAACATGTTTGCTCCCTCGGTGGCTAATTTGTTCATGGAAGAGTTTGAGAAACAATGGATTGATAATGCTCTCAATAATCCTTATTTCTCACATCTTATTTTTTATAAGAGATTTATTGATGATGCCTTTTTGATTTGGGATGAACAGTTCATGGAGATGAATTTTATGCAGTGGATTAATACGGTGCATGAATCCATAAAATTTATATCAACAACCGATAAGACACAAGTACATTTCTTAGATACAACAGTGTACATCCAACAAGGTCATCTAGCAGTGCACCCATATAGGAAATCAATGGATAAAAATTCATATTTGCACTTCACCTCCTCTCATGCTAAGCACATTAGGCACAATGTGCCTTATGGGCAATTTTGGAGAATCAAAAGGAATTCCACCTTAAGAAAGGATTATGTAGAGGAGGCAGGGAGACTTGCAGATGAGTTCCTGGACAGGGCTTATCCCAGAAGGATTGTGGAAGTGGCACGGCAGACAGAAAATATGAGGGATAGGAAGGATTTGTTTAAAGAATCCATTAGGCAACAAGCAGGGGGGATTTGTTGGGCCATTGAATACACTCCCTTGGCTACCAAGATAAAAAAGATTATTTTTTGACATTGGCACATAGTCAATGATGTTCCAGGATGTGTTGAGAAATCACGGGTTTTGTAGAACTAAGAGCATTAGGGACCTTTTGGTGCGGGCAGACTTACCATCAGCAGTAATATCAGTTGGGGCACCCACGGGACATTACAAATGCCAGAGGTGCACTGCGTGCACACTAAGTTGGGAAACACGCATCCTAGACTTCCCGGAGATCAAGCAGGAGATAGTTTTGACTTCATACTCGGCATGTTTCACCAAACGCGTGGTCTATTTAAAAATCTGCCCTTGTGGGTTGAAGTATATTGGGGAGTCTGTGCATGCAGTAAAAACTCGCATCTTGGAACATAAGTCTAAAATTAAGCACCAACATGTGGAAGCCCCACTTATTAGCCATTTCATGTCTATGGGCCACAGACATTATGACTTTAAGTTTGTGGTACTTGAGGTAACTGAGCCCAGCAAATACAATAAAAGAGACATCCACAGGTCCTACTCTGCAGGGAGGCTTTTTGGATTTTTAAACTCAACACTTGCCAACCATCGGGTCTTAATGCATCACTGGACCTATCTTGTTATCTGTAGTTTTGTAGATTCGGATTGATGCAAGAGGGAGTGTCTTCATGGCTATGTATTATAATAAATGAAAAATTTTAATGCTGAGTGTAATAGAGCATAGGAAGTGGTTGGTATGTATGCATTTTTAACATGCAATGGATATTGTGTATTAAATGTAATAAAAGATATTAAATGTTGCTTAATTGTTGTTAGCTTGAACATGCTCATATAAGTTGTTGCAGTACCCCTTGCCAGCCCATGTGGCTTTTGTATATAGTGAGTACAAGGAGACACACCTGATAAGGCTACAAGCAGTATTTTGCCTGCTTGGAAATCTGTCTGTAAACTTTGTCGCCATGAAGCTGAGGTAAGCTTAGGCTTGGATAGAATTGGATATACTTTGTATTGGATGAAGAAGTGTGTATAGTAATTTATTGTTGTATTATATAGATAACTACAAACATTAATTCTGATGAAACACGGAACAAGAAATTGACTCCAGACAAGTTGTTTGTAAGGTATTTCTGTAATGATTTATAGAATTGTTTATTCAGGTAGAGGACACTATGGGATAAGTTTGTTTCATAAATGTATCATTGTTTTTTCATAATGTTCTTCAGTAGCTCAAATGCTACTTGTTTCTTCATTTCAATTTTTGTCTTCATTCAGAAGAAGAGAGAAATCGAAATGGTAGATCATTTCGGAGACCACCGTTAACATTACAACATCTACAAACAACATCCACTTTTTTAAAAAACAAACAACCTGTAGTTTGTGCTTATTTGTATGTTAATTTCGTGTATTCAAACCAGGTTACACTACTTTAGCATAATGTTCACATTTCTTTTTTTGCTTTATATTTCAGACCATGGTACTGCCATAGCAGTAATCCAGTCCACTGTAACCCCCACCATGAAGATCAGGTCAAGCATGTGCCCTGCTCGATGGGTGGGAGCCGTAACATATTGGGAGAGTCCTAGTGCTGCCATGGACGACATCAGGTCTGTCGCCTGTGTGAAAGCCACGTCATTGGCATAAGCATTACAATCACCCAAGACTATCAGACTAGTGGTGTTTCAATGCCCAGTCTGATATGGCCTCCAACAGGGATGACAGGCTGTTTGTTGGTGCATTGGGTGGATGGTACACCAACCAAACAGCCAAACTCTCTCCAGCTTCCCACACAAAGCCAATGCATTCTATGCCTGTGAGCTTCAGTGTCAGGAGTAAGCCTCCTGAATGAACAGGGCCACTCCTTCCCCCCCTCTCCTTAGTCCATGATTGGTGGAGGACCAAGAGCCCAGGAGTAGCCAGCTAGGAGAGAGCTACTGTCTCCCCATCTTGTACCCAGGTCTTGTCATGCATGCCAGGTCCACATCCTGCTCCTGCAGGAAGTCACAGAGGAACATGGTATTATTTATGGACCTGGCATTACACAACACCAGTGATGGAGAGAGGTCATTAATCCTAGTCCCACTACCTACCACTTTTGGGATGGGTCACAGTCTGGAAGTGGGTCGAGCTTGTCTACTTCTCTGCCCCCTTCCATTCCTGCCTGGTCCCACCACTATACTTTCCCCTCCCCAGGAGTACTGGTATCCCTTGTCCAGCCATCGCCAATTCTTGTGCTAATGAGATGGAATGCACAGGCCAACCCCCCTCCTGGATCTTTGGCCTTGAAACTTACAGGGCTTTTGGTCTGACTGGCACCTGTGTCATCTTCCCATCCTTCTTTATCTCACTCTTAGAAACTACAGTCAGTTTGACTATGAGTTCTCAGAGACAGAAGCTTCCATGATTTCTGCTAGGCCTCAGCCATGGAACACTAAGACTGCTTTCAGATATCATGAAAAACACATGGGTTTTGTGTTTCAGAAGTCCTCGGGTTGTGAGCCCCTTCATCCTCCCATCATACATTGTTCTGAGACTGAAGACTTCCAGGTTTGGGAAGACTTCACTAAACAATATCAACTGTCACTAAATCACAAGAGGTTAAACTGCAGTTTAGAATCCTGGTTTCTATATAAGAAACAAATGATGATTTGTTAAATTGTCCAATTCAAAAGTCACAACAAATTGTGGTTCTTTTAGAAACTTCCTACCAGCAAGTCTTCTTTCTTGGAATGAAGCATGAGAAGAGAATGAAGGGAACACACATTCTCTGTGGTTCTTATGACTTGTTTTCATCATAAGTGACTTGAGTTGCCAACTGGCCTGGGGGAAAAGTCCCACCCTTTTTAATTAAGAATGTTATTTAGCAGGTAATGTTATTTATCTCCATTTCATGAAAAGCTTCAGTTATCTTTCCCCATACATTACATGTCTATTTAAAATGCAGGATAACTTTCTCCAGAGCAGTTGACCACCCTGGTTATGACTCTGGCTACATTCTGTTAGGTTTTCCTATGTCATAATAAAGACCATCACGTTACTTTTGTATCAATCATAGCAGAAGCTACTTTGCTGGATGTGAGATTTTTGTGAGTAGCTGATAAAAATGCTTTATTATTAATAATACTTAATTGGCATGTCCCCCCCACCAGGCAAGTAATTATGCACATTAGGATCAATGTCTAAAATCAGCTTCCTGAAGCACTGACCCAGAACACCTCTTTGTGAGAATAACAGAGACTAAACAAAGAATGGGACCATTTAGTTATGATGTGGAAGAAAGGAGTAAATTACATTTTAATTTTTATCTGTGTTTTCCCAAATAGCTTTCACTAAAGAATTTTGAAGCTCAATATGAAAGTCATTCAGACTGTTATCTCTCTTTCCTCTTTCTGCATGACAGCAATCAGATCCGCTGAGACTGGATCAGTTTGCCAAATAAAAATCCACAGTGTTATGAAATAACCCAGAACATAATCATGTTGCATTCAAATGTGTTCTGCACTAGCACATAGGAAGAACAATCCAAGGAAAGGGAGCACTTGCACCCTTACTAAGGTATATTGAGACAAAACAGTGGCATACAATGCAAGTACATGGCTGCTTCATTCACCAAGCATGCCTGTTCTGTGTCATTACCTGTTAAGTTTGCAACTCAACACGAAGGATTTCAGCAAAGCGATTTCAGATTTATTGTAACAGCAAACTTCAACTCGGAACACACAACAAGTGGAGCACAGCTCCCTTTTTAAACTATCCTGGGCTGTCAAAGCATAATAAGTTAACATCCAATCAAATACTGCGGATAAAGACCAATCAGGTCTGTTCCCTCTTTGATACATATTTACATGGTGATTGGTTATTTACAATGGTTTCGCAGAAACCAGCCAATAGAATGCTACAGCTTACAATCCACATTCAGCCTGAAGCTTAACATAGAAAAGAATAGGAAGGATTCAAGGTTCAGTACGTAACATTACCTATAACTCATCTGGGTATACCCAGCCAGTGAATAGCTGTGCACCAGCATGTGGCAGACCCAGTTGCTTCTGACTCCTCCATTGCCTTACACCATCCTCCAGAAAGGGGCAGGGCCATTTCACCTAGGTTATCTTCAGCTAGGGTTGCCAGGTCCTACTTCTCCTTTGGGATCTTCTGGCATTTTTTGCCTTCAAAAGCCCATAGAGTTTGCCCCAAAACTACAGTGTCACTCCTGGCATCCCTAATTTGATGATGTCACTTCCAGGTGATGTCATCATGACAGTGACATCGCAGGGCGATGTGCCTGTTTGGGGGTGGGGCTTCCTTCATCAAGCAGCTGGCTGGCAGTGGACAGCAGCCTCAGAAATCAGGGGAACCCCCACCTGGCCAGGGGTCTGGCAACCCTGTCCTCAGCAGCCTTTTTCTGCATGTTACATTTTCTTGCAAGTCACAAAAATTTTATCTACATCTAATAATCAAAGTTCTGTGGACAGAGCTTACAGTGTTTTTTTAAATGTAATTTCTAGGCATGCGAACAAGACTGATATTGGTTGGGACTATAGTGTGTGTGTGTGTTTAGGCCTTCTTCTGTGTCATTTCCTTAACCTGAAATGGCTCCAGGGAGGTATTTGCCCCCCTTGTGGCAAACATATAGGTAACCATACAGATACAATTAGCCATATCAGTGTGCATCCAAATGATACAGGGGATGTAAAGTTTGTTGAGGGTCCCTGACCCGTCTCACAGTCCCATGTACTCTTGGAGATTCACATTTAAAATCTGCTGGGTTACTCAGTGTGGCTCTGAGTGCTGAAAGAGGGGGAAAGGGGGCCTCCTCCTTCCCTCCAATGCCATTTTCCCCAGCAAAAATGACTGTGGAGGGGTGGCTGTTTGCCCCTTTCTTGGGCTCCATGGGTCCTGGGATCATGCCATCAAGGATATGTGGCACCCAAGGAAGGGGCAAACAGCCCACTGGCTATTTACTTTAGGGAAAACAGTGAGGAGGGAATGTGGAAGTCCCTTCTCCTTTTTGCAGTGCTCAGGGCCACACTAAGTTATTTTAAGAACACAAAGTTTATAGAGTGAGTCCTCAAGAGCTTGTGTGACCACGAGATCCCAATATTGCTCTCATCATCTATATCATTTAGATGGACCCTCATTGCCTACAAATAGGGGCAATCCTATAAGGCAAATAGTGATTTCTCAGTGTTAAAAAATTGGCAAAATAGTTAAATATTCAGAGATTGCAATGGATCTTTGCTTCGCTGGAGAGGAGACATTTTCTTCTATGTAAAAATCTTTGTTTCTAAAGGGAAGGGTTCACAGGAAATCTACAAAACAACAAAGACACCTAAGGTTAGATCTTTACACTTTGACCACATGGACTACAACAATGGAGATTCTTCTTGCCCTGAGAAGGAAATCACCTGAATGCATTAACCAATGATTGTTAGTAGATAGGCTTCAGTTTCCTGGGCTCTCTTCCCATTGGCTTTCTGCCAGGTTCCCTTCCAGGTCAATCTAAACAATAGCACTCAAGGTAAACACACATCAACCCTATAATGACTGAATTTTAGACTCTGCAACACATGTATTTCAAACACTCAAGACTATTCAGACTGGAAAAACAATGAGAAGGAAGCTTAAACCCCTCCTCTCCTTCCTCTGTGGTCCTGTTCCAATTTGGGCCCTTGTGCACCTAAAAATTAATTTTTAAAAAGTGATGGGATTTCTTGTCACAGAACATTTAACATCATATGTAGCTGAGTTCCAAGTATGTTAAACCAAAGATATTTGTGTCCTGGGTTTTCTAGCATCAAATTAGTATAATATTATGTCTCTATATAGTGCTTTCCTCTAAAATGCTTATTCCTCTCTGGCTGTACTCAGTAGGATTTAATGTGTGTGTGGGGGGGGAAACTCAACACGAAGGATTTCAGCAACCCAACTAGAACTAGGAGAATTCATGGAATAATATGCTACTCATTTTGTATGAAACAGCCAGAAATAATAGCAGAGACTAAAATTTCATTTCTCAGGTGCACCTTGACTTGCAGAATAAGTGAGCTCTAAAAACGTGTCAAATGGCTGATGGAAATAAATATCTTTTAATATAACCATGCAGAAAATTTACTGCAAGGAGTACTTTCTTCTGGCATCTTGATAAATATGTATTGGCATGAGTTAGAAAAATAAAGACAGTAATATGGTATCTATATAAATAAGAAATAGCATTATGTGAAATATACAATATCTTTGATTTAAAGGCTTTTTTCTGCATGTTGCTGAAGCAGAGAGTGTATTAAAAAGCTCTAAAGCTAAGGAAAGCTTGAGGATTATATTGAGCTTCTGAGAAACATGCATGTAAATGAGATTTTCATTCATGTTCTTGTTCATAATGGTGGCTAAAAGGTCACAGAAGACAAAGACTTGGGGACATGAAAAATGCCAGAAATCTCAAAAAGACTGGCAGCGACTAGCTTTGAGTGCTGGTCAGATGTTTAACTAAAGTTCCAGACTTATATGCTCTGGTTAGCATGGTGACATGCAGTAAGGATGGGGGATGTTTATATATGCAAATCTGAGAAAGTAGTTATTCAGGATAACTCTTCTTTAATAAACCTACAAGCCTTGAAGCATTATGTCAAAAGATTTTGAACAGGCCAGCACTTGGCATAATTTATTTTCAGAAACTGAAATAGGTTGAATGAGAAGTAGTTAGAGGACTGCTATTAGATTGCAAGGCAAGTGGGCCAACACTGAGGGCAAGTAAAGAATGAGGGAACTTCCCTCTTTGAAATATGAAAATTGGTACTGGTGGTGTCTGTTATCAGTTGCTATCTAATGCACATGATGCCCTGTTTTCTAGAGGAGAAAAGCCGTGGCTCAGTGGCTCCCTGGCATCTCCAGTTGGAGATGTCTGCTACAGGAATTGGTTTTAATTTTTTCCTGCCTGATGCTCTGGAGAGCAGCTATCACTCTGAGTATATGGTGCTCAGCTAGATGATAAGTATGTTCATGGAGGTGTTATTTGGGTTTGTAATCTACTTGTTTAGTTCATCATTCGTCTCACTTTTTGACTGTGAATCTGCGATGGATCTCCTGGAGGCCAGCCACCTGTCTCCATCATAATACAATTTCTCACCTAATCTACTACAGTGGAAAATGATAATAAACAAATGGTTCAAGGGGATAGCTTCTGGCCCTATGTATATACCCACACAAATCTGGATTGATAACTGAGGTAGACTGACAGGCATAACATTGTTAGCTCTTAAAATGAAGAAGAACAAAGTTTATTCAGGAAAAAAAAAGTGACTGAGGTAAATATTTCAAACAAGTGAGTATCTGCTGCATCACTGGGGTCAGGCCAGGCCCTCCAGAGTTTACTTGTGGGGGCCTTCACTGGCCCCAGAACTGAGAGAAGAAAGGGTTAATGGTACCTTATGTCTTCCTCCTCTCTCCCTAATGGATCCAGTTAGCTAGTGAGAGAACTAGGGCTTGTGTCTTCCCATGTCTAAATCCCTGTTCCTTATGAGGGAGACTGCCTGGGGAATGCCTATCTCTTCTTCTCTCTGCCTACTCTTCCCTGTGGGTGGCCCTGCCCTCAAAGGCTGATGGGTGAGAACTGTTGACAGTCAATGTGACTGAGGTCCCTGTCCTCCCCAGGCTCCACCCCCAAATCTCCAAGACTTTCCCAACCTGGATCTGACAGCCATACCACCCCATCCCTTGCCAGTGGCCGGGGGGAGACCTGGCAACCCTAATTCCCCTTCTTTAAAGCACTCTGTCTCCCACTCCTCCTTGTGTCTACTTCCTGGTGCAGAATTCTCACTCAACCAGAGGCTTTGCTCTCTTTCACTTTCTCTCCTCTCATGTAACTCTTCATACACACATCATTCTGAACACAACAGTTTCACAGTCCTTGTGCTTCAGTACCTTTTTAATTCATGTACCGCTGTATTTTCCTCAATAAATTTTAAACCTGGTTTTGGAAAAGATCTGGCTGCTTTGTGGTTAGTGGTAGCCTATTAGAGGAACTTTGAGCTTACTAGAGAACAATCCAGGTAAATATCCATAATCCCTAAATCACATGTTCTGCTCTCCTTATTTGTCAAGTGTGTTGCTTTTCCATGCTAGTTTGGCTGTGGAAGCAGGAAGAGGTTTCTCCTTATACTGAGCTTAATTCCCCCAAATTGGTTGGAGTTCTGGTTGAGTGTCCTGGACCCAAGTTAGAAAGTCCACACATGTCTAAGGATTCACATGAAAAGAGAGCATACAGTGCCTTCCACAGCTCTTTTTGTAGCAGGAACTCCCTTGCATATTAGGTGACACACCCCTAATGTAGCCAATCATCCAAGAGTTCACAGTAGCCCCTGTAAGAAGAGCACTGTAAGCTCTTGGAGGATTGGCTACATTAGAGGTGAGTCGCCTAATATGCAAAGGAGTTCCTGCTACAAAAAGAACTCTGGTGCCTTCCCAAGAGGTGGCTGTTCCTCTTTCCCAGGCCTATGTAGGGTTGCCAGCTGTGGGTTGGGAAATACCTGGAGATTTTGGAGGTGGTGCCTGTGGAGGGCAGAGTTTGCACAGGTTAGGACTTCAAGAGGGTAAAATCCCATAGAGTGATAGAGTCCTCCTTCCAAAGTGGCCATTTTCTCCAGGTGAACTGATCTCTGTTTCCTATAGATCAGCTGTAATAGCAGGAGATCTCCAGCCACCACCTGGAGGTTGGCAGCCCTGCCTACTGGGTAAGGCATGCTGCTGGCCTCTTGGTTAGACCTAGCTATGATGGGATAGTAAGACTGTCCTGCCACATTGAGCCAACACATGTGGGAGCCAACACACAACCCCTCCACATTTTGACTGAGCATGTAGGAAGGGAGAATGGGCATGAGTGCATTTGTCCCACGCCTATCTGCAAGATTACTGGCTTGGCTCATGAGCACATGTGAGCTCCCATGGTTTTATGCTCTTCAGCTAAGATCTGTTCTCTGTGCCCCTCCCACAGAGTTGAGATAGAACTTTCTTGGTGGTGATGCCTGGCTTTGGAATGCCCTCCCACTAGAAATTCACCTGGGGCTTGATCCGTTGATATTCAGGCAATTCTCAGGCTTTTAATTAAGTTAGTTGTTTAGTTGGCTGTTTTAATACAGTTTATGGTTTTATGCTGCTTTCTACTCTGATTTAAGCTGATTTCAGCTTGCTTTTATGCTGTTTTAATATTATTCCTGCACTTGGATATTATTGGTTTGATTGGCCTCCAGAGTTCTTTTGCTGTTTCAGTTTTTTATACCGAATTTTCATTTCTTTTTTTTAACAAGTTCACTGAAGTTCATATAAATCAGTACATAAGAATCCCAAGCTCTTCTAAAGAAACACCCATACACACAGAATGTTAGCATAAACCAAATCTAGCATAAGCTCACAATTATCTGTGCCCCTGTGATAGCTGGGGGCGGGGGGAGAAGTGCTCCATGACAAAGGAAGCTGCCCTTGGACGCTGAAGCAAACCTAGTTCTCTTTCATTTTTACAACAATCAGAGTCATAAACATGGCTGGAGATGGCTTAGATGTTAAAGATAGGAAAATATGGGACTGTGTCCTACCAACATAGAACTGCGTGCTGCTCCTGTGTGCCTGGATCGAATAGCATTTGGATACAGCATGAGATATCTGCACATGGAATTGCTAATCAGGATCTTACAGAGGACCATTTTTAAAGAAAAAAATGGACTCATGAAGTAACTTTCCTTCTTAATAGTTATGGGATAAAAAATATGTCATGAAAGGACCCCATTGAAGTAAAGCTGTTAATGGATAAGTCCTGCAAAGTGCTGTTTTTATCATGTGTTTAGACAATTTATATGCCACCCCTTCCAGAGATCTGCTCAAGGTGCCTTACAACAAAAACAATAAAACAAAATAATTAAATACAGCCAAGAATAAAACAAGCCATTAAAAACAAGCTTGGGCATTTAAAAAACATCCAACAGTCTGAAATTATATTTTAAAACAACTCAGACCGTAAAATAATTCAAAGAGGTAAAAACCTCAAGCATTCCTGAGAAAGATGTCATTATCTGCTGAACACGATCTGTTTGCCTGTTAACACTGAAGCAGAATTGCCAGATCCTACCAGGTCCCTCCTGGAAATTGGCAGGGGATGGGCAGGGGGACGACTTACCAGTAGAGAGAAGAAGGCTGAGGCCATGTTACCGGTGTCACACAGGAAGACATCATCATACCAGTGACTTATGGGAGATGCCTTGGTATTTGGGCAAAAACTCTATGATAAAACCAGCTTTTACCATAGAGTTTTTGCTCATACCAGAGTGCCTGGAAGCCGTTGATGTGAAAATGTGACTTCCTTTGTAACACTGGCAATGTGGCCTAGGCCTTCTTCTTTCTACTGGTAAGTCCCACTGCTAGGGATGCCAGTCCCCAGGTGGGGGCAGGGGATCCTCCAATTTCACAGGCTCCTGCTTGCTACTGGTGGAAAGCCCCACCCCAAAAGCAACCACCGGCAGCCACTCCTTTCCCTCCCCTCCAGTGAGATTTAAAGGGCCCTACAGCTGATTGGTGGGGGCCTTTTAGATCTTGCAGGAGGCAGGAAGAGGGGTGGCCACTGGCTGCACACCTGAACTCCAAGAGGTGAATTCACCGCTTTGAGTTCAGGCACATGTGGCCCCTGCTTCTTGTAAACAGCATTTCAAGGGACCCCTTAAATACTGTTTTCAAGGGGGGGGTGCCTGAACCCCAGTGGTGAATTCACCACTTAGGAGTTCAGGCCTGTGGGGTGCTGGTCCCCATGTGATGATGTCACTACTGTGTGATCCTGCCCCTCCAGGAATGCTTCCTCCCAAAGTCCCCTGCTGGCAAAGAAGAAGGACCTGTCAACCCTATCCACTGACAACCAGCTGATCGGTGGCTGGGGTGGCAGGGCCTGGCAGCAGGGGATCCCTGCTTCTGCTGGGGAGTCTGGCAACCTTACTGTGAAGGTTGTGGCAGGTCTAAATATGATCCTTCTCCTTAAATAATGGTTGTATGCAGGGGTCTTTTCGGGGGGGGAGCGCACCGGAGCGCAGCTCCGGGAGCTCAGGAGCCAAGCCCCGCCCCCAGCGGGCGTCCCGGAGAGTCTTTCAGGCAGCCGAATGTCAATTTCAGCTCCATTATATCCTATGGGCTATTGAAGTCAATGGTGAAAACATAGGGTATATTCTGGGGGCTGGAGGGAGGGGTTTGAGGGAGAGGCTCCAAACTCACAGGATAGCTGATGGAGCCTCTCCCCAAGATACCCAGCAAGTTTCAATAACATTGGATCAGGGGGTCCAATTCTGTGGGCCCCCAAACAGGTTGCCCCTATTCCCTCCATTGTTCTCTATGGTGGGAAAAAAATAACTTTTTTTCCCACCATAGAGAACAATGGAGAAAATGGGGCAACCTGTTTGGGGGCCCATAGAATTGGACCCCTTGGTCCAATGTTATTGAAACTTGGTGGGTATCTTGGGGAGAGGCTCCATCAGCTATCCTGTGATCTTGGAGCCTCTCCTCAAACCCCCTCCCTCCAGCCCCCAGAATATACCCTATGTTTTCACCATTGACTTCAATGGCCCATAGGGTATAATGGGACTGAATTGCCACTGAATTTCTTTCATTCCCTCCTTTCCTTCTTTCTTTTTCCTCTTTCCCTCATTCTTCTCTTCTCTTCTCTTCTCTCTTTCTTTCCTTCTTTCCCTCCTTCTTCCCTCTCTTTCTTTCCCTCTTTCCCTCCTTCTTTCCTTCTCTCTACTCTCTCTCTTTCCTTCCCTCTTTCCTCCTTCTGTGGCCCAACTCTCATGAGAAGGAGTTTAAACTTTAAACCCCTTCTCTCTTAGCTCCCCCACCCAGACCAGCTGTGGAAGGGAAGGGGAGGATTTTGAAAATGCTCCCCCCCCTTTTGCTTACCCTTCTGACATCACTTCCGGTGATGTCAGGGGGCGTGGCATATGCTAATAGCCTAATAGCTCATTAGCATACCATATGCTAATGAGCTCCTGCAGCTGTTCTTCTACGAAAAGACCCTTGGTTGTATGTATTTCTTCCCAGTATACTTACATTGTGTGGATCAGTACATTTCTCTTCTTACAGATTTTTTAGTTAATTCACTTTTCACAAGTATCTGTGTTACAAAATAATTAATTTAAAAAGAGGACTTCAGTATTTCATTTGTGGCTAGAACACAAGCATAGTAGGAGGAAGACAGTGCCAAAATGGATGGATAAAATCCCAGCCCCCTTTGCCATGCATGATGACCTCAAGCATCCCTGATGAATAATCATAAAACCTCCATGTAAACATTTCCAGCATCTTACATTCTTATGTCTGTGAACATTTGGCTACCGTTGGTTCCTCTTTTTATCCTGATAGATATTGTTTGTATATAGCAAATGTCTACCATGTAACATTTCAACTCTTTATGTACATGCTGGAATTATTAGCATCCATTTGTCCAAAACACGAAGCCTGTTGCCAAAGAAAAGATGATGACTCTAGCTGTATAATTTTGCTGTTCCTCCATCTGAAAAAAGAAAATAACAATAACAATTCAAACCTCTAGTGCAGGGGTCCTCAAACTACGGCCCGCGGGCCACATGCGGCCCGCCGAGGACATTTATACGGCCTGCCGGGTGTTTATGCCCGCCTCCTCCTCCTCGGGAAGCGCAGCAGCAGCGCCCCCACCCGCCTGCGGGCTCCTCCTCCGCCAAACTGCGTCCCCCCGTGGAAAGCCCCGCTGCCAGGCTGTAAAGAGTGCCCCAGCGGGGCGCGGGAGGTGGCAGCGGAACTTGCCCACCCTCCCCCTCTGGCCGCCCCTCTGGCCGCCTGCCTGGCTGGTTGCTCCTCCCACCTGGCGCCGCTGGGGGTCCCCGGATGGGCAGCGACCCACCCTTGTGCGTGTCCAGCCGAGCCAGCAACAAGTGGTGGCCGAGAAGCTCCAGCCCAGCTCGTAGGGTCCGCGCACAGCCAGCCTGGTGCGCATCTGCAGGGTCCGCCCCCCCGCGCCGCACTCTTGCCGCCCCCAGCCCACACCAGGCCAAGCCTCGTCCAGCGTCCTTCCGGGTTCCTCCGCCTCCTCAGGCAGGAGGGCTTGGAAAGTAACTCCCACCGCCCTGCCTCAGCCTCTGCTGCACCTCCTCGGCCAGCCGGACTCCCGCCGGGCCCGCTCCTCACCCCCCCGGCCCTTCACAGGTGCCCTCTCGCCTGCCCCTGCACACCGCGCCACGTCCCTCTCCCCGGAGCCAGTCCTAGGGCACAAAAAAAACCTGGAGCCGGCCCTGTTCCTCCCGAGTAGCCCCATTGGAAAGGTCTGTTTGGGGGGGAGAGAACCCCCCATGGGAGCAATGCCCGCAAGCCCCCCCAATGTCACAAGGGCCCACCGGGGGACTGATCCCTTTCAGCCGGAGGGGGATGTCATCCTGGGGGTGGGGGCTAAGGAAGTCCCATTGAAATACTGGTAAGTTTGTTGATTTAACTTTACTTCATTTTAAATATTGTATTTGTTCCCATTTTGTTTCTTCACTTCAAAATAAGATATATGCAGTGTGCATAGGAATTTGTTCATAGTTTTTGTTTTTACTATAGTCCGGCCCTCCAACGGTCTGAGGGACAGTGAACTGGCCCCTGTTTAAAAAAGTTTGAGGACCCCTGCTCTAGTGGGATAACAATACAATCACACACAATACAAAGTAGTAAAAAGCTTTTGTGGTCTCAAACACACCAAGGGCCAAGAAAGAAATATTGTTTATCAAGTGTTTCTGTTGTAAATTAATTCCCATCAGCTGAAAAAGCGAGATGGAACAGAGGCAGCAAATAGTATATAGCAGTCTATAAACCTCAAGGTTGTTATTTATTGAATGCTACAAAATTATACACCAAGGAGTAAATTTTCAGAGCAGGTGTGAGAATTGTGCAGCTGAACCCCCTTTCATACAGCTCTGGAAACTTACAAGTGATTACCTACATTTATAATAAAACTGGGATTGCTTTATGTCTCAGCCAGCCTCCATTTAACTTCCAGAATGCTTGGGCAGATACCTAAGGCTGTCTCAGTACTGTACAGGCTGAGACTAGTAATTTTTTTTCCTCTCTCAGGGCCAAACCTGACATAATACTGGAAGATCCACGATTAGATCTGCATAATATTTTTTACAGTAAATTTCTGTGGCAGGAACCTTGATTCAGGTGTTGGGAGAAAAGGTGTAACCTTTATTGGATGGTTTCACTGAAGAAAACTGATTCAGCCCAGGTCATAACTGGCATGCTAGCAGAGATGTAAAGCACTTTGAAGCTCACCAGGGGTCCCCAGAGGCTCGGAGAGCACCTTGCTTTCCCAGGGAGGAGGGGTATAAAGTGCACCAAAGGTCAACAAGAGTGGAAATGCATTTCCATTTCCTTTACCCACCATGAAGGGCAAGATAGATAGCAGTTGTAAAAACATGATGTAGGTATTGAGATCTGCAGGACATGCACCCTTGAATGATCAGAGGTGAGGATTTACCACCCACATGGGGACAGGCTCCCTACCTTGGGATTGGGTGGGAGGATTAAAGGGTTGTAAACATCCAGTTATGGTTATTTAAATGCTAGGAACTGGATTCCACTGCATGGAGCAGGAGTGGGTCAGGACTGGCATTTGCCCCATGAGCATCCCAGGAGGTGATATTCTTGTATTCTTAAGTTTAGCTTAGTGAAATGGTTTTTCCTGTTTCTTTCCTTAGATCTGCATAACTAGAAGGCATGGTAATAATTTTCCCTTGTCTTGTGCTCTACTTTAATAACCTATAGTTTAATTTTTTTTTCTGGTTTAAGAGAACAGACTGTATTTTGAATTTGTCCCTGCACACCTGTCTCCTTGTCTATGCACTGATGTACACAAAGGGGAAGGGCTGTAGTATTTGGGAAACGCTGCCCTTTGTACATGCTGGCAACCTAGTGGTAAACGTGGGAGGCTGGATTTAGCTTGGGGTGGTGACGCTGTAGAAGAACACGCCTGCATACATGCATACACATAAACCCAGGATGAGTTTGTGACTGTATTTAGCTTTAGAAAAGGAAAAAAGATAGTCACCCTCTATCTGTTTTTTCTCCCCCTTCCAAGGCTAAGAACAGCCTGGAGAAAAAATTGTGAGGGGGAGTGAAACAGCTCTGAATGGGGAGCTTTTACCTTTCTATGTGTTTATAGAAGCTTCCTTGGCTATGAGTGGGGCACACAGAAGAATGAATGTGGATGCCATTTGCACAGGATTAGCTTCAGACATTATTTTTCTAAATTTGACAGAAACTTGTAATACTGATTTCATATACCACATAATCCTTTCCCATGCATACACTTTCATGAATCATGAAATAAAATGTATTTTGTTTCTGAAAAGATTTAAATAAATACATTTTCTATCTTTATATTTCCTTATTTCATTTATACCCCACTTTTCTCCCCAAAGGGCATCCAAAGTGGCTTACAATGGTCTCCCCTCCTCCACTTTATCCTTACACCCACTCTATGAGGTAGATTATGTTGCAACTGTGTGACTGGCCTAAAGTCAACCAGCAAGTTTCCGTGGCAGAGTGAGGAGTCAAATCGTGGTTTCCTAGCTGCTAATCTGAAACACTGTAAGCACTATACCACACTAGCTCTAATGAGCTCACAGCCTGGGACAGGATCCCCAGGCACCCCTCCCCTCCTACACTTAGCCCTCCCCCGAAGCTCAATAAGTTCTTTGCATGTACACAGGATTCTTGATCATGCTGACAGTTTACAGACAAATTTATGATAGTAAAAGGTGATTGATTTATGTGATCTGAAGAGAAACCAAGTGCAACATCTTTTTACTTTTGAACAACCAGCATCAAGAAACATACTCCTTGATGTACTGGAATTTTTCACATATGTGCTAGTTGAACAATAAATTCAGCATGTAAAAACAGAAGCATAAAATTCTAGATTATTTACACTTTTAGACAGCCTGGGTTCACTAAGAATATGTTCCTAATGACACTGAGCATCTTAATTTAGAATAGCATTTTATCAGCTCCAACAGCAAAGCTAGTTCCATGTTTTACATTAAGGCGTATAAGGGATTCCTAAAGTAGGTTTCCTGGGGGTGTAAACTATACTGCAGCTGTGTTCAGTAACTCCCCATCTGGCATTATAGTTGGTGAACCTGTTATTACTATTTCCAAAGGTATCCTTAAAAGACATCCTGTACACACAGAGATGCCAAAGAGAAACGGGACTGTGGTAAACAAATATACTATACTATCTGTTGCCTACTGTTTAGCACAATGAGGGACATCAGTTGTGGCTCAACGTTAGACTAATTATGTGAAAAACTTTAAACTGCCTTATTGGAAAGATGGATATTCATCCAATAATGAAAATAAATATTTTATGAAGTTCAGAATACAAAGTACAGTTGCAGGCAAAGAATGCTTCAGACCTCAAGACCCATAGATATAAACCTGTATAGCATGACTGACAACCAGGTTCACCAGCAGAACATCTATCAGGTCTCTGTGAAACAATATCAGGGGATGGCATTGCCCCTATGTCCTGCTTGTTGGTCCTCAGGGAAACTTGGCCACTGTGTAAAACAGCATGCTGGACTAGATAGACCATTGGTCTGATCCAGTGAGGCACCTCTTACATTCTTACTTTCTCAGTTGTTATGCCTAGATCCCTTCTCCATTGGAAGGATGAGTGTGGTACCTAAGAAAAGGTGACACAGGCAACCTTCTTTCTCAGAATTTCACCAGATCACTCACTTAAAAGTCTTCCCTGGTCTGCAAATACGATCAAAAAAGGTCCTACAGCCACATGGGATGTGTGCCATCAAATATTGACCAGAGGCTTGTCTGGAAAACTGATCCCAAAGGTGCATTGTGAAAAGGTCTGGTTTCTGGCAGCTCCCTTCCCTCTTTAAATCTATCAGTGTCAAAGATTAGTTTCTCAGAAAAGGCCGTAAATCCTTACTTTGCCTGACCTTTCTTTACCTGGTTATCCTAAGTTAATACCTAGCGGAAATCATTTTAATCACATAACATTCCTTATAACAGTTATCTTGTTCTGGCAATTAGAGGTCACCAAACACAATAGACATTTCATATGAATGTTACATTGTATTCACAATTCCTTAAAGCATTATGAAGCTTCATTGCTCAAAGGACATTGTTTCACTAGAACCATCACAGCATTGTTCTAAGAGCAAATATGTCATGCTCCAAGGGGTATATCCAGCCACACTGTGCTCAGTAGTGTGTGTGTGTGTATGTGGATGTCCACTAACTTACACCCCCAACACGAGTTTGGGTACCCCTCCTTCCTTGAGTGAAATGCCAGTTCGTCTCTCTCATCCTTCTTCTTGGATCTCTGATTCTTTGGATAAGTAAATATAGTCCTGTAAAATAAGTTCCCCTCTCTGTCTCTATAAGCTACCACCTTTATTTTCTGAACCTGTACGTGTGTTCATAGAGTGCTCTTCAATAAGTGTTGATTTTATTCTTTAATTCTCTGTAATAAAACCATTTCTTTAATTATGGCCTGGTTCATTTTAAGAGTTTTCCTGGGGGGGGGGAATTCTGCTGCCCCCTCGCATTGATTAGCCCCCTTGCTAGTTCCCCAACACACTCAGGAGACCCTCACAGACCACTTAGAGTAACAGTGGAAGAACTTGACCATCTCCTCCCAGGATACATATCAGTGTCAAGCGAATGGTCTACTGCTTATCCTGTGAGTAGAAAAGATATCACAAAGAAACAAGAAGGGCTTTGGTACTTGGGGAGGGCAACAACTGGTGATAATCCCTAAATCAGATTGGGTCAGGGTTTGGCAGTAGAAAAATAACTGCAGTGAGGAGATAGGGAATCCTTAGGGAAACCCATGAACTCCCTCTGTTTGCCCTCTTCCATTCTATCCCACGCTTCAGGCCTGCACTGCCAGTTCCCAGCCAATTAGTGCATAGTTAGAGATAACACAGAAGGCTGTGTGTGCCTGTCAGAAACCATCTCACAGACAGGTCCTGGTGCCTGCATGCAATTAAGCTGTAGCAACTTTTTAAAAGCTAGGAAGCCTAAAGGGCTTTGGATCTCACTGGTTGACTATGGCTGCGTTCAGACGGCCAGTCAATCCCGCCATGAGCCCTCCTAAAATTTTATCTCAATTTTTTTAATCCAGCCTAGCACGACCAGACGCCCCCCCCCCCCGTGAAATAGCCTCACAGCGCATTGTTCCCGCCATGACTTGTCTGCACGGCATTCACCGAGGATTTTTTTAAAAAAGTTTTGTACATGCGCATAGGCAAGGCTGCGCCTCCTTGGAGAACTGAGATGATCACGGAGGGTTTTCAGCAAAGTTTTGCGCATGCGCACAGGCAGGCCTGCGCGTCGTTGTTGAATCAAAGCACGAGTCAAGAAAGTTTTCGCAGGCCAGTATATTTGCCCACAGTGGTTCTTTGTCAGACCCTGCTGTATAATCCCAACCCACAGCAGTCTTATCAGCTGATCTGAAACTGGGCAGCCATGGAGAACATGATTATAGCTGTTCTCCTGAACATGAACATTTGCCTCTTGCTGCTGAGGCAACACTGCCGTCGAATGGCCAGTAATCGACGCAGGCGTGCTGCCTATCTACGGCACATGGCCATCCGTGGTGCTCATTCAAGAGTCCTGATGATGAGGCGCTCACACCTGAGCACAGGCTTCCTTCACCTTGCACAGGAGGGTGCCCCACGACGATGGTGGGTCTACCCACGTTCAAACAAGTGGTGGAACACCTACGTTGCCTTGATCTGGGAGGATGAACAGTGGCTGGAACATTTTCGGATGACCAGGGCAACACTGTTCTGGCTAGTCGATGTCCTGCGGCCACACTTGGAGCGTCAAGACACAAACATGCGCTGTTCCATTCCCGTGGATGAGAGAGTGGCCATAGCAATCTGGTGGCTTGCCAACACCGTGAGTTACCGATTGCTTGGCCAGCAGTTTGGATTGGCAAGGTCTACTGTTGCCGAGATAGTGATCAAGGTGTGTCTTGCCTTGGAGATGGAACTGCTTAGCAGTGTGATTCGTCCAGGACCAACTGCTCAGGTTAGTGTTGAGTGTGCACATGCACACAGCTCATTATCCAAGATACCATGTCTATTGACATGGTGGCAGAGGTATGTCTACCTGGTCGAAAAAATCACCACACGGCATTTGGAGGCGGATGCCATGTAAAGATTGCCCAGTTTAATTCTTTCCCTCCGTGCACACCACCGCTCTCTGCCTTGATGCTTCGACTGCCCTGGATATTCCCCCCCCTGGAACTTACCACCACCTAGAACCGAACACCCAAAGAAGGAGGAGGCAACTTTCTTTTTTTCTATCACGGGTTTGGCCTGTGAGAGAGAAACGGGACCAATGAGAAGGATGCTGGCTTAAGTCTTAAAAACCAGCATGTGCTTCATAACGTCACCCGTGCTCTTCGGGGCTTCTGTAGTTACACCTCACCCCTCCTCCTTCTTCATATTAATGGGAAAGAGTAGAGATAGAAGACATGGGTATGTCCAACCAGAACTTCCAACACCAGAACACGAGGGAGATTACAGTAGAAGATGAAGCATTTTGCTCCACCATCACTTTCCCGTATAGATCATGGTAGGCCATTTACACCATAAGGCTGATAGTTGTGGAGGATACCACAGGGATTCCTTGTAAGGACACACCATCACCTCAGGCAGTAGACAAAGAACGGTTAAACTGACTCACACTCCACATTGTCTTAAGTCCCTCTGTTTGATCAAGCACACCTTGGCAAGCAGCGAGGGATGGTTCGACAAGGATTGAGATATCTGGGTTTTAATATTCTGAAGATCTTGAAATGGGCTCTGAGAAGGAAACGTTCACTGTTGCGGAAGACGGCCACACAGCCACATACATTCTCTGTATTAAGCATATTGGCTGCAATACCGTGGCATCCACGGTTCACACAAGGGGAATTGCATTCCATACATCCTGCACATGCACCAGCAGGAAGTAAACACTCCAGAAACTGATACATGTGCATTTCTGATTGCAATCACACAAATCTGCACAGTGGTCCTTTCCTCTTGGGTCACCCGCAGGTGTGAGTGCATGATACTTTGTCAAGTTTGTGAATGCCTGTTCTCATGCGCAAACACATGCCCCTGTAAATGGTACCGCTATAACATCAGATTATTATCATTGTCAAAGCTGATTTCGGTGCAAGTCCATGATGCTTTCCAACTTGGGTGAGGAGGAAGTCTTCAACCTGCTTACAGTTAGACTTATAGGACAGGACAGTGGTGTGTGTCCACCAGTTGAATTGCAGAGAGAGGGCGAGATCTAACCTTCAACCTCATGTTTCAGATAACGTCAGCATGTCTCTCCAATCTTTGCCTAGAAATGTGGCCATGAAGTCATAATGTGTTACCCCATGTACAAGGGAAATCTGGGAATGTGAAAAGGTATGCCCTTGGTTGAGCAGTGGGGGAGACATTCTACATGTGTGCTTCCTTCAATGTGTATGACCCAGACATTGACACAGTGCCAAACATTTCTCTTTCTCTAAAGGTGATGCAAGGATTCTCCGCCCTAGGATTCCCCCATTGTGTTGGGGCCATGGATGGCTGTCACATCGCCATGAGGGCCCCTGCTGGACTATCTTCAGCATTCATTAACAGAAAGGACTTCTGCTCTGTTTTACTTCAGGCCACCGTGGACCACCGCGGACGTTTTGTGGATGTGGATGTGGCCGTGGGAAGCGTGGGAAGAGACCACAATGCCCATGTTCTCCATCGCTCACACATTATCGACGCGATGGATGCGGGAGTATGGGTTCCAGGAAACCCCACGGTGACAATTGAGGGTGTGCAAATACCCCCACTTATTGTGGCCGATGCCGCCTACCCGACATGCAGATGGCTTGTCACACCTTACACTGGCACACTTAATCACCAGCAGGCACGCTTCAATCACCTACATGGCCTTGCGCGTAATGTCGTTGAGCGTGCTTTTGGCCATTTAAAAGCCAGGTGGCGATGCTTGGGTGCCACTCTCCCAGTACGGGACGAGAACATAAATTGTGTGATCTGTGCCTGCGCAATCCTACATAACATTTGTGAGGAACGCGGGCATACGGTGGAGTATGACCACGGAGATACACACGCAGCATCTCTTCCAGGGCCACCAACTGCTCCCGTTGTTGAGAATGTGAGGCAGAAAAGAGATGGGCAGGCTGTGCGTGAAGCCCTGTGCATTTGGCTGAACCGCCGCCGAAGATAAGTGGGTATCGATGGCTCGATGACAGATCTGCCTGTAACTTGGTGATTGTGGTGGGAGTGTGTGATTGTTTTGTTAAATGATGCTTGGAATACCAATGTTTACCTGTCCCAGATGCTCTGCAATTTACCAGTGATGTTTGTGTACCTGTGTTAGTTAAAAAAAATTAAACATTTACCTGTTCCGTCCTCCTTCTGACTTGATGTGCACACACAGTGGTTCGCAACATGACACTTCCTCTTGTTGACTTCAGGTGGATGAGAGATGGTCCACATGCATGCTTATTCTCCTATTAAGCTTGATCATGCATGACTGTGGCATTCTCGTTGAGGGACAAGGACAAAATAGCTGTTTGGAATAACGTGTGCAGCACCTGGAGGGCTGTAGGGATGTGGACTCCAGAAACAATACAGGCCATGTTCACAAATGCTCGAAAAATTCGGAGGGGAACAATAGCCGTCACATTACAAGGGGAAGTCCATCTTGGTAATAAGGGATCACTGTGGGAAAGACCGCCTATATGACCATGAGTGTTCAGGAAGACCGGACATGGAGTTTTTGAATTTGTCTTTTAATGAGAGACGGTCAACAGTACGGTCTGCCAATTTAGGGTCCGCCATATAAACGGGCAGGGCCCTGTTTAAGTCCCATCACTCTTGGGTGATCCTAGGTGTTTGCAGACGTTGGGAAAATCTTTTTTTTTTTTAAAAAAAGGAGGCATCACAGATACTGTGTTTGAAAAGCACCATGGATCATCCACAATTGCTATGAGACCTCAATTGCTGTGATGGCTCATTAGCCAATACGCAGGTCCGTGTGGTGTGGTGTGGCCACGTTTGTGGACTCCAAACAGTGAGGCCCGTTTTGGATTCCACGCTCCCCAAATTGAACCCACAACAGGGAACTTGAGTCAGTCACAAGCTCTGGCACACCTGTTCCTGAAAAAGAGCAGCCTGTGTCAGAGTTAGCTTGGCCCCATCTTCATCAGGGGGTGGTTACTGTGGGGAGGAGAGGGGAAAGAAGTTTGAGACCAACCCTGGGACTCCCTTGGTTTGTGAAGGGCAAAGTACTAATCCAAAAACTTGTCTTCATGCGTCTTGCCCTATTCCTGCATTAAGAGAAGAGTGAGCCAATGATCCAGGGATACAAATAAAAAAGTGCTCAGAATACTAAACTTTATTAATGACATGAAGAACTGATACCATCGTACACACAGGATTCAAGTAGCATGCATCGGGAAGCCAAAATTGCCTGTCGCATACACCAACATGGGTGTGCATAACATTTAACTCGAACTGTGGTCCTGTCTCCCTACTTTGGGGCACAGGGTCTAACTGTATGACACCAAAACAGACCTGTCTTAGCCATCCCGGGCTCCTAATGCACTCATTGGTCACCTGGGGAGTATACCTGTTTTTTCTTCCTAACACGTTTAGGGCGTGTTTCCTGGACAGGAGGACCTGTAACTGTACTTGGAGGGATGGGAATGGTAGGTGGAGGCCCCTGTTCTCCATCGGGTTCACCAATGGGGAACATGGGCACATGGATCTCCACTCCACCGGCTTTTTCAAACTCAGAGGTGTCTATAATGTCTGCTGAAATTATAACTCCTGCGGCAAGGTTGTGTTGAGGATTTTCAAACATGGGCTGTTGAGGCGGTGGATGTGTCCCCGCCTGGGCACGTGTTACCGATGTGGCCATTCCAACGATGGCCGACATGGTATCACGAAGCAGGGAACACATGGCCAGGCTTTGATTCCTGTCCTCCTCCTGTGCCACACGCATCTCCGCCAGGAGCTCCGCATGCTGTCTATCTCCATGGTTCATAATTTCCCGGTGGTCTCTTGTGGACTGGCGCATCATTAAATCCCCCACACGGTTCAATGCAGACACACGCTTCTGGCGTGCCTTTTTCAGAGCCATGCGCGATGATGGAGAGAGATCCACCATGGCGGAACCTGGAGGAATGGCTGTGAGGGTGAGAGAAAAATCAAAAGACAGAAAAACATCATCCTTTGGGTACGTGCAATTCAGAGTATAGGTCCATGTTGGTTGACTAATGGTGGCTGCCTATTGTTGGACACCTGTTGGCTCCGTGATGGATCAACATCGCATCCATCTCCATCGGGAGAGCTTTCTCGTGAGCCATCACCAGTCAACGTACCCAAACAGGTGACCATGCTTGCCCATGAGTAGATGTTGCGGGTAGGATTAGACCTGGTAACCCCACACACTATTTTCAAAGACACCTATAACACTACAGGTCTCTATGAAAGGGATGTGTCTGAACTTGAAAAGCTGAAATTGGCAAGCCAGTATCCTTCCTCCACCTCACTTTGCCATCCATTTCTTGTTCCTTGCTCACCCACCATCCCTCCACTACTCCCACTGCGACAGCCCCTCTTGTGCTATGAATCCCTGACCACTGTTTCCACCCTGTTGTTGGTGGTGGGGGAACAGGACTGGGAGTCACCATGATGTGTGGTGGGCAATCAATGTTCACTTTCCTTGTTGTCATGGCTAAATGTTTCACTATTAACTGTTACATTGTCTGGTTTCCCAGAGAAATTTAGGGTTCAGACTCCAAATTTAAGATGGGGCATCAGTAATGCACACCTCCAGACTCTGACATTAATAAAATGGGGTGCGCCTGTGGCCCACTGTCTAGTCGTTAAGAAGACAGCAGTAGCGGACGTGGTTCTGAGATTGCGATGCACTCACTGTCTGGATCTCGCTCATTCGTCAGTGCAGGATTTCCATCAGGTGAGGCCGCCATGGTTTCCACATCTGCAAGCAGTGGAGAAAAATAAAGCAGTGTGGTCAACAAAGGACGGCTCTGTAATCACGTCCACGGTGTGAATCTCAGTAAACCAACTTTGGGTTCCTGACATCGGCACCCCAGTAGATTTCCACTGTGCATTGGCACGTGTCCCAGAAACATCACTCACCAGGCTCATCCACCAAGTCCACTTGAGTCGCATCTGAGTCATCCACCTCCAGCTCTACGTTTTCTGTCTGGATCTCCTGCTCTTCACAAACTTCCCCTGCTGTAGATGAAGCAAAGGTGGGTTACTAACTCACATTGGAAGGTTGATCGAACCACGTTTAGATGGCGCGATGTGTGGACATCACGCTCAAAACGGGCGAACTCTGTAATCTAGGCCTGCGTGCGGCATTGTATTACTCGCAAATACATAAACAGAGTGAGCAGCATGGTTAGGTGGACTTGCAGGACTTAAAGTTTACGCATATGGTGTGGTGAAGACCACGCTTTGAATAAATGAAGTGCCTTAAAGAACAGTAACGGTTCCACTCAGGACATCGAAGTATATCTTTGGTGGACACATGGCAGGCTGCTTTTGGCTTCTGCATCACGAAGGCCCAACATCTTTTGCAGGAAACGCCACCTGGTGTGTCCACAGGGGTGATGGCGCCATGTCCAGTGTCCCCCATGGCAAAAGATACAGCAAGTCAGATTATTATGTTTACAGACACTGGTTAACACGTTGCCTTCTCACCTCTGGAACAGTGGCTCCAGAGCACGGTGCTCCATGCGGTGGCCAGATCAACCTTCATCAGATTAACTGCCAGCAGCTCACCAGGTTAAAGTATTGTTCACAAGTCTACGATGCTTGGTAGGAACATTTTTCACATTGTCCACGCTCTGTTGGTGCCCTCCTGGCAGTTTCCCACAGATTACAGACGGGGGTGGGGGGTGGATTCAAAACAAGACGAAGTGCAGTGGCATAGTTCAGCTTGTGGAGCAATACAAGCATTGCTGAGTGCCCTGCTTGGGTGGGTGGGGGGCCCACCACCTCCCCCATAAATTTTTGGGTCATTTTCCCTCATACCACAGCAACACATAGTTCCTTCTCGCACAACCCTCCTCCCCAAACATTTCCCTGGAAGATTACCTTCTCTCTGTGCTCTGTCTGCAGTAGTCTCCTCGTCCAAGGGGAACAGATCCAGGGTGCCCTGGGTGCTTGCATGGGCCACGATTCTTGCCTCTTCAGCCCTCGCTGCAAACTGCCTACGAAGACTTTGGCTCATCCTCCTACTTCTCACAGTTGGGTCATCCTTGAGGATGGCTCTCAGTTGCGTGTAGAATGGGCATGTTATTCTATCATTCCCACTTTTCCCATTGTGTGCCAGGACGTGCTTGTACTCAAGGCGTAAAGCCTTGGTTTTAGTTCTGCACTCTAATGCAGAACGGTTGTGTCCCCTCTTGGCCATCCCCCTTGAAATATCCCCATATATGTCCAGGTTCCTATAGTTCTCCTTCAAGGACTCCTGAACCTTCTCAGCACCCCACACAGCAAGGAGATCTAGGATCTCCTCTCTGCGCCAGGACCTGCCTCTCACTCCTGCCATTTCTGCAAACTGTTGGGTAGAGGGAGGGAAGTCCGGACATCCTGTAGTGGCCACTGTGTATCAACACGCTGGGACTTTTTTTCCCCCTTCTGCTGCCTCATAGACCAGCGCTCCTCTGGGCACAGACCAGTTTTCACATAATATCCTGACAATATCCCTCTGGTCATGACTGTCCAAGAAACGGTTGGTGAACTCGATTTCCATGCATGCGAAAAGATGGAAAAGCGAATTCATCTGCATGCGCGATAGCAGCGGAGGAGTCATCGAGGGCTACTGTGTTCTCTGCACATTACCCACACTCGAAGTTTACCTCTCCTCCACTAATTTACCCGTTTATAAGGGCTTCCGGTATTGCCTAACAGTACTGGGAATGGGCACTGTTGAGCAGTAAATGCAAAGACAATGTGTTCACCCCTGCAGATGCAGTCCTGTGTTCCCCGATCGCAATTATGTGTGAACGCTACTATAAAACATGCGATTACGAGATTCAACATAAAGCGGCTACATTCCTTAAAGCGCGCATGCGCATAAGAATTTTAGCAAGTCAAAGCTGCAACCAATTTTAGCCCAGCCGTAGCTGGGACGCCACGCCCATCCGCAAAGCCTGTCTAATTGAAATTTGCTTTGTCAGCGATGGCGGCAGCCAGAAAGGGAGTGTACTGGCTGGATGAAGAGGTGGAGATGATGCTACAGGCTCTGGTTGAGCAAGAGGCAGGTGACAGGGTTATGCCCTCCACCCACATGGAGACCATCTCTGTTTTTGAGAGAGTGGCAGAGGCTCTGCGGGGGGGGGGGTTTCAGGAGATCAGGGGACCAGTGTAGAGCAAAATTTAAACGTGAGAAGGCGGATTTTTTTTATGCATTGGAGGATTGGCAGGGCATCCCTCCAAGAGGTTCTAGGCCGCCACGGTTCAACCTAATGAGGTGTCTGTGGGAACAGGGAGGTAGACCGGGATGGCGAGAGAGACGCCCTGAATGTGAGTACATTTGATCAGTCATCATTTTTCCACTGCTGGAAATGATGGTGGTCACACAAAGTGACACATTGTAACGATTGAACAGGAGCACCACGTGCAAAACGGAGGAGCACTGTGCTCGCTGAGGCCAGACGCGCCAGGGAGGCATCCCCAGTAAGTGCCAGCAGCACTTCGCCATGCCACGGTGAGCCACTCTTAGTTCGTGATGCTTTCAAACCAGCAACTCATAATGCCCCTGGGCTTTTCAACTTCCACACTTTCCAAGTTGGCCTTTGCACATAGGCCTTAGGATCAACAGATACACAGACTTTCACTTGGGCTCATGCCACCATGCGTGGCGCATGGCTCACACATTCCAATTTTGAGGGTGGTGGTTCTGATGGCTCCCGGTCACGGTGGCCACCATTGTACACCTTAATCCATACGTGTACATACAGTTTTCAGTTTTCCTGCATAACATAACCACCACCACCCCTCCTTTCCCAAAGCAGTTGAATACATCAGCAGTCCAGGGGAGACACCGCAAGTGGAGGAAGAATGGCAGAGAGGTAAGGAAACTCAGTTACTCCATCTCCAATTTAGTCTCAGCCTGTTCATTTAACCGCTGTGACAGCCTGCATTCCATGATGTGAATGCCGCAGTCACCCACATAGTTCTCAACACAATGTACCCTGTTTCAGCACTTGTGCCACCATGGGTCTGGACCTTGAAGGGGCTCAGTGGTCTCCGCAGAAAACAGACGCTGTGTTCAATGGCTCATGCTGCATTCAATGAGAAACCTGATCACTTTTCCACTCCACACGCACTTGCTGGGCAATCCCTTGCAAGCTGCACTCATGTCAGGTTTTTATGTTTTTTAAAAACGAAACTGAGCTTTCTGGGCCACCAGGCTACAGGAGTTCATGTGCAATGGAGGGCGGGGGAATGTGAAGGATTTTGCAAGCCATTCTGAGTCCTCTCTTTTCTCCTCCTCCTCCTCCTTTGCACCACGCCTGACGTGTTGGATTTTGGCGCTGTCTACCTTATGGACCCCAACCTCTCTCACTGAATAGTGGAAAATGCGGGCTACGGTTGGTTTCACACATTCACCCTTTGAGGGAGCATGATCCCTAAAGGGGGTAGCCGCTATCAGGTATGTGGATGAGGGTGAATGACAGTAGGAGGGGACAGTGTTAGGGACTCAGGCATCCGGGACACAGTGCTCCAAAGCCAAGCAAACCTCACCCGGATCACAATAGGAGACGTCTGTGTTAGCATGCGGCAAACAGGAATGAAACGGGATGGCAGATTAATAAATTTCCAAAGGAACGGAAATGGTAATTGACTGAACCTTCTTCTTTTTAACATCTAGGGCACCTTGAGGGCACATCACTTTCTGATCCTGAGGGCCCAACCGCCCCAGTGGTCATCAGCTCAGCAGTTGAATCAGAGGATGGTGAGTGTGGATAGAGGACCAATTTAAAACATGGTATGCGTTATCCAGGACATACTGATCATTAACTGATTTATTTTTCAGCAGGAGCCAGACCATCAACAAGCAAGCCATCACCACTGAATGACTTGTCTGGGGTTGTGCATAGGGTGGAGGCCATGGAGAAAAACTTGAAGTCCCTGGAAATGACCGGTAAGTACTTTGAACAAAGACTGCAGTCATGCTGGTGACCTAGGTTTACCTGAAAACCAGGGTTGTGTCATAAACACCCGGTTGGTTCTTGCCACCAACAGGACACGTCAACTACCACCCTCTCTCTGTGTGATGGTGGAATGACCAATGTCCCAGCCAGCACGTCACATCTAGAATTTGTCGTGCGGGCCTCTGGTACAGCGCATCCTCAATCATGTCACAGGCTGTGTTTCTCGCGGTCTCTCAGTGCGGTAGAGATGGGGTGACCAGGTTTCGACTTCAGGCCCAGCAATGAAGAAGAAGAAGAAGAGTTGGGATTTATACCCCGCCCTTCACTGCCCAAAGGCGTCTCAGATGAATCATGTTAACCTGTGCAGATGGAAGGGGAAAAAAGGCGGCAGTAGACTCTTACACTGAAATGTTTTCTCATCTATCCTCTCTTTACAGTTGATAAACTGCGCTTCAACGTCTTCTTCATCAAGCAGGGGATGAAAACCATTAATCAGACACTGACTGAGATGAGGCTTGACCTGGCATTGGAACACCAGCAGCATGAAGATAGCGGGGATGAGGAGGAGGAGGAAGAAGTGCGGGAACAGCATGAAGTGGCAGTGGATCCTCAGGAGAATGCAGAGGAGGGAGGGTCACCTATGCAATAATTGTATGAGAGCATTGAATGCGGGTGGTTTCCGTGGGGGGGGGTTTGTTGGGCATGTATAGAAGGGTCATGTTTTCTGTTTATTTGCATAAATCCAAGTTGCATGTTATAAATAAAACGGTGTTGTACAGTCACTGAGGCTTGTGTATGGGTATCACCAAGTACAGCTCATGGCCCTAGGAAGGCCATGGATTTTGAAAACACCATTTAATCCCACATATTATCCTGGAGTCCAGTGTGCCATAGAATCTAATTAGTTGTGGGGCAGTGCGCAGTCCCACTGCCTCCTGCTAAAACTTTTTCCTTAAGCGTATGTAACTATGGCCCCGTAGAGAAGTACTTGAAAATTAACTAACTTGCCACTGTTACAGCAGTCGTGCGCCAAATGACAGGTTTTCCCATTAGATCACGCAACACACTAGAGGATTTCTGCGAGCATTTCCATTGACCCACACTGTGTCCTACATGCAAACATCACCACAAATCGGAGTTATGGGTTATGCTGATGGTGGGGGAGGGGTGATGGCCAGTATTCCTGCTTGGCTGAGCCACTGTCAGCTGCCTCACCGCTGTTCAGACTTCATCTGAAAAAGTTCAGTCACCGCTCTGCAAGGATGCCAGTAGAGCACAAAAAGTATGGAATGGGCCAAGTACGTAGCACACAGGGTTGCCCTTCCGCGGATTGGAACTTGAGAACTCCCACTGCTGCAACAAGTCTCCAGATAACAAGAATCAGCACCAGTGGTGGAAAGGGCTGATTTGTTGGTGGGGACTCTGTGACTATGCCACGCTGATGCCTCTCGTCTCCCAAAACTGCAACCCTTCGTGGCTGAATCACAAATGTCTCCTACCGTTTTCCAAATCACACCTAGCTGCCCCACTTGCACAAAAAGTTTTGCACATTAACAAACCGTTTGTATCCACACACCACAGTTTAGAGGGATCAGCATTAATGGCAAGTGAGAGGGTAGGGTTTGGGGGCCCCCCTCCAAGTGTAACTTCTGATCGGGCAACAAATTGTGGATTAAGCATAACCCCAAACTACCTGGATGGCTCAATCCAGATGCTCGATCATCAGCTGATATGCTGGAATATGGGCCTGGGTTTCGTTAGGAGGGGTGTGTGAATGATTTCCCCCTCTCTTTCCATACTCCAACAGGACATTCCATGCAGGAGGTTCTGCATACTTCAGTTTCTGTTTTGACCCTCGCTTGCAGGGATGGAAAGAATAAGTCCCAGTCCTCCCCCTTGCCATTGCCATCATGATCAATGGAGGGACTATTTCGCAAGTTAGAACAGTCCTTCCCCCCCTCCATCTCCCATCGTGGTAACATCTTGTCCCTAAAATAAATAAGCATGAATATTACATTCCTCGTAGCGCTTATCGCTGAATGTGTTTCCTCGTTAAAGTGCACATAGGGTTTCATTTTTTAAAAAATCGTGCCCCTGTCGGCTTGGTCTGACGTCAGACCGAGCCGACGGGAGCATCGCGCGCTAATGGAGTGACCAGACGGAAGAAAGTCTGCAGTTGTCGCGCGGGTAAGCAAAAACCCTACATGGAAACTGCTTCTTTTTAAATCAGGATTGGAGGCGCAGCAGAACGGAATGTCTACGGGACCAGAATATTTCCCAGATGTTTATGTCTGGTCGTGCATTTTTGATCCACTAGGGAGTCGTTCCTATGGCGGATCAAAAGATCTGTCTGAACGCAGCCAGATAGCTGTGCAGATATCTTACCAGCAAATCGCCCTATGGAGTAACATCTCAAGAGGACTGTCAGGGATCCCCCAGTCTTCATTGAGGGAAGTTGCAAGCCTTCCTTTGCTTGATTTTGCTATGTAACCACTCTGCTTATAACACCATGTTAAACTTTAATAAACATTGATCTTTATCACTAGCAATTTGCTATCTTCTTGGATATTCTATGAACCTAAAAGCAAGTTCTGGCAGGCTAGTGATGCTAGCCACCACAGAAAGTTCAAGGATGGTTTAATAATTGCACAAAAATGTGAGCAGGAGTGTGCAGCAGCTATGTAAACACATCATTATCATACTTTAGATTTTGGGCCTGCCATAGGGTCGCCAGGTAAACAATAGCAACCATTTGCATGAGCAAACTCTCAACCCCATCTCATTTCTTCATTCAAAATGAAAAGGCATCATTGCATATATTGCTTTTCCCCCTGCAGGCAGTTGGCTTCACTTCCTTAGCTTAATAGGAAAAAAAAACTCAAACCCAACAGACTGGAATTTGCATGAATTGTAGCAATAGCCATAGTGATGCCAGTGATGTTTTCCCACCAATATTATCATGCTCCCTCCATTGGAGCAGCTGCAAGTTGGGGGTATGGGGGGTTGTACTGGTGCAGTTAAGTATTTGTGAAGCACAGCTGATCAATTTCCTGGGACCATCTGGGAATCTTTGAGCTGGGGCTTTCCTTCCCACACTTCGTGGCTTTTACATTACAAAATTATGGGCTTCTCTGGACTGGAATTAACATAAAAACCATCTTTTCATTTTTCTTCCCTCATATTGTTTGTGTTTCCTTCTTCTCTTGCTCATCATCCTAGAAACACTTGATAACCTTTCTGAGAAGGAGCGGCTGCATTTGTGCCAGCAGAATAAATAGACTTGGCAAGCCCTTTGGCAATAATTGATCATATCCAAACAGTAATTGAATTCTGTTTGCCTCAGACATCCAAGTAGCTCATGCCATATAGTCACTTCTGTGATAGTCAGCTCCCAAGTCATCCTATTTGTTTCACTGCTTTGGTGTTTATTTTTTAATCATCTCCTAATAGAAAGCTTTTGGTTTCTGCCAAGCTGTTGCTGTTCTCTTAACAACATAGCTTTCAATGCTGTAATGACTTCAGAACTTTCAAATCCACATATACATGTGAAAGAACAAATGCTTACTATGAATGCTTCTCAAAAGCCCTGCAGTATCACCAGCTCTAAAGCCACCTTCACAAACCTATAAACCGACTGTGATGTTTTCAGTATGTAAATACTTTGTGTTTTATTTATTTAATGCGGAGTTTAATATACATCTTGAGATGATTTAGCATGTAGGTCTCTGGAGTAAGAAAGAGGGGAATTGGATGGCTAACTGAAGTGTGTTATGATTGGATGGTAGGTGTAATCTAGGACAGGGGTGTTGAACTCATTTGTTATGAGGGCTGGATCTGACATAAATGAGAGCTTGTTGGGCTGGGCCATGTGTGTCATAAAATGTAATGCCAGGTAGCGGAGATATAAACTTTATAAAGGACAAAAACACAAAGGGTTGGGGTTTTTTTTACTTAAAGTAAAACATGCTTAAAACATTAGCAATCTTGCTATATTTTGTTTATTTAGCAGTGTCTGATAACTTACACCTCTTGCTCTGAATTATTGTATCAAAATGTCTGTGCTGTTGCAATCCTGAGTATGCTGTTCAGGTGTGTATCTGTAAGATGCAAACCTACAATGTTGCAGCAGCAGCAGAACTGGAAGAAGAAGCAGAAGACAGCCAGTTCCACTGCGGGCCTGATAGAAGCCCTCCAGGGGCCTGATCCAGCCCCCAGGCTACATGTTTGACACCCCTGCTCTAGGAGGCAGAGTTGCCTGGGTTGTTCTGAGAAGCTTTGTGTGTGAGAGAGTTCAGAATATGTGAGGGAAGAGAGCTGAGTTGATGAAGTGTGGATGAAGAGTGAAGTGCTGTGAGAGACATCTGTGTTCTTTGTGGAAGTTATTAGCTTAAGTGGCAGGTAAAAAAGTTATTAACCTAAGTGTGGATGTTATTAACATTAAGTTAAGTTAAGTTATTAAGTTAAAAAAAAAAAAAACCTTTGTGCCTTTTTCCCCTTCTATCAAGTCCCAGCTAACTTATGGCAACCCTCTAGGTTTTCAAGGCAAGAGACATTCAGAGGAGTTTTGCCATTGCCTGGCTCTGTGTAATGACCCTGGTATTCCTTGGAGGTCTCCCATCCAAGTACTAGCCAGAGCTAGAGCTATCCAGGTCAAGACTTTGTGGCCAGGTCTGTTTATATACTTGTCTGAAACCATTAAGCTTATTAACTGTACAGAAGCCATTACACTGTTATACTCATAAATAAACTTTATATTTCAGAGAAACAACTGTTTTATTTAGAGTAAAGGATTGCCTTTTACCTCAGAGCCACCCTCATGTGCTGACTGTTCTGTCATTTTACCAAATATAACTAAGCTATCCTGTCATTTGGGGCCAATTAAGAATTCTAAGCTCTCTCATGGATTGCTGCCTTGACGTGGCGAGGGGGCTTGCATGGTTTGATGAGGTTGTGGGCTATGCTGTGGAGGGCCACCCAGGACAGACAGGCCACAGAAGAGAACTCAGACAAAACATGACCCACTGGAGAAGGAAATGGTAATCTACTCCAGTATCTTTGCCAAGAAAACCCTGTGGACATTAACAAAAGGCTAAAAGATATGACACCGGAAGATGAGCCCCTCAGGTTGGAAGGTGTCCAATATGCTATTGGGGAAGAGCAGAGGGCAAGTACAAGTAACCCGAGAAAGAGTGAAGAAGCTGGGCCAAAGCCGAAAGGATGCTCAGCTGTGGATGTGTCTGATGGTGAAAGGAAACTCTGATGCTGCAAAGCACAATTCTGCATATGAACCTGGAATGTAAGATCTATGAATCAAGGTAAGCTTGACGTGGTAAAAAATGAGATGGTGTTGTATAGTGCGTTAGACGCATAATGAAACCACGGACAACAATGTAATGATCAGCATGGTTCGCTATTATACAACACAAGACGAAGTTACCTGGCCAGGTGGCCAACTATATACAAACAAAGGGGAAGACCCCCTGGTGCCATTGGCAGGTTTGAATTCCTGCCGCCATTCCCATTTGTTCCCCTCAGCCAGAGCCAGGAGCCCCAGTCCCATTATTCTCGGGGACTCAAGCTCCGGCTCCTTTGCTGACAGCCTATAGTGGTCAGCGGACACAACAGATGGCAAGACTGAACATCAACATCTTGGGAATCAGTGAACTAAAGTGGGCAAATGGGCAAATTTAACTCAGAAGACAATTATATCTACTACTGTGGCCAGGAATCCCGTAGAAAAAATGGTGTGGCCTTTATAGTCAACAAGAGAGTGAGAAAGGCAGTATTGGGATACAATCTCAAAAATGACAGGATGATCTCAGTCCGAATACAAGGCAAAACATTCAATATCACAGTAATCCAAGTCTATGCCCCAACCACTGCTGCAGAAGAGGCTGAAGTGGACCAGTTCTGTGAAGACTTACAACAGCTCATAGAACTAACACCAAAAAATGATGTCCTCATCATCATAGGGGACTGGAATGCTAAAGTAGGAAATCAAAAGGTAACCGGAATAACAGACAAATTTGGCCTTGGAGAACAAAATGAAGCAGGGCAAAGGCTAACAGAGTTTTGTCAAGAGAACACACTGGTCATAGCGAACACCCTTTCCCAACAACCTAAGAGGCGTCTCTACACATGGACATCACCAGATGGGCGACACCGAAATCAGACTGATTATATCATTTGCAGTCAAAGATGGAGATGCTCCATACAGTCAGTAAAAACAAGACCTGGAACTGCGTGTGTCTCAGATCATGAACTACTCATTGCAAAATTCAGGCTTAAACTGAAGAACATTGGGAAAACCACAAGGCCATTCAGGTTTGACCTCAATCACATCCCTTTATGAATATACAGTGGAGGTGAAGAATAGGTTTAAGGGACTAGATTTGATAGACAGAGCGTCTGAAGAACTATGGCACTATTGTGACACTGTACAGGAGGCAGCAATCAGTACCATCCCAAAGCAAAAGAAATACAAGAAAGCAGAGTGGCTGCCTGATGATGCTTTACAAATAGCAAAGGAAAGAAGGAAAGCGAAAGGCAAAGGTGAAAAGGAAAGATTTATCCAACTGAATGCAGATTTCCAGAGAACAGCAAGGAGAGATAAGGAGGTCTTCCTGAATGAACAATGCAAAGTAATAGAGGAAAACAATAGAATGGGAAGCACTAGAGATCTCTTCAAGAAAATTGGAGAAATCAAGGGAATTTTCCATGCGAAACTGTCTGTGATAAAGGACAAAAATGGTAAGGACCTAACAGAAGCAGGAGAGATTAGAAAGGGATGACAAGAATACAAAGAAGAACTATACAAGAAGGACCTCAATGTCCTTGACAGCCACAACGGTGTGATCACTGACCTCGAGCCAGACATCCTGGAGTGTGAAGTCAAATGGGCCTAGAAAGCATTACTAACAACAAAGCTAGCAGAGGTGATGATATCTCAGCTGAGCTATTCAAAGTCTTAAAAGATGATGATGTTAAAGTGCTGCACTCAATATGCCAGCAAATTTGGAAAACACAACAGTGGCCACAGGATTGGGAAAGCTCAGTTTACATTCCAATCCCAAAGAAGGGCAATTCCAAGGAATGTTCAAACTATTGCACAATTGCACTCATATCAGATGCTAGCAAGGTCATGCTCAAGATCCTACAAGATAGGCTTCAGCAGTATATAGATAGAGAACTGCCAGAAGTACAAGCTGGGTTTCAAAGAGGTAGAGGAACTAGAGATCAAATTGCCAACATTCGCTGGATTATGGAGAAAGCAAGGGAGTACCAGAAAAGCATCTTCATTGACTATGCTAAAGCCTTTGATTGTGTGGATCACAACAAACTATGGCAAATCCTTAAAGAGATGGGAGTACCAGATCACCTCACATATCTCCTGAGAAACCTCTATAAGGGTCAAGAAGCGACAGGTAGAACTGGATATGGAACAACTGATTGGATTAGCATAGAAAAAGGAGTACAACAAGGATGTATATTGTCACTCTGCTTCTTTAATTTATATGCAGAGTACATCATGCAAAATGCTGGCCTGGATGAATCACAAGCTGGAATTAAGATTGCCTGGAAAAACATCAACAACCTCAGATATGCAGATGATACCATTCTAATGGCAGAAAGAGAATCTAAAGAGCTTCTTGCTAAGAAAGAAAGAGGAGAGCACAAAAGTTGGCTTGAAACTCAACATCAAAAAATCCCTAAGACAATGGCATCTGGCCCCATTACTCTTTGGCAAACAGAAGTGGAAGTCATAGAAACAGTGACAAACTTCACATTCCTGGGATCCAAGTTCACTGCAGATGGTGACTGCAGCCATGAAATTAAAAGATGTCTGCTCCTTGAGAGGAAAGCTATTGCAAACCTAGACAACAGAGTTTAAAGTAGAGACATAACCCTGCCAACAAAAGTCCGTAGGGTCAAAGTGATGGTATTCCCAGTAGTAATATATGGTTGAGAGAGTTGGACCATAACGAAGGCTGAGCACTGAAGAATAGATGCTTTTGAATTATGGTGCTGGAGAAGATTCTTGAGAGTCCCTTGGACTGCAAGGAGATCAAATCAGTCAATCCTAAAGGAAATCAACCCTGACTTTTTTTTCCTGAAAGACCAGATACTGAAGCTGAAGCTGAAATACTTTGGCCACCAAATGAGAAGGGAGCATTCACTGGAGAAGACCTGATGCTGGGAAAGATTGAAGGTAAAAGAAGAAGGGGACGGCAAAGGATTAGATGGTTAGATACTGTTATCGATGCAATGAACAAGAAATTAAGCAAACTCTGGAGGACAGCAGAAGACATGAGGGCCTGGTGTGATGTGCTCCATGGGGTCACAAAGAATTGGACTCAACTGTGCGACTGAACAACAACAACAACAACAACAACAAAAGAATTCTAATGCAAGAACCTTTGGCAGTGAAAAGAAGTAGGAAATGCTAAGGAAGGCAAAGTGGCAACATAATGCATGTCCCCTCAGGACACTACAGCAGTATGCCTTTACAGTTGTTATAAGAGGTCTCACAAAAGAGCAAAAATGTTACACCCACTTTCACAAAACACACAATGAAGATTATTTCTTGCATCCATGGAATTATATGATAGGAGTGGATATTGCACATGCTTAAGTGTTCTGTAAACTCTCAATTGGTTGCCCATATATTACCAAACTCAGTTTAAGGTATTGACTATCACATATAAAGCACTTTGTAGTCCTGGCCTCTCTTATTTATGGGACTATCTATCTCTCTGTGATCTACCATGACAACTCCATTCATGTTAGCAGTGTCTTCTACAGGTACCAACCTGCAAAAGGGGAAAATCAACAACTGACTGTATATGTGTGTGACGGACTGTGCTTTAAAAGCTCGAAAGTGCTGTATGAACACGTGGCCAACTGTGAAGTGTTAATGCCTCACAGAGCCAGAGATCCTTTGAGTGACAGGCTGCTCAAATGGGTTTGATTGGATAGTGTCAGTTGAGAAGAAAGAGTTGGGAACTGACTGCTGAAGAGTTTTATACTGACTGAGGACTGGGAAAGTGGTGTGGACTGAGGACTGGGAAGGTGGTGTGGAGGAGGGGCCCCTATTCAGGCTAAAGACCTCTATTCAGGCCAGATTCAGGGACAGAGCTTCTGGTTTAGAGAAGTAATTCCCTGCCCAGTTGAAAAGGGAGATAACTCTAAAGAGTGATGTAAAGTACTGAGACTGATGCGTCGTTGAGTGAAATCAGCTCATACTTTATTTAGGGTTCAGGAACAAGACAAAACTGCTGGCTTGCAGGCCGGCTTATATCCCTAAGGCAAACCACACCCAACACACACCCCACACCCATGATAGGATTATTTACAGTAGCAAGAGTTCCATAAGACCTTTCTTGGATCCTAGCCCTCTGATAGGAGTGGGCTAGGATCTGCTCTGGCTAATGTCTCTTGAAGCGAAGCTCGGGCTCTTCACCTGACCACGTGCTGACCATACCTCGCATGCTGTTGAACTCAGTATACAACAAGTGGAGTGATTCCTGGTTTGTTTAGAGAGAAGGATTTTGGGTACTGGGTAGTGTATCCCTGCCTTCTGATACCTGAAGAGTCAGTTAAACTCAAGAACGTATATAGGAGTTTTTACCAGACACTGAAACCAAAGCCTCTCATCTCAAAGATTCTAAGGCTTTGTGAAAAGCTTAAAACTCTCACTTTCTTCAAACATATTAAATGGAGTTTGTGACTTTACTAAGTTACCTCAGAGTTATTATTGATTCACGTCAGACATTTTACCCCTGATTTCACATGACCTTCCCCTCTCTACATTGAATAAAATATTTTGTTTATTTTTGAACTTTCTAAAGCCTCTCATATATAACTTATGCCTCAGACATATAAGTTAAGGTGATCTTGTCTCTCCCCTCAAGTCCCTGGGCTGAGCCAGCATCAAAATATAATTGCCTCCCTCCAGTTGGAAAAAAAGGGACAGACACCAGACTGGATTTAACTACAGGCTACTTTATTGAGTATTGTAAATTTACAATTTTTGCAGCAATAGGCCAAGGCCTGAGTTCATTCCAGACCACCTACTTGCCATAAACTAGCTGAGCCACCTTTGCCCTGAGTGTGAGCCATCCCTCTGGCTTGCCACCAGCTGAAATAGCAAGTGGGTTGCCACCCTGGAGCTCCCTCCCAAGCTGTGAAACTTAGAAGGGAGGGACCCAGCCAGGGCAGTCCCAAAGGCAGTCCTCATTCCTACCCTTGGCTGCAAAACCTGAAGGCTGAGCCTGACAGACCCCTTTACTCCCAACAGGGAAGGTGCCATATGGTGCTCACCGGATCCATTTTCCGTTTTCCCACACTAGCCTGTGCTAGTGACCAATCCTATTTAAGGCACCACCACATCCAGTTCCCATATTCACCTGATGACTCTTTCTCCACCAATCAATGGATGTATGAAAAATTCCTACCTGCCCCCCAAAAGGTGACCAGCTGAAGCCTATACTGCCTACGGGGGTGGGGTGTTGCCCTACTAGGCACCTCGTGTGCTCTTATGCTATGAAAACTTGGATTTTGCTAGCTATGTGCAACAGGAACTGAACTGCAAGGTGACTCCAAGTGATGCCAGTTACAGCACACATCCAGGATAAGAATGCCTTCCTGTGAAAGAGTGTGTATGATTCCTGCATGTCACCATTACCACTTTCCTGCAACGAGGTAGACCAGATCCCTAGCCATGTATAGCATAAAGAAGTCAGGCAGTGGCCATGCCAGGCCAAAAAACAGGGGGCTCAAACTCCATTCAGAGTCTCCATTCTTACATGTAGGCAACAGGTTCTCTCCCAACCTAATACATTACCTAGTTGAAACTGCAGACAGCAGACAACAAGAAGAACAATGACTGTGGCCAGCACAGGACATAATCCCATCAGGTGCCATTGTCCAACCTAGTTTGCTATTAGGTCTAACATTGCCCACTCCCCAGACCTTTGACCCCAAGCACCAGTCAGCATATTTTTGGGGTCGGACAACAAGAGATGGGCCAAGAGAGGTAGGCTGAGCTTGGCCTACCTCTCAACCTTCTAATAAAAGAGAGTGCCCAGTACCAGCTCTCTCTCTCTTTCACTTGACCCTCTTTTCTGGCGCTTGGTTGCACAGCCAAGAGTCTTATTGTGTGCCTGCTGGCTCAGGGCACAACCCCTTTTCCCAGCATCCCACATCCCCCCATTTTTCCTGAGGTTCGCTCTATTCAACTACGGACAGGTATAGTATAGCCTAAACAAAGAACATCCTGCTAATGCGAATGTGATATTTCCTATATCCCAGGACTTGTATAACTCTGTGTGTGCTTGTGTTATTGTATGCTTGCTAATATCTTCAGTAAACAAATTCAATTAATACTGACGTCAGTCTCAGCGTCTGTTTGGTGGGTCTGGAGGGAACTACTCCCCAGTATACATAGATGCTTGCCTGCTTACTTGCCTATTGCATGGTCAGGGCCGGCTCTAGGTGTCTGGGCACCCTAGGCAGGACAGCCTGGGGCACCCCCACTGGGGGCGGGGTGGGGCCTAGAGACCGGGGGCGGCAGCGGAGCGCTGGCTTTCCTGGAGGCTCCGCAGCTGCGGGGCCCCCAGAAAAGCCAGGGAAGGGGGCCGGAGGTTTAGCCACTGCCCCCTCCCTCCCAGCGCCAGCTTTCCTGGGGGCTCCACGGCTGCAGGACCCCCAGGGTAGCCAGGAAGGGGGTGGGGGGTCTAGCCGCCGCCCCCTCCCTCCCAGCGCCGGCTTTCCTGGGGGCTCCACGGCTGCGGGGCCCCCAGGGAAGCTGGGAAGGGGGCGGGGGGTCTAGCCGCCACCCCCTCCCTCCCAGCACCAGCTTTCCTGGGGTTCCACGGCTGCAGGGCCCCCAGGGAAGCCAGGAAGGGGGCGGGGGGTCTAGCGGCAGCGGCGGGCGCCCGGTTAGGGCGGCGGGGGGGTGCTTTTCGAGGGGTAGTGGGGTGCCATTTGGCGCCCCTGAGGCTAGCGCGCCCTAGGCGAGCACCTAGTTCGCCCAATGGGCGATCCGGCCGTGTGCCTGGTGTAAGATCATAATTCCCCATTTTGAGTAACAATTTAAGGCAATTTGGCTAACAGGTGGGCCAAGCATGCAGAGAAAGAGGAAGGGTGAGGATGGAGCCATGCTTAAATCCCAGCTGACTGTGCCCCTCCACTGTGATGCAGTGATGCCAGTGTCACTGGTCACCTGCCTCTCCCTTCTTCCAGAAGAGGCAAAGCACCCCCTGCCCACAACCACCAATAGGCTCTGTAGCGAGGTGGAGCTGTGTAACATGACAAGGCAGAACAGCCATAAACCTTCAAATAAAAAGAAAATAGATAAAGGGGCTGCTTAGTCAGAAAGGAAGAAAAATGAAAGGAAAATCCTGTGTGTGAGGGATGGAAGAGGGCAAGATTGCCATAACATGTTTTCTCCATTGTGGCTCCCACCTTGTGGAATGACCTACCCAAAGAGGTAAGGGAAGTTCCCCCTCTCCTGGCCTTCTGCAAACTACGCAAAACTGAACTATTCAAGAGTGCTTTATTGCGCAGGTAATAAGGCTGCACAGTACAAAATGGTTTCACAAACTTACTTGGATAAATGATGGGGGTGTAGTCCTTACTGCTGTATATAGCATATTGTAAGTAGGATCCTCTTATGTAATTTGTGTACCACTTAATATGTCATGTTAATACTTATGTTATACTCCTTTCTGATGGTTCAGTCTTCTAATATCCTAATGCATTAGTTACTGAATATCCCATTTTGTTGATTGTATTGACGTACTATGTATCATCTTTCTTGAGTCCATGTGAGAAATGTGGACTATAAATAACATAAATAAATAAGTAATTTTGTGGGATGTTAGAAATACCATTTACACCCTTTTTGTGCTACTAGAGAGACCATTTCTCCTGGAGGATAACTCAAATGGCACATTTGTCTAGAATAAGTCACCACATGCATGTGACTAATAAAATAAGTTCTATCTCATTTTTATCCTACCCTTTCTCTAGTGAGCTTAGAGCTACATGGCTCTCCTCTTCTCCATCTTATGGGTCCAGGGGGAATGAAGAGGTGATGCAGTGGAAGGAACCTGAATTGGTGAAAATATGGCCACAGCTTTGGATACAGCCAAAGGAGCATTGGCGCAGCATGGGGATGGATCCAGCAGTGGGCAACCCACCTGCCACCAGATAACCACAATCCCCAAACCTTCCTGCTGGGGGATGACATGTGGAATGGGAAGACCCTGGATCCATGTGAACACTGGTCACTGCATGGTCCCCTTGCCAACTGGTGGTGAAGACAGACAGCAGCCCCCAAGTTGGGCATGTGGCTAAGTGGCTCCACCCTTAAGACCCCTTGAAGAAGAGATGGGCATGCAGACCAGACCTCCCCCCAAATGATCTGTCCCAATGCTCAAACCCAGCTCCTGTTAACACTCCTATGACTGTAGCTAGCCCAAAAGTCCACCACAAATACCATGGAACCAGATGTTCATACCCCATTTGGAAAGATGAACCCCATCTGCACTGAAGAGGGCTCTGTCTAAATCTAATGTCCTGGTGTCTAATAACAAGTCCATCAAAGGTCTCTGCAATGTCACCCTGCAGACCTTCCTTCTGGCTAAGTCCACTTTGCCTGGTGAGATTGCTCTGCACCATTCCCAGCACTCCAGCAGTTCAGGCCAAAGCAGAAGAATCCTATGGAGTCTGGAATGATGGGTCTTCAGATTAGCAGCCATGGTCTTCACCAGTACAACTTCTTTCTGGATGGGAAGGTCATTTTTGCCAAGGTGGATGATGATGTCTGGAATAGTTTAAGATGGTTGAGAGGAGGAGAGGCTAACATTTTCCTTTGTGTCCCAATCAGGTGATGTGTAGATGGTCACCAAGGCCCAAGTTGCCATCCCAGCTGGAGGAAGACTAATAGAGCCCAGCCAATACACAATACTGTGCTGATAATCCAAAGAGATCTCCTTTAACCTACAAGGGCTGACAAATATGTTAGCATGCCAGCTTCATACCTGAGGACACACAAAAACCTTATATGATGAGGAATGCCAGCATCCAATAGTCTTGAACTGGCCAGAATCACCAACACGAACACCAGGACACTCTCCCAGTATCTGACCCAAGGCCATGGCTGAGAAGGATGGAGGGGGGAAAGCCAGCATGTAAGGGTGAGAAGAAAAAAACAAGCCACAACCCAGCTTTGGCACCAATGCACCATTGTGAAGCCTGGCCTGAGGCCCCAAACCCCTCCAGAAGGTCGCTCCTGAAGGTCTCCTGCTGCCCTCACCACTGCGCCAATCTCACTGCTGCAGAATCTTTGCCTCCACCAAACAGCAACCCTGTGAAGTACATTAAGCCATGAGAAAGAGTGTCTGTTCCAAGTTCATCCAGTGAGTTTCATGGAAGATTGGGGATTTGGACTTGGATCTCACTGGGTAATCCAACTATTACACCATACTACTACCAAATGGCAGTCATTCACCAAAACACTGAAACATCTTTTCATAGGAAAATTCTAGAAGTCCAACATTTCTAGAAATACAATTTGAATTAAAAGTTTTTTCCTGTTTACATGGTATATTAGCCAGCTGAGCTCTGAGAAGGAGCAAGGTGTTAGAGCTGCCAGAGGGGTGAGTGTTTTCTTTTTTTAATTTACTTTTGGCTGAGGTGCTTTAGCTGAGAAGGTACTGTGTGGGGGACTGTATTTGGGAGTGTGTGGGTGAGTTGTAGCAGACTCCTGGCTGCTGGAGTTAGGGTGTGAAAGGGTCATTGTTTGCCTGTAATTAAGTGCCTAGGGTGAATTTGAATAGCTGCTAGCCACACCCTCTCCTGGGGGACGCGTCTATTTAAGGCAGGAGGCTTGCAAGAAGCCCAGGAAGAGCCAAAAAGCAAGGGACCTTGGCTCCTTGGGTTCCCAGTAAGGTAAGTAGACTTCTACAACAGGAACCATATAAATACAAAGGGTTTTAAAAGGGGGGTTATATAAAAGTATTTGTTTAAAAACAATTATGAAGCCAGAATGCCAGCAGGGGGTTGGGGGCTATCCAGTGTTTTGCATGGAGTGTCACATGTATGACTATCTGCCCACTGGTCAGAAGTCTTGGGTGTGTGCTTGGTGCAAGGAGCTCCTGGTTCTCAGGGAGCGGGTTTGCTCCCTTGAGGCCAAGGTGGCTGACCTGGAGAAGCAGAGACAGTCAGGTGCACAGAGAAGACTCTCGGGGACTTGTTAGATATGTCCCACTCTGGATCTCGCAGCCCAGCTGCTGCCAGGGAGCATGAGGGTCAAGAGGAAATGGGGCACCATGCTGAGGATAAGGGGAATGTGCCCTCAGAAGGGACCTCTTCTTCAGCTGGTGAACGGGTATCCTTTTGTACCAAGGAACCATCCCTGGGAAGGGTGGGAGGGGGACTCTTGGTAGTTGGTGATTCGATCCTTAGGCAGGTAGACAGCTGGGTGGCGAACCCGCGTACTGACCGTATGGTGACTTGCCTGCATGGTGCGAAGGTAGTGGACATTACACGTGTTTTAGATAGGCTGGTAGATAGTGCTGGGGAGGAGCCAGTGATCGTGGTGCACGTCAGCACCAACGATGTGGGGAAATGCAGTCGTGAGGTCCTGGAGGAGAAATTTAAGCTGCTGGGCAGGAAACTCAAGGCCAGGACCTCCAAGGTAGCCTTCTCAGAAGTGCTACCTGTTTCACATGCCGGGCCGGCGAGACAGGCACAGATCAGGAGTCTCAATGCGTGGATGAGACAATGGTGTAGGGGGGAACGGTTCAAGTTTGTTAGGGACTGGGATGCTTTTTGGGACAAGAGGGAGCTGTACAAAAGGGACGGTCTCCACTTGTCCCAAGAAGGAACCAGGCTGCTGGCACTCAAAATCAAAAAGGTGGCAGAGCAGTTTTTAAACTGAATAATGGGGGAAAGCCGACAGGAGATGAAAAGTCTCTGGTTCGGGATGGCTCATCTCAAAGAGATGAAGGGGTAGCTATTACTTTTGTACAAGGAAATGGATTAAAATTGTCCACTGAGACTGTGGCTAATGATAGGAACTGCCTGGCAAGGTCTCGAGGCAGCAAGAGGAAGGCTGTGGGCTTAACAAGCATGGGAAACTATAAGTGTTTATACACAAATGCTAGAAGTCTCTGAGGTAAAATTGGGGAGTTGGAATGCTTGGTGTTGGGGGGGGAAATAGACATTGTGGGTATTTCAGAAACTTGGTGGGATGAGGAAAATCAGGGGGATATGGTGATTCCTGGTTATAAATTATATCGGAAGGATGGGGGAAGGGTTGGAGGTGGGGTGGCTCTTTATGTCAGAGAGGGTATACAGTCCAGTAAGATTGAGAGGGTAAGAAAATTGGATTCGCTTCTGGAAATGCTATGGGTTGAAATAGTGGGTCCAAAAGGAGGCTTAACAGTGGGAGTTTGTTTTCACCCACCAGATCAAAAGATAGAGGAGGATTATAAAATGATGACTGAATTAAAGATAGTGGCTAGATGGAATAACTGTGCCATAATAGGCGACTTTAGCTACCCACACATTGATTGGGTTGATATGAGTTCTAGTCGGGAAAAAGAGATTGAGTTTTTAGACACTCTCAATGACTGTGCTATGGAACAGATGGTCACAGATCCTACCGGGGGCGAGGCAATCCTGGATTTGGTCCTAAGTAACACCCAAGACCTGGTGAGAGATGTAAAAGTGATTGCACAGCTTGGGAACAGTGACCATAATGTAATTGAGTTTAACATTTGTACAGATAGGGAGTTGCCTAAAAAGACTGATGCAACCACTTTTAACTTTAAAAGGGGTAACTTCTCTGGTATGAGGGGACATGTGAGGAAGAAATTGGAAGGAAGAGTGGAGAAGGTCAGAATCATTGGGGAAGCTTGGAGACTATTTAAAAATACAGTCCTAGAAGCTCAGAAAAAATATATACCACAGGTTAGGAAAGGCACAAATAGGTATAGAAAAAAGCCTGCATGGTTAACAAATAAAGTAATGAAAGCTGTAAAAGGTAAGAAGGATTCCTTTAAGCGGTGGAAAGCTAGTCTCAGTGAGGTTGATAAAAGGGAACACAGACTGTGGCAAATAAAATGCAAGTCTGTGATCAGGCAAGCAAAAAGGGAATATGAGGGGCATATCACAAAAAACATAAAGACCAACAATAAAACTTTCTTCAAATACATTAGAAGTAGGAAGCCAGCCAGGGAGGCAGTGTGGCCCTTGGATGACCAAGGGGTAAAAGGAGTAGTGAAGGAGGATAGGGAAATGGCTGAGAAGCTGAATGCATTTTTTGCCTCTGTCTTCACTGTAGAAGAGGAGAAGTGCTTGCCCACTCCAGAAGCACCGATTTCGGGAGGGGGTTTGAAAGACCTGAATCAGATTGTGGTGACAAGAGAGGAAGTCCTCCGACTGATGGACAATTTAAAAACTAGTAAATCACCAGCCCCGGATGGCATTCATCTGAGAGTTCTGAAAGAACTCAAATGTGAACTTGTGAATCTCCTGACAAAAATATGTAATCTTTCTTTAAAATCTGCCTCCATTCCTGAGGACTGGAAGGTAGCTAATGTCACTCCCATCTTTAAAAAGGGCTCCAGGGGAGACGCAGGAAATTATAGGCCAGTCAGTCTGACATCAATATCGGGTAAGTTGGTGGAAACTGTTATTAAGGAAAGAATTAGTAGGCACATTGATGAACAAAAACTATTGAGGCAGACTCAGCATGGGTTCTGTAAGGGAAGATCTTGTCTCACTAACCTGTTAGTGTTTTTTGAGGGAGTGAACAAACATGTGGACAAGGGGGACCCAATAGATATTATTTACCTTGACTTCCAGAAAGCTTTTGATACAGTTCCTCATCAAAGGCTCCTAGGTAAGCTCAATTGTCATGGGATAAAAGGACAAGTCCTCTTGTGGATCAAAAACTGGCTTATAAATAGGAAACAGAGAGTAAATATAAATGGGAAAGTTTCTCAGTGGAGGGTGGTAAGCAGTGGGGTACCACAGGGATCAGTACTCGGTCCGATGTTTTTTATCTTGTTTACTAATTATTTGGAATTGGGAGTAAGCAGTGAAGTGGCTAAATTTGCAGATGACACGAAGTTGTTCCGGATGGTGAAAACCAGGGAAGATTGTGAGGCCCTCCAAAGGGATTTGTCGAGGATGGGTGAGTGAGCGTCAACGTGGCAAATGGGGTTCAATGTGGCCAAGTGCAAAGTGATGCACATTGGAGCCAAAAATCCTAAATATAAATACACGTTGATGGGGTCTGAAGTGGCAGAGATGGACCAAGAGAAAGATCTTGGAGTCGTAGTGGATAACCCAGGGAAAATGTCTACACAGTGTGTAGCTGCAATAAAGAAGGCCAACGCTATGCTGGGGATTATTAGGAAGGGAATCGAAAACAAATCAGCCAGTATCATAATGCCCCTGTATAAATCATTGGTGCGACCTCATTTGGAATACTGTGTACAGTTCTGGTCATCACATCTCAGAAGATATTATAGCATTGGAAAAAGTGCAGAGAAGGGCAACTAGAATGATAAAAGGGTTGGAACACCTTCCCTATGAAGAAAGGTTAAAATGCTTGGGGCTCTTCAGCTTGGAGAAATGACGGCTGAGGGGTGATATGATCGAGGTTTATAAGATTATGAATGGGATTGAGCAGGTTGAGAAAGAAGTACTTTTCTCCCTTTCTCACAATATAAGAACTCGTGGGCACTCCATGAAATTGCTGAGCAGTCGGGTTAGAACAGATAAAAGGAAATACTTCTTCACCCAAAGAGTGATTAACATATGGAATTCACTGCCACAGGAGGTGGTGGCAGCTACAAGCATGGACAGTTTCAAGAGGGAATTAGATAAACATATGGAGCAGAAGTCCATCAGTGGCTATTAGCCACAGGGTATAGATGGGAACTCTCAGTCTGGGGCAGGTGATGCACTCTATTCTTAGTGCTGGAGGGGGCTGCAGTGGGAGGGCTTCTAGTGTCCTGACCTCACTGCTGGACCTCCTGATGGCATGTGGTATATTTTGGCCACTGTGTGACAGAGTGTTGGACTAGATGGGCCATTGGCCTGATTCAACATTGGCTTCTCTTATGTTCTTATGTTCTTATTAGCCATATCCTCAAGTTCAACATTAACAAAAAAGAAAGCATTAGAAGTATTCTTGGTGTCACTTGTGAAAGGATTCTATCTAAACCTCTTCAACCTATCAGATTCACAAGACATGCCAATGCTAATATATTTTCCGGTTCTCTCTATCCGATATAAAATATTTGTTCATGCAAAGATACAGCTGTACAGGGCATGCCTGAAAGGTTTTATAAAATCAGGCAGCATCTGAGAGGAAGAGGAGCAGATAAGTAGAGGATGCTTAGCTTTTGCCCTTTAGTCCTTTTTGATATCAAAATTTCCCTCCTTGGGTTGTTGTTTTTTTCTTCCTGCAGTGAGAAAGATACAGGTAAGATAAATGAACTGTATCAGTTCTTCCTCACCCGTGGGTGAAAAAGTACTGTGGGAAAGGTAATTTTGAGTTGGAAAAGGAAGAAGGAAAGGGTTATGGAGTCTGTCTCCTGAACACTCAGCCTGGTATCTTTCTCAGACTGTGTAGGGTGGAAAAGCAGAAATGCCAAGGAAATAATATTTCATGGGTAGAGCTATCATTAGTTCTACAGTTCTCCTATATTATCATAGTTCAGGTTTAGCAGCATTATATCCAAACAAGAGTGGGCACTAAACCAGAATCACAGATAATAGTTTCAAGCTTGGTTGCAAACCATTAGTTGAGATCTTGATCACCCTTGGAGCCCATCTAATTACAGAGATAGAAGTCTAGTGTGAGCAGAAGACAAAACCTCTCACTGGCAGTTCTCTAAAGTTCTTCCTCCTCTCACATTCAGTCAGCCTCTACTCTCATTTCCCTCCCCACCTCACTGCTGCTTAAAATCTGGAGCACCTACCAGTGATCAGCCAGCAGAACTGTAAGCTATAAAATGGTCAAAATTCTCTTTATCAAAGGCAAAAATTTAGGACTTCTAGGATAAGGTTAAAACGAATCTATGAGGTAGTAAAGGTTACAATCACAAAGTGAACAATACTTTTCCAAACTACAAAATAAATCCCTTCTCTTGCTGGAGATTTGAGCAATTCTATCTTAATTTATAGCCAAGAAGAACCAACCTATCATTCCAAGTCATTTATATAACAAAAGAATGATCAGAGGCCCAGGTTAAGGGGGGGAAACCCTACTTAATCCCTAGACCCTGTATAATAATATCAATATTTATATATTGATATTGATGCCTGTTTTGTGATTTTCAGTAAACCAAGCATATTCAACAGCTTCAGTTTAGAGAACCAATTTGAATTCTCAGATCTGGAGTCAGCCTGTGAATTTATATTATGCATTTCTAATTATGTCCAATCAAAGTCACTGTTACATATGATCCAAGCCAAGTCACTGGCTCAGTTGAAAGAGGCAGCATGAGGGAACTGACTAGAGAATGGCTGCATTCATAAATATCATGGAATGATAATGAAGAGAAACTTAAGGCAATAAGCTAATATCAAACCATCATTTTAGAACCTGATGGACTGTAGCTAACCATAGTTAGTGGAGTGATCTGTGTTCAAACCATTATACTAATTTAGTTCAGCTTCATTGAACCATGTTTTGCCTTATGTCTGAACACCAATATTACATCAGTTTTGAAACTAAAAATGCAATTAAAAATCTAATCTTACTTGAAGGTAAATTTCATTCAGTTCAAATAAGTTTCTAATTAAGTGTACATAGGGTCACAACTGTAATTGGATTAGGTCCATCTACCTTGGCTCACAGGTTTGTCAATTAAACTTGATTAGATTATTTTAATAAATGATATTAGAAATGAAATGTGAATGGCACAAATAGCTCTTTAAAATCCTCCTTTAGATTTTTACATATTGAAATGATGCGTTGAAGTAGTGTTTCCATTACTTATTTTAATAATCAAGACTATTGAATACTTAAAACCACAGAAAAACCATAAAGTTAAAACATTAGTTTTTTGGTAACTCATCAGTGTGATGACTCTTTCATTTCTGGCTGATGAAGAATGCCAAAGGAGGAGATCCGGTTCTGGTCAAAACGATGATAGACGCGGTTGGGGCGAGCTCCGGACCGAATACCATCATTCACACAAGGACTCCTTTCGGGGTGCCCAGGACTCCCAACAAGAGGCAAGGAAGCCCTTTCAGCAAGGAGCTTTTTTCAGCGGTGGAAGCAAGCAGTGGCAGGCTCCAACTGACCGAAACTCACTCCAGTGCAGAAGGTGGGGAAACACCCAGCAGGGCTTCTCCAGCTGGGTAAATGCCAAAGACTGAAACCCACACAGAGACTCTTCTGTGAGGAAAGTGCTGTGAGTCTCGAACTTTGGTTTTTTGCTTTGCCTTAAACAAACTGCAAATGGGATACTGTAGGTGAAACTGAAGAAAAGGCAATTGACAGGGAAGCCATTGGACTGTGAAGCTTTAAAGGGGGGAAAGTGGTGTGGCAGAGAGTCCGGTCCAGCGGCTAACTGTGCTGCAATTTAAAGGGAAAGTTTTATCCCACTTCAAATCACTACTAAACTTCTTAATGACAAGGATAGACCACCAGAAACAGAGTGAAGCAGTTAAACATAAATGGTGGAAGATGAAAGGTGGTGATATCTTCAAGGAATGTTTATAATCCTTTGAAAGAGAAACAGCTACTGAAAGAAGAAAAGTACCTATTCCTTGGATACTTATAAATGGTGATAATGAATTTACTAATTAATTTCTGGGAATTAAATAAATAGTGGTAATGAACTTTATTAATTAACTAATTAACTGTAATGAACTTTGACAAATTGATTAATGAAGATTAGTAATCTTAGTAAGAACTAAAGCTAGGAAAAGAAGTGATATGATGTGATTAAAATTGACTACAAGCGGCATAGAACACCAGAAGAAAGAAGAGGATTACACAGAAGAGATAAGAAAAGGCAGAAAAAATGAGGGATTACTTTTTGTCTTATGCATTATTGTGATGTACCCATGCTTAGGTGATATATTCACGAGTTTGTATATTTGTGTTTGTGGTTGAATGTCTTATGTGGTATATGTTGTGGCTGCATGTTTCATTTTGTATGCTCAAAACTGAGATTTCAGACAAGGCAACTAATTGAGCAAATATAAAAAGAAATGTAGAACAGTATAGTTTCATGTACTAGCTGAACGCAGCCAACTAGTAGTTGGGTGAGACCTTTTTTGAAAGATAAATCTCACTAGTTTACATAATTAAACATAATGGATAAAGCAGGGGGAGGAAGATGCCCTTCTATCTCTGCGTCTATGATAAATTTACCTCAATTGTCATTGAAAGATCTGCAAAATTTAATCCAGGAATCTGTAGCTATGGGTGTCAACACTGTGGTAGAAACAGCAGTAGCTAAAGCAATTGAACCGATATGAAAAAAAATTAGAAGTATTATCTAAACTGGATGATATATCTAATCAACTGATGAGCCAAACAGAAGAGATCAAAAGCAAATAGCAGAAAATAAGCAAGAAATAGCTACTTTAGTGTCACAGCGCCTGCTGCACCTGAGCCCCTGGCTCCAGCAGAGGAGCTAAGTCCCACCAGGGATGAGCTCCCGTCATCTGAAACCTCTGCACCTGACAGCGTGGCAAGTGCTGAGGTGGGCCAAGCAACAGCTGGGGCAGATCCCCGCTCACCTAGCATGCCCCCCAATTCACCGCCACTGGTGTCTCATTTGTGAGAGCAGTGCCACCAGGACATGGCAGCCCGGCAGTGAGAGGCACACATGTGGACCCAGCACTCGCTTAGCCCTGAGTACTAGCGGGAGCTGGGATGTGCTTTGAGCGTGCTAATTGCTGACCGCCTGGAGTACTATTTAGTCATTGCTGGCATATGAAGAACTCGTGCCAGCAACTAGTCAGTTTGACGATGCTCTGCACCACCTCGCTCAGATTCCTGCCTCCTGTCTTGTTTCCCTTGGCTCCTCGACCTCGGCTCATCTGACTTCGCTCAATTCTGCACCCTGAACCTTCACTGCCTGGACTCCTGACTCTTGGAACTCTGAACCTCAGACTACACTAGTGGTTTGTGATTTGGTCTCTCTGGTTATCTGACTTGCCTAGTTCCTGACTCTGGACTGCCCCTTGACTATCCCACCTGTCTTGCACCTTGAACTTGTTCTTCCCGGTGATTGTTGGGTTGCCCAGTTCTGACCTCAGACTATGTTTTGACCACACCTGTGCTTGCCTCGCCCCGCAGCCTGGCCCATGACATTTAGTAAATTTAACAAATAAACTGGAGTCTAAGATGATTGAGACAGAGGAACAATTACAAAGTGTAAGAACCAAACAAGAAGCTCTTGAAGATTCTGTAATTAAATTGGAAATGGAAAGAGCTTCTTATATAAGAATTCAAAATATACTGGAAAATAAAGAAGAAAACTTGAAACAAGAAATTACGCAAGCCTTAGCAGAGTACTTAGAAATGGAATCTATCTCAGAAATAGATCAAAACATAGATTTAGTATATAGAGTTAACTCTGTGTATGCTAGACGTAACAAAGTGCTGAGAGAAGTGCACATAAAATTCTGTAAAAGAGAACTAAAGGACAGGATTCTCAAAGCCTCAAATGAAAGAACAATTAAGATATGGGATTTGGAAACCAGAATCTTGAGAGAAATCCCGTGGAGGGTTAGAGAAAAGAGGCACGAATATTCAGTGCTGGCTAATCTTCTCAACGTGAATGGTATACAATTTAGGTGGCTACTTCCTGAAGGCCTCTTCTTTATATACAAAGGGAAAAGATTTGAGATCAATTTGACTTTAAAACTTGAAGATTTTATTGAAGGACATGGGAAAGATCTTGGATGGCAGGAGGAAGAAGAAGAATCAACAGATGGGGAAGAAGATTCTCAGAAACAGGATGAGGCACAGGGGTCTGAAGCTGTACAAGAGAAGCCCAAAAGAAATAGAAGAAGGAAAGTAATTCATCCCTTACAAATCTTCACAAGACAACAACAAATGGATAACAAGGAAACCATAGAAGAAGATAAAGATGAGTAACCAAGGATTAAAGTTAATTTCTATAAATGTTAACAGGCTGAACTCACCACAAAAAAGATCACGAATATTCCATCAAATAAAAAAAACTTAGAGCAGATGTAATTTGTCTTCAGGAGACGCATATCAAAAAGGAGGACCTACACCTTCTCGAGATTAAAAATTTGGGTAAAGCCTTTACAGCGGCAGACAGTAAAAGGAAAAATAAAGGGGTAGTTACATACATCAAAGAAAATCTACAACCGGAATTGATATTTAAATCCAAAGATGGAAGATTGATGATAACGCAAATTCGAAGACAGAACAAAACAATTCTCATAGCAAACATTTATGCTCCGAATCAGAAGCAAGAATTTTTTTTAAGCAAATAAGAGAAATAATAGCTAAGGAAACATTTGATGAGATATGTTTAGTGGGAGACTTCAACGCAGTATTCGATAGATTTATGGATAGAAAAAACTTAAGCACAAAACAGAAACAAGGCAATGAATTACCAAATTCTTTCATTAAATCGGTAGGAGAATTTAGCCTGATAGATGCATAGAGAACAAAGAACATTGATAGAAAAGATTTCACCTATTGCTCAAACAGACATAAATCTTGATCAAGGTTGGACATTGTGTGGCTATCTGTTGAGATGGTTAATGACATTAAGGAGATCGAGATCCTCCCAGGTACCTTTGCAGACCATAATCCAGTTATACTGATTTTGTCAGATATGCCAAGAAGAAAAAGATGGAGTTTGAACACATTTCTTCTTAAAGGTAAAAAATTTATAACAGAATCAAAATTGGAATTTAAAAACTTCGTTAAAGAAAATATACAGCTAGAAGTCTCCTTAGAAACAACGTGGAATACTTTTAAGGCTTACGCAAGGGGATGGTTCATCAGGCAAAATGCCTGGCAAAGAAAACAAGAAAATAGGGAACTCAACCAGAAAAAAATAAAGAAGGAAGAAACCAAGATGAAATTGATAAAGGGCAACCATCAAACCACAAAAAATAAAATTAAAAACTTACAACACTAGCTAAATTGCATTTTAACCCAAGAAATTGCCAAAAAGATAAGTTACGCAAGACAATTTTACTTCGAACATTCTAATAAACCAACGAGATGGCTCATGTACAAATTAAAAATGGAAAGAGAAAAGAAAATAATAAAAAGTTTAAAAAATGAAGGAGAGGAAAAATATGCTTTAAAGGATTTGAAAACAGTGGCTTCACAGTTTTATAAGAAACTATATGAGTAGGAAGATAGCAACCCAGAAAACATAAAATTCTACTTTGACAAAAGTTATCAGAGGGATAACATAAGAACATAAGAGAAGCCAATGCTGAATCAGGCCAATGGCTCATCCAGTCCAACACTCTGTCACAGAGTGGCCAAAAATACCAGGTGCCATCGGGAGGTCCAGCAGTGGGGCCAGGACACCAGAAGCCCTCCCACTTCTGCCTCCCCCAGCACCAAGAATACAGTGCATCACCTGCCCCAGACTGAGAGTTCCTATCTATGCCTTGTGGCTAATAGCCACTGATGGACTTCTGCTCCATATGTTTATCTAATTCCCTCCTGAAACTGTCCATGCTTGTAGCTGCCACCACTGCCATTCCTGTGGCAGTGAATTCCATATGTTAATCACTCTTTGGGTGACGAAGTACTTCCTTTTATCTGTTCTAACCCGATTGCTCAGGAAGTTCATGGAGTGCCCATGAGTTCCTGTATTATGAGAAAGGGAGAAAGGTACTTCTTTCTCAACTTGCTCTATCCTATGCCTAATCCTATAAACCTCGATCATGTCACCCCTCAGGCGTCGTTTCTCCAAGCTAAAGAGCCCCAAGCATTTTAACCTTTCTTCATAGGGAAAGTATTCTAACCCTTTTATCATTCTAGTTGCCCTTCTCTGCACTTTTCCGAATGCTATAATATCCTTTTTGAGGTGTGGCGACCAGAACTGTACACAGTATTCCAAATGAGGTCGCACCAATGATTTATACAGGGACATTATGATACTGGCTGATTTGTTTTCAATTCCCTTCCTAATAATCCCCAGCATAGCGTTGGCCTTCTTTATTGCAGCTACACACTGTCTAGACATTTTCATTGAGTTATCTACTACGACTCTAAGATCTCTCTCTTGGTCCGTCTCTGCCAGTTCAGACCCCATCAATGTGTATTTATATTTAGGATTTTTGGCTCCAATGTGCATCACTTTGCACTTGGCCACATTGAACCCCATTTGCCACATTGATGCCCACTCACCCATCCTTGACAGATCCCTTTGGAGTGCCTCACAATCTTCCCTGGTTTTCACCACCCTGAACAACTTCGTGTCATCTGCAAATTTAGCCACTTCACTGCTTACTCCCAATTCCAAATCGTTAATAAACAAGTTAAAAAGCATTGGACTGAATACTGATCCCTGTGGTACCCCACTGCTTACCACCCTCCACTGAGAAAGTTTCCCATTTATACTCACTCTCTGTTTCCTATTTATAAGCCATTTTTGATCCACAAGAGGACTTGTCATTTTATCCCATGACTATTGAGCTTACCTAGGAGCCTTTGATGAGGAACTTTATCAAAAGCTTTCCGGAAGTGAAGGTAAACATCTATTGGGTCCCCCTTGTCCACATGTTTGTTCACTCCCTCAAAAAACACTAAGAGGTTAGTGAGACAAGATCTTCCCTTACAGAACCCATGCTGAGTCTGCCTCAATAGTTTTTGTTCATCAATGTGCCTACTAATTCTTTCCTTAATAACAGTTTCCACCAAGTTACCCAGTATCGACGTCAGACTGACTGGCCTGTAATTTCCCGGATCTCTCCTGGAGCCCTTTTTAAAGATGGGAGTGACATTAGCTACCTTCCAGTCCTCATGAATGGGGGCAGATTTTAAAGAAAGATTACATATTAATGTAAGTAGAATTACATATTAATGTAAGGATAGTAATGTACATATTAATGTAAGGATGTTTCACTGAAGGCCAGATTTTTTTTTAAATGACCCAATTTCTATGTGTGAAATAACTGAAGCAATAAGAAGTAAAAAAAATAAGAAAACACCAGGTCCAGATGGGATTCCCATAGAATTTTATAACATCTATGAGGAGGAGGTGATGTTCCCACTGAAAGAGGTAATAAATAATATCATAGACAAAGGTCAAATACCACAATCATGGAAGGAAGCCCAAATTACATTGATACATAAGCAAGGGACTGAAAGAAATGAAATCAAGAATTACAGACCAATATCTCTCCTCAACGTTGACTACAAAATCTATGCATATATTCTAGCTGGAAGGCTAAAAAGAGTATTGTTACAAGTTATACATAAGGATCAAGCTGGATTCTTACCTAAGAGGCAGATTAAAAACAATGTCAGAACAATATTAAATATCATGGAATTTTATGAACAACATCCGGAAAAAAACTTGGCCTTGTTCTTTATTGACGCTGAAAAAGCATTCGATAACCTTAGTTGGAATTGTCTGCTAGAGAAATTAAGAAGATGGGAATGTGGGGAAAACTTCCTTACAATGATTGGTGCAATATACGATAAACAATTAGCCAAAATAATAATAAATGAAGATACAACTCACAGCATAGAGATCCAAAAGGGTACTAGGCAAGGTTGCCCTTTGTCTCCTTTGCTTTTTATTTTTTGCTTTAGAAACTTTATTAGTACAGATTAGAAATAAAAAGGAAATTAATGGCCTGCAAGGCAAAGGTGAAACTTTAAAGTACAGGTTTTTGCGGATGATATGGTTTTTATTTTGGAGGAAGCACAAACATCATTAGAACAATTACTGAGCTCTTTAAATGAATATGGTAAAGTTGCAGGGTTGAAGATGGCTTTCGCCTATAGAAGCATTTATAAAGCCCTCTCTATATATCAAATATTCTAAATGGTGATATGAAAACCTGCTTGATTCAGATGGAAGCTTGATTTCTGAAGACTCTCTTAAAAAACAAGGAACCAACTTGACCTGGTGGGAGAAAATCCAACTTAGATCAAGATGGGCAAAAGATAAAAAAATAGGATTCTATGAAAACTAAACCGAATTAGAAAAGATATGGTTTGGCACAAATGAGAGATTTATTAAAAAAGCGTATAATTTCTGGCTAGAATGGAAGATGCAAGATGAATGGGTAAAACCATCTATGATAGTGTGGGCACAGGATATACGCCACAATCTAGAATTAGATCAATGGAATAAAATCTGGGTAAGAAATACAAAATTTGTGAGGTCTAATGCCTTTAAAGAAAACATCCTGAAAATGTTCTATAGATGGCATATATCCCCAGCAAGGCTAAATAAATATAACAAAAATATAGGGAAAAAATTGCTGGAAATGTAATTACAGTAATGGCTCCTATTATCACATGCGGTGGTCATGTAACAAAGCTAAAATATTTGGATAATGGTAAAAGACATTATTGATAAGATACTTGGGGAAAAAAATCCCACTTACACCAGAGTGTTTTTTGTTAAATGTTATTCTGGACTTGTATAAGAAAGCTGAACTATATTTAATCATGCAATTGTGATGGCAGCAAGAATTGTTTTTGCCAGCAGATGGAAAGAAAGAAATATTTCTACTAGAGAAGAATTTATTTACAAATTATATGATATAGCAAAAATGGAGAAATTAACCTTTACTATGGAAGAAGAAAGTGCTGAGATGTTTGAAAATTATTGGTCTGGATTCTATAGATGGTTAAAAGAGTCAAATTTGAGTTTATGTTAATGAATGGAAAGGTTATAGATATGACAAACTATTTTAATTTTATTTGGGTGTATTGGCTAGTATTTAATATAGCAGCACAAAAATTGTAGACGTTGATTGAAAGGTGAAGATATCTGCAAATATGTAATTACGAACAGATGTTGGTATATTCTTTTTTTCAAGGTAACCAAATAAATAAAATATTTTTTAAAAAAGAATGCCAAAGGATAGTTACTACAGAGCAATGCAGTGGTCATAGTTCAGAAACTACCATATGCTAACCTCTCATTCTGTTGGAAGGAAATTATCTAGTTAGTTCTGAACATGAGGCTATGTTTTTTAAATATCATACAGAGATGAAAGAGTTCTGTATTTCTTTTTCTTATTATATTAGGTCCCTGGGGAATTTAAACTGTGGGTGAAAATGAAGTTGACCTACAGGAGGCCAATCCATTATTTCTGTCTTGACTCTTGACAAAGAAACCTTTAGGGTGCACCAAAATTTTTAAACATTTGATTCTCTTAGAACAATGTAATAGAAAAATACTTTGAAGCACAAGAAAGCAGAATTACATTCTTAAGAGTTAAAGGAATGGGTACCTGAATTTGCTTATTTTATTCACCATATCTTCCCACCTTTGCATCATGTCTATCAGATTTATTTATTTATTTATGACCATTTTCACACTGTAAACTGTTTTGAATGCATTGGCAGAAAGGCAGCATATAATAGCAAGATAGCAAATAGAAAGAATACACTGGAAAAGAAAAACAAATCTAAAATATTACTTCCTTAAGACAATGTGGTGCAGCAAAATGGAGAGGAGGATGTAGATACATAGAAATTTGGATTATAATGCAGTTTAGTCATAGATGTCACAGTCTTTCACAAAGAAGCAGGGCTCATTTCCTGATGAAGCATGCAGGAGTGGCACTCCGGCAGTAAGGAGCCCAGGGGGCAGGCATATGAAGCAAGCCCCACCCCCTCCTCCCAGCAACCCTCAGTCAGACCAGGAGGAGCAAGAAGAAGCAAGGTAAGTTGCAGAGGGCCCGTCTCCTTTCCTAGCCCACGCTGAGGCACAGGGCCAGAGAAAGACCTACCCCCGCCTTTCCCGGCCCACACCAAGGTACAGGACCAGGGAAACACCTTCCTGCCCATGCCTTTGTCTTTCCCAGCCTGTGGGAGCCCAGGGCAAGGCTGAAAGGGGCTTGGATCTAAGAAATCCAAGCCCTTTTCAGCTTTTCCTCCCCCCAAGCCCGCGGAAGCCCAGGGCAAGGCTGAAAGGGGCTTGGTTCTAAAAGATCCAAGCCCCTTTCAGCCTTGTCTCTCCCCCCCCACCCAAGCCTGCGGGAGCTGAGGGCAAGGCTGAAAGGGGCTTGGATTTAAGAGATCTAAGCCCCTTTCAGCCTTGTCACTCCTCCTCCCCCAAGCCCATGGGAACCCAGGGCAAGGGTGAAAGGGCTTGGATCTAAGAGAGGAGCTGAGGGCAAGGCAGCCTTTCAGCCTTCTTTCCCCATCCAAGCCCGGGGAGCCAAGGGCAAGACAGAAAGGGCTTGGATCTCTTAGATCCAAACCCTTTCACCCTTGCCTTTCCTCCCCTCCCCCAGCCCACCCAAGCCCACAGGAGCCCAGGGCAAGGGTGACAGGGCTTGGATCTAAGAGATCTCTTAGATCAGGGGGTGTGACATATAAAAATAGGTTATGCTAATGAGTTATGCTAATGAGCTCCTGCACCTCTTTTTCTACGAAATGACCCCTGCAAAGAAGTACCTTACTTCACAAGGTAGTAAAGAGGACAAAATGGTATAAAGACGTATTGACATATATCCTATCACTCCATTGTTTGAAGCCTTCCTCCAGCCTAATAAGATTTCTTATAATTTAAGTGGCTCTTACTCCAATAAAAGAGCTTAATTTGATAGAAGGCCTCTTAGATGGAAGAACAGCCTCCACCATAAAGTAGGATCCATGCCAATATAACTGCCTGAAGCAAAGTTTGAGTTCTTATCTCATGAAAACCATCTCAGAAATCTTTAAGGGAAATAAAACATTTGGAAGAGTACTGAATTTCTTTCAGATTTCTACATATCTGTTGATTGCCACGGGTTCACCTAAAGTGAAAATCAAAATGCCTTTAGAGATTTGTACTCAGTTGAAACATCTCAGGAATTTCAGAGGAAGTGAGATCCCACAGATTTTTGCTAATTCATAATTGTGACTGCCTGTATCATAATTGTGAATGCCTGAGGTGAACTTTTGGGGACTTGTTTTCAACTGACTGAATATTACTAATCTGAGAAAACAAGTTCAGATTTTTTAAAAATGGAGCACAGCCCACTAATTTCTTAAAATGTTTTTATCAGGGATGCTGAGAACTTTGACATGAACACAAAAGCGAGCTGAACTTACCTTGATCAATCTCCTTGTTTACACACAGGCTGAGTCCCCTCACTGCATCTCCTTTCTGTTGTTGTTCAATGTTTGTCTTGAATGCCATGCTGAGCAGCTTTGCATAATAGCTGCTTACGCCACTGGGTCATGGCCAGGTTGTGCCTTGGTAAATAAGTTGCTTTGGTAACATATATTGCTTGCTAACATCTGTACACTCTTGGCTTGGAGTGCAGTGGCTCTGCATGTACCCAGGCCACAGCAGGGCCATTCTCAGCTAGCAGCAAGGAGACACTTGGCTAGGCTGTCCTAGGGCATGGAAAATCCTTGGGCCAGCCTGGTCTATTTGTGTGTGTGCACACAGTCAAGCTGTTCAAATAGAGACAATGTGTCAAATATTCAGTTCTTATGATTTCTTAAATACCATTTCCCTGAAAAGAAGACTGGGCCATTTTAAATTTGCATACAAGTTACAACTACATGCAGTGCTAAGAACCTTTGTGTATATTATAACCATTTTTAGGGGATCACCTTACATTCGGGGTTGTTTTCTTTTGGGATAAATATGGTACATTTATAGTGGCATTTATTTTTTATTTATTTATGTTCTAATTTGTATTCCGCCCTACCCTGTCAGAGCAGGCTCAGGGTGGCTTACAGATTAAAACATTAAAACAACCAAACCTTTAAACATTAAAATGCTTCATTAAAACAATATAGTATTACATATTAAAGTGCTAGCAATGTTGTTCCAGTTTCAAAACGATGGCAGTGCTGCCATTAGTGTCTAATATCAAATGTTCTTAAAAATGCTTGGTCATAAACATTTTGAAATAGGTTGTTTATAAGAAAACCAAGAGAACTTGATCTAACCTCAGTTGCTTACATAAGACAAATTTAGGAAAACTGTTGATATAAATCAGATGGATTAGCAGAATAAGCTCTGGTAGATAAACTGACTCTAAGACAGGGGTCTTTTTTTGGGGGAGCGCACCTGAGCGCAGCTCCGGCAGCTCAGGAGCCAAGCCCCACCTCCAGCCAGCGTCCTGGGGAGTCTTTCAGGCAGCCCAATGTCAATTTCAGCTCCATTATATCCTATGGGCCATTGAAGTCAATGGTGAAAACATAGGGTATATTCTGGGGGCCAGAGGGGAAGGGGTTTGAGGGAGAGGCTCCAAACTCACAGGATAGCTGATGTAGCCTCTCCCCAAGATACCCACCATGTTTCAAGAACATTGGACCAGGGGGTCCAATTCTATGGGCCCCCAAACAGGTTGCCCCCATTCCCTCCATTGTTCTCTATGCTGTTAGTAGCTCTGTGGGGGAGGGGGTTTCAGGGAAAGGCTCCAAACTTTCAGGGTAGCTTTGGGAGCCTCTCCCCACATCCAACCCCACATCTCAAAGCAATTGGACCAATGGGCCTAATTCTATGGGCACCCAAACAGGTTACCCCCACTTGTTCTCATGGCAAACAAGCACCTCCCAAGACAGTTCACTTTCCCTAAGATTTTCTGATAATCTATTATATCCATTGTGGTACTTCATTCCCCTCCAATGGTCCAATGAGGTTGCACCATCAATTTATACATGCATAAATGATGTTCCTTTTGGTCTTTGGGGGGTTTCTGTGTGGCACTGTGGCATGCTTGCATTGCCACAGTGCCATTTGTTCTGGAGTGTGCCACTTGTTCTCATGGCAAACAAGCACCTCCCAAGACAGTTCATTTTCCCTGAGATTCTCTGAGAGAATCTGACTGCTGGACCACTCACACCATGCACACCTCAAAAAGAATATTTATAGCACTGGGAAAAATGCAGAAAAGAGCAACCTCATTGGACCACTCACACCACACACACCTCAAAAAGAATATTTATAGCACTGGGGAAAATGCAGAAAAGGGCAACTGCAATAATAAGAGGAGGACACTTTCCCTATGAAGAAAGGTTATCATGTTTGCGGATCTTAGCTTTGAGAAACAATGACTGAGGGGTGACATGATAAGAGGTTTACAAGACTATGCATGGGATAGAGCAGGTAGAAAAAGAAGTACTTTTCACCCTTTCTCACAAGACAAGAACTCGTGGACACTCAATGAAATTGCTGAGCAGTCAGGTTAGAAGTTAGAAAAGATGAAAGGTTTTTTGGTTCTTACAGGTTTACAACTTTAAAAAAGTTCTGCTGGTTGCTGTTGCTTGGTGGGGGGGGTTGGTTTGTTTTTTTCCTGTCTGCTCCAGCCTCCATATGTTTGTCAAATTCCATCTGGAAGCTGCTCATGCCAGCCACCACCACCACCACTACCTCCTGTAGCAGTGAATTCCATGTATTAATCACTGTTTGGGTGAAGAAGTATATCCTTTCATCTGCAGTTGCCCTTTTCTGCATTTTTCCCAGTGCTATAAATATTCTTTTTGAGGTGTGCGTGGTGTGAGTGGTCCAATGAGGTTGCACCATCAATTTATACATGTATAAATGTTGTTCCTTTTGGTCTTTTGGGGTTTGTGTGGCATTGCGGCATGCTTGCACTGCCACAGTGCCACTTGTTCTGGAGTGTGCCACTTGTTCTCATGGCAAACAAGCACCTCCCAAGACAGTTCACTTTCCCTGAGATTCTTTGGGAGAATCTGACTGCTGGTGCTGCCTGCTTGCCTGCCTTAAGTGCTGCTGGCTGGGTTTCCCCATTGGAAACAATGGAGGTAATGGGGGTAACCTGTTTGGGTGCCCATAGAATTAGGCCCATTGGTCCAATTGCTTTGAGACATGGGGTTGGATGTGGGGAGAGGCTCCCAAAGCTACCCTGAAAGTTTGGAGCCTTTCCCTCAAACCCCCTCCCCCGCAGAGCTACTAACAGCACCGTGGGAAAAAGTAACCTTTTCCCCACCATAGAGAGAACAATGGAGGGAATGGAGGCAACCTGTTTGGGGGCCCATAGAATTGGACCCCCTGGTCCAATGTTCTTGAAACGTGGTGGGTATCTTATGGAGAGGCTCCATCAGCTACCCTGTGAGTTTGGAGTCCCTCCCTCAAATCCCCTCCCCTTCAGCCCCCAGAATATACCCTATGTTTTCACCATTGACTTCAATGGCCCATAGGATATAATGGTGCCGAACTGTTGCCAAATTTCTTTCATTCCCTCTTTTCCTTCTCCCCTTTTCCTCTTTCCCTCCTTATTCCCTTCTCTCTTTCTTTCCCACCTTCTTCTCTTTTTTCCTCCTTTCCCTGTTTCCCTCCTTCTTCCCTCTCTTTCTTTCCCTCCTTCTTTCCTTCTCTTTTTTCCCTCTTTCCTTCCTTCTTTCCTTCTCTCTACTCTCTCTCTTTCCTTCCCTCTTTCCTCCTTCTGTGGCCCAACTCTAGTGAGAAGGAGTTTAAACTTTAAACCCCTTCTCTCTTAGTTCCCCCACCCAGGCCAGCTGGGGAAGGGAAGGGAGGCTTTTGAAGATGCCTCCCCCCCTTTTGCTTCCCTTCTGACATCACTCCCGATGATGTCAGGGGACGTGGCATATGCTAATAGCCTAATAGCTCATTAGCATACCATATGCTAATGAGCTCCTGCAGCTCTTTTTCTATGAAAAGACCCCTGCTCTAAGGATTATAGCCATGATCCTAATATTTCCTTTTCTCTAATACAGACACTGAAGTTCACTGACCCCAAAATTCTTAACTCATTATAAAACAGACTGATGATTTGTAGGTGAAAACTAATCTCTGCGTCTCACTATCTTACTTTGTAATATGCAGATAATACCACTCAATTACCTGCTTCACAAGAGCTGGCTAATTAATTAATACAAAAAATGCATGGTGAGATGAAGCAACAGAGCACTTAGAGTTAGCAAAGAGGTATGCTTTCTGAAATTCAACAAATCACTGATTTGTTCATGTTTCAGGGAATAAGATCTTTCAAATACACTGACTAGGAAATGTGACAGTGAGTGAAGGCTTTACCTTAGGAACTAATAGCAAACTGTTAAAAATAGTTTTGCTTTGATGGGGCTCAAATACATCTCCTTCTACCATGCCCTCCACACAGCTCTTACATAGATAGTGTCATCTGAAACTGGATGATCACCTGTTATCTTGGACCAAACACCCCCCCCCAGTCTATATTATAGCAGCACAGCCTCTCTTGTCCATAAAAATGGGAATCAGCAAGGGTTTACGTGTCGGTGTCCAATTTAAACACCAGCTGGAGACCAAGACAGGGAGAATAGTCTTCTGGATTTTATGCAGACCTGAGTTCAAACAGGAAGTTCAATGGGAAACCTAATGCCACTATATCTCCACCTGCCCCAAAATAAAAATCTTCCAGGGTGTATTAAATTTTCTTGTATGGAAAGGTCCTCATCAATAGAAATTTGCACATGATATTTTACCAGTTTCCATGCCAAGTAAACAACTATGGTACCTTCTTAATGTTGTCAAAAAAGAGAATGCATCTAAAATGGCATCTAGACTCTAAAGCTGTCCTGATTCCTGCCATTTATTGACCTTGAGTCTCACTCAGTAGAGAGAATAAAGGTATTCATACACTTGCTTGTGCTTGCTTATTATCTTGAAGATAGTGATCCTTGTCCATTCCACAATCCTTGCCTTTTCCACAATTACCCCCCAGAAGCCTGAACAGTTTTATTTCAAACTGAAAATTAACTACATTTATGCTCACTTTCTCATGTTTTGAAAATTCCATTATTACACTTTGCTTACAAATCACAAGTATAGCATAACATGAAGGACTATTTAATGTTGAACAGTCTTCCAAGTATGTTTTGGAATCACTGAAATTATGTTTATCTTTGTGGCATATTAGAAACCTATTAACTTATTATTGATAGTTGATTGGGATGCTGTTTTAAATGGATGCGTTCAGAATTTAGAATGGGAATTGGTTGGTGAGCACTTTGAGGCATCTATTGATGGAGTTCACCTAAGCCAGCTGCTTATTGGCTAGGTGGCCAGGGAGGCAAGGGGAGGGTGTTCCCCTGATGCTAGTCTGCATTCAACAGAACTGAAGCTGCTGTACATCAAGGGGGTGATGTTGATGAGGCTGAGTGTAATTCCAAGCAGGAAATAAATAAATAAAGTGCCACTTTCATTTGTTTAACAAGAATAATGACAACATTTAAAATACCTTGAAGTGAACCGCGCTGGAACCAAGCTACAAAGCAGGAAAATCACTAAAGAAAAAAAAATGTCCATGGTTAAAAAAAATAAAGGTAAAGTTTTCCCTTGCTCGAAAGCCAGTCAAATCTGACTCTAGGGGTGGTGCTCATCTCCATTTCCAAGCTGAAGAGCCAGCACTGTCCAAAGATGTTTCCGTGGTCATGTGGCCGGCATGACTAAACACTTAGGCACATGGAATGCTGTTACCTTCCCATCGACATGGTATCTATTTATCTACTTGCAATTTCTTGCTTTCAAAGTGCTAGGTTGGCAGGAGCTGGGACCAGAGATGGGAGTTCACTGTGTCACGCGGCACTTGGGTCTCGAACCACCGAACTACAGACCTTCCAGTCTGCAGCTCAGCATCTTAACCTCATGCTTGGTTAGTGGACACCAAAAGCACTTGGGCAAAATGGGAAAAAAATCTGGCAGTGATTGCCAACTTCATTTGACACTACCCAGAGATGCAAAGGGGCTTTGTTTGGGATCCAGTGTAGTGTATTTGTTAGCATGCCAAACTAGGGCCATATCTTTCCCACCAGTGTCCCCACCTTTCGACTCTGTCTTCAAAAAAGCTGTTCACATTTGGTGTCGTTTTCACACCTCAACTATGCTAGCATAGTTTCACATGTCCACATCTGTTTATTGCCCTCTCAGGGCGGCTCCACTGTCATTGCACCTCTGCACTGCTTTAAAAGAATCTTCTCCAAACAACATTCAAACAAGCACTGAGAAAGACAGCATCACAGCAGCATGCAACTGATTTAAAATGCAAATGCAGATTCAGCCTAGGAGGGCTGGGGAGACCTGATCCAAACCCTGCTGGTGAAACTCACTGGATGACCTTGGTCTGGTCACTTCTCTAGGGAAACAACAATTCCAGACTCTGAGCCAACAGCATACAGTAACTGGGCTGTCTGGGTATAGCCTTAAGGTCAATTCATATATGTCAGATTTTTACAGGACAAGGCATTGGGGAGTCATGAATCCACCCTTGCACCTCCTACTCAATACCTGATTGGTGAGATTCTTCTAACAAATTCTTGTTCAGCTGTTGGAACATGCTCCTTGGTCTCATGTACAATGCCAAGTCATGTGTTTGGTTCTGAGGATGCATATGCAGAAGCCTGCTCCCACAAGCATGTAGGCTTTGTATCTAAACAGTAGACAAGGATTTCACCCCAGTCTGTGTGTTTTCAAGGCTCTGGCACATAATGGAACATGATCAATATCACCCTGTTTTGCATGTAACTTTAAACTTGGGGTTACAGAAACAAGAGTGATTTGCATTAATGCATCCCATGAATTTTCTATATAATCTGAGGTGTTGATTGCTGATAGCATAGACAGCTAGTTACATTAATAGAAGTAGATTCTAGACAGAGAAGGTGATCTTTTGAGGGCCTTACTATTGAATTGTTCTTTGGAATGCAACAACAAAACCATGGTATTTGTGCACTGCATCCCACAGTTTGTATTGCATTGACTAATTTATATTTATAGCTTTTATTTTAGACTAGGAATAAGGCCCATTCAGGAAATAAATACAATGAGATCTAGAAAGAGGCTCTGGGAGAGGGCTGCAGCCTTGGGCACTCAGCGTCAATTCACTGTGGTGACCTCAGCAGGGTATAATGACACAGAGCCCACCATTTTCTCCAGAGGAATTGATCTCTGCTACCTGAAGAGCAGTCATACTTTTGAGTGATCTCCAGCCCTCCCCTGGAGATTGGCAACAATGGTTCCTCAGGAAGAAATGGCTGGTTTGGAGGGTGGAGTCTATGGCATTGTACCTGTCTGAGGTCCCACCCCTCCTCAAACCCCACCCTCTCCAGGGTCCATCCCTCAAATCTCCAGGAATTCTTCAACCTTGAGGTGGCCACCCTATCTCCTACCCAGCCAACCATCAACCTACCTTTATTTGCCCCTCGGACTTCAGCTTTCCATCTCCTCCCCCTGTCCTCCTGGAGAGCAGTTGTAATTCTGAGTGATTTCCAGCCCCCACCTGGAGATTGGCAACAGTGGTTCCCAGTAGGAAAAGAACAGTTTTTCTCTGCAATGGGGACCAAAGCACATCATTCTCCTCTCCCCCTTTTGACTTGTACAACAACCCTGTGAGGTAGGTTAGGCTGAAAATCTGGTCCAAAATCACCCACTCAGCTTCCACAGCAAGAACCTGGGTCTAGCAGACTATGCTCTAAAGCACTGACTGCTACACCTAGGGTAGCCAACCTCCAGGTGGAGCCTGAATATCGCCAGGTATCACAACTGAATTCCAGACAACAGATCTCCCCCCTGGAGAAAATAACTGCTTTGGAGGGTGGCCTCTATGGCATTCTGTTCAGCTGAGGCCTCTCCCCTCCCCAAGCCCTGGCTTCCATAGGCTCTACCATAAAATCTCCAGGAATTTCCCAACCTGAAGCTGGCAAACCTAGTCAGGACTGGCCCCAGTGAGTTTTCTCCCAAAGGCTAAAATAGGCATAGAAAGGGTCTCCCCCCCCGCCTTTTACTGACAGAACCAAACTTGGTTGCCTAGCAACAGGCACTGAGGGGAAAGTAGGGTTGCCAGATCTGAATAGGGAAATACCTGGAGATTTGGGGGGTGGATCCTGTGGAGGACAGCATTTGGGGAGGGGAAGGACTCAGCAAGGTTTAATGCCATAGTGTCTACCCTCCAAAGCAGCCATTTTCTCCAGGGGAACTGAACTCTGTCATCTGGAGATCAACTGTAATAGCAGGAGATCTCCAGGTCCCACCTGGAGATTGGCAACCCTAGGGGAAAGTCAGCCACATAGCAGGAGGTTGAAGAGAATGCTTTGACAGCCGCTGGCCCACCTCAGTAGACAGCCAGCAATGGCGGAGCCAAGCAGGAGAGACAGCCATTCTGGCAGTTTATTCTGACAGGAAAGTGGCCAAGCTGGCAGTGGGTGGGGGTTACACTGAAAGTCTGTGACTGGTCTGAAATCACAGCTTCCACAGCAAGGACTTGGTTCTGGCAGACCCTGCTCTGAATCACTAACTGCTATGCCTAGGTAGCTGACAGCGGAAGACAGGAGGGCCTGGCATGATCTGGTCCATGGGGTCGCGAAGAGTCGGACTCGACTGTGCGACTAAACAACAACAAAAATGCCTAGGTTAGTCAAGCTCCAGGTGGAGCTTGAAGATTACCAGGTATCACAACTGAACTCCAGACAGCAATTCCCCCTGGAGAAAATAACTGCTTTGGAGGGTGGGCTCTATAGCCTTCTGTTCAGCTGAGGCCTCTCCCCTCCTGAAACTCTGGCTTCCTTAGAGTGGCTTCCTCAAACACAGAATATCCAGGAATTTCCCAACCTGGAGCTGGCAACCCTAGTCAGGACTGGCTCCAATGAGTTCCTCACAAAGGCCTGGAAAGGCTTTCCTGACAGAACCAAGCTTGGTTGCCTACAACAACCACTGTGGGAAAAGTTAGTTCCACAGAGGAGCCAAGCAGGAGAAGTGTCTTCATTAGGAGATACAGCCATTTGCCAGTTATTCTGATGGAACTGTAGCTGAAGTGGGAATGGGTGGGGAAGAGGAGCAGACCCAGCACGCAGCCAATGGCACACTAGTACTCTTGAGTGGCAGCTGACAGGCCAAAGCCTGATGGAGCACATTGCACAGCCAATGGGAGAGCTGGAAACAGCCAATACGCTAAGAGGATCTGTTTTGTCTTACTAACTGCAATGTAGATTTTGAAAGAGAAGGAACTGGTCATGAAATCAGGTGTACTAGCTAACAGAGGTCAGATCAGCCATCCCACAGAAAATTTGCGTCTTTCTGGCAGCTACTGTCAAACACATGCTGAATAATGCTGTTTCAGTCCACTTCAGCAACCGCTTGCAAATGGATTTTGCTGTTGCACACCATAAAACCCAGTTGCAAAGTGCATTGAAAGTGGATTGAAAAAATATTATTCATTGTGTGTGAAAGTGCTCATTGTGAACTTTTGAGGGAAAACATCCATGATGGATGCAAAAATAGTATTTAAGTATAACTGAGCAAAATCTGATGTGAATGCACACTGTTAACCTTCAAGGGGTTACATTACCTCCAACTTTTGGTAAGGAACAAAATGGAATGTAAAAATGTTGGCATGAACCCAACCATCCACAGATTTCACAGGAGAGGACTTTCCTCCTTCCCCTTCCTTCCTGCTGCAGTTACTGAGGTCCCCAAAAATTCCTCCTAGGGTTCAAAGGGACCTTAGGAACAGTGCAGGGGACAAAGTGTAGTATGTAATAGGATGAAGGAATTGATAGAAATCATTACCTCTAGTTCCGCTAACAGAAATGCCATTTCATCTGAAGTACCTCATAGAAACATTTTTGGTAGTGCCGTGATGTCTGAAGTCTTGTGCTGCCTTCAGTTTCCAAATTCCTGTTCCATCATTCCATATTCCTGTTCCATCATTAAATTTCTATTTCTATCAAATGACACGTTTCAGGGTGGGGCAATGAGGGGAGCGAATGATGCATCAGGGATGTTTGTGATGATGATGATAATAATTGTATGGCATTGTGTGTAGAATAGCCAGGAGATCCTAGGATTGTCTGGTTTCCATAAGTTCTAGCTGTTAGCATTGTGCTAGTGGCAAGCTAGACATTTTTAGGGGCTGAGAGAGCTCTGAGAGAACTGTGACTGGCCCAAGGTCACCCAGCTAGCTTCATGTGGAGGAGTGAGGAATAAAACATGGTTCTCCAGATTACAGTCCACTGCTCTTAATTAGACCAAACTGGCTCTCAGGGATGTTTGTGCCATGCAGGGACATTGTCTAACCAGGACATTTATAAGACAGGTGTGCACCAAACTGGATCATAACCAAATAATAATCCTGAGCACAGAAAGTATTTTTCCCTCTCATTGCACCAAATCAGAGGTTTGCGTGGGCTTTCTCAACAGGATATTTTTGCTTGAGTTTATCAATTAACATAGGCTTTACTTGTGCTTGGAAGGCTGTTTCTTTAACACACAAACATATGTGAGAGAGAGCAATAATGATAATAAAGAATCAGATTTTATTTCTTTACTTCACATACACCTCCTTTCTTCCCAATGTGGCTTACTTCTCTCTCTAAGTGATGGAGAACTATTTCTCAGATGTCTTTTTAAATAGCAGTCAAAATAATCAGCTTTGGGGAGAACTGATATGCAAAAATCTATCTGTTCATAGGTAAAGCAGGAGTCTTTTTTAGGGAGGCAAACCTTTCTTCTGTGTGGAAATGGGCAGATGAAGCTTTTCATGGCATAAATAACATTGGTAATGTTACCCCAAACAGTTTTGATTAAGACTTGCTGCCTTCAGTTGTGGAGAATTAGCAAGGCAGAGTTGCTTAGCAAGAGTTGGAGTTCCTTAGCAAGATCAGGCTACCAGTGTTTATGGGAATCTTTCCTTTAGAGAAACTCTCAGAAATGAATCAGGCAGTGGCTTAACCAAAAGGATTGTTTTTATTAAAAGAAGAAATCCTTATAAAATGCAGACATACAGAAAGCAGTTTTATAGACCAGAGCCATTTTGTAGATTAGAGAAGGTGTCCTGTGGGGCAGGATTATGAGTCCAAACAAAGGACAGAGAGACTTTGACCAAAACGTGGAATGACATCCTAATGGGTATATCCTGGAAGGTGCATGTAGCGTTCATGGCTGATACTGGAGAATAACCCAGGAAGAGGGCCATAAATCCACTTGTCAGATAAATGTTTACACTTTAAAGGAAGTTTGGCCCAGGAAAGGGGCCATAAAGGACAGAGTAGGTGTTTTGCAGAGAAATGTTGCTAAAGGGGATTTACACATCAATGAGACAAAGGAGCTTTCAGAGAAAGAAGATCTCCATATTGGGATGTGCTGGAATGCTGAGAACTCTGATACTTACCTGAGGGGAAGCAGATTGTACATAGAAAAGACAGATGGTCTGCTCTACAATATCCAGGGTCCATATCTTTGGCGAGCTCCCATGATAATATTTGTGTCCCCTTCAGGACTACCCACAGACTCAGGAACAATGTTTTGGGGGACCCTGGGTAACTTAGAGGTGAGGGTGCCTGTAAATGCAAGTGTAACAGGCTTCCCTCTAATGCAGGGTATACCAGTGGGGTCACAGTAAACAACATTGCATTAAGCCTCTGTGAAAGAGATAGATTTTTTTTCCTTCAGCCACTTGGCAGCTGTCTCACCCCTCCACAAATATTAGTTTTTTTTACTGAGAGCTTGGACATCTGAAGCTTTTCCCATCTCAACCTGATCTGCAGATGAAAATTTAAATTGCCTCCAGAATAGAAAGGTCTTGTACTTGCCTGAAGATTAGGGGGAAAGGAAGGACTTATCATTTACCTCACTTACATCCCACTTTCCCCCAAAATAGGGACCCAAAGCAGCTTAAATTGTTCTCTTCCATTTTATTCTCACAACAACCCTGTGAGGTAAGTTAGATAAGTGAGGCTGAGAGAATGTGACTGGGCCAAGATAATTGAGTAAACTTCCATGACAGATTGAGGATTTGAACCTGAGTCACCCAGATCGTAGTCTGACACTGCATCATACTGGCTGTGAGGTGAGGGAACCATCCCTGAGAACTTAATCCCAACTGACTGGTGACAGCAATGTTATAAATTAAAATGTTTGCTTTGAACTTTTGTCTGCATAGAGTAACATCTCTTAATACATAAACAGATTAAATAATACAGACAAAATTGTAACAAAATGAGATAAATTAGGACTAAATAATAGTTCTAAGGACATCCTTGCGTTCATGAGGGAGGTAAAGTAATATAAAATGGGATATGCATAAAAAAGAGACTAGCAGGACAGAGTTACTTCAGTCTAAATCTACTGATGTCAGTGGAGTGTTTTTACATAGGGTTTCACTGTAAGAGGAACAAACTGTTAATACAGCAAAACAGGAGAGATTTTCTTATAGACAGGGGTTAAAGTGAGTTCTAGACATGCTCAGTACTGGCTGATAGAAATCAAATTCTCTGCTGAGAAGGTCTTTTATAACAGTACTGGTCAGAAAGAAGGTTAAACAGAGCCCTGACGGAAAAAGAAGAGCTGGTGTCCTTCAGTATAGGAGAGCAGACATTTTAGTATGCAAGGGGGGGAAGTACAACTGATCACAGAAAAAGGGGACAAAGCCTGTCAGAAATTGTGTATAAACTAAACGATAATAGTGCATGTAGGTCATTAAGAAGAGATTCAAATAATGCCCAGAAGAGGGAATGACCTTTTTAGAAGTCAAAAGTGCCATTATTAATATTACTTTATTGCCATCTTTTCCCTGGTAGTCTTCGAAAGAGCTCAGACCAGAATATAGGTCTTCCTTTTATCTTCACAATAATGCTGTGAGGTAGGTTAGGATGAGAAACAGTGAAAGAGCCAAAGCTGGCCTGTGAACTTTATGGCCGAACAGGGATTTGAAGCTAAGACTCCCGTATCAATATCAAATAGTCTGTCCACTATACCACAGTGGCATTCTAGGAAATAAAAAGGGCATCCAAATCAATGCAGCTTTCTACAGAAAGAAACAGAAATTTTCATCTCAGTTAGGAAAGGCTGAGCAGAAAGGCTATAGACATATCCTATGAAGACCTACAATTTACATCTCTAAATGTTCAGGCTTTCAAAAAATTGTTCTAACCAAAAAGTTTTTAAAAGAGAGTTTCTTTTAGTGGATCATAGGCAAGTAAAACAATATTAGAGTTGCCAACATTATGCTTAAATCAGAATGAAGCTGGGGACTCCTCCCTTGGTGAAACTTAATGAAGTCTGAGGAAAGCTGAAAGTGTTTCAGTACAACCAGCAGCGTTTCTCAAGATATTTTTGGACACCCATATTTTGCTTGAAGCAAAATTGGAAGCAAATTTAGGCATCACTCCTTAAATGAAACAAAGGAGGAATTTCTAGGGAAATGAAAGAATTTTTTGGAGAACTGTAGTGAAATTTCTCCAGAGTGTTCTGTGTATTCTGATCTAATATTAAAAACTATCCCCCCAAATAAATGCATCCTATTTTTTATTTTTCACAAATTACAGCAAGGATATATCCTGGGGAATATTTACTGATGCTAGCAAGGTACAAATTAATGAAATACTGAGTGTAAAAGTTTCTATTATTTCAGCTGAAATAATTCTGCCAGTGGCAGATGGCGATACTCAATAGACTTCAGACCTAGAAGCCTTACAGGAGTTAATTATGCTGCCTTGTGAGGGGAAATGAAACTTGACTAAGTTTTTGTGATTTGTTTTCATTGCAGTATGCCATTCAAGAGAAACCTTCTGTTTCCTGTTTCATCATTTGATGTACATTGTCGTCTTTTTTAAAAAAAGGAACATCTTCAGTAGATTCTGAAACTCTCCAAATTGTTCTGAGGGGTTTAGCAAGTTGTAACCAGTGTTAGCCAAGCAGCAACCCTAAGAATACTGAGAGAGTAAACTGAATGGAATCCAGTGAGTCTGTGTAAACATGCTTAAGGTGATATCTTAAGCCAACACATTTTATTTAATACTAGGAATAATGCCCATTGTGGAAATAAATACAACGAGCTCTAGAAAAAGGCTCTGGGTGGGTGCCCTGGCCTTGGGCACTTAGCGTCAATTTGCTATGGCAACCTCAGCAGGGTATAATGACACAGAGCCCACCATTTTCTCCAGGGGAATTGATCTCTGCCATCTGAAGAGCAGCTGTAATTCTGACCTGGAGATTGGCAACAATGGTTCCCCAGGAGGAAATGGCTAGTTTGGAGGGTGAAGTCTATGACATTATACCTGTCTGAGGTCCCACCCCTCTTCGAACCCCACCCTCTCCAGGCTCCACCCCTCAAATCTCCAGGAATTTTCCAACCTGGAGGTGGCAGCCCTATCTCCTTCCCAGCCAACCATCAACCTACCTTTATTTGGTCCTCTGACTTCAGCTTTCCATCTCCACCCCCACCTGCAGCCTCTACCCTGCTTTGAAGCCCTGTCTGCTACATCACTCCGGCAGTCATGGGGGGGGGCATCTCAACAGGGTATAATGACACAGTGTCCACCATTTTCTACAGGGGACTGATCTCTGCCATCTGGAGAACAGTTGTGATTCTGAGTGATCTCCAGCACTCACCTGGAGATTGGCAACAGTGGCTCCCCAGGAGGAAAAGTACAGTCTTTCTCCACAGTGGGGACCAAAGCAGCTTACATCATTCTCTTCTCCCCCTTTTGATTTGCACAACAACCCTGTGAGGTAGTTTAGGCTGAAAGTCTGTGACTGGTCCAAAATCACCCACTCAGCTTCCACAGCAAGAACCTGGGTCTGGGAGACCCTACTCTGAAGTGCTAACTGCTATGCCACACTGGTTGTGGTATCACCTGGTATCACAAATGAACTCCAGACAACAGATCTCTCCCCCCCTGGAGAAAATAACTGCTTTGGAAGGTGGCCTCTATGGTATTCTGTTCAGCTGAGGCCACTCCCCTCCCTTAACTCTGACTTCTGTAGACTCCACTACAAAATCTCCAGGAATTTCCTAACCTGGAGCTGGCAAACCTAGTCAGGACTGGCCCCAATGAGTTTTCTCCCAAAGGCCAAAATAGGCATATAAAGGGTCTCCTCCCCCCACCTTTTAGTGACAGAACCAAGCTTGGTTGCCTAGCAACAGGTACTGAGGGGAAAGTAGGGTTGCCAGATCTGAGTAGAGAAATACCTGGAGATTTTGGGGGGTGGATCCTGTGAAGGACAGCATTTGGGGAGGGGAAGGACTCAGCAGGGTATAATGCCATAGTGTCTACCCTCCAAAGCAGCCATTTTCTCCAGGGGAACTGTTCTCTGTCATCTGGAGATCAACTGTAATAGCAGGAGATCTCCAGGTCCCACCTGGAGATTGGCAACCCTAGGGGAAAGTCAGCCACACAGCAGGAGGTTGAAGAGAATATTTTGACAGCTGTCTGCCCACCTCAGTAGCGAGCCAGCGATTGCGGAGCCAAGCAGGGGAGACAGCCGTTCTGGCAGTTTATTCTGACAGGAAAATGGCCAAGCTGGCAGTGGGCGGGGGAGAGGAGTAGACCAGCACCCAGCCAATGGCACACAAGTACTCTTGAGTGGCAGTTGATGGGACCATGGCTGACAGAACGATTAGCACAGCCAATGGGAGAGCTGGAAATGGCCAATTATGTTAGGACACTGTTAGGACAAATATATACATAGGATGCCTTTGAAAGGATTCACTAAAATACAGGTGGCATAATCTACTTGTTTTTAAGTGATGCCACCAATGTTTGTAATTCCTAGGCTTGAGATAAGAATTTTGGTTTCTTGTATTGTTCCCGTTCAGCCCAAGGTTAGCATTGTGACCCCAGAGTTATTCTGTGGCTTGAGTTGTCCCTCTTACCTTACTAGCTTGCTATCTCTCCTTTTTTTGCTGTAGCTTTGCTGATTGCAAAGGGGGGAATTTCTCTGCTTCTCTCTCTTTGTCTCTCCTATCCTGAATATTCCTCCAGCAGTGTCCAAGGCACAAGAACCTTCAGAAATGAAGTTCTCAGACCACCTTATATTAGGATATCAGGCACCTTGGGAACAACTTCTCTAAAGATTTGTTGCACCTGGGAAACTGTCAAAAAAGATTTATTTATGCATGCAGAAACAATTTAATGCTTCCAAAACTTAGAATTTCCCCCATTTGCAAGGGAGCTCAGTTTTCTGAATAAAGCCTTCATAAATCTGACCATCCTTATAATTTTTCAGATAAAATAAATTTATAGTATGGAACTGTTAGGTACTCAAAAGAGTTAAACTCCAGTCCTTGGAGCCTGCAAAAGGTAAGCGACCAACTCCAAAAGCAAGTAAATATTGCATCTTTACTATCTTTAGAATAATTTCCCCATCCTTCCCCTAGCTGTATGCTTTAAGGAAAAGTTGGGTATGTAGCTTTTGTGCTTATCTATAGATATAAAGTAGACTTCTACTCCCTCTTAATTGTTGGGGAATGTCTGCCTGCTCAGAGATTTACAGAACACTGTAAAAAAAGGTCTTCTTGCTATTGACTGCAAGTTATTGGTTGATTCCTCATGTTTTATTTATAGCAGTATTACACATTTTCACAAAAAGCTATTTGGAAGACAATTTTGCTTTAACCTGACTTCTGAAAATGATGAGTCACCTAATTGGCTTCTGGTTCTTGTAAGTAATGGCTGCCAGCTAATGCATTGTATGTAATATTGTGTCAGCGTGGAATTAAAAGGACACATATTAAAAAGAGAACATGTGTGTGGTGTGGTTTGTGTGTGCACTGCAGTATGCATGTAATTGGAGTACATAAGAATATAGGTGATTGAGTGCTTGATCAGACTACTGGTCCATCTAGTCCAGCAACTTGTTTCATCACACTGTGGCCAACTGGTTGCCCTGGAAGTCTGACAAACAAGGAAGAGGGACCAAGGCCATCCATCCCCTGATGTTGCCTCTGTTACTGGCATTGCTATTTAGAGGTTTGCTGCCTCTGAACATGAAGGTTCACTGCAGTTATATGGCTATTAGCCATTGACAAATGGTTCCTGCATGAATGTCACTAATCCCATTTCAAAGGTATCACTTTATTCATAAGCCTTCTCAATTTAGTAAAGTCTATCATATCAAATATACCCACAGTTCCCTACTGTGTTTAATATCACACCCTACAACACTACTGTAGAAACGGAGGTCAAAAGATAGCTGATTTGGGGTATAAAAAATATAAAGCTGAAAATAGATATAACATTTTACCAGGGCTTTTTTTGTAGAAAAAGCCCAGCAGGAACTTAGCATATTAGGTCACACCAATGACAGCACAGCTCATTAGCACATTAGACCACACCCCCATGTTACCAGAAGTGTGGTCATCCAGCTACATCCACCTAGTATCTGGGTGTGGCCAACTCTGGAGCCAGCCAGAACTCTGTTCCTGTGCTTTCCTGCCCAAAAATAACTCTGCATTTTACTAAGAATGGTTTAAACATGATCCCTCTATACAAAATGTACTTTTTAAATGTCTTGCCATGGGGCTTGCACTTTTCCTTCAATGGTTCAAGTCCTTCACTTAAGCAAGCATACTGGCTGATTAATGTGCTGTGTGTGCTTTTGTCTCTCTACCATCAACAAACATTCTGTCTCAGCAGCATACTGAAGATGCCTATTTTTGCAGCTGACCAGCAATAGAAGTTGTGTAAGCTCGGTCATTGATTGGCTCACTGCTGTGAACCTGATTCCCATAACTAGAGTAGGGACATAAGAGTTCATCTCAGTGGCTGGAACAGAACTTCCAAACACCTTCAGATATTGGCTTTGCAGTTCCTCTCTAGTTGTAGACAGGCTGGTGCCACTACAATGTACACTTCTGCACAAGTAAGATCTGTTCTGCTGATCTTTTGTTAGTAATGTACATTAGTAAGGAAAAAGTAACAAAAGCAATTAAATCTGATTTAGCAACAAAGGCTTCTAAGCTGCTCTGCCCCAGGTAGCCCAGGCTAGCCTGATTTCATCAGAGCTTGGAAGCTAAGCAGAGTCAGCCATAGTTAATACTAGGGTGGGAGACTGTCAGTGAAGTCTAGGGCTCCTTCAAAGATGCAGGCAATGGCAAACCACTTCTGAAAATCCTGTGGGGTCACCAAGGCTGCAGTCATACACATAGTTTGTGGCGATATGGTGGCATTACTTGAGCAGAATAAATGGGCCCCTCCAGACAAGGACATCTGACTCCCATGGTGCAGTCATCAGCAGCCCGTTCTGTTCCACAATGGAAGTGGAATAAACAGATACTAGGGAAAGTCCAGAATGAATGGATTGTTCATGGTTCTCTCTGGGTTTTCTGACGTCTGAACTCTCCTGCAACAAAAGGAACCTGGAAGGGACAACTGAACTTGCAGATCCATTTTTACCACTGGTTCTTTTTAGTTGCTACCTATATGTGCATAGGTACCACCCACCCTTACAGCTTGTCCTGTGATTGAAGAGCACCACTAATGTGGATGCTCCCCCATCATATGCCCACATGGGTAACCCGCCACAGTGTATGTGGTCTGGATAAATTCTCCACTACATCGAACTGGGACAATTTGAGGTGACACCATACTGTGCCAAGCTGCCAGTGTGACCACAGCCCAAGAGTCAGCTGTGACTTGATGTTTAAAAAAAAGGCTTTAAACTTGATGAAGTTTTTAAAAATTACCAGTTGCATTTTTGAGGAGGACTTGTGGGAGATTGCTGACCTTCTCTTTCATTCCCAAAAACTGAAACTAGTCTGTTCACCTTAGTTAAATGCAGGGGTTTTTTCTGGGGGCATGTGCCAGAACAGAGTTCCAGAACCCCTTTGACAAATTATTTTAAAAGTATTTAAAAGTTTGAGTTTTCAGTATACAGACTGAAAACTTCATTTCCCTCTTGAGATTTCTGGCACTTTTTTTTTTTTTTTTTTTAAAGCCCTGGTTATATGATTATATTTAGGCTTTATGAAAACATTTGCAAAATGGAATACACAAAGTGCATACCCTATACCTTGATTTTCTTTCCAATGAAGGCCCAAAACTGCTAATATCATCATTCTTCCTTCCACTATTTTATCCCCATAACATAAGAGGAACTAGAGATCAAATTGCCAACATTCGCTGGATTATGGAGAAAGCAAGAGAGTACCAGAAAAACATCTACTTCTGCTTCATTGACTATGCTAAAGCCTTTGATTGTGTGGATCACAATAAATTATGGCAGGTTCTTAAAGAGATGGGAGTACCGGACCACCTCACATGTCTCCTAAGAAACCTGTATAAGGGTCAAGAAGCAACAGTTAGAACCGGATATGGAACAACTGATTGGTTTAGCATAGGAAAAGGAGTACGACAAGGATGTATATTGTCACCTTGCTTATTTAATTTATATGCAGAGTACATCATGCGAAATGCTGGCCTGGATGAATCACAAGCCGGAGTTAAGATTGCTGGGGAAAAGATCAATAACTTCAGATATGCAGACGATACCACTCTGATGGCAGAAAGTGAAGAGGACCTAAAGAGCCTCTTGATCAGAGTGAAAGAGGAGAGTGCAAAAGTGGGCTTGAAGCTCAACATCAAAAAAACTGAGATCATGGCATCTGGCCCCATCACTCCTTGGCAAATAGAAGGGGAAGTTGTAGAAGTAGTGACAGACTTCACGTTCCTGGGATCCCAGATCACTGCAGATGGTGACTGCAGCCATGAAATTAAAAGACACCTGCTCCTTGGGAGGAAAGCGATGGCAAACCTAAACAGCATGATAAAAAGCAGAGACATCACCCTGCCAACAAAAGTCCGCATGGTCAAAGCAATGGTATTCCCCGTAGTAATGTATGGCTGCGAGAGTTGGTCTATAAGGAAGGCTGAGCGCCGAATAATAGATTCTTTTGAACTATGGTGCTGGAGAAGACTCTTGAGAGTCTCTTGGACTTCAAATAATTCAATCCTAAAAGAAATCAACCCTGACTGTTCCCTGGAAGGCCAGATCCTGAAGTTGAAGCTCAAATACTTTGGGCACCAAATAAGAAGGGAGCATTCACTGGAGAAGACCCTAATGCTGGGAAAGATTGAAGGTCAAAGAAGAAGGGGACTGCAAAGGATGAGATGGTTAGACAGTGTCATCGATGCAACGAACATGAAATTGAGCAAACTTCAGCAGACAGCAGAAGACAGGAGGGCCTGGCGTAATCTGGTCCATGGGGTCGCGAAGAGTCGGACTCGACTGTGCGACTGAACAACAACAACAACAAAAACCCTGTGTGGTATGTTAGGCAGAGAGAGAGAGGGAGAGAGAGAGAGAGAGAGAGAGAGAGAGAGAGAGAGAGAGAGAGAGAGAGAGAGAGACCTAATGTTACTCAGTGTCTAAGGCAGAGTGGGGATTCTAACCTGGGTCTCTGAGATACAAGTTTTTTTACTGCAGCCAAAATCACAAAAATAACAGGTATGGAAGTATTTGGGGCATCTCACTGTCATTGAAGATTATTCAACCCAACTTTCATTCTTGAACATTTCATACTACTTTTTTCATGAGAAAGGACTTTGAACTTGTCAAGAAATTAAATATCAGGGTATAGGAAGCAGGTATCTTCAGAAGTTCCCAGGAGCTTCTCTCAGGCTCGTTAATGAGAGAAATTCCTTACATTTCAAAACATAAAAACACTAGCATGTTTATACGCATGAGGAAGGAGTACTATTCAGCAAGGAAGCCATAAAATAATGTACAATACAGAATCTATCAAAACAAGCAATTGCTAAAACTGCTGTATGGGAACCAGCCAACAGTAGCCATGGAAGTTCAACCTTTCTTTCCATTAAATTAGTTCATCAGCTCTGACATCATACCTAACACTTGAGAGATGTTAGTAATTTTAAAGAAGTAGAAAAATAATCCATTCTCACCCAGTCCTTCAGCAAAAGTAGATTGGAAAGCCAGATCAATTGCCTTCCTCTCTTACTTCACTGACATGAATCCATTAACTTCACAGAAACAAGGACAGGGAACTAGTTTGTAGGTCTTTAAGGAGGATAGCCCTTAAAGCTAATATCTTAAGTGTGTAGCTTGCAAGCAGTAAGGTATATGGTGAGTGACAGCTTTATATAATCATTTCCATTAGTCTGTGTTTATAGGAGGGTTTCTCTGAGGATCTTTGAGAGTTTAGGCATACTCAAAGGACACCTGACCTGCATTATTGACAATGATAATATCTGTGAATCAATTTAGGCTTGATGGTAACTATGCTGAAAAGGGTGCCTGGTTGAGGCATATTTCCCCTGTTCAGCATTTCCTATTGCAGTTATTTCTGTGTTCACTCAGAAACAGACAAAATGCTCATGGCTTGGGGCAAATTACATGATCCAGAGTTAGTATGCAGAGCTATGCAAAGCAGCCATGTAGTGCTGGTGTGTGACTTCCCATGCTTGTGTCTTTCATGCTGATCTTCCTCCCCATATCCAATCAATTACTTCAGTTCAATGAACCAGGCTTGCCATTTTGCCTACCTTCACAGAGAAGCTTTGGCCCAAAAGCTCTAGTAGTAGAAAAAAATTTGGAGGGGGTTAGTGGAAGAAAAAGAAGTGTGACAGAGATGAAATTAGTCTGGCAGAGGTAAAACTCATGTACATTCATCATTTGGATCAGAGCAACATGGAAATGGAAGAGGGGATTTAACCCTTCAAGTCCTATTCATTTTCGATATGTAAAACAGGACTTCCTTTGATATTATTATCTGTTTTGAAAATGCAGGATTTAAGAGAACACCACTTTTTTCCTCTTTAAAGCTGCTGATAATTTCCAGTTTCAATTAGTGAATCCAAGTGGGGAGTAATGTGGTGAATTCCCTCTTACCAAGTCATGTGTCCCCAATCCAAAGTTTGGTGGCTGTACACCCATACCATTTACCAGGCTGATGGAAATATGTAAATTCCTTTATTTCTTTTTTCAGCCTGAGTCCTGTACATGGTGGGTTTTTTTAATGGGGGGTTGCTTTGATTATTTTCTAGTGTTCTTTATGCTCCATTTTGTTGCTGTTCTGTAATAATCAATATGTTTAAATTTTTGTTTTATTGATTACCTTTTTAGCCATCTTAAGTATCCAACATGAAAGGAATGGGTTTATCAAGAATAAGTCATGCCAGACCAACTTTATCTCCTTTTTTGACAGAGTTACTAAAATGGTTGACTCTGGCAATTCTGTGGACATAGTGTATCTAGATTTCAGTAAAGCATTTGACAAAGTTTCTCATAAAAAGAAATTGCAGATGTTATTTCAGAGCCTCTGGCTCTAATCTTTGAGATGCCCTGGAGTACTGGTGTGCTGGAAGACTGGAGAAGAGCGAATGTTGTCCCGATCTTCAAGAAGGGAAAAAAGATGGACCCGTGAAATTACAGGCCTGTCAGTTTGACCTCAATATCTGTGAAAATTCTAGAGCAGATTATTAAATGCTCTGTCTGTGAGCACCTTGAATGGAATGAGTTAATTGGTAGTAGCCAGCATGGGTTTATCAAGAATAAGTCATGCCAGACCAATCTTATCTCCTTTTTTGACAGAGTTACTAAAATGGTTGACTCTGGCAATTCAGTGGACATAGTGTATCTAGATTTCAGTAAAGCATTTGACAAAGTTTCTCATGCTATCCTTGAGGATAAGCTGGTTAAGTGTGGGCTGGATGGTGCAACCGTTGGATGGATTCATGGTTGGTTGAAAAATCGTACCCAACGAGTGCTTGTAAATGGCTCTGTGTCTACATGGAGGGAAGTCTCGAGTGGAATGCCACAGGGCTTGGTCCTGGGTCCGGTGTTGTTCAATGTTTATATAAATGACCTGGAGGAAGACATAGAGGGGATGCTTATCAAATTTGCAGATGACACAAAGCTGGGTGGGATTGCTAATTCTGAAGAAGACAGAGTCAGGATTCAAAATGATCTAGATAGGCTGGAACAGTGGGCTGAGGCAAATAAAATGAATTTCAATAGAGATAAGTGCAAAGTCCTACACTTAAGTACAAAAAATCAAAGGCACAGATATAGAATGGGAGGGACTTGGCTTGACAGCAGCACATGTGAAAGAGATCGAGGTGTTCTGGTTGATCACAAGCTAAACATGAGCCAGCAGTGTGATGTGACTACAAAGAAAGCTAATGCAATCTTAGGATGCATTAACAGAAGCATTGTGTCCAGATCACGGGAGGTAGTAATCCCGCTCTGTTCTGCTATGGCCAGGCCTCACCTGGAGTACTGTGTCCAGTTTTGGGCACCACATTTTAGGAAGGATGTTGACAAGCTCAAGCGTGTCCAAAGGAGGGCAACCAGAACAGTGAGAGGGTTGGAATCCAAGTCTTACAATGAAAGGCTGAAAGAGTTGGGTATGTTTAGCCTGGGAAAGAGAAGACTTAGAGGGGACATGATTGCAGTCTTCAAATATTTGAAGGGCTGTCATGTAGAAGATGGAACAGATCTATTTTCTCTTGCTCCAAACTGTAAGTCGTTACCGGCTAAATATCAAGAGAGATTTCCAAACTGTAAGAGTGGTTGAGCAGTAGAACAGACTGCCTTGGGAGATGGTGGATGCTCCTTTGCTCGACATTTTCAAGCGGAGGCTGGATGACCATCTTTCAGGTATGTTGTAGGGCTATCTTTCGGCTATGCTCCTGCAGAGTGCAGGGGGTTGGACTAGAGGACCTGTAAGGTCCCTTCCAGCTCTAACATTCTATGATTCTATGAACGGTAGAAAAAAAATATTTTAATGAATAAAATAACATTCACTAAAAAATGCAGGAAATTTAATTTACTCAGATTTAATTAAATCCTTCATTCAGTATGGATGTGACCTATTTAACCTCTTAAAATCACATAAAATGCATCTTTTTGAAGAAATAGCTATTTTGAATCTTTGACTATATGTCATATGGTTTCAATTATAATGGCTGGAGAAGCATCCCTGAAAAAATTACCATTTCTAAGCCCACATGGCTAAAAGTGCCTGATGCACCAGCAATTTGCACTTTTTCTAATAAGTACACTGTTCTGCTGAAAGAGATTATTGTATTCTTTGACAGCCAATTTTCTAGTGACAAATTGTCCAAAAGCCCTTCTCTCTGATACTTTAGTATGCAGTTAAATGAGTGGTAAGCTAGTTTTGTGTTTTCCTTTACAGATCAAAGACTTCTTAAAAATTCTATTTCACATCATTTACTGATAAATGCTTAGCTACCAGAAAATATAAAATATGGTATATGACAGTCTGTACTACATAAGTCCTACATTGCTGCAACATAGTAGAACTAGCAGAACTTGCAGCAGAACTAGGAGAGAAAGGTCCTATCCTGACCCACCTGCTTGGTTTAGCTAGGCACTTCCTTTTGTCAGAGTCTCTGACTGAGACTGAGATTTGAAGTTTTTATTAGCATATCTGTGAATGGACAATTGGGTACACTGATCTAGTCCAGATTGCAACCTATCGCTAACTGACTTGCATGAGGGGCATGCAATTTATTTGTTGGTGGGTAGGACAAGCAGAGATAAGCAGTGCTAATTCCTTCCAATGGCTGAAATTCTGTGGGGTTTCTGGCTGCATTACAGGCCCTGTGGAATTGCATTAAGTCCTGTAGGGCCCTGGTAGTATTTGGCAGAGAGTTCCACCAGGTCAGAGCCAGGGCGAAAAAAGCCCTGGCTCTGGTTGAGGACAGCCTGATATCTTTGGGGCCAGGGATCATCAGTAGGTTGTTTTCCACAGAGCCTAATGCTCTCCTGGAGATATTCCAGAGAAGATGGCCCTGAAGATATGCAGATCCCAGACTGCTCAAGGCATTAAAAGTCAATACCAAAATCTTGAACCTGACTCAGTACTCCTCTGGGAGCCAGTGTAGCTGGTATAGCACTGGTTGTATTTGTGCTGTCTGAGGCATTCCTGTCCGGACTTGTGCTGGAGCTTCTGGGTTAGTCTCATTCTGGACCAGCTGGAGCTTCTGGGTCAGTCTCAAGGGCAGGCCAGCATGCAGCGAGTTACAGTAGTCCAGCCTGGAGGTAACCATTGCATAGATTACAGTGGCTAGGCCAGGGTGTGACAGGAAAGGGGCTAATTGCTGAGGCTGGTATATATGGGAAAATGCCAGTCTGGCAATATTTGTGACCTGGATCTCCATGGTTAAGGAGGCATCCAGGATAATGCCCAAACTGTAGAGAGATTGCACTGGCATTAGTGGCACCCCATCAAGAGTGGAAAGTCTATGACCCAATCCTGAAGCTCCCCCCCCCCCGCAAGCCACAGAATCTCCGTCTTTGTTGGATTCAGTCTCAGCCTACTCTTTTTTAGCCATCCCACCATGGCCTCCAAACCCTCGGCCAGATTATTTTTTAATTTTTAAAATTTTATTATTAAATTTATACCCCACCCTCCCCCGAGGGGCTCAGGGCAGCTAACAAATAAGGCACATATGTCAAGGTTAAAACAAGTAAAACAGGATAAAACAAACAATAAAACAATCATTCATATAAAAATACAAGTGCTCTAGATATCACAAGTAACAGATGGGGTCATAAATGACAAGGTGGTCCCAGAGAGACACAGTAGACTCCAGGTGATACAGCGATCCGTCCTTCCTCCCAGGGCCATCTCGTTCCCTGATGACACCCACTCCATTTAGTGGGGGTGATGGTATAGTGATGGTGGGGCAGTATCTGGGTAGCCATCCAGTAGCAGATATAGCTGAGTGTCATCAGTGTACCAGTGGCACCCCAGTCCGAAATGCCACACCAGCTGGGCAAGGGAGGTGCATGTAGATGTTGAATAACCTCAGGGAAAGGACTGTCCCCTGAGGGACTCCACACATCAGTGGGTACCTTGTTGACAACTTCTCCCCTAGCACCACCCCAACCACAGAGAAATGAGGCAAGCCATTGTAAAGCCATGCCACAAATTCCTACTTTGGTGAGGCAGTGTGTCAGAAGATTATAATCAACTATGTTGACTACTGCTGTGAAATCTAACAATAGCAGCAGCTCCAGCCCACCTCGATCCTGCTGTCTACAGAGATTATCTGTCAGGGCGACCGACACTCTCTCTATCTCATAGTTGGGCAAAAACTGGACTGGAATGGGTCCAACACCAATGTGTCATCCAGGGTAGATGCCTCTGGCCCATCCGTTCCAAAGGTTGCCCAAGGGAGCTTGTAGTTGGAGGTCATTCACCAGAACTTGGAGTTGGGGAGCCTGCAGTTAGAAGTCCTCCACCACAACATCCCTCTATCCCCCCAGGTCCTGGGTCCAAGTAAACACCAGACCAGGATCTGCCTCCCAGGCAGAACAGCAGAACCAGTAGGCTCATGCTGAAATAGCTCAGCAGAGAAGCAGTGCCCAGTGCATCCCATGTTCCACCTCCTGAACCAGACCATGGTTCTGGTGGATGTAATCCAGTGTAGGATGCTGGCCCCAGTTAAGCCTGGACAAGATTAGTTCCAGATGCTGCTTCCAGAGCAGGTGGAGCTGCTTCCCTTTCAACTTATTTAAAACTTGGGCTGGGAGGAAAAGTTTGCTAGATCAATTAGGCCATCAGATGTAAGCCTAGCTTTACCAGCTCTTGCTCTCCAAGCCTGGCAAGGACCAGTTACCACTCAACAAGGGAACTTGTCTTCATAAACAGGAACATTTTGTACTGCGTAGCTCTGACCTTTTAAAACAAATACAATCAGAGATACAGATCCTGTTTCTATTTCTAAGGGCTCCATTTCCTCCTGTGAGAGACAGTTTCTGGATATTTTAAATCCATGAACTCTGGTCTTCTGTATACTCCATGAGATCCACAAAAGTGTCACCTTGCCCCTGGTAGACCTATAATTTCAGGTTGTCATTCAGTTTTGGAACCTCTGTTAAATATATAGGTTATTTCTTGTGACCATTTATACTATTGATGCAATCATATAAAAGAGATACAACAGACATTATAAATAAACGCCATAAAATGGGCAGAATTGAGATTAAGGTCCTTTAGTAACCTTAGATGTGGTATCTTTGTATGCTAGCATCCCACAGGATGAGGCTTTAAAAGTGCTATAACACATTCTGCACCGAATGCTTTTTTGGTAGAACTTGCTGAAATTTCCACGGCAAAGAATTGTTTTATGTTGAACCATAAATTTTATTGGCAAACAAAACCATTGTTGTGGGGTGTTCCATGTCCACTGAGATTGCCAATTTGTATATGGAAAACTTGTTTTTGAGGATAGATTTAAGTGGGTAGCCATGTTGGTCTGTTTAAGTTCAGTGGCACCTTTAAGACCAACAAAGTTTAATTCTGTGTATAAGCTTTCATATGCATGCACACTTCTTCAGATACATTGAAACAAGATTTCCTCAACAGGTGTGTGTGTGGGGGGGGGGTTAGTTACCAGGAAGGGCTAATTAGAGTCAAGAAGCATAAGTAACTAAGCAATAAGTATAGCTAAAATTGGGATAAAGTAGTTGGTAAGACCTGTAAATAGCAGCAAATTAGTATACAGATAATAAAAGAGTTAACAAGTGGATGTGAGAACTAAGTTTGAGTCCAGTGGCATCTTTTGTTGGCAGAGTTTAAACATGCATAGGAATGGAGCACCAACTGTTTAAAGAAAATAACTCGGTTTATTAAAGGAGAAATAAACTTTGATAGAACAGAAGAGAGGGAGAGAGGCTTAACTAACTGCTGTGAGAGACAGGAATGAAGGGGGAGTGCTTAGTTGAAGCAGGAAGAACCAATCAGGAGACAAGAAGGACATAATTTGAAATGTGGAAAGTCCCTAATCTCGCTATGCTAACTAGCAGTCCTTCAGCTGTTCCCTATAGGCTGCTCTTCTGATCTTCTTCAAGTAGGTGCACAAGTAGGTCCAACATCTTTAAGGCCAAAAAAGTTTAATGCTGGGTATAAGCAAGAACTGAGTGATTTGGCATGTGTAGTGAGATAAGAACCCAATATCTGACTGTTCCATTGTCCTAAGTGTTGTAATTCAGTAACTTTCCATTCCAGACTGTTTCTGAAATTCCTTTGCAATAAAACAGCTACTTTGAGGACCCAACTGAGTGCCTTGAGAGGTTGAAATGTTCTCTTATAGGTTTCTCAATTGTGTGGTTTGTGATGTCAGATTTGTGTCAATTTAAACCTTTGGTGTGGGGTTTGACAACTTTGCCCTATGCAGAAAACTGAAGGGCCACTAGAAGATGAGCAAGTGAAAATGCCTGAGATGGTGTAGTTAATATTGTTAGATATAGTTATTGTGTCATCTGCAGGGCTCCTGACCATAAAGGGCTTTAAAGGTCAAAACCTTTCCCCTGTGGTTTTGTGATCCCGTTTTTTGAGGATCACGAAACCACAGGGAAAATCAGGCAAAGCTGAGGGTCAAAATGTGGCCGCGCAGCTTTGAGTGGGAAATTGACCAATAGAATTGGGGCAAAGGGAAGTGTGATGGTGTCGCAGCTCTTGTGTGAAATCTGTCTAAGAAAAACAGTTGATTGGTACTGGGGACTTGTTTTCCAAAGACTGTGAGTAAAACCCTTCCAATATCACCAAGCAGATCTCCTTAGCATCGCTGCCAGAATCTGCTGTAGTCTGGATACACGGCATTCTCTTTCATCATGGGACCTTATGTCAATCAGAACCAAAACCTACATCACTGAGATTTAAACACCTCTGAACACCTATTAAAATTAATGAAAAGGGCATTCCACATAAACAGTAGTTGGTTTTAGTAGGCAATAGAAAATCTGGAGATGTATTGGTGACAGGTACCATTCATGAAATCAAACCATCTTCTAAGACGTCCACTAAGCAGAGTAAAAACAAGACAGAAATAAAAAAGTTGCAAACTATCTTGTTATTTGTTGCAAAATGCTTTGACCAGGGCTCTTTTTGTAGCAGGAACTCCTTTGCATATTAGGCAACACACCCCTAATGTAGCCAATCCTCCAAGAGTTTACAGAGCTCTTCCTACAGGGGCTACTGTAAGCTCTTGGAGGATTGGCTACATTAGGGGTGTGTTGCCTAATATGCAAAGGAATTCCTGATACAAAAAGAGCCCTGGCTGGGTATATTTGGCAGCAAAGTTCGGAATAGGCTAGATTAGGGGTATGTTGCCTAATATGCGAAGGAGTTCCTGATACAAAAAGGGCCCTGATTATCTGGGTGTATTTGGCAGCAAGGTTGGTGTCTGAGTTATTGCAAGCTTTGGTACCAGTGTCCATGTTCAAATTAGATGTATTATTGTGGGTGAGGAATTGTTTAAGATTGGGTGGCTGTTTGTGTGCAAGAAAAAGTTTGCCCTACAGTACTTGTGAGAGAGAACTGTCATTGTCCAGTAGAGGTTGTAAGTTGCTGATGATGCGCTGAACTGTTTTGAGTTGAGAGCTATATATGACCAATAGTAGTGTTGTGTTATTGTCTCTTTTGGATCTGTCTTGCAACAGGTTTTCTCTGGGTGCTATTCTGGCTTTGTTAATCTGTTTCTTGACTTAATCAGGTAGACATTTCAGTTCCAAAAAGTTTTGTTGTAGATCTCTTAGGTGAGAATCTCTGTCTGTAGGACTGGAGCAGATCTGGCTGTAATATAGAACCTGTTTGTACACAATGGATCGTTTGGTATGTTTAGGATGGTAGCTGGAAGCATGTAGATATGTTTGTCAGTCAGTAGGTTTCCAGGATAAGGTGGTATCTATGCGTCCATTGTGTATTTTACCATAGTGTCTAGAAAATGTATTTCTTGCATAGATTGGTTAATTGTCAGGTTGAAGGTGGGGTGAAAGTAGTTGAATGCCTGATATAATATGTCCAGGGCTTCTTTACCATGTAGCCAGACGATCAAGATGTCATCAATGTATTGCAGATATAAGAGAGGCAGGAGTGCGTGGGAGTTTAGGAAGGGTTGGTCCAAGTTGGCCATAAAGATGTAAGCATACTGTGGGGGCATGTGGGTACCATCAATTTGAAGGAACAAATTGTCACCAGATTTGAAGTGGTTATGGGTGAGAACAAAATGACACAGTTTGGTGGCAAAGTTAGCTGTGATGTTGTCAGAAATCATGTTCTTTATGGCTTGTAATCCATCTTTGTGTGGGATGTTGGTATACAGAGATTCCATATCCACTCTGGAAGCAGACTCAAAGCCACTGCATAGGGCTCCACACCCTTTGATTTTGTAGTGCCCCCACCCCAGGAGCAGCAGACACACCAGAAGGCTCCCACCGATCTCTTTGCCCACCTGCCTGCTTGTCCAGGTCCTCTTCCAGGGTGGGGAGGTCAGACGAGGAGGAGAGGAAGAGACTGGATTTCACTTAAAAGTCTCAGAGTGGGACTTCCGCTTAATGGCAGCTTGAAAGCAGACATGTCTCCGGGATGCTCCTGGGACACAATCTGTGCACCAGCGGATGGGGGGGGGGTCGAGTAATTGCTGCTCCCTGGGAGCCTTGGGGAAAAGGCTCCCAGCCAAAGGGCTTCTGAGGGGGCTGCCTCTTCTCCAGCAAGATGCTGGAGAATCGAGGCACTCCCTCGCCCCAGTGGTCCAGCCGCTGTGTGTCTGAATGGACCTAGAGACGCTGGCCGGGACAAGTGGAGGAGATCGTGCGACTAGACGATCACAAGCGATGTTATAAGACAAGCAAGGAGCAGTGAGTAATTTAAAAGCGGAGAATCAGCAGTTTAAAAGGGAAGCACCCCCCTTGGCAGAAGCGTGGGAAGCAAGTGGGGGAGGGGCCCCTCCCACACGCAGAGACTTTAAAGCAGATTAGCAAGGGGGGAGTGGAAGATCAAGCACAAAAACCAACTTAAAGAACCTTACCAGTCAAAGTCAAAGCACATTGGAGGCATTCAGAGACTTTACAAACTTTCAGTTAAAGTAAACAATACAGAAAGATGGCGGGGAGGTGACTCGACAAAGGACAAAAACCAAAACCACCAGGAGGCATGAGCCCGAAGCTGGAAGAGACCATAGAGTTCCCTAGGCTTTTGGCAGACTCTTTACACCCTCTGCTGGACCAGATGACCAACATCAACCAGCAATTGACAACTCTGAACCAGAATTTTGCAGCACAGCAACTTGCAACTTGCAAAAACCACAAAGAAAACAGAGCAGGTGGTTGAAAAAGTAAAGGAACTTGATGCCAGCTCTACAAAAGCAGGGGAAAAGATGCAAGTGCTAGAAAAGAAGCAAGCTTCAATGGAAACACAACTGTTACATCTGCAAATGGAAAGAGCAAATATGGTACTCCGGTTCCAAGGGGTGTCAGAAGCCCCTAATGAGAATCTAAAGCAACTACTAAGTGATGCATTGGCCCCAATGATGGATTTGAAATCAGAAGATATCTTCAGTGAAATGGATGTGGCCTATAGAGCTTACCCCACGTATATTAAGAAGAATAATTTGCTTGGGGAAATTGTTGTGAAATTCTCAAAGAGACATTTAAGAGATTTAATCTTAAAAGCGACTACAAATACACCCTTAAAAGTGACTACAAATACACCTCTGGAGCTGCTCTGGCACTGCTCTGTCACTTACCTTGTCCAAAAATAAAATATTTGAGACTGGTGGTAATTGGATAGATCCATAGGGTCCAAAGTTGGCTTCTTTAAGAATGGAACAACCACAGCCTCTTTTAATCCCTCCGGATAGACTCCCAAATCCAGAAACAGATTGTCTACCAGAGGGCTCCATATTCCCTCATCACCAGCTTTCACCAGCTACAAGGGACATGGGTCTAAGAGGCATGTGGTCAGCCTAACAGCACCCAGAATCCTGTCAATATTGGCCCAGGAGAATCAGCTGAAGCTGTCAAACACAGAATGCAGGGATGGCCAAGGGGCCTCCAGTTCATGTACTATATCAACCTTGGCTGGGAGGTCATGGAGGAGTGATAAGACTTTGGCCACAAAAAAACCTTGCAAAAGCCTCACAGCTGGTGGCTGAATTTCTAACATTTTGGGTTAGAGAAGTCAGAGATCCAATTACCCTAAACAATTGTGCTGGATGTAAGCTAGAGAATGCGATGGAGGCTATATAAAATTCCTTTTTAGCAGCCTTCACTGCCACCTCATAGGATTTTATAAATGTCCTATAAGATGTTCTTGCAGCTTCATCATGAGTATGCTACCAAACTCACTCTAGTCATCTAAGATCCCATTTCATCCCCCCAAGTTACATAGTATACCAGGGGGATAATTTGGAATGGGAACACAGAGGATGTCAGGGAGCAATTTCATTGATGGCTTCAGAGAGACAGGGATTCCAGTCCTCTATCAGCACATCTAATGAATTGCTGGAGGGTATCATATCCTGCAGAGCATTCTGGAACCCAATTGGGTCCCTGGAGGCAAGCATAAATCTACTCACTGCCTAGGCTGGGGAGGTCTGGGACACCCAGCCGGGCCTCAGAACAAAATGGTCTGACCATGGCACTTCATCCTTAGCAATCAGATCCATATCAATCCCCTGCCAAAGATTAAATCCAGTGTGTGGCCCGCTTGATGAGTGGGACCTGATACAATCTGAGAGTGTCCCAGTGCTGCCATGGAAGAAACTAGGGCAGTAGGCTGTCTGCTGGAGCGCTAGGTGGTCGGTATACCAGACAGACAGACAAACTGCCAAACTCTACTCAGTGTCCCAAAGTAAGCCAACACAATCAATACTGGTGATCTTTGGAGTGACAAGTGACCTGAAAGAAAAACCCTTTTGAATGAGTATTGCCACCCCGCCCCTCAGTTTATCACTGCTGGAGTGCTCAGCTCTCATGGTCACTTCTTATTTGCCCAGGGTAATGCAGAGTTGCTGATTGCCACTTTGGGGTCAGGAAGAAATTTTCCTCCGGGCCAGATTGGTCCAGGGACCCTGGAGGTTTTTGCCTTCCTCTGGGCATTGAGCAGGGGTCACTAGGGGTGTAAGGGGAGAAGGTAGTTCTGAATTTCTTGCATTGGGCATATGATTGGATTAGATTACCCTTGAGGTCCCTTCCAGCTCTTTGTTTCTGTGTTCTGTGTGCTGCAGAATAACTGAACTGCAATATATACTAGTGGTACCTCAGAGATTTTCATGCACAACAGTGAAGTAGTGGAATTGTTTAAACCAAACTATGCTGAATATGTATATTTATTTTGTTGCTTTCAGGAGTGGACTGAAAGGCTTATCACTGCTGGAGGGTTGAAGAGCTGGCTGAAGAGAAAGAAGATGTTGCTATGTTTCTTTCTGGCTGGTATGTACCACGCCCAGGTCAACAGGCCAAAGTTAGGTGCCATAAGATCTTCCCAACAAGGAGGAGAGGTGCTTAGAGTAGCAGCCAACTGTTTTGTTTTTTTGTTTTTTCTCAGCGAAGTAAATGGACAATCTCTCTCTGATTGCCTGGCCCATTTTGTTGAGCTTTCTGTGATTCATGAAGTCTCTGGCACCTCCTATTTATTTCCAGTCATTTGTTTCCAAATTGTAATCTCTATAAGGTTGTCACCAAAGAACTGATGCCAACATATGTTGCTGCGGATACTGAAACTCAACTTGACAAGATAAGTACTATCTTTAGCACATGATGGGTATCAAACAGTTTTAGATTAGTACAGGCTATACAAATGGACTTTCTGCTATTTATAGAGACAGAAGTGATATTTCCAAAGGTATAGAATATATTATCAAACTGAGTGAAGCAAGCACTTAGAATTTCATAATAGTGTTGTCTCAGTGTCATTAGTGAAAAGGTTGTCTGTGATGAATGACACACTTTGAGTTACATTATCTATCACTTCTTCTTGAAAGACAAGACATGGGTATCAGTGACACCCTTTCAGCAATCCAGAAAACCATTTGTGAAAGCCATTGCTGAAGACCAAAGTTCAAGGGAGTGATACTGCAGTCAGGACAATGTGGAATTAAACTTGGTTAATTATTCCAGACTGTGAACTAGTGAAAGATCTCATGGACTTTGGTCCTCAGGACATGACCAGATCCTGATGAGTTCATCCTTTGGAGGAAGCCAAGGTCATAAGTCTTCCAGCAAGAGCAATTTGGAAGGATGAAACTTGATGCTAATAAGCAAATGAACTGCAGCAACAAAAACATATCAATTAAAATAGTGGGATGTCAGAAAGATTTCTCACTTATGAAATAACCAGAATAGTGTAGTGACTGGGATGTTAGATAAGGCCTGGGGAGACCCAGGTACAAATCTCATTCAGTCATGGAACCTACTGGGTGAACTAGGGACAGCCACATCTCTCCCAGGGTTGCTTTGAGAATTAAAAGAATTATGTGCCCCACTCTGAACACCTTGAAAAAGAAATGGGATAAAAATGTAATTGCCTGGAACCCTCAATAATATCATTTCTAATATTCACACAACTGAATCTGAGGACTGTACTTCTTTTCACATCATTCAGTCCTGCCTTGCAAAAGGTAAATGATTGTCCATCTCTTGGCAACCCAGTTGAGATCCTAATGTCTTTGTAGCCAAGGTTACAAGGCTAGTTAATAAGATCACAGGTGGTGGATATAAAAAGACAAATGATACATGAGAGACAGTGATATAGATTCATACAGTGACAGGGCATTTAAGATGCAGAGAGAAAAAGAGATAACTGAGAGATGGAGCTGTGGAGAAACCTGTGGCTAGGAACACAAACAGTTTGGCAACCCAGTCCTAAAAGATCATATCACTGAATTTGCCTGCAATGCTGTTGTGAACGTCAGGCAATAATGCTGTAGCATTCCTGTTTATATTAAATGTGTATATTCCATCTCACATCCATATGGCATCATATGATGACAGTGGCAGTGTTCCCTCTAAGCTGAGTTAGTGTGAGCTAACTCACAGTTTTTTAGCTCCAGCTCACATATTTTTGCCTTCGCTCAGGAAGGATGGCTCCAGAGCAAACTAGTTTATGCCAGATCATCATTCACAACTTTAATGCCAGTAGCTTACAAAGTAGAATTTTTTCTCACAAGACTCCACAGCTTAAAGAGAGCCTTGGTGAGTGGATTTTAGTATTTTACTACTAGCTGTGGTCAAATATAGAATTCTATTTCAATTCAAATACAGACTGTGAAGTATAGGATTACTAGTGGGGAACTGCAAGCAACTCGTAGGAGCAGCAGCCTCATTCTACACACCTTGGATTCCTTCCCTCTCCCCCTATTTCTCTTATTGCATCTTTCTCTCTCCCCCCCCTCTACTTTCTGCCTCTCACTGGTGGTCTCTCAGTCCTGTAAACAAAAGAGGGTGGGATGCTTAACCCAAATGAAGTTGAATTAAGCACCAAAAAGTAAAGAAGATATGAATGTATAGGTCCAATGATTCTATTAGTCAATATTGACAGATATACAAAATATGCATGTATTTATTACAAAGTAGATGCATAATAAAAAGCAGAGACATCACCCTGCCAACAACACCCTGCCAGTAGTAATGTATGGCTGTGAGAGATAGGAAAGGTTGAGCACCGAATAATAGATGCTTTTGAATTATGGCGCTGGAGAAAACTCTTGAGAGTCCCTTGGATTGCAAGGAGATCAAATCAGTCAATCCTAAAAGAAATCACCCCTGACTGTTCCTGGAAGGCCAGATGCTGAAGCTCAAATACTTTGGCCACCAAATGAGAAGGGAGCACTCACTGGAGAAGACCCTGATGCTGGGAAAGATTGAAGGAAAAAAGAAGAAGAGGGTGGCAAAGGATGAGATGGTTAGACAGTGTTATTGATGCATGAAATTAAGCAAACTCTGGAGGACGGCGGAAGACAGGAGGGCTTGGCATGATCTGGTCCATGGGGTCGCAAAGAGTCGGACTTGACTGTGCGACTGAACAGCAATAAAAAGATTTAAAACAGATATTGGCCCTCATGTTAGTCTCAATTAAAAATCAAAATGTTCACTGACAACCAGAAATTACCATAACTGACCCTGACCAGACGCATTTTGCCCTCAGCAGTACCTTACCAAGTTCCCCAGCCTCTTCACCATCTTGCTATCTCACATGGCAGTTTGCTACTTTGCTGACTGGGAAAAAGTAGGTTCCTGCTGGGCCTGGTCAATCATGAATGTTTATACTTCCCACCAGTTGCAGCTGATGATGTTAAGTGCTTTGTTTCCTTTGAACCTGAAGAGGGTTTTGAGGGTTGAGCATACAGAATGAGATCAGGCTCCTGTTCAAATTCCACAATGTATCATCAAATGCCTCAAATGAATAAAGCTCACATGGAAAAGAGGAAAAAAATACGATTCCTATAAAAAGCTTGAGCTTTTGCTCATGACAGATGGCTGAATAACAACTGCAGCAGAGCTCTAACAGTCTATTTGTAATCTTCAAAGTAAATGTAATTAAATTTATTGTTCTTCTGATCTTATATTCTGAATTAGCGGTTTGGAGCCCCATACAATAGCTTTAAGTTATCACTTTGAAGTCAAATCGACATGAAGGATTTGCTTTGCTAGCGAAAGTTTTGGAAGACGGTGAGATAACCGCCCTATCTCTCTGCAGCATATATTACCTTGTAATAACTTCAGCAAAGCATTTGAAGAGTTCGGAAAGCTTCTTTCTCTACCTGCTTGTTATGTGGGTTATTTATTTATTTATTTGGGATCACACTGCCGTTTTGCCAGAGTTACGGTAGGGAGAAAGTATGATGTCTTATCTATGATTGCATTTTATGAAGTTGAACCCACCTTATCATTAATTTATTTTCACTGAAATGAAGGTCTCTTTGGTAAAATATTTCAAGAAATGTTGAAAAAAATCTACTCTTGTTAAAGAGTAACTCAAAATACCATGATCATAAAAGCAAAGTATAGATCTGTGGAACTGCCCAAGCAAATTACTAATATCTATGGCTATGCTGTGTGAAGACAGACGAGGTTAGAGCAGTACATTTTGTTTTCAAATAGTTATGATGGATCTACATCTTAGCAGAAGAAATATAACACCAGACAAAATAGCAGTTTTAGTGCTGTACTGAATCCTCTTGTGTGATAACTAACAAAAATAATTTTAACTCTTCTAATAATCAGTACTTCTGTAATACGGGGACAGGGTAAAAGCCGGAACGGCCCGGAACGGCCCGGAATGGGCAATAAACAAGCAATAGTGCTGCAAAAAACACTGGGATGCAGAACAATACTCCAGAAGTGAAAGCACGGCACTCCCACCCTTTTATCCTTTCCAGGCCAAAAAGCCTCTGGAACACCCCGGAACGGCCTGGAACAGGCACTAAACAAACAATCATGCCGCAAAAAACAGTGCCATGCATTACAGCCACTCCAGAACAATACTCCAGAAGTGAAAACACAGAACTCACACCCTTTTATTAACCCGTTCCAGGCCAAAAAGCCTCTGGAACACCACGGATCGGCCCGGAACGGGCACTAAACAAACAATAGTGCCGCAAAAAACAGTGGCATGCATTAAAGGCACTCCAGAACAATACTCCAGAAGTGAGGACATGGCACTCCCACCCTTTTATTAACTCGTTCCAGGCCAAAAAGCCTCAGCAACACCCCGGAATGGCCCGGAACGGGGACTAAACAAACAATAGTGCCACAAAAAACACTGGGATGCATTACAGCCACTCCAGAACAATACTCCAGAAGCTAAAACACGGAACTCCCACCCTTTTATTAACCCATTCCAGGCCAAAAGCCTCCGGAACACCCTGGAATGGCCCGGAACGTGCACTAAACAAACAATCGTGCTGTAAAAAACAGTGGCATGCATTACAGCCACTCCAGAACAATACTCCAGAAGTGAAAACACGGAACTCCCACCCTTCGGGGAGGGCGGGATACAAATCGAAACAAACAAATAAATAAATAAATAAATAAATTTTATTAACCCATTCCAGGCCAAAAAGCCTCCGCAACACCCCGGAACGGCCTGGAACGGGCACTAAACAAATAATCATGCCGCAAAAAACAGTGGCATGCATTACAGCCACTCCAGAACAATACTCCAGAAGCTAAAACATGGGACTCCCACCCTTTTATTAACCCGTTCCAGGTGAAAGAGCCTCCGGAACACCTCGGAACGACCCGGAACAGACACTAAACAAACAATCATGCCGCAAAAAACAGTGCCATGCATTACAGCCACTCCAGAACAATACTCCAGAAGTGAAAACACGGAATCCCCACCCTTTTATTAACCCATTCCAGGCCAAAAAGCCTCCAGAACACCCCGGAACGGCCCGGAACATGCACTAAACAAACAATAGTGCCACAAAAAACAGTGGCATGCATTACAGCCACTCCAGAACAATATTCCAGAAGCTAAAACATGGGACTCCCACCCTTTTATTAACCCGTTCCAGGTGAAAGAGCCTCCGGAACACCTCGGAACGACCCGGAACAGACACTAAACAAACAATCATGCCGCAAAAAACAGTGCCATGCATTACAGCCACTCAAGAACAATACTCCAAAAGTGAAAACATGGAACTCCCACTCTTTTATTAACCCGTTCCAGGGCAAAAAGCCTCTGGAACACTCCGGAATCGCCCGGAATGGGCACTGTGCCGCAAAAAACAGTGGCATGCATTACAGCCACTCCAGAACAATACTCTAGAAGTGAGAACACGGAACTCCCACCCTTTTATTAACCTGTTCCAGGCCAAAAAGCCTCCGCAAGATCCCGGAACGGCCCGGAACGGGCACTAAACAAACAATAGTGCCACAAAAAACACTGGGATGCATTACAGCCACTCCAGAACAATACTCCAGAAGTGAAAATATGGAACTCCCACTCTTTTATTATCCATTTCCAGGGCAAAAAGCCTCCACCGTACCCCAGAACGGCCCGGAACGGGCACTAAACAAACAATAGTGCTGCAAAAAACAGTGGCATGCATTACAGGCTCTCCAGAACAATATTCCAGAAGTGAAAACACGGAACACCCCACCTTTTATTAATCCATTCCAGGCCAAAAAGCCTCCAGAACACCCCGGAACGTCCCGGAACGGGCACTAAACAAACAATAGTGCCGCAAAAAACAGTGGCATGCATTACAGCCACTCCAGAACAATACTCCAGAAGTGAGAACATGGCACTCCCACCCTTTTATTAACCCGTTCCAGGCCAAAAAGCCTCCGCAACACCCCGGAATGGCCTGGAACGGGCACTAAACAAACAATAGTGCCACAAAAAACACTGGGATGCATTACAGCCACTCCAGAACAATACTCCTGAAGTAAAAACATGTAACTCCTACCCTTTTATTAACCCTTTCCAGGCCAAAAAGCCTCCACAACATCCCGGAACGGCCCGGAATGGGCACTAAACAAACAATAGTGCTGCAAAAAACAGTGGCATGCATTACAGCCACTCCAGAACAATATTCCAGAAGTGAAAACATGGAATTCCCACCGTTTTATTAACCCGTTCCAGGCCAAAAAGCCTCCGGAACACCCCGGAACGTTCCGGAACGGGCACTAAACAAACAATAGTGCCGCAAAAAACAGTAGCATGCATTACAGCCACTCCAGAACAATACTCCAGATGTGGAAAGCATGGAACTCCCACCCTTTTATTACCCATGTTCCAGGCCAAAAAGTCTCCGGAACACTACGGAATGGCCCGGAATGGACACTAAACAAACAATAGTGCCGCAAAAAACAGTGGCCTGCATTACAGCAACTCCGGAACAATATTCTAGAAGTGAAAACATGAAACTCCCACTGTTTTATTAACCTTTTCAAGGCCGAACGGCCTCCGGAACATCCCGGAATGGCCCGGAGCGGGCAGTAAACATACAACAGTGCCGCAAAAAACAGTGGCATGCATTACAGGCACTCCAGAACAGTATTCTAGAAGTGAAAACATGAGACTCTCATGCTTTTATTAACTCTTTCCAGGCCAAAATGCATCTGGAAGATCATGGAACAGGTCGGAATGGGCATTCCGCAAGTAACAGCATCACTAAAAATGGTGGGTTTTGTTACAGACACTCCAGAACAATATTTTGGAAATCAGTACATGGAAATGTTGTGCACTCATTAACCCTTTTGAGGTTGAAATGCCCCTGGAATGTGGTGGGGGGGCGTGTTTCATAGTTGAGTGGATGCATTTCTACCTGCGTGTAATTTTCAGGAGTCATGCTGGGTAGCTGTTGCTCACTCTTTTTGTCTTTTTGCTATGGGGTTCCACAGACAATTGTACCTGCTTGCATTAGTACCACAATCAAACAAATATTTAGGGCTACCTCCACCAGTTGGTTAAATTATTAGATCACTTTGCTATAACTTCAGCTGATTTCTCAGTGACAGTTACTTTGTACTTGTAATGTACCCAAGCCAACCATGTGCTCTGACCGGTTCTAACTGGTCCACCATGCAGCCAAGCGAAGTGCCTGAGCTTGGACCTTGAGGACAAAAGACTGAGGGTCTCCAATCACATGGTAGAAGTTGAGGCACGACTCCCCCCCTTAGTGATGAGAGCAAAAATAGAGGCCAAGCTTGACCACCTTGTCGAGCAAGGGGTGCTGGAACCAGTAATGTCTGTGCACTGGGAGATCCCCATTGTCACGCTGGTTAAACCGAACAGTGATGTGAGGATATGTGCCAATTACAAGTGAACTATCAATAAAGCCCTGCAAGACCATGCTTACCTGGTCCTGGTGGTAAGCCATGTATTGGCCTCCCTAGCGGAGGCCAAGGTCTTTGGTAAGCTGGATCTGGTGCAGGCTTACCAGCAACTGCTGGTGGATGCAGCCGCCGAGGCGCAGACAATCACCATGCACAAAGGGGCATTCCAAGTAACAAGATTGCAGTTTGGGGTCTGTGTGGCACCAGGGATTTTCCAATCATTTATGGATTCCCTTCTTAAAGGCATTCCAGGAGTACAATCCTTTTTAGATGATGTGATCATCACGGCAGTGGACTCCACAATTTTCACGGACCGGCTCTGACAAGTGCTCCAGAGGTTTGACTCCACCGGTCTCAAGGTGAAGAAAGAAAAATGCCTTCTAGAGGTGCTCTGCATTGAATTTCTGGGGTTTGTGGTGGATGCTCAGGGAATTCACCCCACGGATGATAAAGTGAGGGCAATCACATGTGCTCCCCCCCTTCCAAGGTGGAACTGCAGGCTTTCTTGAGCCTGCTCAACTTCTAACATGTGTTCCTGCCCTTGAAAGCCGCAGTAGCAGAACTGCTTCACCACCTACTGGATAAAGAGGCAACCTGGGCCTGGGGACCCGAGCACGCGGCGGCCTTTCAAGGGGTCAAGGACTTGCTCACCTCAAACTCTGTCCTGCACCATTTCAATGAGGCGCTCCTGGTGGTCCTCGCTTGTGACGCCTCCCCCTATGGGGTCGGGGCGGTCCTGGGCCACCAGCTGCGGGATGGCTGGGAGGTCCTGGTCGCTTATTATTCACAGACTTTGTCTTCTGCAGAGTGCAACTACATGCAGATAGACAAAGAGGCATTGGTGATAGTGGCTGGGGTCAAAAAATTCCACCACTACCTCTACGGTCGGCCCTTCACAGTATTGATGGATCATAAGCCTCTCCTGACTCCAGACCACCAGACGCCCCAAATGGTCTCCCCCCAGGTCCTCAGGTAGTCCACCTTCCTGGCAGGGTACACCTACACCCTCCTACATCACCCCGGGAAAGCTATGCCCTCAGCCGCCTGTCACTGCCAGTGACGGACCCCGACCCTGCTCCCACCCACACAGTTGCCCTGTTGGAGTCGCTTCCCAACCGCCCGGTCCACGTGAGTGAGGTGGCCCACCTCACAGCTCAGTACAAGGTCCTCTGTTGGGTCCTGGAGTGGGTGGGGAGGGAGTGGCCTTTGGCCAAAGAGAGCCCAGAGTTTACACCATTCCTCACTAGAAAGGATGAACTGTCAGCATATAAAGGGTGCTTGATGTGGGGAGGCTGGGTGGTGATACCGGGCCTGCTCCAGCAGCGCATCTTAGAGGCTCTGCATGAGCACCATCCAGGGGTCTTAAGAATGAAGGCATTGGCAAGGAGCTACGTCTGGTGGCCGGGACTTGATCAGGACATTGAAGAGAAGGTAAAGCAATGCCAGCCCTGCCAAGCCTCTCGCCCTGACCCACCCAGAGCACCAGAGAGAGCTTGGGAGTTCTCCCACCGCCCCTGGTTGCGACTCCACATGGATTTTGTGGGGCCATTCCAGGGGCAACTGTTTTTCATTCTTGTGGACTCTTAAAATAAGTGACTGCAGGTCTCCGTAACATCATCAAGGGCGGCTATCAAAGCGATGTGGCAGATCTTCAGCGCCTAGGGCCTCCCAGACACCCTAGTGATGGACAATGGGACAGCCTTCATGTCTGGGGAGTTCCAAGAATTCACCATTACAGGATTCGTCACTTGAAGAAACGACGGCTGAGGGGTGACATGATTGAGGTTTATAAGATTATGCATGGAATTGAGCAGGTTGAGAAAGAAGTACTTTTCTCCCTTTCTCACAATACAAGAACTCGTGGGCACTCCATGAAATTGCTGAGCAGTCGGGTTAGAACAGATAAAAGGAAGTACTTCTTCACCCAAAGAGTGATTAACATATGGAATTCACTGCCACAGGAAGTGGTGGCAGCTACACATGGACAGTTTCAAGAGGGAATTAGATAAACATATGGAGCAGAAGACCATCACTGGTTATTAGCCACAGGATATAGATAGGAACTCTCAGTCTGGGGTAGGTGATGCACTCTATTCTTGGTGCTGTGGGGGGCAGCAGTGGGAGGGCTTCTAGTGTCCTGGCCCCACTGCTGGACCTCCTGATGGCACCTGGTATTTTTGGTCACTGTGGGACAGAATGTTGGACTAGATGGGCCATTGGCCTGATTCAACATTGGCTTCTCTTATGTCCACTCAGCCCCATTCCTCCCTGCCACCAATGGGTTGGACTCCATCGATTGGGACTACAAGTTGGCCTCTTTCCTTTTCGGCTAAAGAACAACGCCACACTCCACAACGGGCTGGAGCCCAGCCAAGCTGCTGATGGGCAGACGCCTCACATCAAGGCTGGACCGGCTCCATCCAGACTGAGCACCTGAGCAAGAGCCAGCCATCGAAACTCCAGAAGCCACCCAAGGGTTTTTCCCTGAAGATCCCGTTTATGCATGGAACTTCACCAGAGGGCCCCCTTGGATTCCAGCAAGAGTAGTGAGAGTTCGACTCCAACAAGGTCTCCAGTGAGGATGGACAAATACTACACCGCCACATTGACCAGCTCCACAGATGAACCCTGCTGGTGGAGCCGGAAGACTTCGCGGAACCAGACACGCTTGAGACCACCGATCTGGTAACCACAACGGGCTCATTGGAGGAACCGTGCAGCCCAGCCATCACTAGTCAGCCTCCGGACCCTGCAGGGCCAACCCAGGGGCCTGCCAGCACATAGCCTGTGGACAGTACTCTGCTGAGAACGGCAGCGACAGCTCCAGCTTCAGCGACGTCGGAACCCCACTGCTCAACCCGAGAGCACAAACTGCACCCATACCTGAAGGACTTTATTTGCGGGTATCTAGTTTCAGACCAAGGGGGGAGGGGCGTAATATACCCTAGCCGTCCATGTGCTCCGACTGGTTCTAACTGGTCCACCATGCAGTCAAGTGAAGTGCCTGAGCTTGGACCTTGAGGACAAAAGACCCTCGGCTCCTGAGTCCCCTCCAATCAGGGAACTAGGATCCGAGAGGTTAATGCAATTACTGTAAATAGACCACTCACTGCTGTTTGGGGTGTGTGGGGCATGGTTTCCTTAGGGAATATAAGTCGGTCTGCGAGCCGACTACTTTGTCTTGTTCACGATCTAATAAAGTATGTGAGAGCTGAAATCACTTGTCAGTCTCAGTACTTTTCACTATTAGTGATTTTAAATGTTATTATAGTTGGCCTTGGATTTTGGGAACTCTTTACCTTGCTATGGAGTCATAATACAGAATATTAAACATGGCCTTTTCTTCTAAGAATGAATAGTATTTCTACTAGTATGCCACATATGTGGATTTTTGGTAGCATGCAAATTGATTTGAAAGACACGGGATTACTCAGATAACTATTCTTTACTCAGGTAGCTATTTTTTAAACAAGCACCCCGCCACCACAAAACTTGAAGACACTTGAATGAAGAGGACTCAAAGTCATTTTCTTTCTCTCTGTTCCTCAGAGGAAAAAGATTACAAACTAGAGGAGGGAATGGATTTTTTCTCCTGTCAAGGTTCCGAGGTGTTCCACAGGCATTTTGGCTAGGAATGGGTTAATAACTGCAGGGTATTTCTGCATTTGGACTTCCAAAATATTCTTCTGGAGTGCCTTTAACACACCCTACTGTTTCTTGTAGGACTGTTGTTTGCTTAAAGGCCGTTCCAGCCCGTTCTGGGCTGTTCCGGAGGCATTCTGGCCCAGTTAATCAGTACACAATATTTCCAAAATATTGTTCTGGAGTGTCTTTAATGCATCCCATGGTTTCTTGCAGAACTTTTGTTTGTTTAGAGCCCATTCTGGTCTGTCCCGAGGTCTTCTGGGGGCATTTCAGCACAGAATAGGTTAATAAGTGCACAATATCTCTACATCTGGATTTCCAAAATATTCTTCTGGAGTGTTTAGTGCCCATTCCAGGCCATTCTGGGGTGTTATGGAGGCTTTTTGGCCTGGAACAGGTTAATAAAAGGGCGGGAGTTCTGTATTTTCACTTCTGAAGTATTGTTCTGGAGTGGCTGTAATGCTTGCCACTGTTTCTTGTGGCACTATTGTTTGTTTAGTGCCCGTTCCCGGCCGTTCTGGAGTGTTCCGGAGGCTTTTTGGCCTGGAACGGGTTAATAAAAGGGTGGGAGTGCCGTGTTTTGACTTCTGGAGTATTGTTCTGGAGTGGCTGTAATGCATGCCACTGTTTTTTGCTGCACGATTGTTTGTTTAGTGCCCGTTCCGGGCCGTTCCGGGGTGTTCCGGAGGCTTTTTGGCCTGGAAAGGGTTAATAAAAGGGTGGGAGTGCCGTGTTTTCACTTCTGGAGTATTGTTCTGGAGTGGCTATAATGCATGCCACTGTTTTTTGCGGCACTATTGTTTGTTTAGTGCCCGTTCCGGGCCGTTCCGGGGTGTCCAGAGGCTTTTTGGCCTGGAACAGGTTAATAAAAGGGTGGGAGTGCCGTGTTTTGACTTCTGGAGTATTGTTCTGGAGTGGCTGTAATGCATCCCAGTGTTTTTTTGCGGCACTATTGTTTGTTTAGTGCCTGTTCTGGGCCGTTCCGGGGTGTTCCGGAGGCTTTTTGGCCTGGAACGGGTTAATAAAAGGGTGGGAGTGCCGTGTTCTCACTTCTGGAGTATTGTTCTGGAGTGGCTGTAATGCATGTCACTGTTTTTTGCGGCACTATTGTTTGTTTAGTGCCCGTTCCCGGCCGTTCCGGAGGCTTTTGGCCTGGAACGGGTTAATAAAAGGGTGGGAGTTCCATGTTTTCACTTCTGGAGTATTGTTCTGGAGTGGCTGTAATGCATGCCACTGTTTTTTGTGGCACTATTGTTTGTTTAGTGCCCATTCCGGGCCATTCCGGGGTGTTCCGGAGGCTTTTTGGCCTGGAATGGGTTAATAAAAGGGTGGGAGTTCCGTGTTTTCACTTCTGGAGTATTGTTCTGGAGTGGCTGTAATGCATGCCACTGTTTTTTGCGGCACTATTGCTTGTTTATTGCCCATTCCGGGCCGTTCCGGCTTTTACCCTGTCCCCGTAATACCAATTAGTGATCAGATCCAGTTACTTCAATGGACATTTACCAATGAAATCCAGAAACTCTTAAGGCCAATTGACACCCACTACCTTGTTAATGCAGGAAGTAGGTGGAGAGGCCATGTAGAGAATCCTCGTGCTGATACCATTTCAGTCAGCCAGTGGCTACAGTTTCATTGGGCTGCCATCTGTTCATTGGCAAGCTGTTAAACCCTCATTACTCTGAAACACCAATGTACAAGTGCTCCATGAAATGCAGATGAAAGTATTTATTTACTTCATTTATACGTCATCTGTCTCCTCAATGGGGACCCAAAGCAGCTAACATCATTCTCCATTCTTCCCTTTTATTCTCACAACAACCCTATAGGCACGGTTAGGCTGAGAGATTGTGTCTGGGCCAATGTCACCCTGCAAGTTTCCATAGCAGAACATGGATTCACACCTGAGTCTACCAGATTCTAGTTCTACACTCTAACCACCAAGCCAAAGTTGCCATCCTGATATAAATCTGATGCTTAAGAATCAAAATCCCGGGGGAGGGCGGGTGACGGCATGGTGAGACACATGCGCTTGAGCGCGGTGGTGATCTTATGATCTTTAAAGATCATCAGAAGGACCCCCTGCTGTCCTGAGAAGGGGCGGGCAGCTGCAAGGGGCTTGATCCAAAACCTTGTGTGAGTTGCAACTCACGGGGTGGACTGGATCACCCCCGACGCGGGATTGAAGTCTGGGCTCAGTTCGTCTGAGCAAAGCCAATGCTCCTGCACTGGAAGGGGGGGAAGAGAAACCTTGCTGACAGAGTGCTTCTGTGAGTATCTGTGGAACAAACTATGTGGGTGAAAAGGGTGATTTAACATAATTAACATAATTAGCCCCAAGAAGTAGCATAGTGGGGAGGGCTCTCCCCCCTGAAGAATAAATGACTTGTAAGCAAAAACGAGCTTGGCAAGGCTGGAGCAGAAAGGGTGAGAGTGAAAGTAAATACCATCCGAAAGCAACAGAGTGGTGGAGGCTGAGAGTGAAGTGATTTAGCTGTAGAATCACTTAAGTTGACTCTCAATAGCCCAGGAAGGGAACTTGGGCTTCTTTTTAAGTGAGTTTTAAAACCCAAAATGCTGGACGAGGACCCGATAAGCAACGTGGGCAATGAGAGCTTGAGGGGAACCGTCCAGGGAGAGAGCTTTTTGGTGAAAATAAAGAGTTCTGAGAAGAAGATGGCTGGTGGGAGACCCCTTTGCAGTGCGCTCAAATTTTCACCCTAATAGGGGTAGGGTAGAAAAATTGGAAAAATGGAGAAGAGGAGGCCCGCTTCATTGCACGCTAATTTTTAACTCTTGAGGGCCAGGGTGGAAGAGTAAGAGGGCGAGGGAAGAAAGAGAGAGTATTTACTGCATTCTCAATTTTTGCTGCAATTGCTAACAGCTACTGAGGTTGGAGCGATGGGTAGACAATGTTTAAGTAAAAGTGTCAAAGCCTGGTTGGTGAAGGAATTTTAATTGACAATAAGGTGTTTGATTACTGACTGACAGTGTGTTGGTTTGCCATTTTCTCTTGGTTTTTGGATCAGTGGTGGGCCATAGAGGGAGAATAAAGGAGGGGGAAGGCGGGTAAGATAGCTAGTCTGGGAGAACTGCCAACAGAGGGATTGTTTTGGTAAATATTCGGGGAAGATAGTGGAAACAATTTCTGGGGATTTTGCCAATGAAAAAGATAGTCTAAATATTGTTCCCTGTTTATAAGTCGCTGAAACTCTTTGAGATAGAAAGTCTGGGAAGGGGGCCAAGAGGCCTGGGCTGTTCCCAAACATTGGATAAGGGATAAGAACAAATAATAAATTTTGAATATCCTCTGTGCACGTTAAGATTGTGATTTGGAAGTTGTGTTTAAATAGTCAAATATGTCTAGCGCAGGAGGAAAGAAACAATCACTGGTCTCGCCAGGGGCTCCCAGCTCCACAACAGGGAAGTTGGGGGGCGCAGGCCAGAAAGAACCCCAAAAAGAAATGCAAGCTTTAGTGCAAGCCACCATCTTAAGCACAATTAACGATCTTATAGAACTGATTAAAGCCATCATGGAAGGAATTCGAAACTCTGTTCCACAAGTGATAGTTCCCATCAATCAAGCCATCCAGGAAGTAAGAGATATGATCCCCCAGGCAGCTGTTCCGATACAGAATGCTATGAAAGACATCACTGAACAGTTTACCAAGAGCTTACAGTTGCTGCAAAAGCAAATAGCTGACAAGACCACCAAAATTGTGATGCTAAGCAATACAGTCGAGGAAGTGGAGACGAAGACGGGACAGGTGGACAGGAAGGTCCAAGAAAATGAAGAGAAACAGTCACTATTGGAGCAAGATGTGATGAGATTGCAGTTGGAGAGAGCGGCATTTGTTTTGAGGTTTCAAAATGTCCCGGAGGAAAAGGAGGAAGATTTGAACTTGAAGATGGCGGAACTCCTGGCAAATCATTTACAGCTTGAGGATACAAGTGAAGTGGCAAAAGAAATAGATGTGGCTTTTAGAATGAATTCAGCCTATGCAAAAAGATTCAAGGTAACCAGGGAGGTCCAGGTGTGGTTCCACAAGCGGGCAGTGAGGGACAAGATATTGAGAGAAGTAAACGCTGTACCGCTGAAGATGGGACAAGAAGAAATTAAGGTGTTGAAAGAGATACCCTGGAGAGTGAGGGAGAAAAGAAGGGTGTATTCAGAGCTAACAGCACTATTGAGAGCCAATAATATCACCTACAGGTGGATTTTGCCAGAAGGGGTCTTCTTTAGTTTTGAAGGAAAGAGATTCAGAATCACTTCAGTTTTTAAGGCTAAAGACTTCCTAGAGACCTATGGTGTAGAGATGTCGGATGACCAAGAAGAAAGAGAGGAGAGAGAAGAGGGAGAGGTGGAAAGGGAACTGGAACCTCAAACTCAAGGAGCAACAGCATCAGCCCCCTCTGCTAGACCCCAAAGACCAAGAAGACTCAGATTGAAATCTCCAATTGTTACAAGAGAAAAAACGAAAGGTGAAAAGGAACACAGACAGACACAGAACTTAGATGGATAAGAAGAAGCTGAAATTAATTTCAGTTAATGTAAACGGCTTAAATGGACCCCAGAAAAGAAGAAGAATATTTCATCAATTGAAGAAACACAAGGCGGACATAACTTGTATACAAGAAACCCACATTAGGAAGAATGACGAAAAATATTTGGACTATAAAGGATTAGGCAAGGTATTTGTGGCAACGGATAAAGAAAAAAAGAAACGTGGAGTGGCCACCTATATTAAGGAGTACTTGCAACCAGAACTTATAGTTGCCTCAGAGGATGGGAGATTATTGATGGTGGCAATCCAGAGACAAAACAAAAGGGTTTTAATTGTGAATATTTATGCCCCAAACCAAAATCAGGAAAAGTTTTATGGAAAGCTTTTAACTTTGATAGCCAAACAGTACTTTCACGAGTTCTGCCTGATAGGTGACTTTAATGCGGTCTTTGACAATAAATTGGATCGGAAGGTGAACACTCAGAAGAAGAAGGCAAAAGGTAATGAATTTACCAACTCATTTCTACAGATCATAGAGGAATGGCGATTAGTGGATGTTTGGAGAATAAGAAATTTCAAATAGCAACAATATACGTTTTATTCGGCGAGACATGATTCCTGGTCTAGATTGGATGTCATCCTCAATGGCAAGGGAATTACAGGAGGCAGAAATTGAGGCAGGCACATTTGCTGACCATAATCCGATAACCATGGAACTACAGGGAATAAACCACAAGGGCAGATGGACATTGAATCCTTTTTTACTGAAGGACAGTAAGGTGGTGAGAAGTCTGCAAACAGAGTTTACATTCTTTTTAAAGGAAAATATTACCCCAGGCATTCCGAGACAAACGGTATGGGATGCGTTTAAGGCCTTTGCTAGAGGGCTTCTAATGAAAGAGGCGGCAAAGAAAAACAGGAAACGAAATGAGGAATATTTCAATTTGAAGAAAGAAATACTGGAACAAGAGAAGCAAGAAATGGAGATGGGAGGAGACCGCGATAGGAGAGCTAAAATTAAGCTTCTCACGTACAGGATGAATTGCTTATTGACAGCAGAGTTAGCAAAGAAAGTGAGTTATGCTAAACAAAATTATTTTGAGAATGCCAATAAACCAACTAGATGGCTGGCTTATCAAATAAGAAAGCAGTCTGAAAGGACATTGATAAAGTCACTGAGAGATAAAACTGCGGTGGAACAAACTGGAATTCAAGATCTGAAGAGGATTGTGGAAGACTTTTATAAAGAATTATATGCAAGTGGGAATATAACCAGGGAAAAAATATCCCAGTATTTGCAAGAGTGCACATTGCAAAAGTTCTCAGAGGGAAACCAGAAGATTTTAAATCAACCAATTACCATGATGGAGATGGTGGAGGCGCTTAAAAGACAGAATAAAGGTAAAGCACCAGGGACGGATGGTCTACCGGTGGAGTTCTACATAATCTTTGAAGACATATTGCTTCCCCAGTTGCATGAAGTCTAGAAGAAAATTTGGGAAGGAGAGGAAGTGCCGGATACGTGGAGGGAAGCCCTGATTTTGCTGATACATAAGCAAGATTTATTTATTTATTTATTTATTTATTTATTTATTATTTATTTGGATTTGTATCCCGCCCTCCCCGAAGGCTCAGGGCGGCTAACAACAAGGCACACATGCCAACTTTAAAACAAGTTCAATAGTATAAAACCAGAATATAAACATATAAACAATACATAAACAATATAAAACATAAAAACAACATTCAGGCAATGAAAACAAGATGGGGCAGATTATAGCCCCCGGCAGACGTTAACCCCCAATAGCCAAACAGCAGCCAAACAGTAGCTCATCACCCCCTCTCCTGCCAGGGCCGCCCCGCACTCGATGGTGACAATAGTGCGATGGCAGATGGCTAACCATGGCAGTGGCTCCTAATCATAGGCCCGGCGGAATAGCTCCGTCTTACAGGCCCTGCGGAACTGAGCAAGGTCCCGCAGGGCCCGGATCTCCTCCGGGATCTCCTCCGGGAGCTCCCTCCAAGATACAGAAGGGAACAATGTTAAGAATTATAGACCGATCTCCTTGTTAAATGTGGATTATAAGATATTCGCCTCTATCATGGCAGATAGATTGAAGCATATTTTGGCAAAAATAATTCATAAAGACCAGTCTGGATTTCTGCCGAAAAGACAGATAAGGCGGCTATTAAATGTGCTGAAATATTACGAAGCTCACCCATAAAAAGAAATGGAGGTGATTTTTGTCGATGCAGAAAAGGCCTTTGATAATTTGGACCGGACGTTCATAATAGAGACATTTAAGAAGGTTAGAGTGGGAGAGCGATTCATACAAACAATCCAAGCAATTTATTCAAAGCAAAGAGCAGCAGTTATGGTAAATGGGGAACAGACTGAACAATTCAGATACAGAAGGGCACAAGGCAGGGTTGTCCCCTTTCACCGTTGTTATACATACTTGCTTTGGAAGTGGTAACAGAGGAGATAAGACAGAATCCAGAAGTGAAGGGCCTGAATGTGCATGGAGAACAATATAAATTACTGGCTTATGCGGATGATCTTGCACTTATATTGGAGGAACCCAGATCTTCAATTGCGGAGCTGAATAAGCTTTTGAAAGATTATAGGCAAGTGGCAGGACTGAAGATTAATTTGACTAAAACAAAAGTTTTAACTAAAAATATGACATTGGAACAAAGAGAGTGCCTGCAAGAAGAATCGGGATATAAACTCTGCACAAAGGTAAAATATTTAGGAATTCAATTGAAGAATAGGTGTAGTTCGCTACAAGAAGACAATTATAGAGAATTGTTAAGAGCAACGAAGCAAGATTTGGAAAAATGGAAGAATTTAAAGCTGTCATTAATTGGAAGAATTGCTCTGATAAAGATGAATATTTTACCAAGATGGATCTTCTTGTTTCAAACGATTCCAGTGTTGAAAAACCTGGCAATCCTGAAGGAGTTGGACCAAATCACTTCTAAGTTTGTGTGGCAGGGGAAGAGAGCAAGAATCAGGCTTAAAGTATTACAAGATTCGAAAGAAAGAGGAGGATTTGCCCTACCCAATTGGACATTGTATTATAGAGCTGGAGCTTTGACTTGGCTTAAAGAATGGGTGATGTTGGAAGATAGAAGATTCTTAAAACTGGAAGGACATGATCTTTTGGAAGGTTGGCATGCCTTTCTGTGGGATGAGAAAGTGGCAGCACGTAAATATTTCAGACAGCATTGGATACGTGATGCATTTGCTAGAGTATGGGAGACCATCCGAAGGAGGTGGTTTACGAAAACTTCGAGGCTGGTTGCCCCAGTAGAAGCAGTGACTTTACCTAGGTTGTATTGTGAAGATCCCCCACAAAGATAACTGGACATTATAAATGCGAAGGGGGAGTTGGAACTAGATGAGGATATTAGTTGGTGGCATAGAGTTCAGATCCAATCAAGATATAAAAAAAGACAAAAAATAGGCTTTGAGACGACATTAACAGACATGGAGAAAATACTATATGAACCGGAAGAGAAGTTTATTAAAAAAACGTATGCATTGCTGCTGGCTGATTATATGGTAGATGAAATGGTGAAAAATAACATGATTCAATGGGCAGCAAATTTTGGTTATAATATTGAGTTGGAACAGTGGGACCAAATATGGAAAATGAATGTGAAAATAACTAGGGCGGTCTCATATAGAGAAAATATGTATAAAATGTTGTATAGGTAGTATATTACAAAGTATGTTACAAAGTTGGCAAAGTATGATGAGAAATGCTCGAATAAGTGTTGGAAATGTAATGTTAAGGCTGGTTCATTTTATCATATGTGGTGGACCTGTGAGGTGACAAAAAAGTATTGGATATGGGTGCACAGAATGATGCAGAAAATCATAAAAGGTAATCTTTTGTTTAAACCAGAGGTGTTATTGTTGGGTATACTTCCAAAAGATGTGCAGAGAGAAGAGAGATATTTGATAATATATATAACGACCGCGGCTAGGATTTTGTATGCAAAGTATTGGCGGTCTATGATGGTACCAACCAGACAAGAGCTGATTGAGAAGATAATGGAGGCAGCAGAAATGGACAAACTGACTCTGATGATGAAAGGACAGGATGAATCAGCCTTCATAAACACGTGGCAACGCTTTTATGACTGGTATGACCAGGGAGGGAAGAATGGAGAGAAACAGTAAGGATTGAGTATTATTAACCTATGTTAAGTTAGAAATGGATAAGACAGAAAGATATAATTTGTGGATACAAAAGTAAAGAAGCATTAGTATTAAGGACAGCAAGGTGGGAGGGAACCTAATTGGATGAATAGTTATGGGAATTGTACCCCCCGTGAATGTTAAATGTTGTGTGTGTTTATTTTTTGTGTGTAGTGTAAAGGTATTGTATTGTATTTTGTGTAATTGTATTGTATGTTATGTAGTGTAATGTTGTTATGTCGTTGTCTTAAAAATAATAAAAATGCCTCTTTTAGGGGCGCTTAAAAAAAAAAAGAATCAAAATCCCAAGCACATCTCTTTGGACATAGGTACTAACTGAAAAATTTGCAGTAAGCAATATACATGCATGAGCAACATGTCCTGCATCATCTCATTATCATAACAGAGACCAAACCTGGTTCATTCTGTACCTAAATATAGGGATTTGTAAACATGGAATGTATTCCAACATGGCTTGAGTTATTTTTGGCTCACTATGCAACTGTGGCTCAGAGAACTTGATCTTGATACATCAATATTTATGATAGAAAAAGGACTGGAAATTTTCCTAGAATATTTGACTTGTGTGCACGGACTGATCAAATTTACTGCATCATTTAGTACAAAGCAGATACGTTACCTGGACATAGTTTCAGAAATTGGAAAGGATACATTTGTAACTAATACTGGAAAAAGGCAGGTGGCAATAATCTACATCCTAGAGGTTTGCCCATATCTATGATGAGAGCTCTCACTGCCATCCATTTGGTTTATGGACAATTCATACAATCAGATCAAATGACAGAGAATGTAAAAAATAAAAAGGACTGACTGAGGTAGGCTGGCAGGCTCATAATGAGAATCTACAGAGAGGAGAAAATGACGATTAAGCCATAAATTAAACCACATACATTTCTGTTAGAGGAGTCATACATAGTGTGCTGGTTCTAATGGACAAAAGAATAGGAAAAAGGATGGGATTAGGAAATTGTATTTTGGCAGCAGAACAGAAAAGCCAAAATGAGAGCCATGCATTAATCAGTCCTTATTCCTGCTGTTGTAACCTTGGAATAAAGCTGAAATAAATATATAGATGTTCCTCATGGATCCATAGAGGCTGATTAACTCAGAGCATAATTGGATAAAACCTTCTATTGGATCTCTGCAAGAAGGGCTCCACACAGCAAAGCAGTGTCAAAGCCAGGGCTCCTTTTGTAGCAGGAACTCCTTTGCATATTAGGTGACACACCCCTAATGTAGCCAATCCTCCAAGAGCTTACAGTAGCCCCTGTAAGAAGAGCTCTGTAAGCTCTTGGAGGATTGGCTACATTAGGGGTGTGTTGCCTAATATGCAAAGGAGTTCCTGCTACAAAAAGAGCCCTGGTCAAAGCATTTTGCAACAAATAACAAGATAGTTTGCAACTTTTTTATTTCTGTCTTGTTTTTACTCTGCTTAGTGAACGTCTTAGAAGATGGTTTGATTTCATGAATGGTACCTGTCACCAATACATCTCCAGATTTTCTATTGCCTACTAAAACCAACTACTGTTTATGTGGAATGCCCTTTTCATTAATTTTAATAGGTGTTCAGAGGTGTTTAAATCTCAGTGATGTAGGTTTTGGTTCTGATTGACATAAGGTCCCATGATGAAAGAGAATGCCGTGTATCCAGACTACAGCAGATTCTGGCAGCAATGCTAAGGAGATCTGCTTGGTGATATTGGAAGGGTTTTACTCACAGTCTTTGGAAAACAAGTCCCCAGTACCAATCAACTGTTTTTCTTAGACAGATTTCACACAAGAGCTGCGACACCATCACACTTCCCTTTGCCCCAATTCTATTGGTCAATTTCCCACTCAAAGCTGCGCGGCCACATTTTGACCCTCAGCTTTGCCTGATTTTCCCTGTGGTTTCGTGATCCTCAAAAAACGGGATCACAAAACCACAGGGGAAAGGTTTTGACCTTTAAAGCCCTTTATGGTCAGGGGCCTGTCTACCTGAGGGACCACCTTTCCCCACATGTTCCCCAGAGAGCACTGAAGTCAGGATCATAGAACTGCCTGACTGTCCTGGGCCCGAGGGACGCCAGACTAGTGATAACCAGGGCCAGGGCCCTCTCAGTGGCGGCTCCATACTGGTGGAATGAGTTCCCAGAAGACCTCAGGGCCCTACAGGACCTTCTACAGTTCAGCAGGGCCTGTAAAATGGAGCTCTTCCACCAGGTCTTCAATTAGGGGCCACCACTGATGAAAGAGGTACTAAATATGGAACATCTTATGGACCTGGGTACAACGTTGGATTTACTGCCTGTGTGACGCTGGGAATATAGCATAGGAATCGCCTTCTGTTCACACTAGCACTTTATGTAACCTGTTGTTTAATTGAATTTTATTGTATGTATTGTATTTATTGTTTTATGGTATTTTAACCACTGTACACTGCCTTGAGCCAGTTTCCTGGCTAGGCGGGATATAAATTTAAATAAATAAATAAATAAAACTATAAACCAGACAGATGGCGACACAGCAGTTTAATATGGTAGTCAGAAAAACGAACTGCTAGGCCATAGACAAGTTTGTCCATAGTATCTAATAATCTGTTTCCTTTTCTCTTTTTTAGGAATTTGGAGTCTTGTTCTAATCAAATCCATTTTGGCCAAAGACAAATTTGAAGGGAGGAAGGGAAGGAATGGAGGTTGTGCAAAATGTCATGGTTTCGCTCTGTCGAGGTTCATATACAGGCAGTGTCTTTCCAGACCTTCCTCTCCTGTGGACTAGAACATAAAACAGCTGCAAGACCTGAAATTGCAAAAGGATGCACAGGTTTATCTTCAAAGAGAAATGCAAGAGAGAAGAAAGGGCACTAGAGGAATCATTGGCTATATAAAAAAAGTGAATTTCAGAAAAAGAAATTCCACTTCCCACAACAACACTAGCTCTCTTTATTTGTGGCACTATTTTTACAAATATAAAGAACCACTGAGACACAAACAAATCTGAAATGGCTAAATTGGGCTACATCTGTGTTCATGTGATGTGCAATGTTGGTTTGCACTTATATATGCTGAAGTATCATCCCAAGCACGGTTAGACCTGCAAAGTCCTTTGAAGTCCCTAGGCATAGAAGGGTATAACTCTGCTTAGGATGCCACTAAGTAGAATCATAGAATAATAGAGATGGAAGGGGCCATACAGACCATCTAATCCAATCCCCTGCTCAATGCAGGATTGGCTTAAAGCTTCCCTGACAAGTGTTTGCCCAGCTGGTGCCTGAAGACTGCCAGTGGGGGGGAGCTCCTCACCACCCTAGGTAGTTGATTCCACTCCTGAACGACTCTTACTGTAATTTCCCTCTTAATATCCTGCCAACATAATTCTGCCTATTTAAACCCATTATTGCAAGTTCTATCCTCTGCTGCCAATGGGGACAGCTCCCCACCGCCCTCTAAGTGACAGCCTTTCAAATCTTTAAAGAGAACAATCATATTCCCCCGCAACCTCCTCTTCTCCAGACAGAACATTCACTAATCCCCCAGCCATTCCTCATAGGACTTGGTCTCCAGGCACCTGATCATCTTGGTTGCCCTCCTCTGCACCCACTCCACTCTGTCCACATCCTTTTTGAAGTGAAGCCTCCAGAACTGCACGCAATACTCCAGGTGCAGCCTGACCAATGCAGTGTACATCGGGACTATCATGTCTTGTGATTTGGATGTTATGTTTCTGTTGATATTCCCCAGAACTGCATTAGCCTCAGTTCACTTTGAGCTTTGTCCACTCTGATGACTCACCTACAATGCCTAGCAACCTTCAGATACTCTTCTTTAGAGGTATGTCCTTTAATTTCTTGAACATTTCCTTTTTCTTCCTTAGCTCATTAAAGAGTTCTCTGTTTATCCACATCATCTTCTTGGATCCCCTACCATATTTCCATCTTGTTGGAACAATAATGGCTTGAGCTTGCAAGATCTCTTTTTTTAGGAGTGCCCACCCTTCATTCGCTCCTTTCCCTTCCAGCATTCTTGCCTATGGAATGACTCCCACCATGCCTCTGAGTTCATTAAAGTCTGCCATACTAAAATCTAGCATACATGTCTGGCTACTAACTTCCTTACCCTCCCCCACAGCAAAAGGAATTCTAGGAGGACATGGTCACTTCTCCCTATGTTCCCCATCACTTTCGCCCCATCTACCAACTCTTGCCTGTTGTTTGATATTGAGTATGACTAATCCCCTTGTAGCTTCCTCCACCATTGAAAAGGGAAGTTATCAGCCAGGCATGTCAGAGTTCCGTGACTCTGGACATTTAGCAGTGTTTGTCTCCTATTACGCATCAGAGAAGTTGAAGTCACCTATAACTACAAGGTCCTGTTGTTTAGATACCCTGTCAAGCTGCTCAAGGAGGGCAGCATCCACCTCCTCATCTTGGTCAGGTGGTTTGTAGCAGAGTCCAGTGACAATACTGTTTGTCCTTCTTTCCCTTATCCTCACCTAGATACTTTCCACTGGGCTATCACCTGCCTCATCCAATATTTGGTGACAAGCAAACCCTTTCCTCACATACAGCACCACTCTGCCTCTTCTTCAACCATTTTGGTTTCTCTTGAACAACTCACATCCATCCACCGCTATATTTCAGTCATAGGAATCATCCCACCAAGTCACTGTAATGCCTACTAAATCATATCCTTCTGTCTGCATTAGAAGCTCAAGTTCTTCCTTCTTATTGCCCAGTCTTTGGGCATTGGTACATAGGAACCTGAAACCCTCCAGGCATGGCCTTCTGAGGTGGGCCCATGCTGTTTGCTCTCCTTCATTGAAACTGCTTCATTGGTCATCTCCTTAAGAACATAAGAACATAAGAGAAGCCAATGTTGAATCAGGCCAATGGCCCATCTAGTCCAACACTCTGTCACACAGCGGCCAAAATATACCAGGTGCCATCAGGAGGTCCAGCAGTGGGGCCAGGGCACCAGAAGCCCTCCCACTGCTGCCCCCTCCAGCACCAAGAATAGAGTGCATCACCTGCCCCAGACTGAGAGTTCTCATTCTATACCCTGTGGCTAATAGCCACTGGTGGACTTCTGCTCCATATGTTTATCTAATTTCCTCTTGAAACTGTCCATGCTTGCAGCTGCCACGACCTCCTGTGGCAGTGAATTCCATATGTTAATCACTCTTTGGGTGAAGAAGTATTTCCTTTTATCTGTTCTAACCCGACTGCTCAGCAATTTCATAGAGTGCCCACGAGTTCTTGTATTGTGAGAAAGGGAGAAAAGTACTTCTTTCTCAACCTGCTCAATCCCATTCATAATCTTATAAACCTCGATCATGTCACCCCTCAGCCGTCGTTTCTCCAAGCTAAAGAGCCCCAAGCATTTTAACCTTTCTTCATAGGGAAGGTGTTCCAACCCTTTTATCATTCTAGTTGCCCTTCTCTGCACTTTTTCCAATGCTATAATATCCTTTTTGAGATGTGGTGACCAGAACTGTACACAGTATTCCAAATGAGGTCGCACCAATGATTTATACAGGGGCATGATGATACTGGCTGATTTGTTATCAATTCCCTTCCTAATAATCCCCAGCATAGCGTTGGCCTTCTTTATTGCAGCTACACATTGTGTAGACATTTTCAGCGAGTTATCCACTACGACTCCAAGATCTCTCTCTTGGTCAGTCTCTGCCAGATCAGACCCCATCAACGTGTATTTATATTTAGGATTTTTGGCTCCAATGTGCATCACTTTGCACTTGGCCACATTGAACCCCATTTGCCACGTTGACGCCCACTCACCCATCCTCAACAGGTCCCTTTGGAGTGCCTCACAATCCTCCCTGGTTTTCACCACCCTGAACAACTTCGTGTCATCTGCAAATTTAGCCACATCACTGCTTACTCCCAATTCCAAATCGTTAATAAACAAGTTAAAAAGCATGGGACCGAGTACTGATCCCTGTGGTACCCCACTGCTTACCACCCTCCACTGAGAAAGTTTCCCATTTATACTCACTCTCTGTTTCCTATTTATAAGCCAGTTTTTGATCCACAAGAGGACTTATCCTTTTATCCCATGACTATTGAGCTTACTTAGGAGCCTTTGATGAGGAACTGTATCAAAAGCTTTCCGGAAGTCAAGGTAAATAATATCTATTGGGTCCCCCTTGTCCACATGTTTGTTCACTCCCTCAAAAAACACTAACAGGTTAGTGAGACAAGATCTTCCCTTACAGAACCCATGCTGAGTCTGCCTCAATAGTTTTTGTTCATCAATGTGCCTACTAATTCTTTCCTTAATAACAGTTTCCACCAACTTACCCGGTATCGATGTCAGACTGACTGGCCTGTAATTTCCTGGATCTCCCCTGGAGCCCTTTTTAAAGATGGGAGTGACATTAGCTACCTTCCAGTCATCAGGAATGGAGGCAGATTTTAAAGAAAGATTACATATTTTTGTCAGGAGATCCACAAGTTCACATTTGAGTTCTTTCAGAACTCTCGGATGAATGCCATCCGGGCCTGGTGATTTATTAGTTTTTAAATTGTCCATCAGTCGGAGGACTTCCTCTCTTGTCACCGCAATCTGATTCAGGTCTTTCAAACCCCCTCCCGAAATCAGTGCTTCTGGAGTGGGCAAACACTTCTCCTCTTCCACAGTGAAGACAGAGGCAAAAAATGCATTCAGCTTCTCAGCCATTTCCCTATCATCCTTCACTACTCCTTTTACCCCTTGGTCATCCAAGGGCCCCACTGCTTCCCTGGCTGGCTTCCTACTTCTAATGTATTTGAAGAAAGTTTTATTGTTGGTCTTTATGTTTTTTGCGATATGCTCCTCATATTCCCTTTTTGCTTGCCTGATCACAGACTTGCATTTTATTTGCCATAGTCTGTGTTCCCTTTTATCAACCTCACTAAGACTAGCTTTCCACCGCTTAAAGGAATCCTTCTTACCTTTTACAGCTTCCATTACTTTATTTGTTAACCATGCAGGCTTTTTTCTATACCTATTTGTACCTTTCCTAACCTGCGGTATATATTTTTTCTGAGCTTCTAGGATTGTCTTTTTAAATAGTCTCCAAGCTTCCCCAATGGTTTTGACCTTCTCCACTCTTCCTTTCAATTTCTTCCTCACATGTCCCCTCATACCAGAGAAGTTACCCCTTTTAAAGTTAAAAGTGGTTGCGTCAGTCTTTTTGGGCAACTCCCTATCTGTACAAATGTTAAACTCAATGACATTATGGTCACTGTTTCCAAGTGGTGCAAGGTCCTTCCCCTTGTGATGTCAGTTTAAAACCCTCCTGATGAGCCTCCCCAGGTTGCTTGACCCCTGGAAATAAATTTTTGGAAGTGATTGAATAATTTTATGCATAGATGCACAATTTGTTCTTGCAACATGTTCTACACAAGAATATTGGCTAAAGTTACAGATCATGTTTCTGGAAAGGTGCCATATGTACAAAAGAATGCTCTCAAGAGAAAGAAACTTGTATGCCGTACCCTGGGGTATACTCATAGTATTTTTTTGCACTGCAATGTAGTGGTTTAATTTTGACAGTATGTTGGATTTGGAGAGTGGGATTAGTGATTCCCTTGAACTTCAATGGTTAGTATGTGATACTGCCAAGCTTCCTTTCTGGGACAGAAAGGGGAATTAGTTGGACATTTTATCACCCTGCCCCATATTTCAGCAAGTATGGAATGCTGCAAAGGTCCCAGAGTAGTTGATTAGAAGAACCCAATGTCAGATCCTGATTCCGATCCCCCCCACACACATTTTGCACGATACAGAGCAAAAATTTCCTAGGAGAAGACCAGAAGCCAGTTCTCAGATAATCCGTCCAGCTGGGAGTCAACTTCTGATTCTTGCAAGTAGCCCATTTCTGTGCACAGACTCAAACATGTTGTGAACAGCCAAAGAGCCCCTTGATAAATTGAGTGCCTGATTACCACTTGTGAACAGGAAGTGAACTGAACAGTTAGGCAATTGCTTCAAAACAACTGGGTAATTCCATGCTGTTGAGGAAGGGAGTGTGGACTAGGAAGTTCTAAGGCAGATAATGAAGTTTGAGAAGCAGGAGAGCTTTTAATAGCATCCTTACCACTCAGTTGTTGGGCTGCTCAAGACAACCATTATTTTCACTACCCCAGCACCTGATGCCTTCTTCTCTCTAAGAAGTATGCAGGAAAATATGCATCCATACTAATTTGAAGTAGGAAACAGGTTTCTATTCTTAGATGTAAAAGTCATTTCTGCACATGCGAGGAGGAGCTCCTGTACTACATCCAATTCTAGATGGTGTTCCTCAGTCCTCAAGTGTGAGTTGTTGGGATAACATTGGTAGCTGTGGCAGAAAAGAGGAAGAGAGAAAGCTCAGCTTTCTGAATGTCCCTAGTCATGCTAGTTGTGATCCAAGCTTACACTTTCTTGAACAAATACACATACATAGTTGGTTAACAAAAAATTCTTTTTGTGAGTGGGGCTTTTGTGTGTGTGTGTGTATGTGCTTGCGAGCCTGAAAGTCATGGTGACTAGGGTGTTTTAGAGAGGTGGCTTGATATTACCTGCCTGGTATTCCTTGTAGGTTGCCCTTCCAAATACTTGCCAGGGTCGGCCCTGCTTAGCTTCCAAGTTGTGACAAAATTGGGCTAGCCTGGCTATCCATGTCAGGGCAGTTAACAAAAAGTCTTGAAGAGTGCAGTGCTTACTCTTTATATTCTGGTAGTGCTAAAGAATTGATTAACAATTGTACTTTTAGGTATTGATGAATTCTGATGCCTGATTTGCATGTCTGTATAAAAATAGAAAGCAACTGTTTTGAAGTTTTGTTGCTATCACGGAAAATTATTGTACTGTAGGCACTTAGTTTGGTATACATATTTAATTAAGAATTCAAGCTCCCTGAATTCCCCTGAGGCATTTAACCACCCAGTCCAAAATAGCATATTTTGACAACAGAGGCATTTTTGTTAGTATAACAAATAAAACAATGTGTTTGTACTTGACATTTCTTTTACCCTCAGAGGAGATTCATCTATGCAGGATGTGGTGATAGAAGAGAACACACTAAACTGTTTACATGCTTTACAATGCTGCTTTTCTAGGCTGCATCTGTGTACCATTGGCACTGTTGTTGGGCTACAGCAATCACTTGCAACTGGGCTTTCATTCACAACAGGATTTTTGTGTGGAAAAACTAATCCAATGATAGTGTAATATTCAACCAATATGTGGATACAGTCTTTGATGAACAAAGTAGTGTGTGCTCTTGGTAGAATGATTGGCATATTGTAGCACTATCCCAGTTACTTGTTCTCTTCTCCATTATTTCATTCATGCAGATGAGGTGCTCTTGAACAGAAACATATACCAATTTAGAGAATTAAGCCATATCTGCTCCATGCCCAACCTATGTTCAGCAACAATTGTGCCCTACTGGGTGCTTGGTGAATCATTAGCATTTGTTTGATGGCTAGGAAGCTGGTGTTGCAGTAGTCTATAAGGATTCTTTCCTCCTAGCATGGTGACCTACACTGCCCCATCCACAATGCCCCATCCAGAACACTACTGGTTTTGAGACTGTGTACCTAATATCGAGATTTATTTATTTTATACATTTATTAGCCCCATTCTACCTTGTGGAACTCAAGTTGGCTCTCAAGCAATTGAGAAACAGGATTGTGATTCTATTAGTGTACTGGCCACACCACTGCCTACTAGTTTTCCTACCTGAGCTGGTGTTGAGGACCTCTAGGCTGGTTGTCTGGGAAGACTTCAGTGTTCATGCTGAAGCTGTCATGTCAGGAGTGCATGACAACCATGGGCTTGTCTCAGGTAATAACTGGTTCTACTCATTGTCCAGGTCACACTCTTGTACTGGTATTTTGTTCTGGGCAGGAAAGGAATATGATCTGAGGGTGGAGGAATTGACAACGATTCCCTTGTTATGGACAGATCACTACCTGCTTGGGTTTAGTCTTAAAGGGATACCAAGATTCCATGTGGTGGGAGATTGATTAAGATGAACTGGTTGACCTCCAGAATGAGGAAATGACCCAGGCAGTTGACATGATCACTCCCAAAAGCATTCTCTAAAATGATAGAGCCCAGGTAGCCCCTTGGTTTACTGAGGGACAGTGAGCAATGAAAATACAAGGGAAATAGTTAGAGCAACTGTGGAGGATGAATCCAATAAGACACAGACAAAAACTCATTTTAAAGTATAATTTATGGCAGTGATGGTGACAAGGAAACAACGCTTTCCCACCACCATTGCATCTGCATAGTGTAGGCCAGCAGAGCTATTTCAGGTGATCAGAGGCCTTTTGGGTTCTGACCTGCAGGAGGATGTGGACTGCTTGGTGGCCCCGTGTGATCATTTTGCTCAGCACTTTTTGCATCTGTTCTGACTTGGACTCTATGTTAGCAGTGACAGGGTCAGATGGTGTCAGGGTGTCAACTTGTATATCTGTTTGGGATACTTTTCAGTTTATTCAGTCTGAGGATGTGGATACGGCCTTTGGAAGTTTGAGGCTTACCGCCTGCTTGGATGATTCATGCTTTTCCTGGTTATTTAAATCTATCCCGGGTGGCGGGGGGGGCTGACTAGGGTCTGTGTACCTAATAGTGGGTAGTTAATGTGTCCTTAAGAGAGGGGTTGGTTTTCCCATCCTTGAAATAGGCTGTTGTGTGTTCACTTATATGCCTACACTAATCCCGGGAGATCTCAGTAATTATCAACCAATCTTAAACATTCAGTTCTTGAACAAGGTGATGGAATGTGTATTGGCTGGGCAACTCTATGTTTTATTGGATGAGGCAAATTGTTTAGATCCCTTCCAATCTGGGTTTAGGCCTGGTTACAGGACTGGAATTAGGCTTGGTTGCCCTGGTGGATGACTTGCGCTGGGAGAAGGACAGAGAGAGTGCAACTCTGTTGATTCTTTTGGACCTTTCAATGGCTTTTGGTATCATCAATCATGGTATCCTTCTGGACCACCTATCTGGACTGGGATTGGGAGCCACCATTCTGCTGTGGTTCTGGTTCTACTTCGAGGGTAGGTTTCAGAAGGTGATGCTGGATGACTGCGGCTCAGCCCCTTGGCCTTGGGCCTCTGGGGGTCCTTCAAGGTTATATCTTGTCCTCTATGCTCTTTAACAGCTACATGAAACTGCTGGATGAGGTGATTCAGAGATCTGGGCTGGGTTGTCACTAATATGCAAATAGCACTCTGATCTATCTCATGTTTCCAGCTGATCCCAAGGAGGCTATAGAAACCCTGAACCTGTTCCTGTAGGCAGTTTTGGAGTGGGTGTGGGCTAATAAACTGAATCATAATCCCAACAAGTCAGAAGTGCTACTGGAGGGAAGAAGGTCTGACCTGAGATTGAACATGTCACTCACATCAAACATCCCCCCTCACAATAAGTTGAGTCAAGCGTTTTAATATTAGCCCTGTTGGAAAATAATTCATTGACACCTATAGTATCTCTGAAAAAGAAAACATACAGTGCTTTGTGGTCTAGAGTTTCTCAGCTTACAGCACCAGATTGATGTTTGAAATGATTTGACTCATCCACACAACTTGTAAGATACTTATTTAAAATTCATTAATGAACATTGGGTACATTTGCACATGTATAATGATATTGATGGCAATTATCATATGAATTGTAGAACTTCGGGTTGGAAGAAGATTCCTTCAGAGTCAAAACGGAATCTTCATTCCGGAGACCACCATTCCTGTCACCTTCTGTCATCTTCAACCTATGTAACTGATGTGAAAGTGTTTATTGTTATTGTATTTGTCTTTAAATAACACCAAATACAATAACAACAAGAAATTTTTTGAAGCCTTGTTATCACAGTTCTGTGGCTTCCTTTCTATTGTATGAGAGCTGTGACCACTCAGCTTTCTTTTTTTTTAAAAAAACCACTATTTATTATTGGATATATCAGCATGTTCAACATTATATCACATAAACACTACATATCCTTTTCTTTTCTCCCCTCCCTCCCCAGTACAAGGCTTCCCACAATGCTCTTACCCCTTTAAAATTTGTATTCTCTAGTTACCAATCCATTTATATTTCTTGATCAAATAGCGGTAACATTTTAACAATCAAAACATTTCCAACTTCTCCTTAATAGCTATCAAAGCAAATTATACTACGTTTAACATCCCAGTTATTCTCAAAGTATTCTTGAAAGTCTTTCCATTCTGCAAAGAAATTTTCATCCTCTTCATTGTTAAGCTTTCTTGTCATTTTGTTCATTTCAACCATGAACAGCATCTTTTTAATCCATTCCAGTATTTTATCTTGTTTCCAAAACTAAGCAAAAGTCATTCTAGCTGTAGTAATCAAGTACCATAGCAATGTTCTCTTGGTTGCATTTACTTCTTCCAACTTAAGACCTAGTAAAAACATTTGTGGATCTTTCCATTCAGCTTTCTGACTGACTATTCTTATTGGAATTATTATGGCTCATGTTAACAGTAGATTTGCTTTTTCTGAGACTGATAAGGATAGAATTTTTGGTAACGTAACCCATTTGAGATCTGATACAGGGGCAACCAATCCTAACAACTGGACTCAATTGGAATATTTATATAAAAAAGACATACGCATGTCCTTCCATGCCGAGGGTTAGGAGTCTGGGAGTGCTCCTGGATGCCTCCTTAACAATGGAGGCCCAGGTAGCAGCCACTGCCAAGGCAGCCTTTTACCACCTTTGGCTGATTAGGCAGTTGGTTCCCTTCCTCGAATGAAATGACCTGGCATCAGTGATCCATGCAATGATCACCTCAAGATCGGACTACTGTAATGCTCTCTACATGGGGCTGCCCATGTCACAAATCTGGAAGCTGCAGCTAGTGCAAAATGCAGCAGCCAGGCTGCTGATGGGTCTCTCCATGTGAGAGCACATCCAGCCTGTGCTGAAGGTATTGCACTGGCTGCCAATAGCATACCAGGTGCTGGTATTTGACCTTAAAAGCCCTATATGGTCTGGGGCCTGCCTACCTAAGGGACCGCCTTTCCCTGTATGTTCCCCAGAGAGCACTGAGGTCGGGGTCTCAAAACCGTTTAACCCTCCCTGGACCAAAAGACATCAGATTGGTCTCTACTAGGGCCAGGGCCTTTTCAGTGGTGGCTCCACACTGGTGGAATAAGCTCCTGGAAGACACCAGGGCCCTGTGGGAACTTTTACAATCCTGCAAGGCCTGCAAAACGGAGTTCTTCCACAGGCATTCGACTAGGAGCTGCTACCAACAACACCTGAATTGGAGTAAGGCACTTTATGTCAACAGCAATTGCCCATGAAGTCAATAGCAATAGCTTTGTCATATTGGTTACATCATTGCCTATAGGGATTAGGATATACCACCACTGCCACTAGCACTTTAATTTTTTTACTGTTATTTATTATCTGTTATGCTTATGAGTTTTATGATGTATATTGGGTTTAATGAATTTGTCTTAATGCATTTTAACTTTTAATGGAAGCTGCCTTGAGCCTGCTTTGGCGGGGAGGGTGGGAAACAAATTGCAATAAATAAATAAATAAAATAAAATAAAATAAACTTGGGACCATCTGCATGCAGTGCAGATGCTCTACTACTGAGCCATGGCTCCTCCCTACAATGCATCTGTGGTTCATAACCTACATAATCTCACTGACATGTCTTCTTTCATTATGACTGAATTAATACTTTTCTGTTTGCAGTGTGATGGATGTTTCAGAATAATAGCTCAAAGGTGGGATTAGTCTTGTTCTGTAGAAACGATGAATAAAAGATTATATGCTGGACTAAAAATATCTAAAATGGCATACATAATTTGATGTGTACATTTCATATATGCAAACAGTACACACAATCCTATGGAATTACTCCAGTCTAAACTCACTGAAATCATTTGGCTCAGACTGGAGTAACCTTGCATACAAGTTCATAGTTAAACACTTCACTTTCGTCCTAGCTGATATCCTATACAATGATGCCTTTGTAACTGGCTGATTTTGATTATTTGATTAAAGATTCATGCTATAAAAGAAACCCTGCAAAGTAGTGAATAATGTCTTCAGTAATTAAACTCTCTTTATAATTGGCTGGCTTGTGAACTGCTTTTTTGTTTTTAGAAATTCACCAACAGAATGTATTTTAGTTTGTGTTGTTGTTCAGTCTCATAGTTGAGTCCGACTCTTCATGACCCCATGGACCACATCACACCAGGCCCTCCTGTCTTCCATTGTCCTCCGGAGTTTGTTTAATTTCATGTTTGCTGCATCAATAACACTGTCTTACCATCTCATCCTTTGCCGTCCCCTTCTTCTTTGACCTTCAATCTTTCCCAGCAACAGGGGTTTCTCCAGTGAGTGCTCCCTTCTCATTTGGTGGCCAAAGTATTTGACCTTCAGCTTCAGTATCTCACCTTCCAAGGAACAGTTAGGATTGATTTATTTTAGGATTGAATGATTTGATCTCCTTGCAGTCCAAGGGACTCTCAAGCGTCTTCTCCAGCACCATAATTCAAAAGAATTTAAAGTTAGTGTACAACCAACAGATGGTATTTAGGTGTTTGGAGCGGAAAAGACATTGACTCTAGCTTGATACTTCAGTGCAGAAATTGCCTATATCTACATGTGCTATGCATCAATTACCAGGCTGCTGTGCAGTTTAAAAGACTGGATCCATCACTCCTGATCTTAAAATAGAATGTGAAAACTGAATGATGATGTACAGCAACACCTGTCCCTGAGTTAGTCTTATGGCAGACTGGCATGCAAGTCTGTCACTGAATGTGAATGGACCAGCATGTTACAAATTGACTGAATAACAGTCAGGCATGAAAACAGTAAATCAGAAGTAGTGGGGCCCAAGGTCTTTTGACTGGGTGATATATATAGTAAGGAGAGTTGAAACATTAGCTTTCTGCATGCAGCCATTATTTGGCAGCCTGTATTGTGGCATCATAAGCAATATTTTAGGTTTAGCTGCTGTTTTCCCTCATCTGCTCCTTACAGAGTAGTATGTTATGAAAGTGTGTGACCATGGGGGAAGGAAAGAAACTGGCAGATGAGGGGGCTGGATTGGGAATTTCTGAGCTAAGGGAGCTTATTTCTGAACTTATCCAACTGTTGGAAATTTTCTCCATCCTTCCTGTAAAAGCTTTCCTTCACTTTCTTTCCATCTTTCTGATGTAAGTAGTACGAAGTTTGTAAACACCATTATTAGAAAAACAGCTTAATAGACTTCATTTAAGCAGTGTTGCATTGGATCAAACCACTGGCCCATCAAGAACTTCCTGGGATCCTTTAGCTGGAGATACTGGGACTGAAACTGAGCCTTTTGCATGCAAAGCATGTGCTCTTCCACTGAGTTATGGCCCTCTTCCCAACATTTTGTACAGCAGATGATTATTTAGCTATTTCTTTGGACCAATAGCAAACTATCTGATGATTATTACTGTAGAATTCTGCTGCCTTCACTATCCGTAAAGGCCTCAGAAGCCTTTATATTTAACATGGTCAATGTCTTTATACTTAACATAATCAGTGGCATAAAAATACTGCAACTGGAGATACTGAAGTGTATCTACTGCTGTGCACAGCACTATCAAAGAACTAAGCAGAACAGCAGGGAGGGACTTCTATAGCGGCTGTTTACAGTTGGTCTGTGTTCCCTACATAAATTCCATGTGTTGATCTTAGAGCAAAGTATATCTGAAGGATCCAGAAACTTCTGAGTCCTCATCAGTTATCCTTGTGTCCTCTTTTTGTTTGGTAGTGGTGTAACTCTTTATGCTAGCATAAAGAGTAGTACCTCTCTATATATTTATAAAAAACTGCATAGACTAAGAGGCTCTGGGGACTAGGCAAGGAAAAGGTAGCAGGATGAGATGACTGTATCGCATGGAAACAACTCTTTCTTACATTGCTACAGCCATTTTAGAGGTTTGCCACATCTAGGCCCTGGTCACACAGGCCAGATAATGTTGGGGGGAGACGTGGGTCTTTGTGCCTTCACAATTTGCCTCACCATTACATGATCCAATGCAACGGCGGTGAAGTGGATTTTTTCCTGTCAACATGTGTTTCTGGCATGCTCCAACAAAGCAAGAGGAGCATGCTGGAGCGATCACATGAAGGCAGTCTGTCAGCAGCCCATCACAACCCATTTAATAGAAGACTTTTCCAGGTACTTTTTAACTCCAGATCTTCAGAGGTATGATACGGGTTGGAGACCACGCTTGCCAGATGTTTCCATGTGATCATGCCCTTATAATCCGCCTGGCATCCATGGCCCTCCTGCGGCAAATTCTGAGGGTGAACGGGGTCTTAGTAATCTTGATATAGCTGATCAGTTGTTACTTTCATTCTCTTCTTGAGGGAAAAATTATAGGAAATCCCAAAGGCTATAAATTGTGACACCCCAAGTTTTATTAAATAATTCAAGTTACCTTCAACAGCTTGTATTCCTTGGAAATCACATGGCATAAATAGTTAAGCCTCTAGTCTAAAAAGTGATCAATTCAAAGGTGTGTGTGTGTGGGGGGGAAACAGGTCCTTTGCAGGTGTGCTGTCAAAGAAAGGTTGCAAAGACAAATGATTGCTGCAACTCTTAGTAACTGTTACTTTGTGTTCAGGGGAATTAACAGCTAGGACCACTGCTAAGAGCAGCCCTTCCCAATCTTTTGACTGCCCTTTCTGTCTGGGTGTTGGCTTCTTGGAGCCATCTCTGCCTGGCCTTTGACTGTCTGGCAGAAGAGCAGGAAAAGGGGGAAAGGGTGGCAAGCATGGTTAGGGAGAGAAGAGAAGCAGACTTAATCCTCCCAGGAGGGACCACCTGTCCACCACTGCTGCTGTGAGGGAATAGTTGGCAGATTCTGCACGGATGTACAGTAGTGGGCTCTCCCTTGGGACCTCAGCAGCTGCCCAACAATGCTGCCCTTGACACTGGCTTAGTAGAAACCAACAACCCATTTCTTTTGTTTTAAAACTCATTTAACAGTTACCCATATAAGAGGATTCCCAAATACATCGAAATAGGTAATTCTGTTCTCACACTGTTGAGTTAAAATCCCTTACATGATTCATAATAAGTTATTACGGTTTCATCTAATGAAAGGTACTGAGACCTGTGTCACAGCCCATGTTGAGGAATAATGAATAAATTAAATTTGAAACAGGCTGTTTTGGAGAGTAATTTTTTTAAATTGAAATGTGGCATGGGAAGACAATTTATAGCCTGTTTACACTAATGTAGTTCAATTTAATTCAGTTAAACTACACTAGTGTAAATGGCATTTCAATTTCATCCCTAAGCAATGTGCATTAGAGTTTTATATTCAAATATTACTGCACTACAAGCCAGCATAAAGGAAGAAAAAATTACTAAATAGCCCCTTTTGTTCATTTGGTTTCTCCAGAAAAGGTTTCAGTGCATTCCCAAGGACTGAAATGCTTTAAAATGTTCAAAATAGACAATGTTATCTTTTCTGCCTACATTTTTTTCTTATATCTTGGGTAACTCACTTGTAATTTACGTTGTGACAGAATATGTTCTGCTTCATTTTAAATATGCTTTAAATCAAGAGTTGAACATAATATTAAAAATGTTGGTATTCTTTATGGTTTGTTTTCAGATAAAGATGTGTAGGCAGAAGTCCGTAACTGGACAATGCCACCATTAATATGAAATACTGAGATCATAACACCTGTATTCAACCAGTGGTTGAATCGCAGCAGCAACTTTGGAAGCTATACATAGGAGAGTAATGTTACAGTCCTTAGATATACATCAGAATGGGGAGGCATTCAAACTGAAATCATTGTCTAAATAGCCCATTTAAATTTTTTAAGAAATGAAATCTGGAATCTGTCTCCACCAGCTGACACTATACTTCCTAGTTTATGGGAGGGCTCTGCCATCTCATTGTAATAGGGAAAGATCTGTGTCTGTGATTAGGATATAAGTATTAAATAGGTATCTCACCCAGGTATCCCCTGACCTAGATAGCCCAGGCTAGCCCAATCTCATCAGATCTTGGAAGCTAAGTAGAGTTGGCCCTGGCTAATATTTGGATTGGAGACCACCAAGTAATACCAGGGTCATGATGTGGAGGCATGTCATGGCAAACCACCTTTGAATGTCTCTTGCCTCAAAACCCCCATGGGTTCAACATAAGTCAGTTGTGACTTGATGGTGTCAGGTTCAAAAGCAAGTAGATTCAGTCGAAGCATTCTTAGGACCAAGAAAGGTTTTATTGGAATACAGTGCTAAAACCCACAGTGAAACGGTTATTGTCAGGAATGGCGGGAGAAGCTGCACAAGCATGGTTATAGTGTGATGCAAAATAGCGACTAGCAAATGAACTGCAAGTGCGCGCACGGGAAACTCCCGGCGGGAGAGTTACTTAATAGGTGGGAGACGACTCCCTCTGCCCCTCGGCTTCACAGGAACGGAAAATTCTCATAGACTTAAGAATAGCCGAAAGCCTGCATTCAAGGCCACCGTGATAACACTGAGCGGCAGAGAAGAAGCTCCCACGTTACAGCTAGCATACCTACGCAAGCGCAGAAGCAGGGACAAGATAGGGAACACAGAACAATGGACACAGTGTGAAACATTAAACAAACCATTACTGACAGATGGCTCTTTCCACCACCACCATCCCACCCATCCTCCAAAGGGTATGCTGAGTTCTTGAATAACCTCTTGTTCAGGTAGTTGCTCTAATAAACTATTTAACATTTTGTAAATCCAGCAGTATCACAAATTGTGGTAACCAGGATTATGTATTGATACATTCTTTATATTAATTACTAAACAGCCAATTTTTTTTAAGTGACTGAAGAGCTGAGCTAAACAAAAGAGTACATCCCTGATTATGTTCTTTGGGGCAAAAGGAACAAATATATAAAGCTGCCTAAACTCTAAAAGATATGGTCATACATAATATTTGAAACAGAACAAAATAGAATAATTAGATCATTACAGACATAACTGAGAGTCTACTGGGTAAAAATATGTTGCCAGAAATACAATGCAATTGTTTTCTTTTTTGAATATCTCTCCTTATAAATAATTATCTTTTGGTTTCGCAAGATTCCATGTGCTCCCATTGGCTGTAAAATGCCCTCCCTCAGCCATTGGCCCATCAGCCGCCACTCAAGAGTACTCGCATGCCATTGGCCGGATGCTGGGTCTGCTCCTCTTCCCCACCCACTCCCCCTGGCAAACAGCTCTCTCTCCTGAGGAAGACAGTTCTCTTGACTCCTGTGAGGGACTGTCCCCTCAGTGGCTGTTGGTAGGCAGCCAAGCTTGGTTCTGTGAGTAAAAAAACAAAGGACTTTCAGCATAAACCCCTCCCCCACCCATAACCCTCTCCCCAGCGGCCACTTTCCTGTCAGAATAAATGGAAAAAGGCTCTTTCTCCTGCTTAGCTTCAGCATGGCTGGCTGGCTAACAAGGTGGGCCAGCGACCATCAGACCATTTTCTTCAACTCCCTGCTGTGCGGCTGACTTTCCCCAAGGGCTGCCAATCTCCAGGTGGGACCTGGAGATCTCCCACTGTTACAATTGACCTCCAGATGACAGAGATCAGTTCCCCGGGAGAAAATGGTTGCTGTGGAGGGTAGACTCTATGGCATTATACCCTGCTGAGTCCTTCCACACACATCCCAAATGCTGCCCTCCACAGGATCCACCCCCCAAATCTCCAGGTATTTCCCTAATCACAGTTGGCACCTGTACTTTCTCCTCTGTCAGTAAAAGGCCCTTTCCACACCTGTGTTGGCCTTTGGGAGAAAACTCATTGGGCCCAGTCCTGATCAGGTTGCCAACTCCAGGTGGGCAATTCCTGGAGATTTGAGGGATGGAGCCTGGAGAGGGTGAGGTTTGAGGAGGGGTGGCACCTCAGACAGGTACAATGCCATAGACTCCACCCTCCAATCCAGCCATTCCCTGATAGGGAACCATTGTTGCCAATCTCCAGGTGGGGGCTGGAGATCACTCAAAATTACTACTGCTCTTCAGGTAGCAAAGATCAGTTCCTCTGGAGAAAATGGTGGACTCTGTCATTATACCCTGCTGAGATTGCCACAGCAAATTGTCACTGAGTGCCCAAAGCCGGGGCACTCTCCCAGAGCCTCTTTCTAGAGCCCGTTGTATTTATTTCCACAACAGGCCTTATTCATAGTTTGATATAAAATGACATTTGAGCATATTATAGCCCAATCCTATAGTTTTTCAGTAACTGAAGGCCATCATAATGAACCTAAGATTCATATAGTCTGAGATCCATAAATTCAACACAATCTACCTTTCTTGTCTCTTCAGCCTATATTGAGCTGATATCTAGATAGCAGATATATCCTTGCTGCACCTTGCAATGAATCTGAAGTATGATATCATTGAGGGGTTATCATAAAACTGGTATGTTATAGTGGTGTTGGACAAGAACTAGAAAGATCCAAGCTCAACCCCCACTCCCAGCCAGTCAGTTTACTGCGTGACCAGTACTAAAATCATGCTGCGCTAAAAGTGCAGGTCCTAGGTCAGCAAAAGTTCAGAGGAATTATTCATATTATTTGAGTTGTTTTTTAAAAAAGATATGTAATTTTTTTCTGACTGTGGATGATTCCATGAATGGACAATTCACCTGTGGAATATGACTGCATGCTCTGCAAGGTATGTGTATTTGTGTCCAACAGCATGTGTAAAACAGTTTGAATCTCAGAGGCTGAGAGAGAAACAGATAAGCATTTTTAACTGAAATTAGCTTGTAGTTACAGTGCAACTTCTGAGGGGGCTCACAAAGGATGTGCTCAAGTAAACCAAATATTACTGACAGCATAAAATCCATTATACAAAGGAACTCTGTAAACCATTCAGCACTACCCATGGAACCCATCAATATAGTGTGGCTGAATCTCATTGTTGGTATTTTAAGCACACTCAGATTCCTTCAGATGAGTCTAAAAATTCCTCCCTATGGCCCACCATTACAATTTTCTTTCTCTCTTAAAATGTTATATATTGCATTCCACTCAGAGTAGTCACATGAATGTGGGGATACTGTGAAAAGAACAGGCCATTTGGCCAATGTAGAAGGAAATGATAGGCTTTATCACTGTTTCTAGCTCTTCTCATAGAGAGATCTCTTAAGTGTTGGGATTGGAGCATATTATGCTGAATTACAGTAGGGGGGGAAGAGTACAGTGAATAGTTGCAGATACACCCAGCATTTAAAATAATTCTGCAACATCTGCAGCTGAAGTAAATCAGCAGCACTGTATTGACAATTAATGGTCATTTCATGGCAAGGGAAATAGTCAGTGATTACCCTGGCCTGGATGGCTCGCACTCATCAGATTTCATAAACTAAGCAGTATTAGCTCTGGTTAGTACTTGAATGGGTAACCACTGAGGAAGCCCAGGGTTGTTACTCAGAGGCAGGCAATGGCAAATCACCTCTAGCCTGGAAAACCCCATGAAGTGGTTGCCATAAATTGGCTATGGCTTGACAGCACTATAGACACACAGTCAATGATGGTATCTTTTGTAATGTAAATCAGTGGAGGGACATTCATTATCATAAGTGATTATTAAACTACATTCACACTAGTGCAGCAAAATATTTTATCAGATTTGACAAACTGCCTTTTTTATTAAAAGTCTTCAGGACGTATAGTTATATTTGTGTTTGCATTTCTCATGCTTAATTTCAGTGGGTATTTTAACAACAGAGGTGGGGTTCTATAGTAAGGAGATGTACAGTGCAGTTCTAACCACAGTTATACAGTTTTATGCCCATTGACTTTTGTGGACTTCAGAAGATTGCAGTTATGCTTAGGATGTCATTACCAGTTGCTTCTTTTCATTTTGCATTACTGATGATCTTTTTTTCAACAAAGTGGGTTAGCGGTCACGTTTACAAAGATGACTTTGGTTTGGATCCTGCCGGTTTTTCTACGAACGCAAGAGGAAGGAATCTCCTTCTTTATTGCAGCCCCGTCTCACATGGGTTCTTGTTCATGTGGGTTCCATGACCCCTAGCATAGTCTGTCTTGGGAAGGGGGAGGAGGGTTGATGAAAAGAGACTCTTCAGGTCCTTTGGACCAATGGGAAAGCTGGTCAGTTACTGCCTGAAGGAAGAAAGATCAAAACTGAGGATTTTTCTCCCCGTCTTTACAATTCAGAACAATGTGAAAAAGTAAATACTTTGATGTAGATATAAAAAGCACAGCTTTAAACATCCTTCTAAGAAACTGGGATCACATATGGCCCAGGTCTTCATTATTCAAATAAGAAAGTACACACCATACTCCTTTGGGTTAGAATATGGGGAGGAACTCTTCACTGAGTCTGGGGGAGTACTTGTATTGATCCCTGAGATTTTAAAATCCCATTCATGTTTGTTTATTATTGCTTTTCAGTTGCTCTGATACATGTAGACCATACAAGTTATTCACAGCATTTCTAACACTAATGCACACCAATACCATTATGTGTTTTCCTGACCTGCCTGTAGATAGGGTTGCCAGGTCTGGGTTAGGAAATACCTGGAGACTTTTGGGGTGGAGCATGAGGAGAGGGGGTTGGGGAGGGGAGGGATTTCAAAGGGGTATAATGCCATTCAGTCCACCTTCCAGAGCAGCCATTTTCTCCAAGTGATTTTATCTCTGTCCCCTGGAGATCAGTTGTAATAGCAGGAGATCTCCACCCACCACTGGAGGCTGGCAGGCCTACTAGGTCCTGTGAATAATTTCCAGTTCACAGTCTTAGCCTATAATCCACAGTTCCAGTCATGAAGTGTATTCTCATTTTTTTTTCGTACAAGGGGCAAACATCCAACAAACAGAAGAATATTTCCCATTGTGTGCACCATAAGGAGCAATCAGAAGTTTATGCACCTGCAGACCATAACCCAATGTGGCTTGCACTACAGGGACCACAGAAAATAAATAGAGGGAGGATAAATACAAATTTGGTTAAAGATAAGGAAATTGTCAAAAAACTTAAACAAGAGGTAAAGGAGTTTATACAAATAAATAAAAGAGAAGATGCATCATTGTTTAATATGTGGGATACTTTAAAAGCGTTCATAAGAGGTATTTTTATAAGACAAGAAGCGGGAAGAAATAAGCAAAAAAGAGAAAAGTTTAAAAAGCTAACTTTGGAACTAAGGGAAATGGAAAAGTTGAGTCAGAAAGCAAAAGATGTGAGGGAACTTAGGATAAAAATAAAATTAGTACAACATCAAATAAATCTATGGTTAATGCAGGAAATAGCGAGAAAGATAGAATGTACTAAAGCATTTTTTTTTTTAAATGCAAATAAAATCTCACGATGGCTAGCATATAAACTTAAAAAGGAGAGGGACAAGAAAATAATTGTGGCATTGAAAAATGAAAGACAAGAGGAAAATTTTAAAATACAGGAATTAAAAAATATAGTAGAAAATTTCTATAGAAATTTATATAAACAAAGCCTACAAGATGAACAACAAATTGAAGATTTCTTACTGAAATATGAACCGGGCAAGTTCTCAGAGCAACAAAGAAAACAACTGAACGGGAAAATTACCATGTGTGAAGTAGTGGAGGCAATCAAAAATCAGAAACAAAAAAAATCCCCGGGACCAGATGCAATTGCAGCGGAAATCTATAAAACAATAGAGAATGAAATATCACCTCTATTAAAGGACCTAGTCAATGATGTTATGACCACCAGTAAAATACCGCAGACCTGGAAAGAAGCTTTAATTACCCTCATTCATAAACCAGAATCAGAAAGAAACGACATTAAAAACTATAGACCGATTTCATTATTAAATGTAGACTACAAAATCTTTGCAGCAATCTTAGCAAATAGATTTAAAAGGGTTATGGTAGAGATTATACACAAAGACCAATCAGGATTTCTACCTAAAAGACAAATTAAAAATAATATAAGAAATATTATAAATATCCTAGAATACTATGATCAAAACCCTGGAAGACAATTGGCTTTGGTCTTCTTAGATGCGGAGAAAGCGTTTGATAATGTAAATTGGGAATACATAAAACAGAAATTAAAGTTATGGAACTGCGGACAAGAATTCTTAAATGCAATTAAAGCCATTTATGAAGAACAATACGCAAAAGTTATTGTTAATGGAGAGCTGACTGGTAATATAGCTATCCAGAAAGGAACAAGGCAGGGCTGCCCGCTGTCACCATTACTATTTATCTTTGGATTAGAAACGCTAAATGAGATTGTAAGGAAAAATAAAGATATAACAGGTGCTAAAATCAAAAAAGAACAATATAAACTTCAGGCATTTGCGGATGACCTGGTCTTTATTCTAGAGGAACCTGAATCGTCGCTACCGTTCTTATTGCAGGATCTCCAGACATACGGACAAGTGGCAGGCCTAAGAATTAACATGAGAAAAACTAAAATACTTACCAAAAATTGTTCTGAAGATCAAAGAATGAAAATTCAAAATATCACAAATATGCAGGTAGTGGACAGGATTAAGTATCTGGGAATAATTCTGACAGATAATAATAAAAACTTATTTAAAAACAACTACACTAAATTACTAGAAGAGATAAGACTGGATCTTAGAAGATGGCACGATTTGCATATCTCATTTATGGGAAGAATTGCGACAATAAAAATGAATATTCTTCCGTGTTTCCTCTTTTTGGCTCAGTGCATCCCAATATTGAGGAACATGAAATGGCTCGAAAATTTAAACCGTATAGTCAGGAGATTTATTTGGCACGCCAAAAAAACAAGAATTAATAAAAAACTTCTTACAGATAAAAAAGAAAACGGCAGACTGGGCCTCCCAAACTGGAGGCTATATTACCAGGCAGCGGCTATGGGTTGGATAAGAGATTGGGTCGTCTTGGAAGATGAGAGACTTCTGCAATTGGAGGGACATGATCTGCAGATGGGCTGGCATGCTCACATCTGGTACAATTTGGATAAAAAACAAGTGACATTCCGAAACCATGTATTTAGAGGCCCACTAAGTAAAATATGGAAGGAAATTAAAATGAGGCATTACACTAAAATTCCAAAGTGGGTATCCCCTTTAGAGGCATTCATATTACCATCCTTATATGAAAAAAAGAAAGGACTAACATATGAAACATTATTGACAAAAGAGAATGAATTAAAATCCCTAGAGAAGCAAGAAATCAAAACAGCAAGCCTAACTATTTGGGAAAAAAACCAATTAAAATCCAGATTTGCTAAAGACCAAAAAATAAATTTTATAAATACACCCATGCAATTGGACAAGATTTGGCTTTCATCAGCGGATAAGTTAATACAGAAGTTGTATAGATTTTTCCTAGGAGAAGATATGATGGACGAAACTATCAAACCAAATATGATTAGGTGGATGGAAGACATAGGGCACACGATTCCGACCGAACAGTGGTCCAGAGCTTGGAGATCTTTGAACCTGTTAAGAGCAACAAATTATAAAGAAAATATCTATAAAATGTTTTACAGATGGCACTGGACCCCAGATAAAGTAGCTAAGTGTTATAAAAAGGCATCTGATAAGTGTTGGAGATGTGGGGGAAAAGTAGGGACCTATATTCATATTTGGTGGGAATGTAGACAAATTAAAGAATTCTGGCGAATGATTAACAAAATTGTTAAGGAAATCACTAATGTAAACCTAGAATTTAAGCCCGAAATCTTTCTGCTCAATATGGTACCGGTAGGACTCAAGAAAGAGGATGTAAGATTGATATTGTATATAGTTACGATGGCAAGGATTAGGATAGCCGGATGTTGGAAGACAAATATTATCCCTAGTAAAGAAGAAATAATAGAGAAACTGATGGAAATAGCTGAGACAGATAAATTAAACGTGTTACTCTCAGGAAAGGATGAAACAATATGTCAAGATAGATGGGAAAAAGTATACAGATGGATGAGACAAAATTGTTAATATTCCTCTTCGATCTCAAAACAATTTAAATAGATTAGTAAGAAGACTCGATGTACATCTTTGTTTTATATGTAATGGGGTGATGGGATGACTGCTGTTGTTTAGTGTTTGTAGTGTTCATTGTCGTGATGTATTGTTATGGGTTATGTGTGACTGTTTGTTGTTGGTGGAATGAAAAACTAAATAAACAATAATATATATATAAAAAAGAAGTTTCTGCACCTGTGGGCCTTGGAGTGTTCAATGAAGTCACAATTAAAATTGCTTAAATGGCAGCTGGAAATCCTTGTGGTCATATATGTTGCAGACCCAGTGCTGAAGAGGTGGGGAGCAGTGAAGTAAACCACAATACATGCAAAACAACAACAACAGGCACCTTGTTGGGGTTAAAACAGCTTTATTGGTTACAACTTTATCGGTTACAACTGACAAAACCTTGGCGCAGCATAGGGGCAATGGTTCCCAGCATCAGTTAACCTCTCTTCCAGCCACTGGACCAATCTTTCCCCCTGCATCTGCCTGCTGGGATGGCAGAATGTGGAATTCCACAAGGTTTCAAGCCACTGCCTGGTTCCCCCTGCCAACTGAAAGCAAGAGTGCCCTGACAGCCCCTGAGCTAAGGAGGCTGTCTCCAAGTCCTCATCCCAAAATCCCTTTAGGGGATCCCCAAGATGGGGGAAATAGATACACAGGCTGAGTTTTCACTGAAAATGGATTCAGCCTCAAGCTGATAGTGCCCAAATGCAGTTGTGATAGTAAGGATATATTCAACGATGTCATGCACAACGGTACCTGATGAAAAAAACCATGTTCAACAGCTGTGAAAGAAAGGGAGGGAGGGATGGGTGGGTGGGGAAAACCCATGAGGCTGATTGAGCATACTAGTACACTGTGCCCACTTTAACTCAGCCAGGTGGACCAAAGGGAACACTTCCTTCCTGTGGTCTGCCTATATGAGCCCTGTCCTTGAGCATGTCAGGCCATGCCTAATTGGCCAGGCTAGGCAGAAGATGATACAACAGGTCTCTGGTGCTGCGAGGGCCCAAGGTACACTCCCCTGCCATGCTGCTGAGCAATGACAGCCCAGCAAACAACATTGCTCTCCTCTATGCCATTGCAGGCCTGCGAATGTCTGGGGCCCCTTGCTTGAATGAGTACATGCAGATTTCCATTGTATGCTATATACGCATCAGATCTTGGAACCTAAATCTCATCAGATCATGGAACCTAAGCAGTGCTGGTGCTGGTTAGTCCTTGGATGGGAGACCACCAAGGAAGTCCAGGGTCACTGTGCAGAGACGGGCAATAACTAACCATCTCTGTTTGTCTCTTGTCTTGGAAACTGTATGAGGTTGCCATACGTCAGCTGTGACTGGATGGCACTTTCCACCACCATATATTATAAAGTAAAAGGACATGAAATGTTTCCTGGCCCATCCTTGTTCTCCTTATCTCTTTGTTATCCATAGTGGGAGAAGCAGCCTCCACAAATCCTGCTTACATGAGACAGAAAGAATATGAGTCATGCCTTGGCAAGAGCACAGCGTGCAGACTTATGTTGTTCTTTTACTGACTATTGGCCTGGGGGAAAAAATACTGTCTTTCCTATGCATCCCCCCCCACCCTGATTGCTGCTGCTAGCAGTGAGTGCATTCAAGAGAACAGTGAAAAGAGTGTTGGTGTAGCTGGAGATTTAAACAGTTGGGGTGGACATCTATGCTAGTTGTTCTCACAGCAAGGACAAAGCCAGGCCAGGGAGTAGTTCGCTACTTGACAGCTTATTTAAGAGAATCTGCCACTCCCCTCAGACAAGTGACAATGTGTGCAGCAGCATGGCAAGGAACGATCACTTAACCAAATAATGTAAGATAAACTTATGTCAACATGCTGCCACAAAGGCAGATTTGTACCGGCCGTCAACAACTGGCAGGTGGCTTCTGTCTGCAAACAAGCTGTCAAAATCCCTGCAGTGGGTTGTACTTCATACTTTAGAACTTGGAACTTTCCTTTTCTTGTAATCAAGGTTCTGTTAAAAACATGGCCTATAAATAGAAAATATTTAAAAGGGAATTATATTCAGTAGGGCAAAAGGATCCAAGTCAAGCTCAATGAGCCAAACTGCAGGTTCGGCATATGGTGAGCCGATAAGCAATTTCTGATCAACCAGCACAGCTGCCCCCGGAAGCTGCCAAGAAGCCAGATGTCACTTTTGGAATGCTCACCAACTTGCCTGACACAAATCCTCTGGTGGTGAATCATAGTTAGGACTCTCTATTCTGACCTTAGCAACAGTGAAGATGGCACAGAGAACAAAGACCATTTCCTTGGAATGGATTTGGGAATAGGCAACATCAAGGTAGGTATTAAGACTGAAAAGAAACTGGGTCCCAACATCAACTAAGTAACAAGGCTCAGAGCATACCCAAAAGAAAAGATGGGGTAATGCAATGTTTAAAAAAGAGCTGGAAAAGCACAAGGCTGACTAAACTATTCTGAGTTTTAATAGATTTTTTCTTTAACTTTTATTACTGCCTATATTCTATGAAATGCTTCCAAATGCACAGTGGTTTTGTAATAGGCAGTTTGTTGCCCCTCTTAGGATGAACTTTCCCCTGACCAACTTGGAAAATATCCCATGATAAGGGGAGGAACCCACAGTTTGAAACAGAATAATGCAAAATTTGTTTTCAGCCTTTTAAGAATGGTGTACAAATAGAGGTGCAGGGTGTTTTGGTTTTTTTTTAACACTCCCCCCCATCTATGGCTGTTGTAACTGACTGGCTAGACATAGGTATAATGTTTATGGATATGTTCCTACAACTGCAAGAATTACTGAAATAGTCTATGTTTGCCACAAACTTTGTGCATTTTATTCGGAAATCATTGAAAAGATAGGCTGGCCTGTTGAGATCAATTGTATTTCAGCCTTTCTTGAAATAGTTTTAACAGATTTGACACAACATACAGATAGAATACAAATCTAACTATCTCTCTGCATTGACAGTTTTGATTTAAGCCCCCCCTCCCATTTTGCTGTAGATTTCCCTGTAGTTTAAAGGAAGCTGCTTTCACCACTGATAAATAACTACCAAATAGCTTCACAGATACAGATTCTGCAAAGGCCAAGTTGTTGAGAAAACCCAGCTGGATATATACAGAGTTCCTTTGCATAGTAAGATGAGAAAGCTTTCAAATCATAACACAGACATTAAGATAAATTAATATTATTGTTAATAACTTTTCTTTAGGATGCTTTGAAGATGGTAAGTTTTCAAGGTATTCCATAAGGAGGGGCAACCAGGTAGAATATCTCAGTCTGTCTTTGATATTGCTTGGTACATAAATTTTAAACAATTGGGTGTTCTCAGTCCTAGAGCTAACAATGGGACATGAGGATCTATACAATTTGTCAGGTATGTTGGACCTAAACCATAACCGGTAAGGTCCTTATTGCTGAGGATAGCAGACAGGTCTTCCAGTACACATTCTTTAAAAATGTGTTTGGTGTGTGTATGTGTTTGTCAGGCTCCTTAGGCCACACAACACAGGGCTTCTTCGGAAGACAATGTTTAATAGTGAATCAGAACTAAAGACATGTGTACAGCTTGTGTCAGTAATGGCCACATAGAATAAGACCTTCTAAGTTATACTGCATTCAAGCACCCCCCCATGTAGCTGAAACCAATGAATACATTTTGCATGCAGGCAAAGCAAAGTGGGTAAAACTAAGCACAACATTTAGAAACTGTTGGTTCCCAGCATAAGACTCCAGCAGCTGGAGACTACAAGGTTGGAGACAGTGAAAGTACAAAGGATGGGAGACTGAAAGCACTCCCCCTGCATACCATACTTATGACAGGGCTACCTGACATTCTGCCTTTCCAAGGCCCCCCCCCCAGGTTTGTCGGGGTAGTGACGATGGAAGCGTCACAGGAGGTGGGCCCCCCCGATGTGGTCCACCTCCACCCATTCCCTGTGTTGGGGACCAAAATCCACCCACTCCACAAGATAATACAGTTTATTCCATTTAATTTTAGAGTCCAAAATATCAGCCACTTCATAATGCAGTTCACCTTGCACCATTGGGGGGGTGTAGCACATTGAGGCCACCAGGCGTTAGTTCCAGGGTCTCTGTGTAGGAGCCTGAAATGGAAAACAGGATGTACGTTTTGCAATGATTTAGGCAAATCAAGTTCCACAGTGACGTCATTGATTTTTCATTTAACAGGGAACAGCCCCATAAATTTCCAACCAAGTTTCCTGCTGGGTTGGAGACTCTTGATGTTCTTAGTCAACACATAAACTGAGTCACCAGGCTCAATGTTCCAGCCCACATCCCGCTTCTTGTCAGCTTGCATTTGTTTGGCACCATCCAAAGTTTTACATAGAAGTGGCCAAGCCTCCTGCAGGCATTTACACCAGTCCCCTGCCTCCCCCTCCGGCAGCCTGGCTTCAGATAAGAAGGGGAGAGGTGGGGCCTCATAACCATACACAGCCATGAATGGGGAGACACCATGGAAGAATGACATGCTGAAAGTTAGTGAAGCAATGGAGGTATTGCTCAAGGGTTTGGTTGACGCGTAACGCATCATGCGTTCAGTTTGCCCATCAGTCTCAGGGTGATAGGCACTGCTCAAACCCCGTTCCACCCCCATCAGGCATAACAATTCACCCCAGAATTTGGAAACAAATTGCAAGCCCCAGTTGGAAATTATCTTCTGGGGCAGGGTGTGAAGTCGGAAAACCTGTTGGAGGAAAGCTTTAGCCAGCAACTGGGCAGACAGCAGGGACTTGAACGGAACAAAGTGTACCTGCTTTGAAAAAAGATCCACAACGACCCAGATAGCTGTTTTTCCCTGGCTGGGGTGAAAGTACATAATAAAGTCCATAGAAATGACTTCCCACGGTCTATTGGGAGTCGGGAGGGGTTGGAGGAGCCCTGGGGGCTTCCCAGGTCTTGGTTTGCTCATGATGTAGGTCTGGCACAATTGGACAAAAAGGGAGATGTTCTTCCTCATCCCCGGCCACCAAAACTGGAGCAAGTGGAGGGATTTTACAAACCCCAAATGCCCTGCCAGCTTATTACCATGCACCACTGACAAGATCTCTCCCCGCAATGCCACAGATACAAACAGTTTTTGGCCCCGGTACCAACAGCCATTAGCCCACTCCTCCACCTCCACCTCCTTTTCCAATTTGAGCCAATCACCATCAGAGAGGGCGGAGGTGAACTTCAGTTCCCATGAGTCAGTGTTTAGCAGGGGCTGGGCTTTGGCTTGGGTGTGCATAATGACAGCCCCTCCCAATTGGGAGGGCATGAACATGGAGTCCAAAACCTCCTCCCGGTGGCTGTCGTGTTGTGGGAGGTAGGACAACGCATTGGCCAGGGAGTTAGCCTTCCCCGGGAAATAGTGGAGTGTGAAATTAAACTTAGAGAAGAAATTTGCCCAACAGAGCTGTTTAGCATTTAGGTTACGGGGTGTGCGGAGAACCTCAAGGTTCTTATGGTCGGTCCAGACCTCAAACAGGACCCTATCCCCCTCCAGCCAATGCCTTCATGTAGAGAGCGCTAATTTAATAGCCCCCACCTCTTTGTCCCAGACCAACCAATTGCATTCAGAGTCGGTGAACTTCCGAGAGACATAGGCAAGGGGGTGCAACTTCCTGTCCTCCCCCTCTTGCAAGATGGCACCACCCATAGCGACATTGGAGGCGTCCACTTGCATGATTAATTTTTTAAGTTCATTCCAATGTGCCAGCATGAGTTTGGATGTGCACAGAGCCTTTAAGCGGTCAAACACCTCCTGGCATTCGGGCGTCCACTCCAACTTTGCACCCGGCCGCTTACTGTCCGGGCCCTTCCCTTTAGTTTTTAACAGGTCCGTGAGTGGCAAGCTCACCTGGGCAAAGTTAGCCAGAAATTATCTGTAAAAGTTTGCAAAACCAAGGAATGCTTGGAACTGCCTCCTGGTTCGAGGGGGCTCCCACCCCACCACATCCCAGACCTTTGCTGACTAGGGTTGCCAGGTCCCTCCTGGTAACTGGTGGGAGATGAGGGGACTTACTAGGAGCAGGAGGGAGGCCCAGCTGATTTGCAGTGGCATGCCTATGTCACTACTCACGTGACCTGGAAGTGACATCATCATGTTGGGGATGTCAGGGTGATGCTCTGGTATTTGGGGGAAAAAAACTATGGTAAATTTGACTTCTGCCATAGAGTTCTTGCCCAAATACCAGAGTGTTGCCCTCATGGCCCTGACGTGATGACATCACTTATGGCTCATGTGGGCAGTGACGTAGACATGCTACTGCATGTCAGCTGGATCACCATCTTTTTTGGGATAAGTTCCACCTACTGGCCAGCTGATCAGTAGTGTGGCAGTGGGGCCTGGCAGCAGGGGCATGCCTCCACCAGGCACCAGTGTGGCAACCTTGCTTCCAACTTGTGGTGACCCTATGAATTAACATTCTCCAAAACATCCTGTTGTTAACAATTTTGCTCCAGTCTTGCAAACTGAGGACTGTGGCTTCATTGCTTGAATCTATCCATCTCATGTTGGGTCTTCCTGGAGTTCATATCAAGCTCCTAGTTTTTCCTCTGTTTTCTTATCAGGATCTTACAGATCAGTAGAGGGAGTCCTCTTTGTCCCAGCTTTATCTCTGTATGGATTTTAGTGACTTGCTCACTCTTCAACTGCTCATGATTCATTTGGATTTAGCCCTTTTGCCTTGGCAATCTGGTCAGAAACATCACCTGTACTGGCAAACTGTTTCCTCATCAAGTCTAGGCCCATTGTTCTGGCAGCCAGCTTTAATTGTATACATATACATACAAAACTGCCTTATACTGAATCAGACCACTGGTGTATCAAAGTCAGTATTGTCTATTCAGACTGGGAATGGCTGTCCAGGATTTCGGGTAGAGGTTTTTCACATCACGGATTACCTAATTTTTTAAACTAGAGATGTTGAGGATTGAACCTGCGACATTTTGCATACCATGCAATTGCTCTACCACTGAGCCATAGCCCCTCCTCTCAGTTCTTTGCAGTTGTAGTTTGGTGGATGTTCCCTAGGGCATACATAAGCAGGTACATTAGTGTTGGTGTCTTTTCTATTATATCTAGAACCATGCTGCTGGTGAATTGCCCCCCCAGTCGGAATAACGAGACAGACAACAGGCTGGAATTAAACAAGGGCCACTTTATTAACTATTTAACAGAACATTGCAGCAATAACCACTAAGCAAGCATGGAACAGGCAAGGCAGGCGTCACTTCCCTGACCAACCCCCTTGCCCTTAAAGGGCGGGTCACCCAGCTCCAGCCGTGAGCCATTTACTCTCTGGCTCGTGACCAGCAGCCCAGCAACTGGTTGCCTTCTAGGAGCGCCTACCCCTGAAGCCTTTCAACTTGCAGGGAGGAGCCTGCCATAAAAAGTTCCCAGTGGAGGTGATCACCATTCCCCACCCTGGACCCTGGAATCCGAAGGCAGTTCCTGATGACCGCCTGATCCCAAACGGGATATGCCGAAAGGTGCTCACCAGTTCCGTTTCTTGCTTGCATAAACCTGCCAAGTGACCAGACTAATTAAGTGCTCCCACAATAATTCCCTTAAAGCCACTGCCCTCAGTGCAAGGTAGGCGAAAACACCACTACCACGGCCGCCAATATGGGTAGAAGTGAAAAATTCCTACCTGGCCCCTACAAAACGACGACCAGCCAAAGCCTGCACTGATAACAGGGTGGGAGGGTGGGCGAGCACGCAGCAACTGACAAAAAGGCGGGAGCGGAGCCTGGCTCTATGAAGCAGCCGGCTCCGCCCCCTGCCCCGTCGGGACGCTAGCGTCCCAGCCGTTGCCGTCTCCGTTCCTCGGAGCGGCAAATGAGCCCCCGCCACCAGCGGCGTTTCCCGGTGTGCGGGAGCTCCGTTCTCACTTGGAGGTGGAAGGCAAAGAGTCAGTGGCAAAGAGTGGTAGGGTTAATGTGCACTGTTAATGAATGCATGATGGTAACTTGCCAAATGAGCTTGAGCTTTTTGCCAGCAACCCAAACTGTCCTCCAAATGATCAATTCCCTACTGATGATAAGCAAACAAGTCCTATATTTAATGAGTTGAGGACTAGTTTAATTATTCTTTTATTTAAAAATACGGAAATGCCCAATGAGGCCTTTGATGGTATGAGGGCACAGGTGATGTTGTTATTATTGGTTTTGGGGTTTTTTGTCCCCCGAAGGGGATTTTTTTTTTATTTGCATTTTCTAAGACTACAAACTACAACAGAAAAGGGGAGGGAAAACATCTAAAACCCCATGAGATGGAGATCTTCAATAATGCTTATATCTGTGATAGTCCATAAAAAGCTTTAAAAAGCATTGAGCATGATCTAATAGTCCCAATTCTGCATCAGCTTAACTATTTTCCCAATTCCAGTACCCTCCCCAAGTCATCTCATAAAATTAGGCTTTATATGGGCTTTCAAGGTCTCAGTCCTTATTTTTGCTTCTCTTTGCGGTCTCTCAGTTGGTAGCTTTGTTTGGGAGCAACCACCCCCTTTTCTGCATCAGAGTCCCCATCCGAGGATACAGAGTCCAATTCATCAATAGATTTGCTATCTTCTTCTTCTTCTTTCGTCTCCTCTTCTGGATCTTCCAGTTGCAGCCGCAAAAACTCTCGAGCTTTGAAAACAGAGTCATTTTTTTCTCTTCTTTCCTTTATCTTGAAAGTGACATCTTCGGGAATTAACCACCTGTATGCAATGCTATTTGTTTGTAAAAAAAGGATTAGTTCCTTATACTTCTGTCACTTTTTTCTTATCTCAAATGGAATGTCTTTTAGGATCCTTATGTTGTTGCCTCCGATTTTCAGGGGTGTATTTGCAGTCGCTTTTAAAATTAAATCTCTTAAATGTCTCTTTGAGAATCACACAACAATTTCCCCAGGCAAATTATTCTTCTTAATATACATGGAGAAAGCTCTATAGGCCACATCCATTTTGCTGAAGATATCTTCTGGTTTCAAATCCATCATTGGGGCCAATGCATCGCTTAGTAGTTGCTCTAGATTCTCATTAGGAGCTTCTGACACCCCTTGGAACCGGAGTACCATATTTGCTCTTTCCATTTGCAGCTGTAACAATTGTGTTTCCATTGAAGCTTGCTTCTTTTCTAGCACTTGCATCTTTTCCCCTGCTTTTGTAGAGCTGGAATCAAGTTCCTTTACTTTTTCAACCACCTGCTCTGTTTTCTTTGTGGTTTCTGCAAGTTGCAATTGCTGTGCTGCAAAATTCTGGTTCAGAGTTGTCAATTGCTGGTTGATGTTGGTCATCTGGTCCAGCAGAGAGCGTAGAGAATCTGCCAAAAGCCTAGGCAACTCTGTGGTCTCTTCCAGCCTTGGGCTCATGCCTCCTGGTGGTTTTGGTTTCTGTCCTTTGTCGAGTCATCTCCCCGCCATCTTTCTGTATTGTTTACTTTAACTGAAAGTTTGTAAAGTCTCTGAATGCTTCCAATGTGCTTTGACTTTGACTGGTAAGGTTCTTTAAGTTGGTTTTAATGCTTGATCTTCCACTCCTCCCTTGCTAATCTGCTTTAAAGTCTCTGCATGTGGGAGGGGGCATGTGGGAGGGGCCCCTCCCCCACTTGCTTCCCACGCTTCTGCCAAGGCGGGTGCTTCCCTTTTAAACCGCCGATTCTCCGCTTTTGAATTACTCACTGCTCCTTGCTTGTCTTACGACATCGCTTGTAATTGTCTGGTTGCATGATCTCCTCTGCTTGTCCTGGCCAGCGTCTCTAGGTCCATTCAGATGCACAGCGGCTGGACCACTGGGGCGAGGGAGTGCCTCAATTCTCCAGCATCTTGCTGGAGAAGAGGCAGCCCCCTCAGAAGCCCCTTGGCTGGGAGCCTTTTCCCCAAGGCTCCCAGGGAGCAGCGATTATTCGCCCCCCCAATCCGCTGGTGCACAGATCATGTCCTGGGAGCATCCCGAAGACATGTCTGCTTTCAAGCCGCCATTAACCGGAAGTCGATGTGGTTATTATTGGATGTAAATGATTCTGTTACTCTTTCTGTGACAAAATTTATAGGGACAATAATTAAATATCAGAAGAATAATACTAAGTAAGGAATTACTTTATTTTACATTATTTTCTGCTCAAGGTTATTGCTGTATGAGTAGTGCTAGATAGATAGATGATAGATGATGAATAGATGATAAGCAAATGGGGACATGAGCTGAACTAGCAGGTGCTCAAATATCTCTAGTTTTATTATGTGTAATTTTAAATCTATTTGATTGTTGAGTGGATTTTTTCTAACACATATTTCTATAGTCTTGTGCCTTCAGAATGGAGTAAGAATATCTGGATCAAGGTGCTGCTGTTTTTGTTAGATTTAATGGCAGCGTTCGATACGGTTGATTGCGAACTTTTGACCCACCGCCTTGCCGACGTAAGAATTCAGGGAATTGCCTTGAAATGGTTTTCCTCCTTTCTCTATGGTCGGAGACAGAGGGTGGTGCTGGGCAAGAGGGCCTCCCCACGGTACCCACTAGAATGTGGAGTGCTGCAGGGGGTGATCCACTCACCACTGTTATTCAACATCTATATGTGCCCCCTCGCCCAGTTAGTCAGGAGTTATGGTCTGGGTTGCCATCAGTATGCTAATGACATTCAGCTCTATCTGTTAATGGACAGTCACCCGTCATCCATTCCTGGAAATCTGGTTGATGCTTTGAATGCTGTGGCTGGATGGTTGTGGCGGAGTCAACTGAAGTTAAATCCATCAAATACAGAGGTCCTGTAGCTGGGTTATGGGGGTATGGAGGTGGGCATGAGGCTTTCTACACTGGAAGGGGCACCTTTGGTGCCGGCCCAGTCAGTGAAGAGCCTGGGAGTAATGCTGGATTCCTCCTTATCTGTGAAGGCCCAGGTTGTTGCAGTTGCCAGATCTGCATTCTTCCATCTTAGGCAGATCAGGCTACTGAAGCCCTATTTCCCCCCCCCAAGAGTTAGCTACAGTGACCCATGCAATGGTCACTTTCAGGCTTGATTACTGCAACTCACTCTATGCAGGCTTACCCCTGATGCTGATCTGAAAATTACAGCTGGTACAAAATGCGATAGTGTGCCTGCTGATGTCGATGCCTGTGCAGGCTCATGTTTGGCATGTGTTTTGTCAGCTGCATTGGTTGCCAGTGATCCACTTCAAGGTGTTGGTAATCACCTGCAAAGCTTTATATGGCCTGGGACCAACATACCTAAGGGACCACTTCTTCTCATATATGCCTTGAAGAGCGTTATGCTCTGAGAGTCAACATCTCCTGGCAATCCCTGGCCCAAAGGAAGTCTGCCTAGCCTTGACCAGGGCCAGGGCTTTTTCTGCCCTGGCCCCACCTGGTGGAACATGTTCCCTACTAAGATCAGGGCCCTGCGGGATCTTATTCAATTCCGTTGGGCCTGCAAGACAGAGCTGTTCTGCCAGGCTTTTGGTTGAGGTAGCAGGCATCCACACATGGCCCCCCGAGGTTGCTGTCTCTCACCCACTGATAACTGGCCATACCTACTTACATCAACGGGCTGGACTCGCCCTACAGCAAGCTATGATTATTAATTTTATATGCTTATAATGTGTTCTAAAATGTTATTGTATTTATGGAAATGTTGTAACCCAACCTGAGCCCGTTTATGGGATGGGTGGGATATAAATTAAAAAAAAAATAAACAAATAACTAAACAAGATACAAACTGGATAAATTTGTACCTCCACTCTACATAAGAACATAAGAGAAGCCAATGTTGAATCAGGCCAATGGCCCATCTAGTCCAACACTCTGTCATACAGCGGCCAAAATATACCAGGTGCCATCAGGAGGTCCAGCAGTGGGGCCAGGGCACCAGAAGCCCTCCCACTGCTGCCCCCTTCAGCACCAAGAATAGAGTGCATCACCTGCCCCAGACCGAGAGCTCCCATCTATACCCTGTGGCTAATAGCCACTGATGGACTTCTGCTCCATATGTTTATCTAATTCCCTCTTGAAACTGTCCATGCTTGCAGCTGCCACCACCTCCTGTGGCAGTGAATTCCATATGTTAATCACTCTTTGGGTGAAGAAGTATTTCCTTTTATCTGTTCTAACCCGACTGCTCAGCAATTTCATGGAGTGCCCACGGATTCTTGTATTGTGAGAAAGGGAGAAAAGTACTTCTTTCTCAACCTGCTCAATCCCATTCATAATCTTCTAAACCTCGATCATGTCACCTCTCAGCCGTCGTTTCTCCAAGCTAAAGAGCCTCAAGCATTTTAACCTTTCTTCATAGGGAAGGTGTTCTCTGTACACTGCCTGCAAATTCAGTGGTTCAGGTTGCCCCAATAGTGTACGCATTCCTACCCCCTTTCTTGGTCATAGATAGCATTTAAAGCATGTGTGTATGTTTGTGTGTGTGTGTTTCAGTTGAGGATTCTGTTTGGAAGACAATATATTAGCTTTTAGCAGATTCTGAAATAATAGTTTCAGGTTGTTTGCTGTGCTCATCACACTGTGAGGAAAATCAATAAGGCTGACTCTGCCATTTGTTTTCTTTTCAAAAGAATAAAGATTAAAATATATTCATATAGCATGCCAGAAAACAGTAGGGTGCTGTATGTCAAGCAGTTATAGGTGTTTTTTTCTGTATCAGACAAATGTTTGTTTTTACCCAAACTCACTTTAAATCCTATGGATAAAATGTTTTGAACAAACTTTGCATTCTGACTATTTGCTACTGTTACATAAAATGTTTTAAAGAAGGGTGTGGGCACAGATGGAGAATTAGAGGAAGGACTTTGGGGCTGAAATTTACTGTATGACACCTTTACAGGTATTATAATTAGTGATTGTATGTGTATAGTCTTTATTTCCCCGAAGTGGCACCACAAATGCTTTCATAGATTTCATTAATTTCAAAGCACAGCATTTCATAGCAATTCAAATTCATACTGAAACATATTTCTATACAACATAGCAATTTCAAAAGTATTTTGGTCTGATATTCCTCAGAGGATATCCCAGTCATTGCTTATATTGATTTCCATTGTGTAATCCAACTTGAGACTCAGTGAGAAAGGTGGACTATAAATAATCTAAAGAAAATAAATAAATCAAAGGAAACGTTACTATCACAGAGGGTTTCATTCTTTAAGAAGGTACAGGACTATGCCCATGATTTCCAGTAACAGGGAAAAGTTTTCTAGAAACAAGTACATATAGCATCAATACGATTTTCTTCTGAAGTTGTGCTCTATGCACTTCCATTTCCAGAGGCAAGATGGGTAGCTTAGGCCACTAGGAATGTGCAACTGGAAATTTATGAGTGTAAAACCAAACCTAAGCTACAACTATTCATTAATATAGCAAATACTCAAAATCTAAATAGAATTATTACCATCATTCTGTGCCAGTCAGAAACTTTCTGAGCTGATGGTTGTCCTAGTACCTCACTGTCTGTTTTCATTACTGTGAGAAGCATAATATAGGAGGGCCAGTGAAGAACTAAGCAACAGACTTTGCCTGGCAGGGATGCTATCCAACCAAAACAGTTAGCAAATCTTCCTACCTCAGTCAGTGTTTCTATGCTCAGGGTTTCTGATTTCTATAATTACATCATCTTGCTTACTTTAAGCTGGCTTTCTGATCCTATGTAAGTAAGGGATTTATATTTTTTGAACTATATGGCTGGGAGATGAGCTTGCCTACTGGGCTTTCCTTGTACATGCTGCACGGCAGGGCATTGGTAAAAGTAAAGAGGCAAAGGCTATGAATGGCCACAGGCTACATTTGTCTCCCCTTCAGCAAATGTCTGTTTGCAGGTGAAAGCCTGCCTGCAGCTGGAGAACCAGGCAGAAGTTTTCTTTATACACTGGCAGATAGGCAGAAAATAGGTGGGCAAATGGACATATCACAAACCGTGCAAGTTTTTGGTTTCTTCAAGAAGGCCTTTGGTTGAGGTGGTGGGCATCCAGTAGAAACATCTCAGCCTCCCCTGCTGAAGACACCATCTCCATGCGGCCTGGATTGAACCAACTCAGACTCCAGTGGCACCAGTATCAGTGCAGATTGTTTTTAAATGTTGTTTTAATGTTTTAATTAACTTTTTATTATTATGTTTTGTGTTGCTGAATGGCATAACTATTGCTGTGATTCTCCCTGAACTGATTTGCAAGGAGGGTGGACTATAAATTTGAATAAATACATAAAGGTGAAGACTTGCTTTTATGTCTGCCTTTGTCACATGAAGATTGCAATTTTTCTGTTCTTCAACCCAGACCATTTGTGGCCTGTCTTCAACACACCCTGAACAATTTGTACACTAGAGGCCTTCAACCCACACTTGAAATGGCATTTTTCCCACTGCTCTCCCTCCCTTTTCTGTTTTTAGCATGTAGCCCAATGAAGAACTCCAGATCAAGCAAAAGCTTTCATATTGTTTTGTGATAGTTTTTAGCTTGGCTTTTTCCGTGGATCAATGTGACAACCTGCAATCTCTGATTTTTTTTTCATGGTCCTAACAAAGGTCCTAACAAAGGATATGACATGACTTTTGTATTTGGATTATTCTGTGTACCAGTATGTCTCTCTTCAGTCTCACATCGGTTTTTTTTCCTGACAGTTAAGTCATTGTTTCTCTTATTTGTTTTGAAGGCTTTCTTTTAGGTATTCTGGAATACGCATGTGTTGAAAAGTATTTAAGCCACCTTATAAGTAGTCATAATATACATAGTTTTAATAAATACAAACCTGGATGCCAAGGTAGATTTCATGGTGCCAGACCCACGTGTCAGAATAGGATCTGTGCTTGATTTGCTGTGAAGTGGAGGGTGTGCAGTCCAGATAAAATGCTCTGCTATTCTTTGAACCAGTACAATTTGAGGTACCACTACACTGTGCCAAACTGCCAGAGTGGCCTGAGAGAGAAGAAAAATCTGGGTGGGTTTAAACAGATTAATGTGGAGAAGAGAAGCATGAACAACTCCCTTTTTTACCTGCCTCTAGTGTGCTTGAAGTATAAAAACGTTTAATAGAATTTTAATTTCTTAGCAGATCTGTTTTTTCTTATTAGAAAATATTTGTAACTGAAATGCATCCAGTAACATTTATTATGGAGCTAATCAGTTATTTGCAGAGAAGAGCAGAAAAGGGTAAGAGTCCAGTAGCACTTTAAAGACTAACAAAATTTGTGGTAAGGTATGAGCTTTCCTGAGTCACTGAACACTTCTTCAGAAGAAAGACTCATGAAAGCCCATACCTTACCACAAATTTTGTTAGTCTTTAAAGTGCTACTGGACTCTTACCCTTTTCTACTGCTACATACAGACTAACACAGCTACCCATCTTGATCTTTGTAGAGAAGAGGTAAGCTAATGTACTGTGGTCACCTTTTTGAAAGGATCACAAAATTTCCCCAAAGGACAAAATAAGGCCAGTGAATTTACTTGAGTTAAGGACAAGAAAATAGGAACAATTAGAATATATGATATTCACCACTGTTTTAATGATTATGAGGTTAAAGAAAAGAATGGAAGAAAACAATATATACATGAAATTTACATTACTTACATTTCACAGCAGGATAAGGAATAATTATTTTAAAATATGAGTTGTTCCTGAACTGGTATTTCACAGTTGACTTCAATGGCTGTGGTAATTTTATAATGAATCCTAATAGTATTATAGTCACAATATCAGCATGTCTTACAAATAAGAGTGTGAAAATAATTTTCTTTCTTGTATATTCTTGTGTATTTCTTTCTTGTATAAAACTCTTATGTTTTTATGCATAGAAACACATACATATGGAGCAATGTTAAGGATCCTTTCCTAAAAGTAAGCCCCACTGAGTAGACTTCAGTAGGATTCTAATTAGACCCATTTAGGACTGCACTGACAGACTATACTGTCACTCTATGAGAGCAGTCCCAAGGCTAGCCTGTAAAGCCCTTAGCCCCATGCTGATGTAAATCAGAGATAAATTGGCATAGCAACCCACTGGCACTATACCAGTAAAGTAGCTGTATTAGTGTAGGAACCAGTGGCATGGGATTACCAAAAATGTGCTGGGAAGTAATGAGACTTATCAGCTTTAAGAACAGCAGTCACTCATGTACTGGTGTGATGTAGGGTTGCCACAATCCAGATGGGACTTGAGATCTCCCAGAATTACAACTGATCTCCAGACTACAGAAAATTGCTGCTTTAGAAGGTGGGTTCTTTGGCATTATATCCCAGTGAGGTCCTTCCCCTTCCCAGATCCCTCCCTTCCCAGGCTACAGTTCCAAATCTCCATGGATTTCCCAACCCACAGTTGGCAACCCTAGTGATGTTATACAATCATGAAAAACTGGTATAACGATTCCCATTGAACCCAATGAAAATGGGGAAAAAACACCACAAAAGCTTTCCACATGCCTTCTCCAATGCCTAGTCAGGCACAGTGCAGCTAAGAATACCAGCTAAGTCTGCAGCCAATAAAAATGCATGATCAATGCCATCCTAAGTAGAGTTGCATACTTCTAAGGCCATTGAATTCAATAGAAAGGTGTGATTCTGCTTAGGATAGCAATGTTAAGCACTCTATAAATTCCAGCCAGAACACCCAAATCTCAGATTATGGAATGGGACTGCATTTCTTTAACCTGGACGTCATACACATTTAGAATGCACACAGGAAGACTTTGGTGATGGGAACTCTACAGAAAAATGATTTACAGGAAAAGGTAGTATTTTGCACAACTGTGTCACCACAATTACTATTTTATTATTATTATTTATTTGAATTTTAAGCAGCCCTTCCCTGCAAGCAATAAATAATAACAATAAAATTCAATACGATAGCACACTACAGAATACAAGACTATCAAAATTAAAAATTAAAAACCCATGATAACAATTAATACATAAGATAGTTAGCTCAGGATGGCAGAAAATAGTTTAAGGATAAAATTTCCACAGGCCACCTGGGGGGAATATGGGAATGGGGGTGGGGGAGTGTCATGGCTCAAGCGGAGTGTCACCTGATGCTGCCACCACTCTGGTTCCAGGCTCCTCTGAGAAGGCCCAGAGCACCCTCCTAAGCCTTTAGACCTCCCTTTTAGCCAAAATGAGTGTGAGGATCAGGCAGAGTGAACAATGAAAACAGTTTATTTTATAGGAAGTCAAACAAACAAGGTGCAGGAATAATAACAGTAAGTGGGTGAAAAGAAAAGAAATCAAATGCCCTAACACATCTAAATATACTGTCCCTAGCTCACTATCTCAAGTGGCCTTAGACTACTCACCCTTCTCTCAGGATGAGGGCTACTTCCCCACAGCAGCCTTCATTCTGGTACTGTTCCCTGGGAAGAAGAACAGCTTCTCCTCTTGCACCAGTTCTTTTATTCCCCTGCCCTCTTCTTCCCTATTGGCCAAAATTGATGCTGAAACTTTCCAAGGCCTTCTGGGGTTTGTAGGCCCAGCCTCCCATATTTTTATTTATTTATTTATTTATTTGATTTATATCCCGTCCTTCCACATGGGCCCAGGGCGGCGAACAAGAGGCATAATGCCATACATCAACATTAAAACACCGAGGCAAATCCAAGAATAAATACTAAAACCATAAATAAGCTATTAAGACTAAAACAATTACAACAGCGGTCACCATTCTGCTCTCTAATACATTCATTTATCACTGCACCCATAATATCCTGTGAGATTGGAAACCCGTGCCAGGTCCAGTAAGCCTCGAGATGTCAATGTCATGATGGTAATGATGGTGGTGGAGGTGGTGGTGGCCCCTACTCGAAAGTCTGGCGGAAGAGCTCTGTCTTGCAGGTCCTGTGGAACTGCATAAGGTCCAGCAGGGCCCTGGTCTCTTCTGGGAGCTCATTCCACCAGGTGGGGGCCGCCACCAAAAAGGCCCTGGCCCTAGTCGCAGCACAAGCTCCCTGGGCTTATTAGGCCTTGCTTGCATAGCCCAGAACATGACAGGGAGTATGAGAGTGCCAGACCTCAGACTGTATAGTTGCTGTCCTCAACTGAATGCCTGGCAGAACATCTCTGCCTTACAAGCCCTGCAGAAAGTTAATAGATCCTGCAGGGCGCAGGAAGGCCTTCACCTTCATGGTCACCTATTACCTTCAGATAGTAGAGAAGTACTCCAAGATTTCTCCATTTGATAGGTCAATATGAACCTTTAGGCATCTTGGTCTCAGACCACTCAGGGTTTTATGATGGTCTTTCTCTTCAGAAGCTTCTGCCACTGGGCTCTGCACTGTACCCTCCAAAAATTGCTGCCCACCACCAGCAGACTCATAGTAATTCAATCTTGGCTCCACCAATAGACAACTGTTGTGTATTGAGAGCTTTGAGTGAACACTCATTGTTCAGAAGGTTCCTGGCAGCTACATTCGGATTGGCCGCCCTTGCCAAACTGGTCATTCAGGTAATGTCAGATTGAAGCATACCTTGCAAATAGGGTTCCAAGTGCCTAACTACTTATTGGGTTATTTGTATTTTGTGAATGTGTTTTGGGGCTGGGGTTTCTGTATATATTTGTGGCTCACTGTGTGTGTTGTTGTTGAATAACTAAATAAAGAGCTTTGCTGAAACCTCAGTAGCTTCATGAACCCACTACTTAACACTGACGATGAAGGTAGGATTCAGACAAAGAACCTAGGAAGAGATCCAGCTGAATCACCTTACCAACTGCTGGATTATTCAGCATGGCTGTGAAGGGCCACTTTGAACTGTTCGAGGCCACCACTGGCCGTATCTGCATTTGCATTTTAAATCAGTTGTGTGCTGCTGTGACAGCGTCTTTCTCTATGCTTGTTCGAAGAGTTGTTTGGAGAAGATTCTTTTAAAGCAGTGCAGAGGTGCAATGACAGTGGAGCCACCCCAAGAGGGCAATAAACAGATGTGGACATGTGAAACTATGCTAGCATAGTTGAGGTGTGAAAACGACACCAAATGTGAACAGCTTTTTTGAAGACAGAGTCAAAAGGTGGGGACACTGGTGGGAAAGACTAATGCAGATATGGCCACTGAAGACTGGGATGCATATATTTCCTGATTCCAGTTCTACCTTACCACAAATGAGATCACTGATCATGAGATCATCAAGGCCACATTCCTCAGCCTCTGTGGGTGCCCCACCTTTGAGACGGCTCTAGTTCTCATGGCACCACAGGACCTTGTCGCCATATCCTTCGACATGCTCAAGGGCAAACTGAAAGACCACTTCTCACCTTGTTCCTCCAAAATCACCTGCCAGCACGCCTTCTACGAAAAGGACCAGGCATCAGGAGAGTTGATCACCGCCAAGAAGTTCCACAACTACCTGTACAGCCAGAGTTTCGTCATCACCATGAACCACAAATCGCTGCTGAGGATCTTCATGCCAGACTGGCAGACACCACAGATCCTGTCTCCCAGATGCTGCAGTGGACTGTCTTCCTGTTGGGATACTCCTACGAATGCCAGCACCATCCAGGCAAGTCCTTGGGCCATGTTGATGCCCTCAGCCACCTCCCACTTCCCAATCCAGCTCTCAACCCATCTTCTGCTCACCACATCCTCCTGCTTTAGGATCTCCCACAGCTGTCTCTCTGTGCCTCCAATGTCGCCACACACTCAGTTAAGGAGTGCACCTGGCCCGTGTTCTGAACTGGGGGTGGAGGGGGTGGCCAGTGGGTCACATGGCCAAGGAGTTTCATCCTTACATCTCCTGGAACCATGACCTGTCAGTACACAAAGGCTGCCTGCTCTGGGGGAACCAAGTTGTCTGCCCAGGCTGCATCAGCAAGTACTCAAGGCACTCCATGTCGGCCACCCGGACATCATGTGCATGAAGGCACTCACCTGTAGCTACGTTTGGTGGCCCGGCATGGATAAAGCAATTGAGGAGTGGGTCCGTGCCTGCCAGCCTTGCCAAGAATCATGGCCGTCCCCACCACAGGCTCCAGTGCAACCGTGGGAGACAACACGCACTCTGTGGTTGAGTCTCCACAGAGATTTTGCTGGACCATTCCAGTGACAGGCTTTCCTGATCACCGTGGACTCCTATTCCCAATGGCTGGAAGTTGTTCTGGTATCCACCATGTCATCCGCCATCATCATCTTCGCTATGCATGGGCTCCCCCACACCATCGTGTCAAACAACAGGGCTCAGTTCACATTGGTGGAGTTCCAGCGGTTTCTGGCTGAAACCAGAAATGACAACATCATTCAGCACGTCATGTCTGCTTCATTCCACCCCTTGACCAATGGGCAAGCCAAGAGGATGGTGCAAAAAAATGACTGACAGTCTCTGCTGGATAACCCAGGGAGACTGGCACACCCAACTGGCTGCTTTCTTGTTTCAACACCAATAATCAATGAGTTTAATAACAGTAAGACACATAAAGTACTCAGAACAAATTTTCCAGAAACAACAGGCAAAGTTGATCACAGGTAGAAATTCACAGGTGGAGTTTTTCCACAAACAATTTGTAATAAATTCAAAAAAGTCCTTGAACTGTAAGGATGTAGTAGTGTCTTTGCCAGCTTTACCAGTGAATTTCTACCTGTTGTTTCTGGAAAAATTTGTTCTGAATACTTTATATGTCTTACTATTATTAGTGATTACTGGTGTTAAAATTTGGGCACATGATTTTTTTTCTTGTTTTCATATATTGCTTTGCCACTGCCTTTCATCATGTATCTGCTTTTTTGTTTCAGCTGCACATCACGCCCCAGTGGAGCTCCTGATGAACTGGCAGCTCAGCACACAGCTTGACAGGTTGTATCCAGACCTGTCTCCAGCAGCAGCCTGACTTGGCAAGAGAGGTGAGAGCATTCCAGCCAGGAGACATGATCTACACCCAGAACTACAGTGAGAACTTGGCCTGGGTCACCACAAAGGTATCCAGGGCCACAGGGCTGCTGTCCTACGAGGTAACCACCCCTAGTGACCAGGACCTGCAGCGTCACCTGGATCAACTTTGGTGCAGATGGCCAGAGAGGGTGGTAGCATCTGGAAGCAGCCCAACAGCAAGTGTTCCTGAGCCTGTGACTGCACCTGACATGCAAGGGACAGTTCCACAGCAGGTTCTGGATGACCCCACAACTCAGCTGTCAGACACAAGTGATGCTAGGGTTTGTAATCGGGTACAACCCTGTCTTGAAGGGAGGGGTGTTGTGTATTGGGAGCTTCAAGTGAACACTCATTGTTTGAGAAGTTCCTGGCAGCTACATTCAGATTGGCTGCCCTTGCCAAGCTGGCCAATTGGGTAAGATCAGATTGAAACATGCCTTGCAAATAGGGTTCCAAGTGCCTAACTGCTTATTGGGTTATTTGTATTTTGTGAGTGTGTTTTGGGGCTGGAGCTTCTGTATATAGCTGTGGCTCGCGGCCTGTGTTGTTGTTGTTGAGTAACTAAATAAAGAGCTATGCTGAAACCACGATAGTCTCATGAACCCATTACTTAACATACAATAATGGATTCTAGCAATCAAATCCTAGAACTCAAAAATTTTGGTATCTAAGCATGGCAATTAAATATAGGACAATTAAAGCAAAGACAAACAGATTAAAAAACAGTTTTTACTCGAGAGCCATCATTGCCTTAAATGCTGTATGAAATTGGATTTGGGTGACATTAGTGGTTCAGTTGCTATGTGAACTTTAAGGGAGCTATGAAGCAGTTGTAAATGGCTGTGTGAGTGCATATGACTATTGCTGTAGATCATTGAGAGGGTTGTAGATCACCAAGAGGATTGCAGTTTAATTTCATTGTACTATGTACAATGACAATAAAGTATATTATTATTATTGTTATTGTTATTATTATTATTACTTGCTCACATCCAAAGCTGGCCATGCTTTGATACCCAAATTTTGAGCTCTAGAATTGGCCTTCCTAGAATATATTATTGTCTAACTTGGAAAGAAATATAAGAGAAATGCATAGCAAACAAACAGTTCTACTGACAGAACAAAGTTTGAGTCCAGTAGCACCTTTAAGATGAACAAAGTTTAATAGTGGGTATATACTTCTTCAGATACATTGAAACAGACTTTCTCAAGCCTTACATAGGCTTGAGGATATGTGTGTGTGGGGGGGGTTAGTTGTCAGGAAGGACTAATTAGAGTCAAGATGCATGGGTAACTGGCTGATAAGTATAGCTAAGATTGGATTGAAGCCGTTGGTAAGACCTGTGAATAGCAGCAAATTAGCATATAAATACAAGAATTAACAAACAGATGTGAGAACTAAGTTTGTGTCCAGTGGCACCTTTAAGACCAACAAAGTTTAATTCTGGGTATAAATGAGAACTGAGTGACTTATCATGTGTAATGAGGAAAGTATCTCACTAAACATGCTTAGTCACTCAGTTCTTGTTTATTATACCCAGAACTAAACTTGTTGGTATTAAAGGTGCCACTGGACTCAAACTTTGTTCTATTGCTTCAGACCAACATGTCTACCCATCTTAAGTTCTCCTGACATTCTATGTCATTTATATGTGTTTGAGAATGCTCAGGAAATAGTACTGGTACTGATTAATTTTTACCTTGACTAATGGTCATGTAAGGAAAGGATACTGCATTGTTTACTGACAGTATGTTTTTCAGAGAATCAAACATTTTAATTAGGAAAAATCTCTTCATGTAATTGCCATGGCACAAATTATCACATATTATCATGTTGCAAAACCTGCTGGGATAGTTAACTTACCTCATGAGGCTGATTAGACCCCCTCAGAGGTTTAAATGTAGATCAAAAACCTTTCCCCTCCCAACTGAGCATCTGCAAGCAATCTCCAGAGCAATCCTCAGTGTTCCTTTGTAGTAGGAGGCATAATCAACTCTTGACTCTGAATCTCAAACTGAATGATCTCATTTGATTATGACCCGATGACAAGGTTCTATTTAGTGAAACTATCTAGTGAGAACTGAAGATCAGCTGCTTATTTTAAAACATTGATTTGAATGATAATGATAATGATAATGAATGCACTTTACAAAGAAACTTATGTCTCCTGCTAGGACTTTTGCTTAGTTCAAAAAGTCATCATTATTTGGTGTCCTTATGATCTCCTTTGGCTTGTTTTTAGACAACACACACATTTTGACAAGGGATATCTTGTAACAACTGACCAAAACACACATAAGGAGACAATACTGCTTTTTCCAAAACACTGGCTGGGAGTTTTGATATGAAAATGTGTTTGAGAAATTGCCAGTACAATTATGCATCCATCTGATAATAGTACAAGCAAATTATTATTTATTCCCTAGAGTTTACATCAGGGATCCAAACATATGCAATTGCATCAACAATGCTATTAATTACTGTGTCATTCTTCTCATTTCCATTGTTTCATTTGATTGAGAGTTGTATTCTGGTTTTTTTTGAGTCTTTTTTCAATGGACATGATTGACAGATGTATTAAATGCTGTCTGAATGATGGCTTATTATTAAGGCACTCACAGCTTTTGATTAATATCATCTTGAGAACTATTGTATCTGCTGGCAATAAGAGTGCTAAAGGCAGAAGCCTCATGGCATTAATGTATTATTAGGCTATAGATGTAAGAGATACTGGTGATTTTCTTTTTTTAATCAAGATTCCACATATTTTGCTCCCAGTTCCTTGGCACTGCCACTTTGATAGAATTATCATTATATTCTTTTCATATTTTCCCCTCAAAGATGCCTTATTGTAAGCAGCCTTGAACTACAAGGAAAGGCAGGGTTAAAATGTTTTAATACATGAGTGTATGATTCTTGAAGTAAGGGGGAGCATCACTCATTTTTCTTAAATTTAGGTCTTGGATTTATCAAATCACATCAGAAGATGGTCAATTCCTCAAGCAATCCCCCCCCTCTTATGGAAGATGTCTGGCAGATCTGCTCAAGTTGAAGACTTACCTTAACTATTGAGAGCTGAAGATGAAATTGTGACTGGCTACACTAATGGATTTCTTCAAAGGAGGATTTTTGTTGCTAATATGCTGGATCCAGCTCCTAGTTTGATATAATTGATTAACCTCATGTGACTGGTAATGTTTCAGATTATTAGAAGTATTTCGACTATAATATATTAGGGGAAAACCATCATGATAGAGGCTTGGAGTTCTGAGTTTGGAGTTCATAAACATGTATGTGTTGGGGAGGGATTTCTGTACATAGTAATGGGCTTGAGACCTGATTTCAATATGGGCTGCAGTACAAGGGCAGGAGAGTTTAACCTTGCAAATTTTCAGACTCGATGCAAATTTTCAGACTTGATGCAATCCCAGAAGGATTGTTGGCCCCACTGAGCAAAGATACAGACAACATACAGACTCTCTGTATACTTACCCAGGTAGGTAAAATAGGTCTACATGCCTGTTTGATGACAAGAAAAAGATGCAGGGAAAGGGTTAAGCCACACTTCACCTGTACTGTGGTCTCTACCTAAATCATACCCCTTAAATGGATGTTATTTACAAAGAAACCTACTTGGGCACATTGAATGTGGAACTTCCTGGTACTGAGTCAGACCACTGATCTACCAAACTCAGCTTTGGGACCAATGCAGGGACTGAACTTGAGGCCTTCTATATGCAAAGGTGATGCTGTACCACTGAACCATAAGGCCCTCTCTTCTGGATGTGAATTCTATAATTGCAGGATTTTCAGACCTGTAAACCAACATTAAAAATCAAATTGTACTTTAGTCAAAAGGCATGGCAAAAATTAATATCACAACAAATATATATCATATCTTTGCCACAGACAGATGTCAAAACTTTTTACAAGTTCTGTTACTTTCAGCTATGCTCCTTTACACTTAAAAGATAACTAGTTTTATATTTGTTTTCAGATATTAGGAAGTAATTGTAATTTTGGATGTCTGGTCATACAGAATAAAGCTGGTGTATTAAGCTATCAGCTGGATTGTCTGGTACACTGGCTTAGTAGAAAATGAACTGTCAAGGCATTCTGGGCACATGTTTTGGTTTTTCAAGATATCCTGATTGCAGATCCTTGTAACATTAATTCAAAATACTTCTTGCACAGATTTTAATAAAAAACTATAGTTACTGTTGGGATATTTAGGCTGAGTTGCAAGCATGAAGCATTAAAATGTGCACTTTTGAAAAACATCAAGCTATTTCTGTTAATATTGTATAAAGCAAGAACTAGCACTACATTTTAGATCAGAGAACGCTTATACGATAGGAGGGTGCAGGAAAAACAAAATACAGGAAAACATTACATATGTTACAGCAGAGTTTGGAACACTTAAACCCATCAATATCATTAAGTACTGTCTAACTAGAGATCTTAAATACATATATGAAAATTTTAAAAACTCCTCATATGATACCCAAGCCTCTGCATTTCTGCCTTTTTACAGTGGGTTCTTCTGAGGCTTTATTTATTTATATTTATTTATATATTCGATTTCTATACCGCTCAGACCCCCCCAAGGGGTCTCAGAGCGGTTTACACAATTTATCATTGCCTAACTAGGGCCACAATCATATAGGGAAGGGACCTCCTACCAGCACCCGAGCAGGGCTTCTTCTTGTCTTTCTTGTTCCGGCGGGGCTTCAGGCGGCTGTGCTTCAGCCTTTGATGTCCTGGGGCCCCTGGCGTCGATCTCTTTTTCCTGGGCCAGGAGGCTTCCCGCGGCAGGTCTGTCTTTTGACGCGCAGGCCCCGTGTAGGCTCTGGCTTCTGGTTAACGTCCCAGGGGCTCCGCCGCACCACATCATCACGCTGCCTGCGCCTCGTAGCTCCGCCTACCGCCAGGATCAGTTGTCGGCGTTGCTTCTGCCTGCCGCTGCTGCTGCCATTGCCACTGTTGCCGCCTGCTGCTTGAAGTCACTGCTACACCCCCCTGGAAGGGAGGGTGCCCCCGCCACCTACAGGCAGGTACCCATTGATCTACTCGCAGGTGCTTTCGAACCGCTGGGTGGGCGGGAGCTGGGACTGGGACCGGGAGCTCACCCCGGTCGCGGTGGGACTCGAACAGCCACAGTGGCTGTTCGCTTGATGTTATAGCAGGTGATTTACTACCTGTGCCACTGCTCCCTAATCGCAGCTTCTGAGAATAGATATATAGATATTTTTGATTTTGTATATTGTCTCAATATTGCTAGTCTCCAAGAATGCATTTAGTTGCCATAAGTATTGGAGGGATTTTGTTTTGTTTCCATTAATCTACAGCATTCTTCAGAGCTGGAAAGTCCACTGCATATTATAAACATTTATTTTTTGCACTGGGGGTTCAGTCTTTTTGCTTTTGTGGTCTACTGGGAGGCCAGCCACTATAACATTAGAAGACATGATAATAATAATATCTTATTCTACACTTACTTTGGGGAGTACCAGGACAGCACACAGGTTACACTGCAACACAGTGACTGGTCATCCTGTCCAAGAAAAATTAGTGCCCCCTGTTTAGGATCACCTATACCACATCACTCTGACTTGGATTTAAAACAAGTGAAACAGCAAGCATATTTTGTTTTGGTTCCTGACTTTCCCCATCTCACCTGAAATCAACCTAGTATCAGTTCCTCCATAATATTTAAGGAATCTCAGAGAATCTGAAATATTTAAGAAGTGCAACTTTTCAGTGATCACTGCAGACTTGATGTGAGAGGACTTTAGCTCACCTGCCCCCTACACTACCAACAGGGACCTGTGCATAATGAGTAGCTGCTATTTCACAGCATGTGTCACATGATGAGACAAGCTAAATTTGGAGGGGCGGGGAAGGTTACCTGTAATGGCACATTCTTGTGTCCTGATTATAATCAGGAACAGACTGAGTTGCTGTCATAACTTTGAAAAAGAATGGTTTTTAAATTTATTTCAGACAGGCATACCTTGCTTTTTGACATCCCATAGACGCAAGTTGGCTTGGAGTAAAATTACTACATAAAACAGTCACAATAAAATCCCCCACATTAAAAATACAAGAGCATAAAAACAGAATGGTGAAACCAACTAACAAGAAGAATAAAAGTATAGGATTCCATGATTATTTTTTATCTCATAAAAGGTTTGGAAACTGGTCTGCTTTGACTGCCTACCTAAAAGAAGGAATCAGAAGCCTGTTTATTTTCCATTGTTTCAAAAAGAAATTTCTTCACTAAAAATATCTCTAATGCATTAAACCATCTTATGGAGGCTGCAAGTATCTGTAAATTCCCTTTCTTAAAGGAAGCTTCCAAGAGCAGCCGTGTTAATAAACAAACAAATAAACTCTGAGCACAAGCATATAATGCCTGGGGGGGTGTCATTCTGGGTTAGGTCCAGCTAATAGGATATATGATAGGACAGGATGGGATAGGATAAGTCTGTCCTAAGGCAATACTCCAAAAGGTCTGAAAAACACCAGATCCCTGGGTATTAAACCAAAGAATATCTTCAATGCAAATCCTGGGGCTTGGAATTCAAGAAAAGTGAGATTAACAGAAGCACAATTGGGCTGCTTTTACCCTTGGTTAATTTCTCCCCTTTAAAAACTTTTATTGTTCTATCATTGAAAATGCTGGGACATCATGACACGCAAAAGAGTGAGTATTAAATGTCATTACACGATTAATATGCAAATTGAGGTTCTATACCTATGTCTTTTCATTCTTGATTATTTAACTACAAAAATAACCGTCAGTTGATTCTGTTTTTAAAGCTGATTAATAGTCTCCTGTTTCTCCTGTCTTTAAACTCAGTTTTATAGAAGCAGTCTGACAAACTTCATTATTTATCACAAATTAATGAACCTGAGATGTTCTCATAATCACTTATGTGAATGAAAATCAACATTATACCTTAGTATGGTTTGTTAGAAAAATCTGCTTTTTATCACTCTGTTTCCAGATGCCCTGTTTGCAGAAGCAGTATGGAACTCTTAGTACATTCTGTGGTGGGTCTCTGTCTCTGATAACCAGAGTTTACATATGGTTATTTTGATCAACACAGTGAAGAGATGGAGAGCCCACACATCTCCCCCTTTTCCCTTCACTCTGAGTAGAGGGAGCAGGAATGTATCCCTTTTTCTCAGGTACATCCTGCACAGCACTCCTCCAAGACTTTTGACCTTCTTGTGATGCATGGTTATGCCCTACTAGTTGGAGCACAATATGGATGTCCATCTGAACATGCATCCTGTTGTGTCCTGGGATCAGAAGGCAGAGCTGGCGAAATACAGCCAAGCTTCGCTCTCTGAGAACAATAGGGACTAGGTTCCTGAGCTCGCCAGTAGAGAACCAATGGCAGCATTGGTGGGCGATTCAAACCCGCCAATAGGAATATGGGGCCGTCCCCCCTAACTGTATATAGTTGGCCTCCGGCCGTTACTGCTTGTTCTTGTCTTGTGTGAAGTACGAATAAACACGTCTTTTCTTATGTCGTCGTCCGAGTCATGAGGCCCGAAACCCAGTACTTTACAGTGGCGACGAAGGTGGGATTTCAACGCCTTCCGTGACTCCATGAGCGACGAAAAGGACACTGCCGAGCATCGCATCGCTGACCCCGAGAGAAGCACCGCACCGCTCGCCGAGCATCGCATCGCTGACCCCGAGAGCAGCACCGCACCGCTCGCCCTGGCACACGCCTTCCCAGACAGAGCCATGGCCGCCTCTCATGTAACACTCGAGCGCTTCGATCCGTCGCAGCCAGAAACCTGGGACGCATGGGTCGACCAGCTCATCAGTTATTTGGAGCTCAACGAGATCCGACACCCAGACAAGAAACGATCACTCCTGCTGAACGCGTGCAGCACCCAAACCGTCCGCCTCGCCAAGAGCCTCTTGGTGCCCCGCACGGCCTTGGAAAGCTCATTTGGGGAGATCCTGGACGTCCTCAACGCGTACTTCAGCCCCCGGCCGACCTTCCTGGCCAAGAGGATGGAGTTCCAGAGGCGAGTCCAGGCCCAAGGGGAACCCGTTGCCACCTTCCTGGCCGCGCTGAGGGCGCTCGCGGTGGACTGTGGGTTCCCAAAGGTGGAAGACAACTTGCTGACACAGTTCGTGTGGGGCCTGGCGGACTCCAAGCTGCGGCGCAAGTTGATTGGCTACCGGAGGCTCTCCCTGGATGAGGCCATCGACGCCGCAACAGCCCACGAGGCTGCTGAAGGGGAACGCCCGGCCGCGGCCGCCCATATGGTCGGGAGGAGTCCCAGCCCCGGGAACTCAGATACCAAAGAGGTCTTCGCCCTCAGACCCCAACACCGCCGGCCGGCGCCGTTCCAGCAGGCCAACAGGGAGCCAGCCAAGCCTTCCGGCAACCGGACCGTCTGTGCCAGCTGCGGGGAAGGCCACGGAAGGAAATCCTGCAAGTTCCGGGATGCTGTCTGTCACGGGTGCGGGAAGCAGGGACACCTCGCACGGGTCTGCCGGTCCAAGGGCCCCCGGAATTCGAGATCGTCGGTCCCACCGCACCGCGCACCGTCCACCGCCTACGAGACGACGGAAGAGGTCGCCGAGCTGTACCATCTCACCGATCAACCGCTACAGGTACTTCACCTCCCCAACCCCAATCTCTCCTCCGCACCGAAGATCCAAGTAACCGTGCGGATCGAGGGGTCCCCCTGTTGCATGGAAGTGGACTCGGGATCGGCGGCGTCCATCATTTCCCTGGACACTTTAAAAAGTCTTTGCCCGTCAGGAGGACCCCCGCTATGCCCATCGCCACTAAGCTTGGTGGACTTTCAAAGGAACCCTGTCCCCATCCGGGGAGTCGGCACTTTCCGAGTGCAATACCAGGACTTTGAGGGGAACTTGGACTTGGTGGTGGTGGAGGGAAATCTCGTGAGTCTCCTGGGGCGGGCGTGGTTCGAGGCCCTAGGCATCACGATTGGGGGAGTGAATAAGTGCGGGATGCGTGACTGGGGGGCGGTGTGCAAGGAATTCCCGGAGGTCTTTGATGGGAAACTGGGGTGTTATAAAGGGCCCCTGGTGTCGCTCCACTTAGACCCCACAGTGACGCCCATCCGACGGCGCTTCCGCACCGTGCCCCTGGCCCTCCGCCCTAAAATAGAGGCCGAACTGGACTGGTTAGTGGCCCAGGGAGTCCTAGAGCCCGTCCCGAATGCTCGATGGGAGACCCCGATTGTGACACCCGTTAAGCCAAACGGGGAAATCCGCATCTGCGCGGATTATAAGTGCACCATTAACCAGGCACTTCAGGCGCACGCATACCCCGTACCCGTGGTCAGCCACGTCTTAGCCACACTGGCGGGGGCGCGCATATTTGGAAAGCTGGATCTCGTGCAGGCGTACCAGCAACTCCCGGTGGATGAGGCCACTGCCGAGGCGCAAACCATAGTGACCCACCTGGGGGCCTTCAGGGTGAAGCGGCTGCAGTTCGGGGTCAGTGTGGCCCCAGGGATCTTCCAAAATCTCATGGACGATTTGTTAAAAGGGATCCCTGGAGTGACGCCATTCTTCGACGACGTCCTCATTGCCGCGACCACCCCTGAAAGCTTCGCCGCCCGCCTCCGAACTGTACTGGGACGCTTCCAAGCCGCGGGGCTGAAAGTGAAGCGGGAAAAGTGCCTCCTCGGGGTGCCGGAGGTGGAGTTCTTGGGGTACCGGGTTGACGCAACAGGCCTGCATCCGGCGAGGGACAAGGTGAAGGCCATCGTGGAGGCCCCCGCCCCGAAGTCCAAGGCGGAGCTCCAGGCGTTCTTAGGCCTCCTGAACTTTTACCACGCCTTTCTCCCACACAAAGCTGCCGTGGCCGAACCCCTGCACAGGCTGCTGGATAAGGCGACACCTTGGGCATGGGGAGCGAGGGAGAGGCGGCGTTTCGGGGGGTTAAAGTACTTTTGATTTCTAACGCTGTACTCGCCCACTTTGATGAAAAGCTCCCGGTAATCCTTGCATGCGACGCATCGCCGTATGGGGTTGAGGCGGTCTTGGCCCACAAGCTACCAGATGGGAGGGAAGTCCCAGTGGCTTACTACTCCCGCACGCTGTCCCCCGCGGAGCGGAACTATGCGCAAATCGACCGGGAGGGCTTGGCACTGGTGGCGGGGGTTAAAAAGTTTCACAACTTTGTGTACGGGCGGCCCTTCACGCTCTTAACCGATCATAAGCCGCTCCTGGGACTGTTTGCGGCGGACAAACAAACGCCGCAGGTACTGTCGCCCCGGGTGTTGCGCTGGTCCTTGTTTTTAGCGGGCTATCAGTACCGGTTGGAGCATCGGCCGGGCAAGGCGCTGGGTCATGCCAACGCCTTGAGCCGCCTGCCGCTGCCGCAAACAGGGGAAGATCCGGCCCCAGCTCCCGCAGTATTGTTAATGGAGGAGCTGCCCAACCCCCCCCTTCAGGCTGCAGACGTGGCCGCCCGCACGTCCCGAGATCCTATTCTCTCCCGGGTCCTAAACTGGGTGGTGAGGGGATGGCCAGCGGAACAGACAGGGCCAGAGTTCACGGCATTCAAAGCCAGGAGGGAAGAGCTATCCGCCTTGAAGGGGTGCTTACTATGGGGGGACAGGGTGGTCATTCCGGGGCCCATGAGACAAGGGGTTCTAGAAACACTGCACGAGGCCCACCCTGGCATTGTACGAATGAAAGCTCTGGCAAGGAGCTACGTGTGGTGGCCCGGGATGGACGCAGAAATTGAAACCTGGGTCCGAGGGTGCACACGGTGTCAGGAAGTCCGCCCCAATCCCCTGAGAGCGCCAACCCAAAGCTGGGAGTCTACCCACAAGCCGTGGTCACGCCTACATGTAGATTTTGCCGGGCCGTTTCAGGGGCTCCAGTTCATGGTGACGGTAGACTCCTACTCGAAGTGGGTGGAAATAAGCCCGGTGTCTACCACCTCTGCCAAAGCGGCAATAAGGGCCCTGCGGAAAATATTCGCTCTGCATGGGTTGCCAGACACAATCGTGTCGGACAACGGGGCAGCGTTCACATCTGCTGAGTTTCAAGCGTTCCTCGCAAGGAACCTAATCAGGCACATACGATCAGCGCCCTTCCACCCGGCAACAAATGGACAGGTGGAGAGAACAGTACGCACCGCCAAAGAAGCCCTGAGCCGCATAACGGAGGGGGATTGGGAGTTCCGGCTGGCCCGCTTCCTCCTAACACACCGCACCACCCCAAACCCCATCTCCGGGCATTGCCCCGCAGAACTATTGATGGGCCGCCGCCCCATGACTTTGTTAGACAGGCTCCACCCGGACCGAGCCCCAGAGGGAAAGCTGGTCGAAACCCAGGAGGCGCCCCGAAACTTCCTCCCGGGGGAACCTGTCTACTTCCGGAATTACGGGGCGGGGCCTCAGTGGTTGGCCGGGCGCATCCTAAAACCCACCGGGCCAGTGTCATACGAGGTCCTAGCAGATGGGGACAGGGTCCTCCGTAAACACGTGGACCAGCTCCGGAGGCAGCAAGACCCCGACACAGGAATCCAGGCCCCATTACCGGGAAACGCCGCGGCCGCCCCAGCATCCGATCGGCTGCAGGCACCGCCAGCGGAGCCAGCGCCTGAAAGACCACGGAGTCCGGAGGGGGTCCCAGAGACAGCTGAACCGCCGCCGCCGCTGCCGCCACCGTTACAGCCACCACCGTCACCACCACAGCTACTACCGGAGATCCAAGCTCCTTGTGCGGGAGGACCACCCGATGGGGGCCCCGCCAGTCCGGTACCAGCCCCCCGTCGATCACTAAGGGAACGGAGGTCACCGGCATACTTAAAAGACTACGTCACCTGATAGGAGACGAACTATGGGGGGAGAGGTGTTGTGTCCTGGGATCAGAAGGCAGAGCTGGCGAAATACAGCCAAGCTTCGCTCTCTGAGAACAATAGGGACTAGGTTCCTGAGCTCGCCAGTAGAGAACCAATGGCAGCATTGGCGGGCGATTCAAACCCGCCAATAGGAATATGGGGCCGTCCCCCCCCAACTGTATATAGTTGGCCTCCGGCCGTTACTGCTTGTTCTTGTCTTGTGTGAAGTACGAATAAACGCGTCTTTTCTTATGTCGTCGTCCGAGTCATGAGGCCCGAAACCCAGTACTTTACACATCCTATTGGAAATAATGGAGCATAGCCAAATGGCTTGTATTAGGAGGCACATTCAGATGTACATATTGTCTATGCATACTGCATTGTTTCCAGAGGACTCATTGTCCACTGAGACTGTGGCTAGTGATATGGACTGCCTGACAAGGTCTCAAGACAGCAAGAGGAAGGTTGCAAGCTTAACATGTATGGGAAATTATAGGTGTTTCTATACAAATGCTAGAAGTGTCTGTGGTAAAATCAAGGAGGTTGAGTGCTTGGTGTTGAGGGCGGGAATAGACACTGTGGGTATTTCAGAAACTTGGTGGGATGAGAAAATTCAGTGGGATATGGTGATTCCTGGTTATATATTATATTGGAAGGATGAGGGGGCGAAGGGTTGGAGGTGGAGTGGCACTGTATGTCTGAGAGGGTATACCGCCCAGTAAGACTGAGAGGGTAAGAGAATTGGATTCGCTTCTAGAAATGCTATGGGTTGAAATAATGGGCCCAAAAGGAAACTTAACACTGGGAGTTTGTTATCACCCACCAGATCAAAAGATAGAGTAGGATTATAAAAGGATGCATGGATTAAAGATAGCAGCTAGAAAAAAAACTATGTCATAATAGGTGATTTTAACTACCCACACATTGATTGGGTCAATAGGTGTTCTAGTTGGGAAAAAGAAATTGAGTTTCTAGACACTCTCAATGACTCTGCTATGGAACGGATGATCATGGAACCTACCAGGGGAGAGATGACCCTGGATTTGGTCCTAAGTAATGCCCAAGACCTGGTGAGAGATGTAAAAGTGATTGCACAAGCTTGGGAACAGTGACTATAATGTTATTGAGTTCAACATTTGTATAAATTGGGAACTGGCCAAAAAGATTGACACAACCACTTTTAACCTTAAAATGGGTAACTTCTCTGATATGCGGGGACATGTGAGGAGGAAACTGAAAGGAAAAGTAGAAAAGGTCAAAACCATTAGGGAAGCTTGGAGACTATTTAAAACTATAATCCTAGAAGCTCAGAAAAAATATATACCACAGGTTAGGAAAGGCACAAATTGGTACAGAAAAAGGCCTGCATGGTTAACAGTAATGGAAGCTGTAAGAGGTAAAAAGGATTCCTTTAAGTGGTGGAAAGCTAGTCTCAGTGAGGCTGATAAAAGGGAACACAGGCTGTGGCAAATAAAATGCAAGTCTGTGATCAGGCAGGCAAAAAGGGAATATGAGGAGCATATAGCAAAAAACATAAAGACCAACAATAAAACTTTATTCAAATACATTATATCAGTGGTTCTCAACCTTCCTAGTGCCATGACCCTTTAATACAGTTCCTCATGTTGTGGTGACCCTCAATCATAAAATTATTTTCGTTGCTACTTCATAACTGTAATTTTGCTACTGTTATGAATTGTGGGAAGGTAACAGCGTTCCGTGCACCTTGGTGTTTAGTCATGCCAGCCACCTGACCACGGAAACATCTTTGGACAGCGCTGGCTCTTTGGCTTTGAAACGGAGATGAGCACTGCAACCCTAGAGTCGGATTCGACTGGCTTTCGAGCAAGGGAACCTTTACCTTTATGAATTGTAATGTAATTACAGGTGACTTCCAGACTACAGGGATCCATTCCTCTGGAGAAAAGGGATGCTTTGGAGGGTGGACTGTATGACACTGTACTCCACAGAGGCTCCTGTCCTCCCCAGGCTCCACCCCAGGATTTCCCCAAACTGGATCTGGCAATTGTACCCTCCCACCCACCCCCCAGTGGCCAGGGTGGACCTGGCAACCCTGGTTGGGGGAGGGACATTTAGTCTCTTCTCAAGGGACAGCAGTAAGTGAGTTTCCTAAAACCGGTTAACAAAAATATAAAATTATACAAAGAGTCACATTGCAAGACAGTTGTTCACATCTCCAGCAGTGCTCTTAGAAGGATCCCCTTTTAAAGCAGTTTATTCCTGTGGCCATCACTACATCCTCTGGCACAGAATGCCACATTTGAATCACTCTGCATTTGTGAGCCACTGTTCCAATGGCCCCAAAAGCCTGCCCTGGAATGGAGCCATTGGCTATTTACATGTCAAAAGAAATGCGGCTGACTGCAGAATCACGATGAATGCACTATTTGTTTGGCAGAAAACAGAGGGGGGAATGCCCCCAGCCTCTTACAAGAAGACAACCATGTTTCTTATCTGAGAAGAGACAGACTCATAATGGCTCAAGAAAGACGCGTGTCTGTTCAGGTCGCCTGAAGCGACCTTTGCTTGAGAGAGAGAGAGAGAGATGCAGCTCCACGCTGCAATAACCCCGTAACACATTTCTGCATTTGAGCACCGAGGAGTGGGACGGGCGGCTGTGCAACTGTGGCGCCTCCACGGGAGGAGGAGGGTGTGAGGGAAAATCTCCACACTGAGGCCAGGGAGAAGCCCCAGCCACTGGCTCAGAGCCAGGAGTTGGGCAGGGAGACGAAGCAGAGCATCAGCAGCTTGCGACGGACAGAAGGCCGTGGCAAGAGCATGTAGGAGACCGGGCAAGGGAGTGCTTCCCTGGGCTGCTCCACTTCCTGGAGGTGACTGTGGGCATGCTGAGAGGTAAGGAAGTGGCTCGGGGAGCTTTCCGTGGCAGGGGAGGCACACACGAACCAGACACCTTCGGGCCTCTGTCAGCAGCGGCTCCTCTAGCTGACGGCGGCTCTGCAGGGTCAGGGGTTGGAGGTAGGGATGCCAGCCTCCAGGTGGGACCTGGGATTACAGCTCACCTCAAGGCTACAGACATCAGTTCCCCTGGAGAAAAGAGATGCTTTTTCCCGATGGTCTTAGGTGACCCCCGTGAAAGGGTCATTTGACCCCCAAAGAGGTCGCGACCCACAGGTTGAGAACCGCTGCATTAGATGCAGGAAACCAGCCAGGGAGGCAGTGGGGCCCTTGGATGACCAAGGGGTAAAAAGGAATAGTGAAGGATGATAGGGAAATGGCTGAGAAGTTGAATGCATTTTTTGCCTGTCTTCACTGTGGAAGATGAGAAGTGCTTGCCCACTCCAGAACCACTGATTTCGGAAGGGCTGTTGAAAGACATGAGTCAGATTGAGGTGACAAGAGAGGAGGTCCTACAACTGATAGACAACTTAAGAACTGATAAATCATCAGGGCCCAGATGGCATACATCCAAGAGTTCTGAAAGAACTCAAATATGAACTTGTGGATCTCCTGGCAAAACTATGTAATCTTTCATTAAAATCTGCCCCCATTCCTGAGAATTGGAAGGTAGCTAATGTCACTCCCATCTTTAAAAAGGGTTCCAGAGGAGATCTGGGAAATTACAGGCCAGTCAGTCTGACGTCGATACCAGGTAAGTAGGTGGAAACTGTTATTAAGGGAAAAATTGGTAGGCATGTTGATGAACAAAAACTATTGAGGCAGACTCAGCATAGGTTCTGTAAGGGAAGATCTTGTCTCACTAGCCTGTTAGTGTTCTTTGAGGGGGTGAACAACACGATTCAACAGCCCATGGCCGCTACGGCCGTTGGGCTGGGGTGTGTGACTTTGCCTCCCAGCCAGAATGAGGCAGGCTGGGGTTTAGGTGTGAAAAGCACCACATATGGGTGTTGGGAGGTGGCAGGGCCAGGAAAGCTTAAAGCCTGGCTCCGCCTGTCCTCCTTGGCAGTCCTGTGCAATCGTCAGCCCACCCTCCCACCCTGTTTGTAGTGCAGGCATTTGCTGGTCGCCCAGTTTTCGGGGGCTGGGTAGGAATTTTTCACCCCTTCCTGATTGGCTCTTTGGAGGGGTGTTTTCGCCTACCCTGTATTGCAGCAGTAATGTAGGTGTTTATGAGGGTGAGTCAGTTAGTTAGGCCAGTCACTTTTGTTCTGGCAGGTTGCTATGCGGTATATAGATTGCAGTCCGGTGAGCACCAGCTGACACCCCTCATTCGGGGTTGAAGGGGTCCTGTGAGTACAGTCTTTGTGCCTTGTGGCACGGAGCAGGGAAAACAGACTGCCTTCGGGACGGCCCTGTTTAGGTCCTCTCTTTGAACCTTGCGGCTTGGGGGATCGGGCTATAGGGTTGTCCTGCAATGGCTAGCTGGCTGGGTGGGAGCCCCTGCGGTGGGCTTGCATCCGGGGCAGGGTGGCTCGCCCTATTGAAGAGGTAAGGGAGGGGTCCTTGACCTCTGGCCTTGACCATACCGCAATGCTGTGTTGCCCTTGCCTTCGGTTCCAGTTAAGATTGTCAATTAATAAAGTGGCCCTATAGTTAAACCCAACATTTGTGTCTGCCTCGTTATTTCAGCTTGTGGGGCGAACATGTGGACAAGGGGAACCCAGTAGATATTGTTTACCTTGACTTCCAGAAAGCTTTCGATAAAGTTCCTCATCAAAGGGTCCTAAGTAAGCTCAATAGTCATGGGATAAAAGGACAAGTTGTCTTGTGGATCAAAAACTGGCTAATTAATAGGAAACAGAGAGTGGGTATAAATGAGTATAAATTTTCTCAGTGGAGGGTGGTAAGCAGTAGGGTACCACAGGAATGAGTACTTGGTCCGATGGTTTTTAACTTGTTCATTAATGATTTGGAGTTGGGAGTATGCAGTGAAGTGGCTAAATTTGCAGATAATACGAAGTTGTTCAGGGTGGCACTCCAAAGGGAGCTGTTGAGGATGGGCGAGTGGGTGTCAACATGGCAAATGGGGTTCAATGTGGCCAAGTGCAAAGTGATGCACACTGGAGCCAAAAATCCTAACTATAAATACATGTTGATGGGGTCTGAATTCGCAGAGACTGATCAAGAGAGAGATCTTGGAATCATAGTAGATAACTCACGATGTTGAGACAGTGTATGACTGCAATAAAAAAGGCCAATGCTGTGCTGGGGATTATTAGAAAAGGTATTGAAAACAGATCAGCCAATATCATAATGCCCCTATATAAATCAATGGTGCAACCTCATTTGGAATACTGTGTACAGTTCTGGTCACCACACCTCAAAAAGGATATTATAGCTTTGGAAAAAGTGCAGAAAAGGGCAACTAGACTGATAAAAGGGTTGGAACACTTTCTCTATGAAGAAAGGTTAAAGTGCTTGGGGCTCTTTAGCTTGGAGAAACAATGGCTGAGGGTTGACATGATCAAGGTTTATAAGATTATGCATGGGATAGAGCAGGTAGAGAAAGAGGCACTTTTCTCTCTTTCTCATAATACAAGAACTTGTGGGCTCTCAATGAAATTGCTGAGCGGTCAGGTTAGAACAGATTAAAGGAAGTATTTCTTCACCCAAAGAGTGATTAACACATGGAATTCACTGCCACAGGAGGTGATGGTGGCTACAAGCATGGACGGCTTCAAGAGGGAATTAGATAAACAAATGGAGTAGAGGTCCATCAGTGGCTATTAGCCACATGGTATAGATAGGGTCTCTGGGGCAAGTGATGTTCTGTATTCTTGGTGCTTGTGAGGGTCAACAGTGGGAGGTCTTCTAGTGTCCTGGCTCCACTGGTGGACCTCCTGATGGGACCTGGTATTTTTGGCCAGTGTGTGACAGAGTGTTGGACTGGATGGGCCATTGGCCTGATCCAACATTGGCTTCTCTTATGTTCTTATGAAACTGGATCTGCATCCAAAAGCTTGTCTCCATACACTTTCTCTCCCACCTAATCAACTGCACATGGCTAGATCAAGGCTAAGAGCATTGGCCTGTTTTATTATCTATGAAGATGTGTTCCCTCTACCCCATCACTTTATGCCAGTATTTTTGCATTTTTATGCAAACTGATGCAAAGTATCACCCAAACGGTGAGTATGCATTTTGCCAAGGGGCCTTCGTGTGTGTGTGTGTGTGTGTGTGTGTGTGTGTGTGTGTGTGTGTGTGTGTACGGGGTGGGTGGGTGGGTGGGTGGGTGGAAGCTCACCCTCAACATTTCAGCTCCACATTCAAGGACATTTCACTTCCCCATATACTTCCTAGTACTTTCATAATACTTATAGTTGTTCTGGGTATGCTTTTATTGTTCTTTTATTAGAAAAACTTATAGTACTTTTTATAGGACTAGTAAGACCCTGGATGCCCCATTACTTTGGATTCATTCCCCAAAGGATTTGTGAGCAGTATTTACATCTCTGCTGGCTTTTTTGACACCTTTATATCTCATCATTAAGTACCTTTTTTTAAAAAAAAAATCCAACTTTGGTCTTCTTTACTACCTGCTGTCCTGATTATGCCTTAATGGTTGGCTTTATTGATGATGATTTTATGTTATAGTCTCTTATGTCCCTGAAATTGTAACACAAACTACATCATGATTGTTTTACATTTTTGCCTTGAATTTACCAGCAAATCATAGAGTCCCATAGCATCCATCTCCTGGAGTATTTCATGTTCACACTTGTGTTTCCCATGAAATAATATGTGGCTAAACTTGTAAAAATGAACAGCCTGCGGATAATTTAAAGGACCGTAAAACTTTGATTTAAGTGGAATGGTTTTAAGCATTAAGCAGTTCCTCATCTGTTGGCAGGAAGGTTTTTTAAAGCTTTGGAGCCACAGGAATCGTAAATAAGCAAACATCCTTGAAAAGTTCCAGAACATTGATTTTTTACCAACTAAGGAAATTCTTCTGCATCTCAGGCACCTGACAGACATTTACAACATCATGTCAGGTGATGGAATGTGAAGCCCATATTGTTTTCAGCAGCATTAAATCTGCCCCTTAGGTAAAGGATGTATGTTCTCTCAATTAGATGCACTAGTTGTGGCAGATGTATACTTTACTAACAAGCCAGCCAATTAGGGATCCAACATGTCACAACTTGAGTTTATAAGGGTTAAGGAGAATGAGGGTTCAGCCCAAGTTTTCAACCACTTAGCCAAATAGATTCTTACTGACACGACACACACTAGGTTACTCTAAAACTTGTACGTAGCCATGCTGGGCTACAGAAAAATTCAAAAACTGTCTAATATCTTTTTATTGAGACCAACCAAGTATCACAAAACATATGTTGTCGAAGGCTTTCACGGCTGGAGTTCATTAGTTGCTGTAGATTTTCTGGGTTGTGTGGCCGTGGTCTTGGCATTGTAGGACCTGACATTTTGCCAGTAGCTGTGACTGTGTTATACCTCTGAGGATGCCAGTAACAGCTACTGGCAAAATGTCAGGTCCTACCAGGGGTCTTTTCGTAGAAAAACACCTGCAGGAGCTCATTAGCATATGGTATGCTAATGAGCTATTAGGCTATTAGCATATGCCACGCCCCCTGACATCACCGGAAGTGATGTCAGAAGGGGACGCAAAAGGGGGGGAGGCATCTTCAAAAGCCTTCCCTTCCCTAGCTGGTCTGGGTGGGGGAGCTAAGAGAAGGGGTTTAAAGTTTAAACTCCTTCTCATGAGAGTTGGGCCACAGAAGGAGGAAAGAGGGAAAGAAAGAGAAGGAAAGGGGAGGGAAAGAAAGAGAGGGAAGAAGGAGGGAAACAGGGAAAGGAGGAAAAAAGGGAAGAGAAGAAGGTGGGAAAGAAAGAAAGAGAGAAGAGAAGAAGGAAGGAAAGAGGAAAAAGAGAGAAGGAAAGGAGGGAATGAAAGAAATTTGGCGGCAACTCGGCCCCATTATATCCTATGGGCCATTGAAATCAATGGTGAAAACATAGGGTATATTCTGGGGAGCTTACTTACTTTTTTCCCACCATAGAGAACAATGGAGGGAATAGGGGCAACCTGTTTGGGGACCCATAGAATTGGACCCCCTGATCCAATGTTCTTGAAACTTGGTGGGTATCTTAGGGAGAGGCTCCATCAGCTACCCTGTGAGTTTGGAGCCTCTCCCTCAACCCTCCTCCCCTCCAGACCCCAGAATATACCCTATGTTTTCACCATTGACTTCAATGGCCCATAGGATATAATGGAGCTGAAATTGACATTCGGCTGCCTGAAAGACTCCCGGGGACGCCGGCTGGGAGCGGGGCTTGGCTCCTTAGCTCCCGGAGCTGTGCTCCGGTGCGCTCCCCCCCCCAAAGACCCCTGGGTCCTACAATGCCAAGACCATGGCCACACAACCCAGAAAATCTACAGAAACTAATTATCACAAAACAGTGTGCAAGCTTTCAGATCACCCAGATCCAGCCTGCTGCTTGTATAGTCTTAAGCAAAATGCAGGAACTGTTATTCAATAAAAGCATTTATTGGGCCTCAGTTTTTATACCACCAGGTGAGGAACAAATCCCCAACAAATAGTAAAATCCCAATAATTATCATCTTTCCCTTCTTTCACCAGAGTTTAGACATGCCAAAGGCTAAGGAAAGCTTCTGGCAAACTAGGTGTGTCCTCACTCCACCCCTATCCATGTTATTTTTATATCTGGTCAAGCTGGTGGCAGTGCACAGGTGATATGTAGGCCCCATGCCCCCTCTCCCTCCCTTCCAAATAAAAAAAATCCTCAGTATACCAGACAAAAAAACAGCACTAAAACCAATTATCAGCAATAGCTACACTAGCATATCATCAGAGCCTTGGGATTATATTTACTTCATAAACCGACTGGATCTTGTGTTAGCATTTGTACATGGGTCAGCATTGTTCTGGCTACAGCTAGATACAATATAACGCTGTTGTGCAAAATTGCCATTTGACCACAAATCTAATACACAAAGGCCAGTTTCTGGTTGGTAAAGGCAAACAAATCTCTGTCACACAGCCATTTCCTTGCTTTAATCAGCTATTTTATGACAATGGAATCTTGTTGTTTTTTACAATTTATCTCTTCTTTTTGCCTTTTGGTGAAAGACATTTCTGCAAAGGGTGAGTCCCCATTTTCATATTACTGAGCTGTTCAGTTAGAAGCAAATAGACATGCTGAAGAATATTTTTATGCACAGAGAGGTTTTTTTTTGCTGTACTGACAGCGTGCTAATTTTTGTTGATGTAGTTTTATGTAAACCAAATAGCAACTTCTGCTGTTTCAGAAAATCCTGGTCACATTTATTGTTCTCTTGATCTGCTGCTGCTGCTTGGCATATCATTTTCAAACTTGAAAGAATATTGCCCACATCCCCCCCCCGTTTCTGTGAGCTAATGCACATGCCAAATCTCACATTAAAACATTTTAAAATCTCCTTGCTGTATGCTGATATACATAAACTCTTGACAAAGATCTTCAGAATTAAAAGACACTTACAAACTTGGCACATAAACATTCAATTAAAAATATTCTGGAAATCTACTCCTATTTTTATGACTTTCAAATAGCTTCCCAGTGTCTCAAAATGGGGCACTCTTTTTGCATGTTGTAATAACATTTGCCAAATTCAGTGTATCCAATTTAACTCAGGAATATTCAGTACCTTGTTGTCACTCCATTGTAACATAAAGCTGCTTTATACCAAAGCAGATCTTTGGTCCATTAAAGGTCAGTATTGTTTACTCAGACTGGCAGCAGTTCTCCAGAATCACCTGCCATGCAGTCAGAGTCACCTACCACCCAGTCTTTTTAGCTGGAAATGCTAGGGATTGAACTTGGAACCTTCTGCATATCAAGTAGGTGTTTTACCACTGAGCCACACTCCGTTTCCTAGATGTTTTCTGTGCTGGTAGGTTAGAAAGAAGTTTAATTAAGCTTATTTATTTGTTGAAGGCATTTTGAACACATATTTCTATTCATGGAGTCAGACCATTTTATGTACAATACACATTAAAATTAATTTAATCAGATCACACATCTTAGCCATATACTCTTCTAATGGCGTTTCTCAATAACTCTGCCTAAGAGACATGCCAGCATGCCAGCAACTAGAGGACTGCATTTCAAAAATGTTCATATTAATGTTACCCAAATCGGCTTGCTGCCTGTTGTGCTATTGCCCAATGAAGAACACAACAGGGAGATTCCAGAAGTAGGCGTAACTTTACTGCAATAAAGGGGAACTCGATAAGAAAGTCCTGAGGATTCTGTCAATAAGGCATTAGCAGAAATCTTTTATACAGCTTTTCAGACATGCCTTACAATTAGCAAATATATTTAACTTTCCTCTTGCATAAAACCATAAGCACATTCATCATGCATATACTGTCAAACATATAGGTCTTTCATCTCTATTTGGAATATTTATGGCTTTCTGCAGACCTAGCAAAAACAAGATTAGAAAAGATAGTTCCCCTTTACCTCCACATATCAGCCTTTTCCACTAATTCAGCTATACTCCGAGACATCGGCTGATTTCCCACTACAGCTGCCTCAGTGTTGTGCCACCATTTGCCCCAACACTATTGGTCAATTTCACACCCGAAGCTGCGGGGCTGCATTTTGACCCACGGCTTTGCCCGATTTCCTCCGCAGTTTTGTAATCCTGTTTTTTGAGGATTACGAAACTGCAAAGGAAATCGGGCGAAGCCGTGGGTCAAATGCAGCCCCGCTGCTTCGGGTGTGAAATTGACCAATAGTGTCGGGGCAAACGGCGGCGTAACACCGAGGCAGCTGTAGTGGGAAATCAGCCGATAGATATCCCTCTTAACAGCTTCACCACATCCTGCTTCCCACAGCAGCCTTTCACACAGTAACTAAAGTCAACTAAAGTTAAAGTTAGCTTTTAAACCCAAGCTATGCACTTTCAAAATGGTGTTAGTCTTGTTGATCCTGCTACCTTGCCTATTGTTAATTTCAGAGCCAGATTTCAGGGAGGGAATGCTTTTTGTCATCCTGAAGTTTCCATCCAAACTTTTGTTATCATTTGGGGAGGGGGATTTTTTGTATCCCCCAAATTTGAGACCATTTTCCCAATTTTCTCCCATTCCTCCCTCCCACTGAGACAGATGTATACTTGATGTTCAACTATCTATATGGTGATATTCTACTCTGAAGCTGCAGACTATCTTTTCAAAGGCTTTACATTAGAATGTATTGGGAATAATACGGAGCCTTGTAGTATACTGCAAGAAAGCTGCCATCATGCTGATTCCACCTCAACTACAACATTCTGATTGAAACTCGGGATGTTGTATGCAGTGTATACAAGCTCCCCCCCAATGTTGTTCAGGAGTAGCTATCCCTGAATATGGGTCTCATTACACATTTCACATCCCTGGTGTCTGCCTTTATTTATTTATTTATTGTTTGTATTTATAGCCCACCCATCCCGTAAGAGGGCTCAGGGCGGGTAACATCATAAAAACAGTACAATAAATACAATTAAAATTAAACAAGTTAGGAATTCAAACAATAATAAACATTAAAACAATCACACTTCTGACAGTCACTGGTTGTATGGTTCTTTAGCATATTATTTGGGTTAATATGCCATCCACTGTCCCTGACCATGGAGAAAGGAGAAGAACCATTGTAAGGAAATCCCCCAAACTCCTACGTTGGCAAGGCAGTGGGTCAACAGATCATAGTCAACCAAGTTAAATGCTGCCATTAGATCTAATACCAACAGCAGCGCCGCCCCAACCTGATCTAGCTGCCTATGGAGATCATCTGTAAGGGCGACCAGAGCCGTCTCTGTCCCATGGCCAGGGCGGAAGCTGGACTGGAATGGATCAAGGATGGAAGCATCCTCCAGGAAAACTTGGATTTGTTCGGCCACTGCTCTCTCACCTACCTTACCCAGGAACAGCAAATTTGACACTGGGCAGTAGTTGGCCAGGACTACAGGGTCCAATGATAGCTTTTTCAAGAGCAGTCGAACTACTGCCTCCTTCAGAGCCCCTGGGAAACTCCCAGAAGAAAGGGACAAGTTGACAATTTTCCCCAAGGGAACCCAAATGCTCTCCCCACAACCTTTCACCAGCCAGGAAGGGCAAGGGTCAAGGAGGCAAATAGTAGGTCTCACTGCTGCCAAGATCCTGTCAACTTCCTCCATGTGACTGCTCTTGGGCCTGCATCTGGCTTCCTGTTTTTAAGAACCAAAAATAAGTGATCAAACATAACCAACTCATGTTTGTCTGCAATTGAATGATAACTGAAAAGAGGTAGCTGTGTCAATCTGTTATAGAAAAATAAAATGAGAGTCCAGTGGCACCTGAAAGACTATTGAAATAAATGTTAGTTTTTAAGATGTCACTAGATTTTTATTTCATTCAGCTGAATATTATCTAGTTGACAGTGCCATTATTTTTACTACCCTCTAATTTTCAGTGGTTTATATGGTAAATATAGACACTGAGGAGACTTGTTGTTATGCCTGCCAGAGGTCTTACTTCAGGCACTCAAAAAATCATCTTCCATTAAAAAAACAGCAGTTGGTTTTTAAAAAATCTGACTATAAGTGATAGGTTGCCAAACACAGGTTGAGAAATATTTGGAGATTTGTGAGGGTAGAGATTGAGGAGCACCGGGTTTGGGAAGGGTCCTCATGCCATAGCGTTCACCCTCTAGAGCAGCCATTTTCTCCAGGGGATCTAATCTATGTAGCCTGGAGATCAGCTGTAATTTTGCGAGCTCTCCAGGATGTACCTGGAAGTTAGCAATCCTAGTAGGTGATCTCTATATATTTACATGTCTCTGTTCCATGCTAAAAATGTAGCCTCTCTGCTCATGTCAGTCCATTTGAAGGTGATGTGACTCCTCTGTTCTCTGAATCTATGTTGCAGGGCCACAAAAGAGACAAGAGTTGACAGAAACCATGTGTATTGTGTAATGTGTAATGAGATTCTGAGAATGTAATAACAATGAAAAAATTGCATTTTTGATGGTAAGTATGTTAGTTTTTATCTGGAGTTCTAGATATGGGCATAAGAGAGAAACAACAACATTTCCCCCCCAGGGCAGCTGTTTAGTAGCCTAAAAATGGCAAGTTTAAAAACTGTTTTCAGTTATTGAGATATGGGGTCCCTAACCCATCAATTCTTCCTTTTGACACAAAGCAGAGCTCTTCTTTCATATACAGGACTACATGTATCCCACAGTCATTCAAGAACCATATGACTTCTTTGGCAAAGTTTTATATCTCATCCACAACAAGTGTAAAAATGGCTTATGCCATCTACCATTTCTTCCTCAGCTAGTTGGAGATGGCTCATTACCAGCGCAATGGTACATTTCTAACTTGGCAGGCTTCCATAAGAGCACAGGCAGCATTTAAAACTTCCCTGCAAGTGGACAAACATATTGGCTAGCTTTCTCTGCGGATGAATCCTTATCCATTGAGTTAATTTGCCCGCAATATTTATTTGGATTGAAATGGTAAGTGGTATTTGACACAACAGTAATTGTCCCTCGCACAGTGACAATTAATCAGAGCCAAGCACTTTACACTTTATTAAGAAATCAGTCCACAAAACAATTGTCTGTAAAATATGGAAATACTTTCAGTAATTTATTAGTTTGTTTGGTGTCCCAAGCCCTCAGGAGACAAAGACTAATAAATGCAATTGAACTGAATAAGGGTTGTATCTGAATAAAGAGGTAAACTGATCCAAGAGACTTGTTTGTTGACATATATTTCTTTCGAAAAATCAATACAAAGGTAAAACATATTCCTCTGGAGTAGTGCAAGGGACTGGATGCACATTTTAAAAAGCTAAGTAAAGTTCAGATATCTATATGGCACATGTACAGTGAGATCTACAAACACTGAAGATGGAAGTACGCATGTTAGATGGCTTGTGATGCTATCCCAGGAATGATTATAACCAGCAAATAAATAGGGTCAGCATAAGACCACTGTGCAGGTTTAAGGTCACAAATAATTAGAGATGTGCATATGCAATGTAACTAACCACAATCCAATTTAAATACATGTTCTTAATTAACTTTGGAAGAATAATTAATCTAAATGAAATTATTTGTATTAAAGAGCCAAATAGTCCACACTGGAACATTATTTTTACTGGTGCCACAATATTCATAACCAATGTCCCCTCTGAGCAGTAGTGTGAGCAGAAATTCTACCTCGTGAGCAAAAAAAGCTAGTAGCATTAAAGTTGTGAGCAAGTCTACCTTTGACTATTGTGTAAATTATTTTTTTAGAAGATTATTTCCATAACCTTGTAAAAATCTCAGAATGAATTCTTATAAACTATATTTAAACTGTATTTTAAGAATAATTTAAACATTATAAGAGAAAACAGAATCAATTCAAATTTTATTACACAAAATATTGTTCTCTACAGGGGTAGATCAGGCCTCCGTAGAACATGTATACCTGCCCCTTCCAACAGGTATATTGGAAGACCTGGTCTCAAAAGTAGGTTCGCTCACACCTTTCCACTATATTGGTAGATCTGGCCACCAAAGCAAAGCCGGATCGCCCATAGGGTGAACTAGGCGCCTGCCTAGGGTGCCCCAGCCTGAGGGGCGCCAAATGGCACCCCACTCCCCCCGAAAAGTGCCCCCCGCCACCCTAACCCGGTGCCCACCGGTGCCACCAGATCCCCGCCCCCTTCCCAGCAGCCGTGGGGCCCCCAGAAAAGCCGGCGCCGGGAGGAAGGGGGAGGAGGCTAGACCCTCCCCTGACCCCTTCCCAGCTTTTCTGGGGGTTCCGCAGCCGCGGTGCTCCCAGAAAAGCCGGCACTGGGAGGGAGGGGGTGGAGGCTAGACCCCCCCGCCCCCTTCCTGGCTTTTCTGGGGGTCCCGCAGCCGCAGAGCCCCCAGAAAAGCTGGTGCCGGGAGGGAGGGGGCGGAGGCTGGACCCCCCTGCCCCCTTCCCGGCTTTTCTGGGGGTCCCGCAGCTGGAGCCCCCAGAAAAGCTGGCGCCGGGAGGGAGGGGGCGGAGGCTGGACCCCCCTGCCCCCTTCCCGGCTTTTCTGGGGGTCCCGCAGCTGGAGCCCCCAGAAAAGCTGGCGCCGGGAGGGAGGGGGCGGAGGCTGGACCCCTGCCCCCTCCCCTGGCTTTCCTGGGGGTCCAGCAGCTGCGGAGCCTCCAGGAAAGCCAGCGCCCCGCCACCGCCCCCGGCCTCCAGGCCCCACCGGGAGGTTGGCATCCCCAGTGAGGGGTGCCCCAGGCTGTCCTGCCTAGGGCGCCCAGACAGAGAACCCCGGCCCTGCTCCAGAGAACAGTTCTACCTGCCCAGTCCATTATATTGGTAGATCTGGCCTCCAGAGAACAGGTCTATACAACCTAGTCCACTATATTGGTAGACCTGGCCTCCAAAGAACAGATCTACTCACCTCTTTCCACTATATTGGTACACCTGACACCTGAAGAACAGACCTAACCACCCATTTCCACTATATTGGTAGACCTAGCATCTGGAGAACAGGTCTACTGGCCCCAGTCCATTATATTGATAGACCTGGCCTTGGACTGTCTTTCTGTGCTGAACCTTAGAAAACATACCAGCACTTGGGGGGGGGGACTCTTGTAATCTACTTTGATTTTTTTAGTGAACTGTGACAACCAGCACTACAGGTCAAGTATAACAGAGGTGGAACAATCATTGTCAGAATGCTGCCTAACCTAACGGACAGGAAATTGCTTAAATGTTATCAACCTGCCCAAACTACTTATTTATTCAGATATTTATATCCCAGTTTTCCCTGTGACTCAAGGCAGCAAACAAACCATACTGAAAAGCATAATGGGTGTGCTGAAAAAATCTTTTTTTTTCTGGCTCAGTTATAGCCTATGTGGACAATTATAGTCAAGGCTATAGAGTATAATGGAGAATCGATCCAGGGGTATCTGGGGATCTGCAGGGGCTGTTTTTTGAGGTAGAGGCACCAAATTTGCAGCATAGCTGCTGGTGCCTCTCCTACCCACCCGCCCCCACCCAGTTTCAAAAAGATTGGACCCCCTAGTGCAGCTTAGAGGGAACTGTGTTTATAACTAGGCTCACATTCCTTTTTTTTTTTTAAATGCTTTCTTGACATTTAATTCCTAGGAGTGAGGAGAATTAGTTAACAGATATTTTCCTGAAATATCTGCCAAATCAGAAAAAAAATTGCCCGTATTTATGACATACAGGATTGTCACATTTCAAGGTGTGTGTATTTGTGTGTATGAGGTGGGGTTTTTTTGCTTCTGTGAGGTGGGGGGGTTTTGCTTCTTTTTTCTTTACATAAGTGGATGCTTGAAAAAAATTAATGATTTGGAGTCATGCAGTGCAATCCTGGAGGAGGCAAGAGCATTCAGGGTGCCGACTAGCTGTTACACTGGTGTATCTCAGAAATACACTCACATAAGTCAGAATTATACTGGTACAGCACCCCAATGCCTTCCTGCTGCTCTCAGCCACTGTTACAGCCCCGCAGGGGCTACCCATTAGCAGGCCAATGTTGTAGCTCCCTGTGCTGGAGTGGAAGTGGGCAGGCTGGGATGCATGGTAGGAAGTAGCCAGATTCCTAAGCTGTGTCAACCCAGGAATGCCCCCGTCAGTGGCAGAAAGTTACATCAGGAAAAAACTCAACGTAGCCAATCGGTGCCCATGCACGGCAAAAGTATTGCCAAATCTGCTCGGTGTGCACTCTTCCACTTTCAGACATCTGGCCATACAAAATGAAAGTGTGGGGAACCAAAAACACCACTTGTAATGTGGTGGTTGTTTAATCCGGCTATGACAGGATGAGTATGCTAGAGGAACACCTGACAGATGTGGCTTTGTGACTGTGTCCATTTGATCTGGAGGGGAGGCTGCTTCGGGCCAAACTGTTTCTGTGATCACAGCCTTACAGTGAGTAGAGTGGCGCTTTGTACTACTAGGCAATTAGTACTACTGGGCGAGCACAGAGGAGGCACTTAGTACTACTGGGTGAGCATTTATTGCTTACACCTGAAGTGGCGAGCAAAGTCTATACTGTGTGGCTAACATGCCACATTGCAGAACCCTAATAGCTACCCCATCTCCAGATGGTTAACCCAAAGGGGAGATAGTATGGTCACAGATAAGCAAAGGCCAGGTATCCAGGCCTGTTTCCCATTCGCCTCTCTTGAGGGCAGGTGCCACCCTGGTGATGCTGCCTCCCACACTCAAGCACAGCATTATGTTCATGCAGCCACAGCCTCCTGCCACCATGGCCTCAATCATGCAATGGGAAAAGATCCCAGGAAAATTTCCTGGGAAAACTGATGGTGTTGGCAGAAGTTTTCAGCCCCACACTGGGCTGTTAGCTCATTTTTCTAGCTGGAATCCTCCCACCCAGGTAGAGGTAAAGGCTCATTAGTAGTTTGGGGGGACTGGCAGCTGTCTCACTCTATTCAGTGGAGCAGCTTGCTGGGCAACCCTTGCACTCATTTTCTTCCCATGGAGTTGGAATTGTAGACCTCATCATGGTGCCAAAGACATGGCTGAGCCAAGCACAGTGCTGCTTGTCATTACTGCATGTGTCTCTTTTTGCTTTTCTGCAGGTGATGAGGGAGATCTCAAGTTGTGGCCAATACTCCCCCCCCCCCGCTCAGTCTGCCTTCCCATCCCATCTCCTGGAGTACAGAATTGCACCCAGCCAGCTTCTCCACCTGTGATTCCACCCCACTTAGACTCAAGTTGTGCCAGGGAAGACATCAGACCTTTCAATGAATTGCAGTTTAGTAAAGCCTGGGTTGTGCCACAACTCTCTCTGTTTGGTTCTGATTACATGACAAGAACTCTACATCCTTCCCTGCCCCACTCCCTCCCCATCCCACCTGTGACTCCCACTTAAGGCTGCCTGATAACACTTCCAAGAGGGAGTGCTCTGACTCAGGAATCCCCAAGCTTGGGTGACTGTAGTTGGATGTGTAGGTGCCACTAAGTTCCCCATCATGTTCATCTGCCAAACATAGCAGGGGCCCAGCAGCATTTCTGGCTGACCTCACACCTGGGTCCCCCCACTCCCCTTGCTGGCTGCTGTGTGAAAGGGAGATGGGCCAGTGAGCTGTCTGGGTGAATGAGCCAGCATGGTGAAATTAAAGTACAGGACTAGGATCTGGGAGCCCCAGGTTCACACACTCACAGTCTAACCTACCTCATAGGACTGTTGTGAGGATAAAATAGAGGGGAGGAGAATTATGTAAGCCACTTTGGGTCCCTGTTGGGGAGAAAGGTAGGATACAAATAAAGCAAATCAATAGAGTAAATAAATATGTGCCTGCTCTACTTCTACTTCATTGACTATGCTAAAGCCTTTGATTGTATGGATCACAACAAACTACGGCAAGTCCTTAAAGAGAGATGGGAGCACCAGACCACCTCACATCTCTCTCTCTCTCTCTTTTATTAAAGAAGAACAAACAAACATGCATACAGAGAGAGTTCATTGCCAAGTTGTATCTCTTTAACTACCTCATGTATGAATACTTCAATTTCTATCTTTCTACCACATAGCTGAATATAATATTTGCAAACTTTGATTTTAACCTTACATATTTATTACTATTTAAGTGCAGTCTAAGCATTCCAAGCAGGTTTTTCTATAAAGTACCTTTAAACATATCTTAAATTTTTAATATAGCATTCTACTTAAGGCTTATCATTAAGTTAACAATTTCTGGATATATAAAAGCAAGTTCCCATATAATCTATCTCACTCAGTTACTATATAAACACAGTTCCCAAACTCAGTCTTATTCAACATTTAAATAAATTTTGGATTCCCATTAACACTTATTTTTTTACACTGATTACCATCTTAATTGTCCCAGTATATTTATACAATTTATACTTCTAATAATTTCAATTACATAATTTTTAAGTTCGTCTTCAAATTAACTGCTTTATATCAAACTAGGAATAAGGCCTTTTGTGGAAATAAATACAACGAGCTCTAGAAAGGCTCTGGGAGAGTGCCCCGGCTTTGGGCACTCAGTGACAATTTGCTGTGGCAATCTCAGCAGGGTATAATGACAGAGTCCACCATTTTCTCCAGAGGAACTGATCTTTGCTACCTGAAGAGCAGTAGTAATTTTGAGTGATCTCCAGCCCACCCCCAAGATTGGTAACAGTGGTTCCCCAGGAGTGGCTGGTTTGGAGGGTGGAGTCTATGGCATTGTACCTGTCTGAGGTCCCACCCCTCCTCAACACTCACCCTCTCCAGGTTCGACCCCTCATATCTCCAGGAATTTCCCAACCTGGAGTTGATAACCCTATCTCCCTCCCAGCCAACCATCAACCTACCTTTAGTTTTCCATCTCCTCCCCCCTCCCTCCTAGAGAGCAGTTGTAATTTTGAGTGATCTCCAGCCCCCACCTGGAGATTGGCAACAATGGTTCCCCACCAGGGAATGGCTGGATTGGAGGGTGGGAGATCTCCAGGTCCCACCTGGAGATTGGCAGCCCTAGGGGAAAGTCAGCCGCACAGCGGGGAGTTGAAGAAAATGGTCTGATGGTTGCTGGCCCACCTCGTTAGCCAGCCAGCCATGCTGAAGCTAAGCAGGAGAAAGAGCCTTTTTCCATTTATTCTGACAGGAAAGTGGCCATTGGGGAGGGGGTTATGGGCAGGGGAGGGGGTTATGCTGAAAGTCCTTTGTTTTTTTACTCACAGAACCAAGCTTGGCTGCCTACCAACAGCCACTGAGGGGACATTCCCTCACAGGAGTCAAGAGAACTGTCTTCCTCAGGAGAGAGAGCTGGTCTGCCAGTAAATCTGACATGCAAATCTGTCTGAAGGGGGAGTGGGTGGGGAAGAGGAGCAGACCCAGCACCCAGCCAATGGCACATGAGTACTCTTGAGTGGCGGCTGATGGGCCAATGGCTGAGGGAGGGCATTTTACAGCCAATGGGAGCGCATGGAATCTTATAAAACCAAAAGATAATTATTATAAAGAGAGATACCATACCAAAATACTACTACACAGTCCACCAATTTTTCCATATGTTATCTTTAAGAATATCAGGAATTTTTGTAAACACATAATTTCTATAACATTCTACTAAAGTTTTCCACTAAATACAATTAATGGTTAATGATTTATTGGTATATAAAACAAATATCAATATAATCAATCTAAGTCAATTACCACAGAAAAACCATTCTCAGACCCAGTCATATTTAACATTTAAGTAAATCTTAAATTTCCATTAACACTTAATCTCATGTACATCTTAAAACACTATGAATGTATATGTGTATTTATACAATTTACCTTCTGACAATTTTATTTATGCCATTTTAAAATTAGTCTTAAACAGTTAACATTTGCTGTAAAATAAGAGCAGAGTCCATATTAACCAATTTAAATCAATAACCAAACAAAAGTGCTTCCCACTCCAGACTTGTTTATAAAGACTTAAGCCTCTTTCCCCCCCCTTCATTTGGGACCTTCTTTTCACAAATACCGTAGATCTATGCCTTTTATTTTTGTAGACAGTAGGGCATGCTTGTAGAACCCTCCATCTGTATCCAATTCTTGAATAGGTTGAAGATTCCATAGATTCTTTTACATCTTCTTCCTGGAGTATTTTTCCCTTCACAACTTTGATGTGTTCTCCACTTACTTGCCTTTTAGTGAGTTTATTATAGTCTTCTACAAAAAACTTTTCTTCTTCTTCTAATATAAAGGTCATTCAATGAAATGCATCTTCATGCCCAGGGTTTTGGTCAATATCTTGAAAAGATAGAGGTTGAGATTCCTTTATTTCATTTGTCACTTGTGTTGGCTTATTTTCTCTTTTATCTAGTAATGCTTCAAATGCTTCTTGCACAGCCAAAGTAATTTAATCGAAAATTAAAGATTTAAATTCCTCCACAGACATCTGGGCTATGTTAGTAGATGCAAGGCTCTCCATACAGACATCATCTGGCATTGTTTTACCTATGACTTGTTTGCCCATTTTAATATAATAGCAAAAGCCAACTCAGTCCGTTAAACCATCAGTCTCTACAATTAGTTTTCAATGTTTCTCGATAGTGACCGCAATCTCAAAGCAAATTTCTGTAGCAGACATATTTACCCACCTGGAAATGTTCAACAAAAGTCAGCTGCTTTACTGTTTTGCAATGGTGCAGTGGAGTCTGCACAGAATAAGCAAAATAAGCTTCAAAGCTCCAACAAGGAAGCTGGTATTATGGGAAATGGTTAAACTGTTTCTCTTTGCCAAGTCTGTGTAAAAATCCACTAGATCCAAAAGTCAAAGATTTATTTGTTCAGAATTATATTCCAAAGCAATGTTAGAAGCTCAAACACCAGTCTCTTTTTGCCCCAAGATCTAGCACAGTAATTCTTTGTTGCCTCGTAGTAGTTGCTTTACGGGGGGGGATTCCACCCTTTCTTTTCTTGTCCCTTTAAAAAAAAAAATTAAAGGAGCTTTTCCAAACAATCAGTAATATTTTCAATGTTGCTTTAATAAGCACTCAGGATAGGTGTCTTCATCAGTGGTGAGGATGAGGCTCAAGGTTACTCTCTTTAAAATTGGCCAATCACGTCTTTTCACTCAATGGCTGCCAAAGAGCGATTTCCCACAGGTCCTCACTTTGGGATGATCTGGAGTCTTCTCATGCACTGCCGTAAATAAGGGTCCTCAGATCAAGTTCCCTGCGATGAGCCTCCCTCTCATTGGGATCCAGACAGCTCTGGATCCACAACTAAAGACCTGGGGATTCGGTGACTCCATGGGAGCTCCCCCAGGAGTTGACCAATGGCGACGTGCCACAGACCGGAAGCCCACCTCACATGTCTCTTGAGAAACCTGTATAAGGATCAAGAAATGACAGTTAGAACAGGATATGGAACAACTGATCGGTTTAGCATAGGAAAAGGAGTATGACAAGGATGTATATTGTCACCCTGCTTATTTAATTGATATGCAGAGTACATCATGTGAAATGCCAGCCTGGATGAATCACAAGCCGGAATTAAGATGGCTGGGAAAAACATCAACAACCTCAGATATGCAGACGATACTACTCTAATGGCAGAAAGTGAAGAGGACCTAAAGAGCCTCTTGTTGAAAATGAAAGAGGAGAGCACAAAAGTTGGCTTGAAACTCAACACCAAAAAAACTAAGATCATGGCATCCGGCCCCATCACTCCTTGGGAAATGGAAGGGGAAGTCGTGGAAGCAGTGACAGACTTCACATTTCTGGGATCCAAGATCACTGCAGATGGTGACTGCAGCCATGAAATTAAAAAAAAAGCCTGCTTCTTGGGAGGAAGGTGATGGCAAACCTAGACAGCATAATAAAAAGTAGAGATATCACCCTGCTAGCAAAAGTCTGTATGGTCAAAGCAATGGTATTCCCAGTAGTACTGTATGGCTGCAAGTGTTGGACTATAAGAAAGGCTGAGCGCCGAACAATAGATTCTTTTAAATTATGGTGCTGGAGAAGACTCTTGAGAGTCCCTTGGACTGCAAAGAGATTGAATCAGTCAATCCTAAAAGAAATCAACCCTGACTGTTCCCTGAAAGGCCAGATACTGAAGCTGAAGCTCAAATACTTTGGCCACCAAATGAGAAGGGAGCACTCATGAAGACCACCCTGATGCTGGGAAAGATTGAAGGTAAAAGAAGAAGGGGACAGCAAAGGATGAGATGGTTAAACAGTGCTATCAATGCAACGAACATGAAATTAAGCAAACTCTGGAGCACGATGGAAGACAGGAGAGCCTGGCATGATGTGGTCCATGGGGTCGTGAAGAGTCAGACTTGACTTTGTGGCTAAACAACAACAAAGATGTAAGATGGGGGGAGGATTCTGTCCCCTGTGGGGCAGACATCTGGAAGGGTATCACTGAGGGGGCCAGGGGATTGTGGGATTCTTGGAGTCAATGGCTGTGGGAGGAACCATTGCAGTAGGCAGACTCATTGTTTTCACAGGGAGGTGGGGATGGTGCTGGTGGGGGAGCCCTGGACATGGGGTCTACAGTCAGCAAAACCCATTTTCCCCCATCCTCTCTTTCATGTGTGTGGCAACTGAGCTGGAACAGCTGGAGACCTGCCATGAAAGAGGGATGCATTCTGCCAGGGCATGGAGGCTCTGGCAGTATCTGTGGTGGCAGCTGCCAGGCATTTGGAGGAGCTGCTGGCTATCACAAAGAACATTGGGAAGAGCCAGATGTGCATTGAGAGGGGATGTACTAAAATGAATGACAGGAATGGCCACTAGGAACAGTAGGATATGATGGAATGCCCATTGGATATAATGGGAGCCAGGAATGCCAATTGACTCACATGTCCTCCATTGAAATACATTACTGAACACAAAAGTTACAATGAACATGGAATGGATTTAGAATGATGGTCTCTAGGCACAGATAGATTGCTCTGGGACTGAAATGCACTGACTCAAAGTGGAATGATGGCATCTTGGACTGGAATCAGTGCTCTGGGACTGGAATGACAGTACCCAAAGTGGAATGATGGTCATTCCAGTCCCAGAACACTACTGCTCTAATGAGGAGGCTATTGGTGGATCTGCTGGTGACACGAATGCCCCTATCATGCTCCTACCCAACAGTTATCACCAGACCTCAAACACTCCCTCGCCAACCTGGCAGGAGGTTGGACTGGAGCCCTGACAGGCAGAGCACTCTAGACTAATATTGACAAATCCAGGAGTCACACAACACAACAGGCTGCCACCAGGCTTGCTTCATCCAGGAATACAAAGCATAAGCTTCCTTTAGGACATTAAACAGAAATCCAGACCCTCTCCTGAGAGTCCTGACTTCCACATCCACACACAATATTGGTAGGGTCAAAAGGCAACTGGAAAGGCCTCTGCAAACCCCAGACAAAACACACCAAATAGGTATGTAACTAAAAAGTTTTATTTATGGTGCAAAGCAATACTATGTGAATAGAAAATAAAAAAGTTTTTTAAAATCTCTAACTAAATCACCTTGGTTATTACCACACCAGTTATCCAAAGCAATTCTTGAAGCACAACAAAGGACAGTCAGTTTACCACAGTTCAAAAGGCAGACCACAAGAATCTCAGTCCATCCAGCAGAGTTTTGGGCTTTCCCCAAATGGTATAACAATATCACCCTAGAGCATAACCAGCTAAGGGTCTAAGGTCAGACAAAGAAGATAGGGAAAGACTTCATGTTTAACCATTTCTGGGAACACCTGACCGTAGGCACTAACTATCAATTAGACCTAGCAACCAGGTTCACCTGATCCCAATAAACTGGCCAGGGAGTTTGACATATGTAAATAAAGTATTTGACAGATGTAATTGAAAGCTAAACTAATTGACATTCACATGTTCAGCCATTGCCTGGGAACCCCAATCAGCTTCAGCTGTCCAAGGCCATGCCCAATAAGTAAAAAGTGGAAAAAGCAGTCTTAATGTTGGTTCTTTGCAACAAAATTTAATGGTCTGCAGGTGGCCTTATCTGCACTTCCCAAAGCTCAAGAATGTGAAACTAATTACTAGGCTTCTGCAAGGAACTACACACAAATTAGACAGCTAAAAAATAAAATAATTCCCGGTTACTACAGCCCCCACAACAAAGACCATCCCAGTGCCCCCTATTCCTGCTCTGCTACTGTCATAGGTTGCCGGGGGGTGTCCTTGGCAGTGTGGCTGGAGTGCCTCCTGGCCAGTGAGTGGCAGAGACCTCTGGCTGGGCACATTCTCCTTTCATTCTCCCAATGCCCCTTTCTTGGTGATTGCAGCATTTGAACCCAATAGGCTGTGTACCTGTTCAGGGTTGCCATTTGTGGGAAATTGCTGGAGCCCTTGCCAACTCTGTCAGTTGCACTGTTACTGTTAGGTAGGGCTCTGTTCCTTTAAGGGGGAGTGTGCCACGGATAAGGCCATGTGGTCCATGGCTCCACCTCTTGGCTGTGACATGTGCAAGGCTGGGTCACCGGCCCTGCCATCCTATGATTGGTTCTGTCTGCCATGTCCATCACAGCTCTGCCACCACACTTTGTGACCTGTATGGCACATGACAATGTGATTGCTGGAGAAGTTGGCATGGTTAGTCTTTGAGGACCACTTCTCAGTCTTTTTCCTGCCTCCTGACCCTTTAAGAAAGAGACTAGCTGAGATCCTTTAAGGAACAGACTAGCAACTTCATGCTTATGCCAGTGCCCAACTGCTTGATGCAGGCAGCCCGTAGGATTGCTTTGCCTGAGACTCATGGGTTTGGTTCAAACAAGGGAGAAGCAGAGGCAGTCTGTTCCACTGCTCAACTACTCTTACAGTTAGGAAGTTTCTTCTGATATTTAGCCGGTAACAACTCCCTTGTAATTTCCACCCATTAGATCTAGTCTTGCAATCCGGAGCAAGAGAGAATAGATCTGCTCCATCTTCTACATGACAGCCCTTCACATACTTGAAGACTGCAATCATGTCCCCTCTAAGCCTTCTCTTTCCCAGGCTAAACATACCCAACTCTTTCTGCCTTTCCTCATAAGACTTGGATTCCAACCCTCTCACCATCCTGGTTGTCCTCTTCTGGACACATTCAAGCTTGTCAACATCCTTCCTAAAATGTGGTGCCCAAAACTGGACACAGTACTCCAGGTGAGGCCTGGCCATAGCAGAATAGAGTGGAACTACCACCTCCCGTGATCTGGACACAATGCTTCTGTTAATGCATCCTAAGATTGCATTAGCTTCCTTCACAGCCACATCGCACTGCAGGCTCATGTTTAGCTTATGACCAACCATAACACCTAGATCCCTTTTACATGTGCTGCTGTCAAGCCAAGTCCCTTCCATTCTATATCTGTGCCTTTGATTTTTTGTACCTAAGTGTAGGACTTTGCACTTATCTCTATTGAAATTCATTTTATTTGTCTCAGCCCACTGTTCCAGCCTGTCTATATCATTTTGAATCCTGACTCTGTCTTCTTCAGAATTAGCAATCCCACCCAGCTTTGTGTCATCTGCAAATTTGATAAGCATCCCCTCTATGTCTTCTTCCAGGTCATTTATAAAAACATTGAACAACACCGGGCCCAGGACCAAGCCCCGTGGCACTCCACTCGAGACTTCCCTTCATGTAGACACAGAGCCATTTACGAGCACTCGCTGGGTACAATTTTTCAACCAACCATGAATCCATCCAAAGGTTGCACCATCCAGACCACACTTAACCAGCTTATCTTCAAGGATATCATGAGAAACTTTGTCAAATGCTTTACTGAAATCTAGATACACTATATTCACAGCATTGCCAGAGTCAACCATTTTAGTAACTCTGTCAAAAAAGGAGATAAGGTTGGTCTGGCATGACTTATTCTTGATAAACCCATGCTGGTTACTACCAATTAACTCATTCCATTCAAGGTGCTCACAGACAGAGCGTTTAATAATCTGCTTTAGAATTTTCCCAGGTATTGAGGTCAAACTGACAGGCCTGTAATTTCCCAGGTCCATCTTTTTTCCCTTCTTGAAGATCAGAACAACATTCGCTCTTCTCCAGTTTTCCAACACAACACCAGTACTCCAGGACATCTCAAAGATCAGAGCCAGAGGCTCTGAAATAACATCTGCAATTTCTTTTAGTACCCTGGGATGCAAGCCATCCAGCCCTGGAGATTTGAAAGTATTTAAGGCAGCTAGATGTTCTCTAACCATTTCTTCACTTATTCTGGACTGGCAGTTCCCCCTTCCTTCATATGTCCTGCATTCTTCAGTTTGTATACAGCTCACCGTCCGGTTAAAGACCGACGCAAAGTGAAAGTTGAGTAATTCTGCTTTGTCTTCATCCCTTGTTAAGGCTTGACCGCTTCCCATAGAAATGAGTTTACCCCATCCCTGTTCTTCTTTTTGCTCTGAACATAGGCATAGAATTTTTTTTTGTTATTTTTAGCATCCCTCGCAAGCCTCAGCTCCATCTGAACTTTAGCCTTTCTGACACCATCCCTACAGATTCACGCCTGCTTCTTGTACTCACCCTCAGTAATCTGACCCTCCTTCCATTTCCTGTACATTTTCCTTTTTAGTCTCAGCTCTTCAGAGAGTTCCTTGTTCAGCCACCTTGGCTTCATTACCCGTCTCCCACCTTTCTTTCTTACTGGAACAGTCTGTGATTGTGCCTTACGCAGTTCATTTTTCAGCATCACCCATCCTTCCTGTGTTCTTATATTGACCTCACAACAATGGCAATATCACCCAGCTTGATGAAGGGAGCTTTGACTCTTGGAAGCTTATTCCCTGAAACTCTTGTTGGTCTCTAATCTGCTACTGGAGTCAAATCTAACTGTCCCAGTATCACCAAGTAAGTGTCATGCAAAATGTAGATCTGAACATGGGTGTCCTCAATCCACACTGGTCTTCATACCATTGGTCCATCTACTTCAGCATAGTCTGCTCTGATGCAGGTGAGCTCTAGAGACTCAGACAAAGATCTTTTCCAGCATCTGTTCTCTTAGACTTCATTGATTTAAATTTTTATTCTTTGACACACAAAGTATGGGCTGCGGTCAGACGAATGAGGAAATACGGGTGGGAATTGAGGCTGTTTGCCCCGGGCCAAAATGACATGTGTTTGCACGATCAGACTTCCGCCCGTGCATCCCGCAGTTCTGGATACTAGAAGCTTTTCCTCAGTGGCTTTTTTCCACACTCCTGTGGCACAATGAGACACCCTGCCAACGACTCCAGGACGCTGGACAGATGTTTCTGTCTGATCACGCCCCTTTACTCCGCATGGGAATCGCACCTTTGCCACCGCTTTTGTACATATGATCGCAGCCATGGCCTCTTTACCATCAGCCCATCAGTGTCATTGTCTACTCAGACTGGTAATGGTTCCCTAGGGTTTTATGTAGAGGATTTTGCCCACACCGTGCTTTGTTTCTGAGCCATTGGGGTCTGGCTAGGGGGGTTCCTAGGCCCCCCTAAATTTCTGGAGAGCCACTTCCTAAATCCTACATGGCTCCGCCTCCATAAATTGTGACAATGGCCTGTGATGTCACTGGCTCCTCTCTGTGATGTCACTGGGCCTCAGTTCTTTTAAGGACCTAGCACAGCAATACCTCTAGTCCAGCCCCAGCCCCCCCTCCGGGAAATTAGAAAGTCTACGCCCTTGCATGTACTTATGTAAAATAGTTAGTAGGTGACGAAGATGAAAATTGTCACAAATAGAGGCACATTTCTTATTGAGCTTGACAAAAGCCCAGCTCATGGAAGTGCTATGATCTACTTTTATTTCTGTTGATTTCAGAGAAAGCTCAGGGGAGTCTCTTTGTTGTCTCTAGAGATTTCAGCAGCTCACTGTGTTGAAGGAAAAAAATATTGTGTGTACAACTATGGATTCTTTTTCTCCCAGGGTTTTTGGAGCTTCACTGGCACATCAGGGGTCTTTTGTGTTGCTTCCAGGCATCTCTCAACTGGGTCATCTAAATTTCTAGGAACATTTCTTATCAGCAAAATCCAGTTTTTAGTTTCTTCGTATTTATGACAGTCTGCCTACAATGTTGCAAACTCTTATGGACATTTTCGGTACATTATTGGGGGCCTGAATTTCATTTGCCTACGTTTTCCTAAGTGTCTAGCAAAGTCAAAGATCTTCAAAGAAAATTTTGGCTTTTCATCTTTTCCAGTTTAATACCAACATACTGTGTGTGTGTGCGTGTGCGTGTGCATGTGTTTAAAGTGCCATCAAGTCACAGCTAACTTATCGTGACCCAGTAGGGTTTTCATGGTAAGAGACTTACAGAGGTGGTTTACCATTGCTTTCCTCTGCATAGCAAATATGGAATTCCTTGGTGGTCTCCCATCCAAATACTTACCAGGGATGACACTGCTTAGCTTCTGAGATCTGATAATATCAGACTAGCCTTGGCCATCCAGGTCAGGGAACCAATATAGACCTAGTGAATATAAAAAGTACATTCCAAAATGTTTTACTATAATTAGTATTTGTATGGGAGACCATCACAGAAATCCAAGGTTGTTACACAGAGGCAGACAACTACAAACCACCTCTGAATGTATCTTCCCTTGAAAATCCAATGGGGCTGTCATAATTTGGCTGAGACTTGATGGCACTTTTTACCCCCAAAGTGCATCAGTCATTAGAAAAACAATCTCAAAGTTATTTCTATTGATTCTGTTTCTTGACATAACGTTCCTCAATGCTTGATTAGGACAAGATCCTTGAAAACATCTCCCAAGAGATCCTCTCTCCATGATTTCTGGTAGATAGGAAAAAGTACACCTGTTGCACAGGTAATTAAATACCCTTTTAAACATTGTATGCAGGGAATTTTCAAGCAAGATGGCACTGCTGGTGGTCTTTCTCTCTCTCTCTCTCTCTCTCTCTCTCTCTCTGTGTGTGTGTGTGTGTGTGTGTGTCTCCCCAATGATTAAATGACTGGGAAGTTGAGGGAGCTAAATCCTGTTCCCTCTTACAACTTACCTCACAGTTTCCTGTTCCTTTCGGAATTTTCACCAGCCTCATTTCCCATACTGGAGACTGGCAGAGACAATATGCTTCAGAGAAGTACTGTTAGGTAAAGTGCAGGGAAGGAGGGAAGAAGGGGCAGGATTAGTTTCCATCACCCATCTGCTTCAGTTTTGTTTAGGGATGCACATTTTAATTTAATTTTATTTTGTTTCTTTTATTTTCATTTGTTGAATTTCTCTCATTTTCCCTTCAGATGGTTCCCAAGTTGACTGCTTCTTTTCTGTCAGTCTTATTCTAGTTTGCCCCACTGATATGCAATGAATAATTGTATTATGCATTTAATGGGCAAATTTGGCATCAAGATGCAGAAACTGATAAAAGTTCACAAGTTTGAGTTTCATAATAGAAAACCAATTTCAAAGCAAGTATTTTTAGGTCAAAGTGCAGAGCAAGAGTCCAGTAGCACCTTAAAGACTAACAAAATTTGTGGCAGGATATGAGCTTTCATGAGTCACTGCTCATTTCTTCCATCTTGATCTAGGTTAAAGTGGTAAGGTGACAACATTTTGTGGCCTCCCTAGGTTGTTGGTTTTTTTTTTTTAATTAACCCAGTTTACATGTGACTGGGAGGACTCATAATATTGTGTCCCTTATAACTAGGGTTGCCATGTTCCCTTCACCTACCGGCAGGGGAATGGGGGGAGGGACATCCCAGGAGTGGAAAGTGACATCGCACCCCATCCCCCCAAAACAGTGACATCACACATAACATGCCTGTATCACCCAGAAGTGATGCTGGCATCTTGGCAATGATGACCTGGATTTGGGGCAAAACTCTATGGTAAAATTGGCACCAAATCATAGAGTTTTGCCCAAAATCCAGAGCATCACCTCCCAATGTCCCCAACATGCAATGTCACTTCCAGGTGATGCAGGCACATTGGTGTGATGTCACTGTTGGAGGGGGATTCCCTCCTGCTAGCCAGCTGGCCTGCAAAATCGGGGGATCCCCTGCCCCCACGGGGCAAATGGCAACCCTACTTATGATTAGGGGGCTTTTAGATGTGATAAAAATATCCACTGATCTCTTTTACTTCTCCTAAGTGTGTGTTTGTGTGTGTTTTCATGCTTTACTTTCACAGAGAAGGGAAGGGTTCATTCCCTGTCTCCTATCTGCATAACAAGTAGAGTTACTTATTGCCAGAGGAAAGAGCAAAGCCTGGACCATTTCCACCAGTTCCTGGTCTCTTCAGCCTTGCCAACTTGCATTCAGAGCTTTACTTGTGTTGATTTTGTTAGAATAAAATAAGCTACAGTATGCTTGGCATAAAAGTGTAATGATATCCTAGCAATGTAATAAACCTGTTTTAAACTTCGGAATGGAACAGATTTTTTAAAAAAGAATCAATGAGATTTTATTACTTTAATGTTTCAAAGTGACCCCCCGCAAAATGTTTCTTCTTCTATAAAATATTTGAGCTGAGGATTGGAGGTGAAAAGTTTATTCTCTGGCTATCCCCCTAATATGCCATTCATGAACTTTATGGTGTTAGGTGTCATCTACTTTTGAGATGTTAAATCTAGATTCTGTATTAGAAAGGTCCTATTCTATTTTTTAATCTTTACCACAGAGAATATATAAAATAATGCTGCTGCTTCATAATTTCTACAAGCCTTCTCATGGAAATATGCCAAAAAACTGTCAAAATAAATAGTTTAGAAATGTTTCACCATTATATTTAGAATAATCCGGTTCTTCCCAAAAATATTATGTAGCTGTGTTGTTCAGATTCATTTGGTTCTGAAAGCCTCTCAAGACAAAAAAGGTTAAAGATTAGAATTTAAAGTATAAAGCTCTCTTTGTAATATTTTCTACTCTCCTGTTCTTTTTTCTGTTTAGATTATGATTCCCCAGTCCCATTACCATAAAACCTATGGCTAAAGGGGAAAAAATCACAGAAATCACTGGTGGTTCTTCATTATACTTATGCAGGAGCACATTTGTAACTTTGAGTATATGTCAACTGAATGTCAGTCAGTCAGTCACCTTTATTGGCATGTACAAATACTACAAAGCAGCAGTTAAACAGGGGAGGGGTTACAAAGCCAAACTATATAAAAGTTTATGAGGTATATGTCAACTGAATGGAATGCTTCAGGCATCTGATGAAGTGGCCTCACAGAAGTTTATGAAGCAATCATTATATAACGTTAGGATACAACAAGACAATTTTTAAAAGGTTTAGTTGCAATAGACAAACAGATCTCTGGAACTTGTCCCAATGGGTTTGTCATGTTTATCTGCAGGGCCTCAGACCAGGTTCCTTGACCCATTCGGCATGGGTCAAGTTCCCTACTGGTTCTTCTGTGGTGACTCTGCCTGATAGATTTTCATTTTCTTTTATTTCTCTTCCAGATGCCTGTGCATTCCCATGTGTCATCCTACAGTGGTGTGTCCAGCTACTTTGTGCTGTCCTCCAAAACAGGTAAGTTAAGGACTTCCAGTTCTGCTTGCTTCCTCGTTCTGCCCTCCTTGGCACCACTCTGCCTCAGAGCTTTGGGTGTCCCCTGGGCCAATCAGTGAGCTTGCCTCTGCCCCCAGCTGTTTGTTGCTTCCATCTTCTGGTGGGCTTCCCTTGGCCTCCCGTCCCTTGCTTTGGCCCCTTTCGGCTGCCCTTTTTCAACTGTGTGGATGTTAGTGATGGAGCCCACTTACCTTCAGTGGAATTTCCTTACTTCTGGCCAGGCTGATCAAAATTCTTTCGTTGCCACCCAGGATCCACAGGGCCATCTGCCAGCCCACAGGGCTAAAGTCACCCACAACTGTGCTCCTGCATAAGTATAATGAAGAACCACCAGTGATTTCTATGATTTTTTCCCCCCTTTAGCCATAGGTTTTATGGTAATGGGATTGGGGAACCATAATCCAAACAGAAAAAAATCCATACTCATTAAATTTAATATATACTTCAATATCCTGCAAACAAGGACCAAGAAATAGCATAAGGCAGTTAAGATTCTTTTCTGGCACAAGATCTGGAGTGATATATGTTGCTTCTAACAATGTGCTGACTGACTTGCATTCTAAAAAAAATCTTCTCATTACATTTTTTTCTTTTTTAAAAAGGTGGTAGGATCTGATGGCTCCAAAATAATACCACTTGTATGACTAGGCCACATTTTTTTTAAATAGAAAATCATGGTAGCCCCCAGCCCATCATTCAAATTGATTTAGTTCCAGACACACAGTTTATTTCAATACAAGACCAGTAATAATAATGAGAAATATAAAAATAATAAAGAATAAAATAAAAATAAAGAATAAAATACAAAATAAGGGGCAATGTGACAATGAGTGCTGATTGGAGAGATAGTGCCTTCTTCCCAACAGGTTATTATTAAGAGTTGGTCAGCCATTTGCGTATCCCACACACGCAAAGCCAAAACTTAGCTACTTTATTTGTTATCTCCTGGGAGGAATTTACAAGAAAGAAGGAGACGTTAAATTGTTCAGATCTTCCTGGTAGAGTTGATAGGATTGGGTTTATGTACTGAAATCGAATGTCATTGCAGAATGGGCAGTGCAGCAGAACATGGTTGATAGACTCTCCTTTCCCTTCATGGCATGGGCAGAGCTGTTGAGGGAGTGGAACACAATGGCATCTGCTTTCCAGGAGGACTGAGGGTCGAACATTAAAGTGTGCAAAGGTAAAGGTTCTCTGGTCTTTGGAGATCTCAAGGAATCTAAGATAATCTTCTCATTGGAAGCATTTGGTATGTTGCAGAATAACTGGATATTTTTGTATCTGTGACTTATCTGATTGTAGGGCATGATCCCAGTTTAACTGTTTCTTTTGTTTTTTGGTACCCAAGGCACAGTAGGACTTAGTGGAGAGAGGCCATGTTCCTGGAGTTTCCCCTCAATTGCTCTTTGCCAGGTTGACCGGTGGCTATTAGTAAAAATCCAGGGTGCTAAGCCCACTGAATTGAAGATAAATTTTAGCCAACAGTTAGATGCGAATAGCCACATATGAGTCTCCAAGGGGATCAGCTCAGTCTAAGATGGGCATTCAGGATACATTACAGGGCTCCAAGCATTGATCATAGGAACTTGAATTGAACCACTTCCAGTAAGCGCCTTTCTTTGTAACTCATTTTCATTGAGTTATCTACTACAACTCCAAGATCTCTCTCTTGGTCGGTCTCAGCCAGTTCAGAGCCCATCAATGTGTATTTATATTTAGGATTTTTGGCTCCAATGTGCGTCACTTTGCACTTGGCCACATTGAACCCCATTTGCCACACTGATGCCCACTCACCCATCCTTGACAGATCCCTTTGGAGTGCCTCACAATCCTCCCTGGTTCTCACCATCCTGAACAACTTTGTGCCATCTGCAAATGTAGCCACTTCACTGCTTACTCCAAATCATTAATAAACAAGTTAAAAAGCATCTGACCGAGTACTGATCACTGTGGTACCCCACTGCTTACCACTCTCCCCTGAGAAAATCTACACTCATTTATACTCACTCTCTGTTTTCTATTAATTAGCCAGTTTTTGATCCACAAGAGGACTTGTCCTTTTATCCTGTGACTATTGAGCTTACTTAGGACCCTTTGATGAGGAACTTTATCAAAGGCTTTCTGGAAGTCAAGGTAAACAACATCTATTGGGTCCCCCTTGTCCACATATTTGTTCATTCCCTCAAAGAACACTAACAGGTTAGTGAGACAAGATCTTCCCTTACAGAACCCATGTTGAGTCTGCCTCAGTAGTTATTATTCATCAATATGCCTACTAATTCTTTCCTTAATAACAGTTTCCACCTAGTTACCCGGTATTGATATTAGACTGACTGGCCTGTAATTTCCCGGATCTCCTCTGGAACCCTTTTTAAAGATAGGAGTGACATTAACTACCTTCCAGTTCTCAGGAATGGGGGCAGATTTTAATGAAAGATTACATAGTTTTGCCAGGAGATCCACAAGTTCATATTTGAGTTCTTTCAGAACTCTTGGATGTATGCCATCTGGGCCCTGGTGATTTATCAGTTCTTAAGTTGTCTATCAGTTGTACGACCTCCTCTCTTGTCACCTCAATCTAGCTCATGTCCTTCAACACCCCTTCTGAAATCAGTAGTTCTGGAGTGGGCAAGCACTTCTCATCTTCCACAGTGAAGACAGAGGCAAAAAATGCATTCAGTTTCTCAGCCATTTCCCTATCATCCTTTACCACTCCTTTTTACCCCTTGGTCATCCAAGGGCCCCACTGCCTCCCTGGCTGGTTTCCTGTATCTAATGTATTTGAAGAAAGTTTTATTGTCAGTCTTTCTGTTTTTCGCTATATGCTCCTCATATTCCCTTTTTGCCTGCCTGATCACAGACTTGCATTTTATTTGCCACAGCCTGTGTTCCATTTTATCAGCCTCACTGAGACTAGCTTTCCACCACTTAAAGGAACCTTTTACAGCTTCCATTACTTTGTTTGTTAACCATGCAGGCTTTTTTCTATATGTATTTGTGCCTTTCCTAACCTGTAGTATATATTTTTTTCTGAGCTTCTAGGATTGTAGTTTCAAATAGTCTCCAAGCTTCCCCAATGGTTTTGACCCTTTCTGCTTTTCCTTTCAGTTTCCTCCTCACATGCCCCCTCATATCAGAGGAGGGCCGGCTCGCTCACTAGGCAAACTAGGCATTTGCCTAGAGTGCACTGGCCTTTAGGGGCGTCAAAAGCCCCCCACCCCCCACCAAAAGCCCCATCAAAAAACCCTGCCCCTTCCCTGGCTTGCCAGTGCACCCCGTAGCTGTGGGACACCAGCAAGCTGGTGTTTAGACAGAAGGGACAGGGGTTTAAACACCTGCCCCTTCCCTGGCTTGCTGGCGCTCAGACAGGGAGAGGTGGGCACACAAAGGGCCGGAGGAGACCCGCTTGGAAGAAAGGCAGGTGGGCTGGAAGCCCCAGTGGGGGTGGAGGGGGCGTGCATCAGAGAGGGGAGGGAGGGAGAGTTGCCAGCTGGTCAGTGCCTCGGAAGAGTGTTGCATCTCTCTCATTCAGGCTGGAAAGGGAGGGCGTGTGAGTGGCGGAGAGAAGGGCTCTCTGGGGTATGCTCTGGGAGGTTGGCAACCCCATGATTGGGTGCATGCCATGGGGGCGCCAGAAGGTAGCCCTGCCTAGGGCACAAAAAAACCTCGGGCCGGCCCTGTATCAGAGATGTTATCCCTTTTAAAGTTAAAAGTGGTTGTGTCAGTCTTTTCGGGCAGCTCCTTAATTATACAAAAGTTAAACTGAATAACATTATGGTCACTGTTCCCAAGTGATGCAATCACTTTTACATCTCTCACCAGGTCTTGAGCATTACTTAGGACCAAATCCAGGATCGCCTCTCCCCTGGTAGGTTCTGTGACCATCTGTTCCATAGTACAGTCATTGAGAGTGTCTAGAAATTCAATCTCCTTTCCCCCAACTTGAACACATATTGACCCAATTAATGTGCGGGTAGTTAAATCACTTATTACAACACAGTAATTTCATCTAGCTGCTATCTTTAATTCATTCCTCATTTTATAATCCTCCTCTATCTTTTGTTCTGGTGGGCGATAACAAACTCCCAGTGTTAAGCTTCCTTTTGGGCCCACTATTTCAACCCATAGCATTTCCAGAAGCGAATCCAGTTCACTTAGCCTCTTAATCTTACTGGACTGTATACCCCCTCTGGCATACAGAGCCACCCCACCTTCAACCCTTCACCCCTATCATTTCAATATAATTTATAACCAGGAATCACCGTATCCCATTGATTTTCCTCATCCCACCAAGTTTCTGAAATACCCACAATGTCTATTCCCCCCCCAACACCAAGCATTCCAATTCCCTGATTTTACCTCAGACACTTCTAGCATTTGTGTATAAACACCTATAGTTTCCCATGCATGTTAAGCCCACAACCTTCCTTTTGCTGCCTCAAGACCTTGACAGGCAGTCCATATCATTAGCCACAGTCTCAGTGGACAATTCTAATCTATTTCCTTGTAAAAAAAAAGTAACAGCTACCCCTTCATCTCTTTGAGATGAGCCATCCTGAACCAGAGAATTTTCATCTCCTGTCGGCTTTTCCCCAACATTCAGTTTAAAAACTGCTCTGCAACTTTTTGATTTTAAGTGCCAACAGCCTGGTTCATTCTCAGGACAAGTGGAGACCATCTCTTTTGTACAGCTCCCTCTTGTTCCAAAAAGCATCCCAGTGCCTAACAAACTTGAACTCTTTCTCCCTACACCATTGTCTCATCCACGCATTGAGATGCCTGATCTGTGCCTGTCTCTCTGGCCCTGTGCGTGAAATGGGTAGCACTTCTAAGAAGGCTACCTTGGAGGTCCTGGCCTTGAGTTTCCTGCCTAGCAGCCTAAATTTTTCCTCCAGGACCTCACAACTGCATTTCCCCACATTGTTGATGCCAACATGTACCACGACCACTGGCTCCTCCCCAGCACTATCTGCCAGCCTATCTAGAACACGCGTAATGTCCACTACCTTCGCACCAGGCAGGTAAGTCACCATACGATCAGTACGCGGGTTCACTACCCAGCTGTCTACCTGCCTAAGGATCAAATCACCAATTACCAAGAGACCCCCTCCTTCCCTGCCCAGGGATGGTTCCTTGGTCCAAAAGGATACCCATTCACCAGCTAAAGAAGAGGTCCCTTCTGAGGGCACATTTCCCATATCCGCAGCACAGTGCCCTGTTTCCCCTCGACCCTCATGCTCCCTGATAGTGGCGGGGCTGCCATACTCAGAGTGGGACATATCTAACAAGTCCCCAAGAATCTTCTCCATGTGCCTAACTGACTGGCTCTGTTTCTCCAGGTCTGCCACCTTGGCCTCAAGGGAGCAAACTCATTCCCCGAGAACCAGGAGCTCCTTGCACTGGGCACACATCCAAGATTTCTGTCCAGTGGGCAGATAGTCATACATGTGACACTCCATGTAAAACACTAGACAGCCCCCAACCCCCTGCTAGCATTCTTGCCTCATAAGTGCTTTTATGCATGACCAAGATCTGGGCGCGAGATGGGGAGACAGTTGCACTCTCCCAGTTAGCTCCGCCTGGGTTCTCGGTCCTTCACCAATCTCGGACTAAGGGGTGGGGGGGAGGAGTGGCTCTGTTCATTCATGAGGCTTACACTTTCAGGGCACTCCTGGTGCCGAGGATCATGGGCATTGAGTGTGCCGGCTTTGTGTGGGAAGCTGGGGAGAGTTTGGCTGTTTGGTTGGTGTACCGGCCACACAACACACCGCCTGACAGCCTGCTGTCCCTGGTGGAGGCTGTGTTGGGCTGGGCATTGGAGCACCCTAGACTGATAGTCCTGGGTGACTTCAATGTCCATGCCGACGATGCAGCTTCCTCATGAACAATGGATCTGGTGTCGTCCATGGTGGTGCTGGGACTCTCCCAATATGTAATGGCCCCTACACATCGAGCTGGGCACATGCTTGATCTGATCTTCGTGGCGGGGGTTATAGTGGACCGGATTACTGTGACAGCAGTGCTATGGTTGGACCACTATGCCCTGAGGGCCCAAGTGAATGTGTCACCCCAACCCTGTTTGGGTGGCAAGTGTATTTTAGCTTGCCCACAGAGCCAAATGGACCCTGTGTGGCTTCAGATGGCTCTCTGGGATCCAATGCCCCCTGGCAGCTCATTAGATGAGCTAGTCGAGGATTGGCAAAACCGACTCTCAACAGCCATCGACGACATCGTTCCCAGACACCCTCTGCGCCCTCGCTCTAGGCTGGCTCCCTAGTATACCCAGGAGCTAAGGCTGATGAAGCAAAGGCTTAGAGGGCTAGAGAGACAGTGGCAGCATGTTCGTGATGAAGCAACAAGAGCATCTTATAGGACATTTATGAAATCCTACGAGATGGCAGTCAAAGCTGCGAAGAAGGAGTTCTATGCGGCCTCGATTGCGTCTGCTAGCTCACACCCAGCCCAATTGTATAGAACAATTCGGTCTTTGACAGTTCTGCCACAGGGCACGCAAAATGTTAGGGAATTGGATGTTGGCTGTGAGGCTTTTGCAAGCTATTTTGCAGATAAAGTCCTGTCGCTCCACCACAACCTGCCAGCCACGCTTGACACAGTGAGTGAACTCGAGGCTCCATGCGCGTCTTCTGGTCCCATTCTGGATCATTTCGAATGACTCAGCCTTGGGGAAGTCGACAGACTGATCTCAACAGTATGCCCAACCACATACAGCCTGGACCCGTGCCCCTCGTGGCTTATTAAAGCTGGCCACGAGGGATTTCAAGGAGCCCTCAGGGATATTATCAACAGGTCCCTCTTGGAGGGACTGTTCCCGGGGGCTCTCAAGGAAGTGATGGTCTGCCCTCTCTTGAAAAAACCATCATTGGACCCGGCTGAATTGGCCAACTGTCGGCCGGTCTCTAATTTGCCCTATTTGGGCAAATTAATAGAGAGGGTGGTGGCGATTCAGTTGAAGAACTTTCTGGATTACACTTCCACACATGATCCCTAACAGTCCAGCTTCCGCCCGGGTCATGGGACAGAGACAGCACTGGTTGCCCTTACGGATGACCTCCGAAGGGATCTGGATTGGGGCAGAATGGTGGTGCTGCTGTTTTTAGACCTGTCAGCTGCATTCAACCTGGTCGATCATCAGCTGCTTGCCCACCACCTCGCCGACGTGGGGATTCAGGGGTTTGCCTTACAATGGCTTGTCTCCTTCCTCCAGGGTCAGGGACAAAGGGTGGCTCTTGGGGAGCAGCTGTCCCGAAGGCACCCACTAATCTGTGGGGTGTCTCAAAGGGCAGTACTCTCCCTGATGCTGTTCAACGTCTATATGCACCCCCTTGCCCAGATTGCCTGGAGGCATGGGCTGGGTTGTCACCAATATGCAGATGACATCCAGCTCCATCTGTTGCTGGGTGGCCAGTTGGGCTCTAACCCAGGAGACCTGGATCGGGCGCTTCAGGATGTGGTGCAATGGCTGAGACTGAGCCAATTGAATCCAATGAAGATGGAGGTCCTGTGCCTGAATCGGAGTGGCTTGGGGTTAGGGATCCCTTTATCGGCCTTCAATGAGGCGCCGTTGGTGCCAGCGATGGAGGTCCAGAGTTTGGGAGTGCTCCTGGATGCACCCTTAACGATGGAGGCCCAGGTAGCAGCTACTGCCAAGGCAGCCTTTTACCATCTCTGGCTGGTCAGACAGTTGGTTCCCATCCTCAAACAGAAAGACCTGTTGTCAGTGATCCACACTATGGTCACCTTGAGGTTGGACTACTGTAATGCTCTCTACATGGGGCTGCCCTTGGGGCAACTCTGGAAGTTGCAGCTGGTGCAAAATGTGGCAGCCAGGCTGTTGATGGGCCTCCCTATGTGGGAGCACATCCAGCCTGTCCTTAAGTCGCTGCACTGGCCGCCAATAGCATTCCGGATCTGCTTCAAGGTGCTGGGTTTGACCTTCAAAGCCCTATATGGTCAGGGGCCAGTCTACCTGAGGGACCGCTTTCCCCCAGAGAGCACTGAGATCTGGGACACAACATCGCCTGATCCTTCCTGGCCCCAAAGAGGCCAGGCTGACAACATCCAGATCCAGAGCATTCTCTGTGGCTGCCCCAGTGTACTGGAACGAGCTCCCCAGTGAGATCCAGGCCTTGCGAGATCTTCAGCAATTTTGCAGGGCCGTGAAGATGGAGCTTTTCCACAGGGCATACCAATGAGATCAATGCCATGCCAGCTGAGCCACATCACCTCATTAAGGGATTATGTTGTGGTGTATGGAAATGTTGTTATTTATTGTATTTTAGCCAGATTGTTTTAAATGAGATGCTTATGTTTTTATGTATATGGGTTTTATGATGTTGTAAGCCGCCCTGAGCCGCCTAGGTGGGAAGGTGGGATAGAAATGAAACAAATAAAATGAAAATAAAAATTATATACAATCCCCCTTTTAAAACCCTTTATATTTATGTGGTTCTCCTTGTAGAAGTCTACTTACCTTACTGGGAATCCAAAGAGACTAGGGCCCTGGCTTTCTGGCTCTTCCTGGGCTACTTACAGAGTCCCTAGTCATAGTCCCTAGGTTAAGAGCTACAGGGCAAGAGCCCTTAGGCTCGTGCCAGAGGCTCATGCCTCTGGCAAGGCGCTGCCTTAAATAGAAGCTTCCCCCAGCAGAGGTGTGGCCAGCAGCTATTCAAATTCACCCAGGCACTCAATTACAGTCAAACAATGACCCTTTCACACCCTATCTCAAGAAGCCAGGATTTTGCAACAACTCACAACTCACTCACACACTCCCAAACACAGCCCCCCCATAAAGTACCCTCTCAGCAAAATCCCCTCAGCTGAAAGTAAATAAACAACACTCACCCCTCTAGCAGCTCTATCTCCTGCTCATTTTCAGAACTCAGCTGGGTCAGGTCTGCTTCTGGCAAGGTGCTGCCTTAAATAGAAGTTTCCTGCCTTAAATAGATCTTCTCCCAGCAGATGGTGTGGCCACAGCTTTTCATTGTCTAGACAGTGTGCAACTGCAATATGAAAGGCCAATGCTATGCTGGGGATTATTAGGAAGGGAATTGAAAACAAATCAGCCAGTATCATAATGCCCCTGTATAAATCAATGGTGCGACTTCATTTGGAGTACTGTATACAGTTCTGGTCACCACACCTCAAAAAAGGATATTATAGCATTGGAAAAAGTGCAGAAAAGGGCAACTAAAATGATAACCTTATGAAGAAAGGTTAAAACACCTGGGGCTCTTCAGCTTGGAGAAATAACAGCTATGGGGTGACATGATCAAGGTTTATAAGATTATGCATGGGATAGAGCAGGTTGGCAGACGACACTGCTCTGATGGCAGAAAGTGAAGAGGACCTAAAGAGCCTCTTGCTCAGGGTGAAAGAGGAGAGCGCAAAAGTGGGCTTGAAGCTCAACATCAAAAAAACGAAGATCATGGCATCTGGCCCCATCACTCCTTGGCAAATAGAAGGGGAAGTCGTAGAAGTAGTGACAGACTTCACGTTCCTAGGATCCCAGATCACTGCAGATGGTGACTGCAGCCATGAAATTAAAAGACGCCTGCTCCTTGGGAGGAAAGCGATGGCAAACCTAAACAGCATGATAAAAAGCAGAGACATCACCTTGCCAACAAAAGTCCGCATGGTCAAAGCAATGGTATTCCCCGTAGTAATGTATGGCTATGAGAGTTGGACTATAAGGAAGGCCGAGCGTTGAAGAATAGATTCTTTTGAACTATGGTGCTGGAGAAGACTCTTGAGAGTCCATTGGACTTCCAGGAGATCAAATCAGTCAATCCTAAAAGAAATCAATCCTGATTGCTCCCTGGAAGGCCAGATCCTGAAGCTGAAGCTCAAATACTTTGGCCACCAAATGAGAAGGGAGCATTCACTGGAGAAGACCCTGATGCTGGGAAAGATTGAAGGTCAAAGAAGAAGGGGACGGCAAAGGATGAGATGGTTAGACAGTGTCATCAATGCAACGAACATGAAATTGAGCAAACTTCAGCGGAGAGCGGAAGACAGGAGGACCTGGCGTAAACTGGTCCATGGGGTCGCAAAGAGTTGGACTCGACTGTGCGACTGAACAACAACAAGAGCAGGTTGAGAAAAAGTACTTTTCTCCCTTTCTCACAATACAAGAGCTCATAGGCACTCCATGAAATTGCTGAGCAGTCAGGTTAGAATGGTAAAAGGAAGTACTTCACCCAAAGAGTGATTAACACATGGAATTCACTGCCACAGGAGGTGGCGGTGGCTACAAGCATGTACAGCTTCAAGAGGGAATTAGATAAGCATATGGAGCAGAAGTCCATCAGTGGCTATTAGCCACAAGGTATAGATAGAAACTCTCAGGCTGGGGCAAGTGATGCTCTGTATTCTTGGTGCTTGGGGGGGGGTCAACAGTGGGAGGGCTTCTAGTGTCCTGGCCCCACTGCTGGACCTCCTGATGGCACCTGGTATTTTTGACCACTGTATGACAGAGTGTTGGACTGGATGGGCCATAGGCCTGATCCAACATTGGCTTCTCTTATGTTCTTAGAGAGGTGGGAACCATATAAGTTCCAGACTCACAACTTTCTTATCAGTAATGTCTGAACTTTGTGATAAAAATATATTCCTTGACTTTAATTTTCTTTGTGAACTGAAACTTTTTCATAATGATATATGGGATGGGCCACATGAATTAAAAAGGATCAGTTGGGCATTAGGGTACTTTCCAGGTTATGGAGTTCCTGAAAGTGGGGGGGGAAAGAGGAGTAGAAAAAGTCTGGCTGATTTTTACCCACATGCCTGAAGATCTTGGCCCAGTTGTTCTTGCAGCTTTTATTTATCTCAGTACATAAATATCAAGCAAGCTTAGAGGGTGAATAAAAAGACCCTTACAACTGAATTACTGGATGTTTTAAAATACAAACAAACAAAATCTCTTTTCCCAAAGCAATTCTGTCAGATCTTTGGCATGGCTGTAATAAATATCTCCGTGTTGGAAGCTTGACTGAATGGTAAATTAGGAGGTTGTTTATTCTTGCCAAATGTGACTGGAAGCTTGCAGCCTACAATTAAAATCTATTTATTTTCCTTGATGTAAATATAGTCTGTGCCAAAGATTCCTAGCATAATTCAGAGTTCTGGCATCCATCGATAGCTGTCTACAACTTCCTTTTTACAATTACAATCTGATTAGCCACAACACTAATTTATACCCTCCTTAACACCTTTGAACTAGAAACTGGTGTTTCTTCATGCAGTGCATTAATTCAAACTAAATTAGTTCATAAGTGAGAATTCTTCGTTATTAATGGCATCAAATTAACAGCCTGCATCAAAAAACCTACAGTGTATACTTCTGTTTGTTTATGATTTCCACATGAGTTATACCTTCCAAGGGACAAGAAGCCTGAATCTGCTGAGGAGGGTTTTCGAAGATATGAACAGGGAATTTTCACTTTGTTCCTGGAACAGCAGGGGGTTCATGCCCCATGACATTATGAGCTCTATTTTAATTTGAAACCACATTTACTGTATCCATGATAGGTATTTTAATAGTATAAGATCTCAGACTGATTAGCAATATAGTAAAGGAAATGAGACCACCAGGGTGAGAAACTAATTACTGTCTGAGCAGCAGAGGCTCAAAGAGGTTTGCCAAGATAACCTTCAAGGTCATTAGCTGTTAATAAACAAGTTCCAGAAAAGCCCTTGAAATAACTAGAAACTAAAAAAAACCCACCCCTGTTCAATATTTTGGATATAGGCACTGAGGAGTATGAATGGTGAGAAGGTGGTTTTAATAAAAGGTCTGGGACTCTGCTTATTCTGGAATAAAGAGACAGAATTCCTTAATAAATTGCTTTTGCACTTAGAAATGGAGGAAGGCTTTTGGACACAGCTCCACTGTGTGCAATGGGGCTGTTGAGAAGTTCTAAGTTTTAATAGGGCTTGGGCAGTAGAAAACCCTGGTGGGTTATGCTCTAGAACTGAAACTATACAGCAGGCAAAAATGGCTGTGCACCAAGCTCTGAAGAGACTTGATGTTTATTGTAAGTTTGTAATTCTGTCTCATGAACTGACTATAGCCAAACTATTTGCCCGGGCTGCTGAAGCATTTGGGAGGTAGACCTGCCTCATTTGCAATACTAACATCTGGGAGTTGCAGAGTGTTCATGCTGAAAATTCAACCTATCTGATGGAAAGACATTCCTGCTTCAGTTACTAACTCTTCAGAATATGAGAAAAACCGGCTGCACATTGACTCACAAGTGGGATAGTAAAGTAGGCACAATAATACTGGCTCCATCCCACCACCTCCATACAATCATGAATGGTCTGCATGGGACAAATGCATGTAGTAAGTGCCTGCATATATACCTTCTTCCCAATGTTCCAAAAGCAGCATGACTGATCATAGGCAGAGGGCATACACACAGGCACTTACTATGTTCATTCTTCCTGTGCAGTCTAGAGATGTGCATTCAGATATATCTGGTCTGAATATACATCCAAAAATACCTTATCAGTACATTCTGGATATATTTGGGTCTCCGAGTGGTATCCAGAATTTTTTTTGCATATTGGGAACTGGGTCCCAACAAATCCTGGAAATATTCAAGAGTAACTGGGAATACTGGGAGCCAGCATTTTAAAGCTTGCAGGATTATTTTCTTTAATTTTATTATTTCTGTGTCTTCCCAGGGCTTGGTATTGGCTTGCTATATTGTTTTGGATTTGATTGTGTCCTTTGAAATTGGTTTTGTTGGTCTTTCAACATTGTGTTCTTTGCTTGAGTTGGTTTGCATTGGTTTAGGGGTGGATTCTCTGGTTTGATAGTACCTTAGATTCTTGGGTTGCACACTGGCCACAGTCTCTGATTTTACATTTGTTGGGCTTGCAACAGTGTCCCTGTTAGGTCTGACTTAGAGGATTCCCTGGTTTGACACTGGTTTGGGTTTTCTGATTTGATATTTGTAGTGTTATGCTTGCCACATTGACCTGTGCTTCTGCTGAGATTCCCTGATTCTGTATTGGTTCTGTCTGCATTGGGAGTTTTTGGCCAGTGTTTGCTTTGCTTGGTCTTGACTGTTTGATTACTGCTGCCCTGGAGAAAGCTGGGGTTTTCCACCACCACCCCAGAACAATAGAGGATATCTGGGGGCATCTTGTTCAGGAGTCCATAGAATTGAACCTCTTGGTCCAATACATTTGAAACTTGGTGATTATTTAGCTAAGAGGCACCAGCAACTCCCTGCTAATTTTAGTGCTATTAGCTTTTAAAAAGCCCCTCCAGCTCCCCAAATATTCCCCATAGAGAACAATGGAGACAAATAATATTGGAATCCCACCCCCAAGAAAAACCTCAGTCCAAATACCAAACTGGGAAACTAGGAAACCAATATTTTTGTTCAGCTCCCTGCTCTCCGAATCTGAAAAAAAAACACATTTTCCCCAAGGGGCACATTCCTAGTGCAGATCACTCATCAATAGTGTGGAGGTTCACTCATGCCTGCCCTACTTCTCTGTGCAGTGTGTGAGCATGTGGCTGGGTTGTCTGCAGAGGGAGTAGGAAAAAAATGTGGATTAAAATTTGGACACCAGCTCTCAGTGTAATGTCACTGTAACATTTGAAGATGCAATGCTTTCCAAAGACTTTTAAGGAAAATTCCTACCCCTGCTTCAGGAATCTGTATGGAATGTCACTTCTACCACCATATGATGAGTTAGGAATTATATCACTGGAGGGACACACCAAAAGGAAAGTAAATGTAATATTGTATTACCAAACAAGCATTAGGAGTCTCAGAGTGACTTACAATCCCTTCCCCTCCCCACAACAGACACCCTGTGAGGTAGGTGGTGCTGAGAGCACTCTCTCAAGAACTGCCCTTGACAGAACAGTCCTGAAAGAACTTATGACTGACCCAAGGTCACACAAGCAGCTGCATGTGGAGGAGTGGGGAATCAAACTGGTTTGCTCTTAACTTCTACTCCAGACTGGCTCTCAACTAGGACAGCCAGTGTGGCATAGCACTTCAGAGCAGGGTCTGCCAGACCCAGGTTCTTCTTGTGGAAACTGTGGGTGATTTCAGACTAGTCACAGACTTTCAGCCTAACCTACCTCACAGGGCTGTTGTGCAGATTAAAAGGGGGAGAGAAGAGTGATGTAAGCTGCTTTGGTCCCCACTGTGGAAAAAGACTGTACTGTTCCTCCTGGGGAACCATTGTTGCCAATCTCTGGTTGAGGGCTGGAGATCACTCAGAATTACAACTGCTCTCCAGATGGCAGAGATCAGTTCCTTTGGAGAAAATGGTGGACTCTATCTCGTTATACCCTGCTGAGGTGGCCCCCCATGACAGCCAGTGTGATGTAGGAGTTAGTACTTCAAAGCAGGTTCTGCAAGACCCAGGTTCTTGCTGTGGAAGCTGATTGGGTGATTTTAGACCAGTCAGACTTTCAGCCTAACCTATCTCACAGGGTTGTTGTGCAGATCAAAAGGGGGGAGAAGAGAGTGATGTGAGTTGCTTTGGTCCCCACTGTGGAGAAAGATTGTTCTCTTCCTAAGTAGAGACAGTGGGGAGGGGGGAGGAGATGGAAAGATGAAGTCAGAGGAGCAGATAAAGGTAAGTTGATGGTTGGCTGGGAAGGAGATAGGGTTGCCAACTCCAGGTTGGAAAATTTCCAGAGATTTGAGGGGTGGAGCCTGGAGACAGTGGGGTTTGAGGAGGAGTGGAACCTCAGAAAGGTACAGTGCCATAGACTCCGCCTGTCAAACCAGTCATTTCCTACTGAGCGCTCTTCAGATCTCCGTTCCCTTGGAGAAAACAGGACTCTGTGTCATTATAACCTGCTGAGGTCATTACAGAAAATTGATACTGAGTGCCCAGGGCCAGGGCACCCACCCAGAGCCTCTTTCTAGAGCTCATTGTATTTATTTCCACAACAGGCCTTATTCCTAGTAAATAGAATAAAACAGTAAAACATTCTACAGCACAATAAATTAACAAATACCAAGATAGCTCAAAGGTCTATAAAATGACCAATATTTAAAAAGGACACCAACAAATATCAACTGGGTCATGAAAATAAAGAAACAACCAGTGAACAAATAAATAATATCTATTATAATATCTATGAAGGTACAAAATGTGACATAATCATAGAAATTACATCCCAATATATAAACACAAGGAACCACTCCATAAATATACACATCATTAAACCATGCTGCAAATCCTTATAAACATTCTAACATAGATACGTTCAAAGAACAATGTAAACAGTCACATGGTTTTCCCTCAAGCATAAGGTAGAGAGGACTGAAGACGACTTGCCACTTGAGATTACAACTTCACTCCAGCTTCCTGATTTCCACGTTCCACAAAACCTTTATCAAAAGTCAATGCTGTCTCCTATAACAATAGTTCAAAAGGAATCCACAACAATATGACCAGTAAAACCGGGTGCAGCATACTTTCAGAAATTAACATACATTGCAACATAACATACTTGCTTGAAATACCAAAGAGTCTTTTTATAAAATGCCCAAGATTTAAAACGGGCAGTTGGCAAACACCCCCCATAATGATTGAATAGACAGTAGCCTGTCCAGAGAAAAGAGTATCAAATCTCCCCTCAGGGATTATTTACTTTACTTGACAGCCAGCAATACTTTAGATATCTAAGTTATCCACACATCATATCTTATTAAATACTTTATTTTCTTAAATAAACCTTTGTTGTTCATCTCCATCTGTGTCTTGTCTGTCAAGTCAAAAATATAAGAAGTTGTGGTCTCTGTTTACCTCACATATTTGTATAGTCTTAGTCTAGCAGGTTTCTAAATAAGAGACCTTTAGGGAGCACATAGTTTACAAGCTACCAGTCTTTAATTTCAAGTTTTTGTCTCCCTTTTTATTTGATTGTGGGCAGTTGGGGTATAAAGACTCCATAGGAGAGGCCATAGTTGGGGAGTGGATATTTTTCAGTCCAGATGGAAGTTGCTTCAGAGCCTCCTCCCCTCACCCCATAGCCCCAACAGGTGTTCAACAATTTATTACAGTCACTACACAAAAGGAGAGGGATCTAAGGGAATGATAACAACAGGGTTATTTGGGGGCTGAAATGCACTGGAACAGTGTTCCGTCTGCCTTCCAAGCCTGCCCTGCCCCCGCCCCTCCCCTCTCTCACCAAAAGCCCTGCTCCTATCACCAGACTGCATTCGTGGCAAGGCCCAGCTGCACTGTGTTTGGTGGCTGCTACAAGAGCGGGGGTGGCAGCAGAGAGCCACATGACAGTCGCTGGCGTGCCACCTTGCCCACCAAGAAGAGAGCGAGGGAGGCCTGGCGGTGATGGCAACAGGTGGCCTGGCAGCTGGGAACCCCCAGCACACTGCCTCCTCCCCCTCTGCTCCCTCCTGCCACTGTGGGGACATCGAAGTTCAGCAGCAGCTGGTCTTCTGTTTGTCTGTAGAGTGGGTGGCAGCAGAAAGCCACGTGACAGGCACTGGCACACTGACTTGCCCACCAAGAAGAGAGCAAAGGTGGCCCCGCAGGGACAGCAATGAGTGGACTGGTGGCTGGGAGCCCCCTGACATGCTGCCTCCTCCCCCTCTGCTCCCTGCCACTGCTGAGGGGACATCGCGGTTTGGCGGCAGCTGGTCTTCTGTTTGTCTACAGAGTGAGCGGCAACAGAAAACTACATGATGGGCGCCGACGCACTGCCTTGCCTGCCATGAAAAGAGTGAAGGCAACCTGGTGGCAATGGTGATGGGCAGCTGGGAGCCCCCTGGCACATCAGAAGGTGGCAGTGGTGGAGGACAGTGACCGGGAACAAGGTGGTGATGGTGAGCAAGTGAGTGCAGGCAGTTCAGCGGCAGCTGGTCTGGGCTTGAGCGAGGTTGTTTCTGTTTGTCTACAAGCGCCTGCTTACCATCTTGCCTCGCCTCTTTCCTTCTCTCTCTCTTTCTTTTTTTTTTGGTAAATACAATTTATTATTGGATATATCACATGTTCAAACATTTTCAACCAGCCTACATACCCATTTTTCTAATTTCCCCTTCTCCCCCCCCAAACAAGACTTCCCGCACCGCTCCAACCCCATTAATATCTCTCTTATTCTATTACAATTATTTCTAACCTTATTTTCTCTAGCAAACGGTAACAATTCAAAAAACTAATTCTATTTCATTTTCCACTTAATAACTATCAAAACAAATCAAACCACGTTTAATGTCCCAGTTTTTCAACAAGTATTTTTGAAAGTCTTTCCAGTCTTCAAAAAAGGTTTCATCTTCTTCGTTGTTTAGTTTTCTTGTTAATTTGTCCATTTCTGCTAAAAACAACGTCTTTTTAATCCATTCCCATGTTTCAGGTACTTTATCTTGTTTCCAACATTGAGCAAAAGTCAGTCTTGCAGCTGTAGTCAAGTACCATAGTAGTGTTCTCTTGGCTACATTTATTTCTTCCAATTTAAGACCTAACAGTAACATCTGTGGGTCTTTCTTGAAAGTACATTTCAAAATTTTTTGTATCTCATTGTGGATCTCTGTCCAATACTTTACTGCCTTATCACATGTCCACCACATATGATAAAAAGACCCCTCATGTTTTTTACATTTCCAACATTTGTTGGACATACTTTCATTTATAATAGCAATTTTTTTAGGCGTCATATACCATCTGTACATCATTTTATAGCAATTCTCTTTAACATTTACACACGTTGAAATTTTCATTGATTTTTTCCACAAGTATTCCCAAGATGTCATTAATATCTCATTATTAACATTTACAGCCCATTTTATCATTTGCTCCTTTACGACTTCATCCTCAGTATACCATTTCAATAACACCTTGTACAGTTTAGAAATCATTTTTTTATCCTTCTCAAGCCATACAGTTTCAATTTCAATATTCTTTGCTCTAAAACCATGTTCTCTTTTATCGGTCTTAAATAGAACCTTCTCTCTCTCTTTCTTCTCTCTCTCTCTCTCTCTCTCACTCTCTCTTTCTCCTCTCTCTGTCTTTCTTTCCCTGTCTCTCTTTCCTTCTCTCTTTCTCTCCCTTCCTTCCTTCCTTCCTTCCTTCCTTTTTCTTTCTTTCTTTTTAAAATTCATAAAGGCCCAAACATTGCACTATTACTAAAACAATGTAGTGTAGTTTTAAAAAATATCTGCATCAGCCCACCATGATTCAGCTAAAAGTTTAACACATTGAAAGTCCTGTATTTCAATGAGAAATAAAGCATGCACTTAACCTGATTTTTAGACATGCTTAAACCTGTTCAAAAGGATGTCTTAACTGTGTATAAGCTTGGACTGCACATCTCTCAACTTGAAATAAATGAGAGGAAATTGCTGATTTTATTTGAAGCTACTGATTTGTGCCTTTGTTTAAAGCATTGTATCACCCGAAGGACAAGTGTTGGGCTGCCATGTCTATTCTCTTGGCAGAAATGCTTCCCTAATATGTCAATCAGACTGCCACTTACCATGAAGAAGAAGAAGACCTATTGAATCACAACTGACTCATGGCAACCCACATCCATGGGACATTCTAGACAAGAAATGAACAGATCAGAAGCTGTTTGTCATTGCCTTCTGCTGCACAGCCACCCCATTGTTCCTTGGTAAACATATGGAGCAGAGGTCCACCAGTGGCTATTAGCAACAAGATATAGATAGGAACTCTCAGTCTGGGGCAAGTGATGCTCTGTATTCTTGGTGCTCTGGGGGGGGGCAACAATGGGAGGGCTTCTAATGTCCTGGCCCCACTGCTGGACCTCCTGATGGCACCTGGTATTTTTGGCCACTGTATGGCACAGAGTGTTGGACTGGAAGGGCCACTGGCCTGATCCAACATGGCTTCTCTTATGTTCTTATGAGAATAGGGCCAGGGCTTTCTCTGTAAATGTGTCTCTCCGCATGGTGTGGAGGTGGCTCTCCTCTTTTGAGTTCTTAAAACATGGATGAAAATGCTCTCTTTTGGGGTTGGAAGATAAGGAATATTCTTTCAGTAGCAATGATCACAGCTCAAATAGTAGGGTATTTAAAATGAGATCAGCCATACTGATCACTTGTTCAAAGTAGTCAGTCAAGAGATATGCCCTCTTTTTTGCTTTTCAAAATATGGTAACCCTAGAGGAGAGCATTTGGTGTGGGAGTGCATCAGGTGTGTGAGGCAATGACCACACTTCTGGTAACATGGGGATACGGCTTAATATGCTAATGAGGTGTAATATCAGGGGTGTGGCCTAATATGCTAATGAGTTTCCACTGTTGGGTGTGGCCTATTATGCTAATGAGTTCCTGCGGGGCTTTTTCTACAAAAAGAGCCCTGGATAGCAATAATGGCTACTCATTTCTAGGTTTTTATGTATTGGGACTAGAACATTCCAGGACTGTTTCTACCAGAGACTGGCAGAGCTTGGAGCTCTAGAACAATAGCCCACCAAGACTCTGGAGGTGGCCAATGGGGAAGTAATGGTTCTTACAATAGCCTGTTACTGGTAGTTGTTTGGGAAGTTGGTGAAGTTTGCATGCTATTTAAACAGGACCATTGCCCTGGGTCTTTGTCTTGTTCTTGCTGAATCACAAATAAAGCAGAGCTGATCACTAGGCTTGGGGCCAGACCATCCATGGAACCCAGTATTTAACATAGGTACAATCAAGTTGCTCACAAGTTCAGTGTGTCAGCTTGGGATGCCACTGTCCTGGAACAGATGGCTCCTCCCCCATCTGTTGACTAAGCAGAGAAGGAAAATGGGCTTCAGTGTGCTGACCCTGTCTCCTCCCTCCTCACCGTTGCCTAGCTGTTTGTAGAGTGTGACACTGTGGAGGAAGTGTCTGTGCACACATCCCCTCCATGTGATCAACAGCATTCTGAAAGCAGCAATGCTGATTACAGGGAGGGGGTATAAGAGCAGCTGCTTCCTCCATGTGGTCCCACTCTGCAGTTGACCAGGAAATCACATCGAGGCAGAGGGCAGGGCCAGCATGCTCATGCCCACACTCCCTCCTTGCACTGTGAGTCAACATGCGGGTGCAGGACCATCTGCACCAGGCTTGTGAGGTTTCAAATTTTGTCCCATTTTTGGTGTTTTTTATCTTTTCACTCTGCCACTGTCCTCAAAATAGCTTCACAGCCACACATGTCTTCTTTTTCCAGCCCTAAATAGATAGCCTTTGCTTACATTGTGAGAGAAGTAAAGCAAAAAGTGGAGAGACAGAAGCCTCTTGTCACTTCCTGTTAGTCTTTTAAAAATCCTTTTCAGCTTGCTTCTATAGCACCAGGGGTACCATTAGTAATGACCTTTCTGAGGGGGGCGGCCAAAAGAGGGGAAAAGGAGAGGCTTTGCAGGAGATAGTATAGTACAGTTTCAACACAGCTGAGATGGCTTGCACAGATGTAATCTGATGCAAAACACATTAGAACCAGAGCAGAGCCAGTCCTGGCAGGACAACACAATGGTGCAATCCTATGCAAAGGTACACCCTTCGAAACCCACTGACTTCACTAGACTAAAAGTTCCAGCAGTCAGAAAAGAACAGTAAACTAGACAAAAGCAACTCCTTTGGTTATTTAAGAATTCCTGCACAATTTAGAGAGGAACAACACAAAACTGCAGTTGCTTACAAGAGGTATCTGCTGCAATATAGCGTCATCCTTGATACCATCCTCCTCCTCTGTGACAGCAACTGAATTCTTTAGAGAGAGATCAAAGGAAACAAAGCCGCAGCAATGCCTCCACTCTCTGTTCAATCCTTCCCAAATTTCTCTTAGTCAATTTTTTATTTAGAGTGAAAAAGCAATTCTACCAAACTAATTCATTTAAATAAATCACGGGGGGGAGGGGAGATGTGTGCATTCCAAATTGGCAGTGGCAACTTCTAGTTTCAAACAAGACCTACAGGGTGACTGTTGGCCAGGAGAAGGAACACAGCCAAGCCCTAGCAACTCTACTGGAGCCCCAAGCAGTTCTGTGCTCAGTCATCTCATCGGCATGTGGAAGGGGCACCATTGCATCACTGGTGATGTCACTAAATTACCAGTGAGCTCCCCCACCCTCAACTGAGTGAGTCTCCCTTTGGTTGCCAACCTAGTAATGTCAACTCTCCCTTCTGTACTGCTTCCACTAACCTTTTCTGATAGTTTGTCAAGAAATAGGGTTGCCAATTCCCAAGTTGGAAAATTCTTGAAGATTTGGGAGTGGAGCCTGGAGAAGGCAGTGAGGTATAATGCCATAGCATCTACCCTTCAAAGCCCAGGAACTGGTTTCTGTAGTCTGGAAATCAGTTGTAATTCCAAGAGATCTTTAGGCTATAATTAGGCCAAACCTACCACAGAGGATTGTGGGGTGGAGCAACTGGGTCATCTTCTGATTCTTGGTAGAAAAAAGCATTGTAATTATAATGAATTAACTAACAAAGGAATTAATTACCAAAGGAATTCTGAGTTGAGCAGTGAATGCTTCTAGCAATAATGGTACAAAACAATTCTATATCATGGTTCTCAGAAAACAGCTGCAAGCTTGCCCTCCCCCACTTGCTTATCCTTTAATTTTGTAATGTACTTCCTGCACTAATGACTTTGCGCTATCATAGCACAAATGGATGCTTCTTTAGGAACTACTGCACTGTACTAAATAGGTGTATTGATTTTAGAAGCACTTATCCATGATCAAAGCAATTGCTTGAGTGTAATTATTTTTGCCCTCCCAAATTGTTTAAGCCAGCACAATATGGGGTTGAAATACCCCTCCTTTTAATATTAAATGTGTTCAATACTGTTGAGCCTCTCTTTCCATGTTTGATCTATAAACATATGAAGAGAAAATGAACTTCATAAATCACTGGTGACAGGTTCATGAAAGTCCTGTTCTTTTTAAAACTGAACAGTAAATGAATATAGTGAAAGATCTAAAAAGGAGTCTAATAATAATGGTGCATTATTCTTCTGACCTCTTTAGGGCTTCTGCTATTGTTTTGTAAATTTTAATGACTATCCATGGCCTCTTTTGTCATTTTGCAGTCAGTATAATCAATTAAGCAGTACTGGGCTTCCATTTATCTTGCAGGTGTTTACTTCTTTTTGGTGTGTTATTTGTTTTGAGCCCATTAATTCAAGACAAGTGAAAAACACTGAGAAATTCTTATTCTCTTCCAAAGCAAGGAGGCATCTATATTTTATAATCTTCCTTTGCGGAAAGGCTCTATAACTCTCACATAGGTTCATTGATGTTAACGCTGGAGGAAGCATTATGATTATTTATTATGGTCTCCTGCATAAGTGACTGATTTTTACCTATAAAATGTATGCAGCAGTCCTCACTTTTGAATATGGCAGAAGTCTTGCTATTGGCTTTCAGAGTAACAGAATGTGTTCTTTCATCCTTAGAGGACAAAAGTCATCAAATTTATCAATGGGTATTCAATCTAGTTCTCAATAGCATATACCTCTTAGAATTCTCGACAGGCTTAACTTGTTCAGCAAGAAGAATTTCGAATTAGTTAACATAAAGGTTTTTCATTTCCTTTAGGCACCATGATTATCATTCTCTCCTTCCCTATCATGTATCCTATTATCTCAGAAATTTTGCTGATGGATGGTTGTAAGAATTGCCCTATAATTATTGCCATTCAGAGATTTTGCAATGGCTGTGGCTCATTGGTAGAGATCATGCTTTTTGTAAGTTCAGTCTTTGCCATCTCCAGCTAAAGATGTTTGAAAAACTTTATTGGTCGGAGACCCCATAGAACTGCTGCCAACCAGAATAGATAATGATCAGCTGAATGGACTAGCAGTCTCACTTGCTGTAAGGCATTTTCATATGTCTGTATACAAACATTAACAGTAGGTGAATGCTTTGGTCATCTCCTTTCTACTCTGAGAGGTTGCTGAAATCATTTATCTCATGTGGATGTATTGCATGGGACAGGGACATAAGCCGCTGTTGAGCCTTCCTGAAATTGCAGTAAAGTTTTCTAGTATTGCTACCTGCCAAGTGGGGCCTGGAGATCTCCCAGAATTGCTTCTGATCTCCAGGTGACAAGGAAATTGCTGCTTTGGAGGGTGAGCTGTGTGGCATTATATCCTACTGAAGTCCCTTCCCTCTCCAAACCCTACCTACCGCAGACTCCACCCCCTCATTCCCCAGGAATTTCCCATTCCAAAGCTGGCAACCGGACATTATACTGAGGTGACTCTCACAATTCACTCCATATACAAGTGTGGTGGTATCCAATTATATAGAGCCTTGCATCACAGACAAGGTGTTTTTTTAATGGTGCTGAGTGAAAACTTTTCTGTTCAAATAGCAATTTGATTGCAAATTCTGAGCAGAATGTTCTAATATTAAGAAGTGCCCATTGTATCAAGTTGTCAAAATTACTCTAAATTATATTTGGAAACATTTTGCACAAATGCATTCTTAAACTGCTTTCCTGAAGCTATTCCTCCCTCCTTCAATAAGTAATCATCCACCAAATTAACCTGATGGAGGGGAAAATTAACTCACAAAAGTGGCGCTTTTCTGGGTTGTCCCAGTCCTCCTTGTGTGGGGAAGGGGAATTTGCATGGTATGTCCTATAATCAGCCAGGTTTGCTAGTTTTGCCTGCTCTATGCCTAGAGCCGATAGTGTGCATATGAAGTATGTGATATGAACTGGATCACAAATGCTTGACAATGCTCCCTGGAAACTGTAGTTCAATCCAGTAAATTCTGAACATGTATGAATATGTCCCAGACATCATACTGAATGTCAGCAATTGCACAAGCACGAAACTACTAGAAATACTTCTAATTACCATCTAATTAATACTTCTAATTAACATACCATCTTTTGGGTATGTTGTAGGTATGTAGGGGTTTCGGCTGTGTTCCTGCAGAGTGCAGGAGGTTGGACTAGATGGCCTGCAAGGTCCCTTCCAACTCTAACATTCTATGATTCTATGATTCTAATTTTAAATTATGAATAAATCATTGCAATTTTATAGGTTATTCCATTAAAAACAAAAGTAATTGAAGCAAGGCACATTCAGTATTTGAATTTGCAAAACTCACTAGTGCTAATGTTTCTTCTGCAGTATCAGTAATATACAGAAAGACCTAGCCATACAGGAAAAAAAATCTATAGATCTGATAATTTAGTATATCCAGTGTGTCCTTGTACAGTTGCTTTATGGTCTAATTGAAACTTCAGCAAATCAAAAGAGTCTTTTTCCTCCTCCCTATGAATTTAATCTTATAGTAGTTGTGTCTAGACTCTTTGGATTTATTTATTTATTTAGGGAATTTATTTGCTACCTTTCCAGAATCCTGCTCCAGATGACTTACAAATAAAATCAGTTCCATAAAATCATAACAACACTGCAAATGATCAATACAAGAACAAAACAAACAATTAAAAAATCTATATGTACGTATGTTTTGTTTTGTTTTTTGTTGGTCTTTTATAAAGATAAAATTGTTTAAAACATCAAAAAAGCCACGGCATAAGACAATATAAACCAATCATTAAGCACCCTAAAAATAGTCATAAAATAGACCAGAAGCAGACCATATAACAGCTAAAAATTCTTAGAAGCCCAGGTAAACAGAAAGGTTTCAGTGTGGTACCAAAACAACAGTATGCTAGGTTCCAGGGAAGACTTAAGGTGCCACCACGGCTAATGACCTGTCTCAAGTTGTCACCTGACTCAGTTTTGAAGATGGGGAGACAAGAAAGCATGGTTTGGGAGGTAGACTTGATTAAAAATAGGCAATAGCATATACAATTATTCTCTCAGGATCATCCTGTTATGTAAGGTGTGGTGAAACCTCTGGGGGTGGGAAAAGTCTGCACCTCTTGCTACCCCTGGTCATCATTTGCACCCTGTTGAGTATCTTTTTATAACAATATTTTCATCCTGTACAATTCTAAAATGTCCTATTCCTCCAAGAGTATTCTCTGGCTTACTCCCTAGTTTTAGAGCCTACCCCTGTAGCCTCATTGCAACTAGAAGACAAGCCTGAGTTCTGGAGCCTGTTCCTTGGATAATTTCTCTCTGTAGGCACTTTCCTGGGTAATTACACCCTCTTGGGGCTGTCTTCTGACATTTTCTGCCTGGCTCAATCTTATCACCTCCCTCCATAGTGCCAGCATCCCCACCACCAGCATTCTGCTGACAGTGGGAGAGACCCAGCAATTTCTTTCAGCACCTTCCCTCTCTCCAGCCACTTCTAGCTTTTATTGGGTCTTGGCATGGTGGGGGAGGGAAGACTGTTCTGTCCATAGCACCTCCATGCCACTTTCAACATGGTCATGTCTACGTCCATGTCTACATCCAGCTGGGTCAAAAGGTGTGAAGCCAATGAGCAAATGAGATCCAGCCTTGAGCCAGGGATGGGGAAACTAGGAGATGGATCACAGCGTTAATGGGAGTGGGAGTGGCAACAGCATCCCAGAAGAATTTTTTATACCCCATGGGATTTCCACAAGGGTGGAACATCCAAAGGGCCAGGCCCTTCATAAGGCAGAGAGAAACAGGTCAGAGAAGACACATAGGCTCCTGAGGTTGAAAGGAGCAGGGTGAGGAAAGAGATGAAGAACTAGAGTAATAGAATATCCTTCCCTCTCAGTATGAGGCTTGTTGGATGGTACACAAGCTCCCCCACACTGGCAAGGATCTGCCATATTCTGGCAGTTCTATATAAACTATGTTTTCTTTAAAAAAATGGCAAATTAACTGAATAGAGAATTGATTGTTATAACTAACATAAAGTGTAAGTTCAGAACATAGGTGTCATACTCCAAAGTACAGTAGGTTGGTTCGTACTAAATATTATCATGCTGCATTGGTCTGTAACGTGAATGGGGATGGAAAAGAATTTACGTCCTTCTAACTCCATTGAAGCCAAGTTTAGGACTGCAATGCAAGAAACTTTGGACTCTTGAAAAATAGCTTTGGCTGCACAGTTCTCCTTAAAACACACAATTATTCACATTGTTATGCAAATTGAACTTTAATGTCCTTTCTTGATTTACTGATGTCTCAAGAGTTATATCAACTCAGATTGACTCAGGTGAAGAATTATATTTACATGAAAAATAACAACATGTATTTTAATATTCTTACAATTTCTGATCTGATACACAATCAGAGAAAATAGCACTACAATAAATTATATTCTTTTGTTTGTGATTTACTTTGGCAATATGTCACCACTCTCTGGGACAAGTCAATCTGTGTGATTGCTTTTCTCTCTCTCTCAGATGATCCCTTTGCAAATCAAAGGGACAATGAATGCCTGATAGCAGTCCAAGATTTATTTCTTCAGTTTGCCTTTGATTTAGGAAATTATAGATTGTCACTCTGATTATTATTTTAGTTTTGCTACAATTCATTACCTTTTGGATATTTCAAGGGCATAACTGTGCACTTAAGAACATGCAAGAGAATATAAACAGTAGCCAATAAGCCTTGGCCTTTGTAAAGTTGGCTGAAAAACTAATTAGCCCTGAACAGGAACCTTCTGTGCATGTGTGCTCATAATTGTGGAAAAGACAATTCCATTCCCACAAATGGCAAGCAGATCAGGCACGCCAGCCACCCCACACATCTCTTTCCCAGCCACCGGCCCTTGTCTCAGCCCGCCCATTGAGGGGCCTGGAGAGCTGCTGTCACTGCACGCAAGGCAGTGCGGGGAGGGCCTGTGGCAGCACACGAGTGGAGTGCACTGGTGGGGCTGCTGGAGCAGGGCTGTGGGCTGGCCTCTGGCCCCGGGGGGGTGACGGTGAGGGAGGCCCCAACAAAGGCCTTTGTGCTCATGGCAGTGGCAAGGGGCCCGGGTGGGTGGGCAGCTTAACTCCCCCAGCTGTGTCGCAATGGCTGCCCTGAATGCCGCTTTGTGCTTCCTTGTGTGCAACCCCCTGGCCATCACGTGATGGATTAGCCCCCCTCTCCCCGGGTGGCCAGGCCGAGGGGTGGACAATAGGCCTGCCTCAGGACAGAGTCATCTTTTGGGGGGGCTTTTGGCATGGGGGGGGTGCAGTTTGACACCCTTTGTCAGGGCACCCGGAGAAGAGGCTGACCACCGGGGCACTCACAAGCCGTTGCTTCCCTATCCCTGCTGCTGCTGCTCCTGCTGCAGCTGCCAGTTCCCAGCTGCAAGGAGGAGGAGGAGGAGGGTAGGCAGGGAGAAGTTAGCCGGCCAAAGAGGCAGCAACAGCAATGGTCACCGGGTCAGGGAGAGGGCTTTTGGTGCCCCTAAAGGCCAGTGCGCTCTAGGCGAATGCCTAGTTCACCTAGTGAACGAGCCGGCCCTGCATGTCAGCCGCCAACTAGCACAATGGCCGTCGCACCAGGATCCGGGCTGCTGCCACAATTCGATGCCTCCCAGCCTCAGCGCTGGGGAGCCTGGGTCATGGGCCTGCATCAGGCCCTTGTGTTCTACCAGATCACAGACAAAGATCAAAAACGGGGTCTGTTACTCTGCTCTTGCGGCCCCACGATCGTGGATCTGGCTCAGTACCTTCTCTCCCCCAAGAAGGTGGAAGAGTGCATGTTTGAGGAGATTGTACAGGCATGCAAAACCACTACACTCCAAAACCGTTGGAGATGACCTGCCACGTGGTCTTCCAGCAGCGAAGCCAGCAGGGGAGGGAAACTGCCGCGGAGTTCCTCATGGAGCTCCGCCACCTGGCAGCCGACTGTGCATTCAGGATGCATTTGGACATGGCCCTTCATGACCAGTTCGTAGCAGGCCTTCAGGAGGAGAAGCTCTGGTGCTGGATAATGGAGGGTGAAAAGGTAACAGTCGCCTCGGCCCTGGCCACTGCCACCGCATGGGAGAGATTCCACCCGGCCACCACCACCATGCACTGGGTGGCTACCACAGGGAACAGTGACCCCGAAGAAGTGGAGGTCCAACGGACACTAGTGTCACACTGTCCGCCAGCCCCACTTGCAAGCTCCGCACGCAAGCAGCACAGGTCAGTGGCTCAGGAGTGTGCCAACTGTGGCGACCAGCATGAGTGGAAAGCATGCAGGTTCCAGGACGCCACATGCCGTGACTGTGGACACATGGGCCACATCACCAGAGTCTGCCAATCCAAGGCATCCCACACTCTGCCGAAGCAGCCCCACTGCAAGGCAGATGTGCAGTACGAGGAGAGCATGACACCGGAAGACCTTTACCTCCTTACCAATGCTCCACCAACCTCCGAGCAGGTACTGAAACTCCCCAGTCAGGAAAATATATGTCCAGGTTAAAATAGAGGGGGCCCCCTTACAAATGGAGCTAGATTTGAGCTCTGTGCGCTCCATGATTTAGGAGGCCACTTTAAAACAGATATGCCCACGGGGGGGCCCTGCTTGTGCCCGTTCCCCATGACACTCATGGACTTCCAAAGGAACCGAGTGCTAGTAAAAGGGGTCGGGAGTTTTCGGGTGCAGTACTGCAGCTTCAAGGGTTTTTTGGACTTGCTGGGAAGGGCCTGGTTCGAACCCCTCGGAATCGCGATTGAGGGGGTCCAGCATTGTGCAATTCTCCAGGAAGTGTGCTGTGAGTTCCCCTCTGTCTTTGACAGGATGCTGGACTGGTATATGGGCCCCCCGGTATCACTCCAGCTCGACCCCAAGGTAGCCCCCATATGTATGCATTCCAGGATGGTTCCGTTCACGCTGAAACCCAAGATCAATGTGGAACTGGACCGCCTAGTGGCCAAGGGGGTCCTGGAACCTGTCTCCCATGCGGCATGGGGGACCCCAATCGTGAGCCCAGTAAAGCCGAATGGGGATGTCTGCATTTGCACGGACTACAAATGCATGATCAACTGGGCGTTGCAGGACCATACCTACCTGGTTCCCATTGTGAGCCATGTCCTGGCCACCTTGGCAGGGGCGAAGATCTTTGGCAAATTGGATCTTGCCAAAGCTTGCCAGCAGCTGCCAGTCGATGGGCCGACCGCAGAGGCCCAGACGATTGTAACCAACCGGGGGGCTTTCAGGGTGAATAGGCTACAATTCGGGGTGAGCGTGGCACCTGGGATATTCCAGCAGCTAATGGACTCTCTCCTCAAAGGAATACCCGGCGTCACACCATTTTTCGATGATGTGATGATCGCCGCTGCCACACTGGACAAATTCACCACCTGCCTCCACATGGTCCTCAGCCGCTTCTGGGACGCTGGGCTCAAGGCCAAGCGGGAAAAGTGCCAGCTCAGGGTGGCATCCGTGGACTTCTTAGGCTTCACCGTGGATGCAGATGGTCTACTCCCGGCACGGGATAAGGTGAAGGCCATCACAGAGGCTCCCCCCGACCTCCATGGCAGAGCTCCAGGCTTTTCTTGGACTCTTAAATTTCTATCATGCCTTCCTCCCCCATCAGGTGGCGGTAGCCGAGCCCCTCCACCGGTTGCTTGACAAGCAGGCGCCCTGGGTCTGGGCCCCCTGCCAGGCTGCCGCATTCCAGGATGTCAAGGCCCTCTTGATATCGAACTCGGTCCTGTCCCACTTTGACGAATCCCTGCCTGTGGTCTTGGCCTGTGATGCGTCTCCCTACAGGGTCAGTGCCGTGCTGGCACACTGTCTCCTGGATGGGTGGGAGGTCCCAGTCACGTATTACTCGCAGACCCTATTTGAGGCCAAATGGAACTACACTCAGATAGACCGCGAGGGACTGGCAATCGTGGCCGGGGTGAAGAAGTTCCATGACTTGGTCTACAGCTGACCCTTCACAATTGTCACAGACCACCGCCCGCTGCTGGGCCTCTTCGTGGCGGATCGCTGGACGCCACAGGTACTCTCCCCTCGAGTCTTATGGTGGTCCATCTTCCTGGCCAGCTACAATTACACCCTGCAGCACCAGCTGGACAAGGCGATGGGCCACGCCGATGCATTGAGCCAGCTTCCCCTGCCAGACAAGGGGGAAGACCTGGCCCCAGCTCACCACGTCCTCCAGATGGAATGCCTTCTGGATGCCCCCCTCCAGGTGGCGGATGTCGCCTGCTGCTCAGCCTATGACCCCATCAACTCCCAGGTTCTTGGCTGGGTGGTGAGGGGGTGGCCTGTGGCTCCAGCGGGCCCAGAGTTCAGAGCATTGACAGTGAGGCGAGAGGAGCTGTCAGCGCACAAGGGCTGCCTGCTGTGGGGAGACCGGGTTGTGGTCCCTGGCGTGCTCTGGCACCAAGTTCTACAGGTGCTGCACGAGGCACACCCCGGCATTGTGCGGATGAAGGCCCTCGTGTGAAGCTACATCTGGTGGCCTGGCATCGACAGCGAAGTAGAAGCTTGGGTGAAGAGATGCCAGGTCTGCCAGGAGGTCCGGCCCAATTCATCGAGCATGCCCACACAGTCCTGGGAATCAACAAGGACCCCGTGGTTCCAGCTGCACATCAACTTCACCGACCCCTTCCATGGACTGACGTTCCTAGTAATGGTAGACGTGTACTCCAAGTGGCTGGAGGTGAGCCCTGTCTCCACCACCTCTGCAAGCACCACCATCTGGGCCCTCCAGAAGATCTTTACCACACACAGCTTGCCGGACACGAGCGTCTCGGACAACGTTCAGCGTTCATGTCTGAGGAGTTCCAGTGGTTCCTGAGGGACAACTTGATTCATCACATCAGGTCGGCACCCTTCCACCCCGCTACAAATGGCCAAGCGGAGCATAAGGTCCGCATGGCTAAGGAAGCCTTCGGCCGCCTGATGGAGGGGGACTGGGAGTCTCACATCGCATGGTTCCTCCTAGTGAATTGGACTACTCCCAACCCAGTCAGCTCCTCATGGGCCGAAGACCCGCAATCCTCCTGGACCGCCTGCACCCCAACAGGGCTCCAATGGCACACAACATGGTCGAGGACCGGGAGGCAACACGGGGCTTCTTCCTGGAAGTCCCGGTGTTTGCTAAGAACTATGGCAGGGGCCCAGAATGGGTTGCAAGGAGAGTAATCCACACCACGGGGCCTGTCTCCTATGAAGTATCGATGCACGACTGGCAGGTTCTGCACCGCCACGTGGATCAACTGAGGTGGCGCATGCTCCCAATGGTAGGAGACCCGGGGAATCAGGGAGAGGAGTGCGGCTCCCCGAGGGGGAACGGGACCCCAGGGAGTCGGCTCACCTCGACAGGCAACCTCCAGCTCTGGATACCACGACAGTCGAGAACCCGACAGAGCCCCCACCCCCAGAGGGAGGGAGTGAAACGACAGGGCCTGCTGTGCACCCACAACTTGGCAGTGCAGAAGCCCCGACGCCAGCGCCCCGGTGGTCCACTAGAGAATGCAGAGCCCCCACGTACCTGAAGGACTATATTCCCTAGATAGGGTCCAGACTATGGGGGAGGGGTGTTGTGTCCACTGACCACTTTGGGCCATCAGCGACAGAGCCTGAGCTTGAGTCCCAGTGAACAATGGGACTGGGGCTCCTGGCTCCAGCTTAGGGAACCAATGGGAATGGCGGTGGGAATTCAAACCCGCCAATGGCACCAGGGGGTGTTCCCCTTCACTTGTATATAGTTGGCCACCTGGCCAGGTAAACTTGTCTTTGTTGTGTAATAGCGAACCAGGCTGATCACTACATCTGTGTCTGTGGTTTCATTATGCGTCCAACCCACTACACAATAATCTTCTCTGTTACTGATCTTGAAAGAGAACCACATCTCGCTGCTATCTACATTCACGAATCAGGACTGGTTCCCACAGGGTAAGATTGTTGTGGGTTCGAACAGCAGAAGTGGTAGGCACGGAGTGGGCCAGAAGAGAGTGCGAGTATCCAAATAAATACTGGAGGCTTCAGCTAGGTGCAAACTATACATTTATTTACACACCACAGCCACCATCAAACAGAGTGTCAAAGTGCTCTGCTGCAATCATACAAATGAGGAGGAGAGACTGTACATCACTCACTGTACATTTATACAAACACCAGCCAATCAGGCTTCAGTGCTGAGTCACTGTGATAGCAGTGGCAAGACTGCCCTGAACCGGTTATAGCCAGCTCTAACAGAGATTCCTGGCTGACAGCTACCTGTCACTAGATCAAATCCATCTAGCCAGACTTACAGAACATGTGGATCTCAACACTCCCCCTTAAGTCTGCATCTGGATGTTCAATTTGATCTTCAAATCAGTAAACATTTTCACATCAAGGCACTTGGTAAACAAGTCAGCTACGTTTGACTTGGAAGCACAATAGGTTAACTTAATTAAACCTCGTTGTAGTACATCTTTAACATTCATGTACCTTATGTTAATGTGCCTGCTTCTTACTCTAATACTCTGTGTATCCACATTGTCACAGAAAACATTGACAGGTAACACATAGTTTACATTGAAGTCAGTTAGCAGTTGCAAAACCCATTCTAACTGCACACAACACTAGCAAGTTTGTGCAATGTAAACCTTCTCAGAGATGGATGCATTTGCCAAAAGATCCACTCCCATGTTATTTTGCCCTGCTTTTATGAGGGCCACTCTGAAACCAAGCCTCCTTTTCAACTGTAGACATTTGCAATACTTCATGGTAGGTTTGAGACTCCTTAATGAAAACATGATTGACATCATAGCCATATCTTATAGGTGGTATGCCCTTAGTACTGCGCATAGAAACCCTTGGTAGTACTTTCTCATTTTGCACACCAGCAGACTGCACATTTACAGGTTGTTGCTCTTGTTTGATCACAGGCTCATTACTGACACCCTCAGTGATATCAGAGCTAGGTAAGGCAACCATTTGTGGTACTTCATTAGCATGAATCTTTCCCCAGTTTTCATGCTCACAAAAAGAGGCAGACCTGCTGAAACTCACTTTGTTGAACTGATCAGCAAACCTATAGGTCTTCATGCCAGACTGATAACCAAGGAAGACCAATTTCCTGGCTTTGGCTCCCCCTTTCCTCCTGCGCTCAAGAGGTATGTTTACCCATGCTTTGGAGCCAAAAACCCTTAGGTAATCCAGATTTGGTAAACGTTTGTACAATAATCTGAATGGTATATCCTCTATAGAGCGTGAATAGATCCGGTTGCTTACATAACAGGCATTTTTCATTGCCTCAGCCCAAAAAGCAATACCCAGGCCAGAATCCTTCAACATTGCATACATCATGTTCTGAAGAACCCCACCTTTGCACTCAGCTGGAGTACAGACATTGGCAACCCTATGTTTTATTCCCTTCTGTTGTAGGAAGTGCTCAAAGGCATTGGAGGTAAATTCCCCTCCCATGTCAGTTTGGATGGCTAGCACATTGCCAAACTGGTTCTTTACTCTTTTATACCAATATTTAAAGGTTGAGAAGACATCAGACTTACACTTCATCACATACACCCAGCAAAATCTTGACCAGTCATCAGTAATAATGAGAACATACTTGTTACCCGAATGGCTTTTTGGAAAAGGACCAACCACATCCATATGAACCAAAGCCAAAGGCTTTTGAGACACTCTCAAGCTTTGTTTTGCGACTGGAAACGCTTTAGAATTTGCCATCTTACATATCTCACAGTCTAGGTAGTTTTTACACTCTTTTACTCCCTCTTGGCCTGTCAGGGCCAGGGTCTTTTGAATAGTTTTGAAACTCACATGGCCTAGACGACGGTGTAACAAATGTTGACAGTTATTGTGGGGGTTAACATTGGTAACAGCTTGTACATTTTCCTTAGTGTTGTTCAGCACATAAACATTATTTTGCAACCTGCCTATTGCACACACTTTACCAGCTTTCATAATTTTACATTTTTTGTTGGCAAATACCACTTGGAACCCTGCAGTGTCCAAGCTCATAATGCTTAACAAGTTATTTTGTAAGCCAGGTACACAAATCACCCCCTTTAAAGTATGGTTTAAGTTGGGGGAAAACACATCCCCCTCAGCTGTAACCTGGGAAGGCGTCCCATCTGCAAGACTTACATGTGTTAAGGGAGAGGTCCTAATATTGTGCAGAAGCCCCTCGTCCTTGCAATACGTTTGGGATGTGCCTGAATCGAGTAGCCAGGATGAAGCCACAAAATTGTCCACAGGGCCCACCATAGCTACAGAATGCTGAGACTCAGGCTGTTTCTTTCCTTGCTTCTGCCTCTCAGTACAGAAACGGACCAGGTGTTTTGTAGAGCCGCAGAAAAAACATTTCCTCTTGTTCTTGCTGCCTCTGGAAGTATCTTTGGCCTGTTCCTGGAGAGTGGCAACAGCAACAGAACAGGTGTCTTCTGTTATCTCATCTGCAGATTGCCTGGAACTGTGCCCGGTCATCTTGGCCGACTGCCCAGACTCCCTGGCATGCTGCCTAGATTCTGCAAGTCGCTCCTCGTGTTGTATTAACTTTCTGGTGACAAACTGGACTGTTAAACCTTTTTCATCCAGTGTTTCAAATGCAGGTAAAAGGCAGTCAAATTTTTGTGATAACGATGATAATATTATGAAAGTTTTATCAATTTCCTCAAAAACTTTGCTACGCTCCTGAAGCTGACTAAAATAATCCATCAGGACCTTGAGATGGTCTTTCACAGGCTCCTGGGGTGCTTGCAGCTTTCTATACAAACGCCGGGTTAATGAGATAAGAGACCCAACATTAGCCTGCTGATAAATGCTTTTAAGTGAAGACCAAGCCTGTTCAGCACTTTCAGCTTGAGAAACATAAACAAGCTGATCGTCACTGACACTCAAAACAATCAGTGCTAGGGCTTTTTCATCATTTTTCTCATCAAGCGGCATTGGGTCTTCAGGGGGTCATTTACATATCTCCAAAGCCCCTCCTTCACAAGAAAGAACCGCATTTTAAGTGCCCAATTGTTATAGTTTGTAGAAGTGAGCTTTTCAACCAGCTGGGAAGTAGGTACCTGAGCCATGATGCTTGCTCCTGGCCCCTGGCTGCTGGTCTCTCGGCTCCGGCTGCTTGGCGTCCTCCTCCACACAGGACTCCCACACACTGCAACCGGCCTCCGGCTCCTCCAGCTCACAGCTCCTCCAGCCTGCTTCTCAGACAGCACGGCCAGACACTGCTTTCTCTCCAGCAAAGAAAGCCACAGCAGACAGACAACTCCACAGATGCTGCTTCCACAGCTCCCAACAGCTCCAACTTACTCCTTGCACAGCCAACCGTAGGCTGGGCCCATAACCCTGTCACGGGTTCAGACAGCAGAAGTGGTAGGCACGGAGTGGGCCAGAAGAGAGTGCGAGTATCCAAATAAATACTGGAGGCTTCAGCTAGGTGCAAACTATACATTTATTTACACACCACAGCCACCATCAAACAGAGTGTCAAAGTGCTCTGCTGCAATCATACAAATGAGGAGGAGAGACTGTACATCACTCACTGTACATTTATACAAACACCAGCCAATCAGGCTTCAGTGCTGAGTCACTGTGATAGCAGTGGCAAGACTGCCCTGAACCGGTTATAGCCAGCTCTAACAGAGATTCCTGGCTGACAGCTACCTGTCACTAGATCAAATCCATCTAGCCAGACTTACAGAACATGTGGATCTCAACAAAGATACCCATGGCATTTGGAAAATGGAAAACAGCAGGACTGGGACACCTTTGGGATCCGGTGCAGAAGGGAAAATTACATGATAAGCTCTACTTTGACCATAAATTGGGAGAAAACATACCTTGGCATCAATATCTCCAGCTACGGGACCTAACAGAATGGCTTGGGGACACAGGGATCTACCAGCGAAACCTGACAAACCTAGAGAAAATAATAGTAAACTACCAAAAAACAACTAAAGGTGTACTCTCAAAGATATACATGACAATACTGGAGGAGGACAGCACAGACAACTTAAATACTAAAACAAATGGGAAGAGGAGCGCAACCTGAATTTACAGAGACCGGACTGGGAGAGGATATGGGCATCCCCAGCGAACAAATCCCCAATCTATAACATCAGATTACAATTCTTTAAAATAGCAATGAGATGGTATCTAATTCCACAGCAATTACATAGGATGAATCCATCTGTACACTCTACCTGCTGGAAGCACTGCAGCCATATAGAGACTTACCTCCACTATTGATGGGAATGCCGGGAGATACAGAGATTCTGGAAAGAAGTTATAATGCAAATTAACACAATCACCCAACAAATGGTTCCGTACAGACCAGAGGTGGCTCTTTTGGATAGCTGGGACGGGGACATGAATAAAGACACCAGGATGCTTATCTTGATCTTACTTGCAACAGCCAGGCTAACCATAGCGGCAGCTTGGAAGTCGCCTACACCACCAATGATTTCAACATGGCGGGAGAAGATATGGGATCAGTACATTATGGCCAAAATTTCCCTAGGGAAAATAAAAGATAGGAATGTGCCAACCTATTTTAAACTTGTAAGGATATGGGCTTCGGTATTGGAGTACATGACTGCAAATAATATTTTGCCAGCAAAGTTAATATATCATAAATGGCTACATTTATAAGTCACCATTAAATACAAAAGAAAACACACCAACCTCACACATCATTATAAGGGAATGGCCCCTTCTGATAAGCTGGGGTGACACTAAAGAAGTGCTTTATGATATGTAGTTACTAGTATGGGAAAATTGGAATTACGGTCAAGTCATTGTTAAAGAAAGTTGTAACTAATGCTTATGTCGATGAATGTAAAGTTGTTAAAAACTCAATAAAAAACTTATATATATATAAAAAAGAAAGAGAACCACATAATACCAAAATGGAGTTGCTGATTAATTGTTTGTGTGCAGAGTAGCTGAGCTGGATGAAATACATAAGAAACACCATTAAAAATAGAAAGCAGGAGAGGAAGCCATTTTATTATCAGCTCCAAAACTGTCATTTTGCTGCACAAATAAGCAAAGACCATAAACAGAATAAATTACAAATTTGGTTGGGAGAAAAAGAAAAACGAGAGATGTAATGTGCTACTTGTTTCCAGGCAGATTACTCATTCTCTGTTTCTTCACTTGTTCATCTTATTCTTTTGTTCTCAGATAGAAGACACAGCAACCCTCTTACAATGGCCTAATTCATACAAAAAGATTTACTTATTATAGGTTGACTGAGGCAATAAAAGATGCCTACTTCAAGGTAACCCATTTGTTATCTGGGGCGAAACAGTGACAATATGTCACTCCTGTTCTGAGGTCCATTCAGTGGCTACCTATTAGCTTCCAGGTCCAATTCAAGGTGTTGGTGATCACCTTTAAAGACATGATCCACATAGTTGGAAGGATCACCTCATCCTATATTATCCCATGAAGTAACTTCATTCTTCCCGGCAACATCTACTGTCAAATATTTCCCTTGTCTAATGCATGTTTAGAAACAGTCTGTGCCTGAACATTTTCAGCCCTGGAAAAGGATGGAGGGCTCCTACTTTCCTGGTTTTCCAGTGAGGCTGTAAAACAGAGTTATTTCAGAGACTTTTGGGGGCAAAGGGGGAATACCCTGCTGGAATGACCATACTCTGTGTGTGCGTGTGTGTGTAAGGCCTGTTGTAAAAATAAATAGAAAGAGGCTCTGGGAGAGTGACAAGGCCTTGGGCACTTAGTGTCAATTTGCTGTGGCGACCTCCTCAAATTCCACACTCTCCAGGCTCCACCCCTGAAATTCCCAGGAATTTCCCAACCTGGTGTTGGCAACCCCATCCCCTTCCCAGCTAACCATCAACCTACCTGTCTGAGGTACCACCCCTTCTTAAGCCTCACCTTCTCCAGGCTCTACTCCTCATATCTCCAGGAATTTCCCAACCTGGAGTTGGCAACCCTATCTCCTTCCCAGCCAAACACCAACTTGCCATTATCTGCCCCTCTGATTTCAGCTTTCCATCTCCTCCCCCCTCCCGAAGATCAGTTGTTATTCTGAGTGATCTCCACCCCTCGCCTGGACATTGGCAACAATGGTTTCCCAGGAGGGAAAGTAGTCTTCTTCTGCACTGGGGACCAAAGCAGCTTAAATCATTCTCCTCTCCTCCTTTTGACTTGCATAACAACCCTGTGAGGTAGGTTAGGCTGAAAGTCTATGACTGGTCCAAAATCACCCACTTAGCTTCTACAGCAAGAACCTGGATCTAGAAGACCCTGCTCTGAAGCACTGACTGCTATGCCTAGGGCAGCCAACCTCCAGGTGGAGCCTGAAGATCACCAGGTATCACAACTGAACTCCAGACAACAGATTTCTCCCCCCAGATAAAATAACTGCTTTGGAAGGTGGGCTTTATGGCATTCTGTTCTGCAGATACCTCTCCCCTCCTCAAACCCTGGCTTCCATAGACTCTACCAGGAAATCTCCAGGAATCTCCCTACCTGGAGCTGCCAACCCTAGACTCAGGACTGGCCCCAATGAGTTCCTCACAAAGGCTTGCAAAGGGTTTCCTTCCTTTGTCTGAACCAAACTTGGTTGCCTACTGTGGCAAAATGGGCTGTAGTTTACAACTCAACTGTTTGCTTCCCTCCCTCATCCCATGGGCATATCTCACTCCTTAAGTTCACTGCCACCACTCACTGAATTGTCACTGCCTTTTTAGAGGGACAGTGAGACCCCTCTGGCCGAATCTCCGTATTTGGAGATTGAATCCCCAATCTTTGGGGGATCCCTGGAAAGTTGGCAACCCAAGGGTCTGGCCTTTCCTTGCTTCCTTGGGCCACCCCTCCCTTTGTTATTGTGCAGACTGAGGAAGACTATGTAGTCAGAGCACAACACAGATTAGTAGCACAAATGAAAGAATGTATTTAACTATTTACACTATTATGGAGCACACACATACTAAATGAATAAGGCAGAACTGTAGGAGTAAGCACACACTATGAACCAACAGGACATAAATCAACAGGGTTAAACACAATCCTCTTTCCCTACACACAATACTCTCTATCTCTGGAGGTTGTGGGCTTAGGATAGGATCTCTCCTTAGACTGGCCGCTGGCTGTACTTCAGCGTCCCTCTCTTGCCCAAGAGAGCAGGGAAACTTCCATTCATTCCCCAATCCAGCCAACTGTGGAGTGGCTGAATTTCTACTGCCTCCCAGGGTTCCCCCATGTCTGTGGCTTGTGGCCAGGACAGCCTCATCAGCACAGGGCGCAGGATTGTTTCCTAACCTCCTGTAGGATGAAGACTGCCTCCTCCCTGGATGGGATGGAGTTTATATTGATGCTGCCCTGCCCCTTGGGACAGTCCCTCTTTCCCCACACTTTTTGGCCTTGGGGCAGCTGGGAACTGTAGTCCAGCAGATGAGGAAGCCCCATTCAACTCAGTGAGTGATACCCCTGCAGGCACCTCTCTGGAACTACAGCACAATTAAACCTTATGGGGGAACATTTTAAACAAACAACTACACGACAGCCATCTTACAAACACAGGTAACTGACAATTTGTTACACCTACCAACAGCCACTGAGGGAAAAGTTAGTCCCACACAGGAGACAAGCAGGAAAAGTATCTTCGTCAAGAGAGAAAGCCATTTGACAGTAATTCTGACAGGCTGCAGTGACTGAAGGGGGAGTGGGCGGGGAAGAGGAGCAGGCCCAGCACCCAGCCAATGGTACATGAGTACTCTTGAGTGGCGGCTGATGGGCCAATGGCTGACAGAGTGCATTGCACAGCCAATGGGAGAGCTGCAAAGTGCCACCTCAAAACACAATTTTATATATCTCTCCTTATAAATAATTATCTTTTGGATTCACAAAATTCCATGCGCTCCCATTGGCTGTAAAATGCCCTCCCTCAGCCATTGGCCCATCAGCCACCACTCAAGAGTACTCGCGTGCCATTGGCCGGGTGGTGGGTCTGCTCCTCTTCCCCACCCACTCCCCCTGGCAGACAGCTCTCTCTCCTGAGGAAGACAGTTCTCTTGACTCCTGTGAGGGACTGTCCCCTCAGTGGCTGTTGGTAGGCAGCCAAGCTTGGTTCTGTGAGTAAGTAAACAAAGGACTTTCAGCATAACCCCCTCCCCCGCTCATAACCCCCTCCCCAGTGGCCACTTTCCTGTCAGAATAAATGGAAAAAGGCTCTTTCTCCTGCTTAGCTTCAGCATGGCTGGCTGGCTGGCTAACAAGGTGGGCCAGTGACCATCAAACCATTTTCTTCAACTCCCCGCTGTGCGGCTGACTTTCCCCTAGTGTTGCCAATCTCCAGGTGGGACCTGGAGATCTCCCACTGTTACAATTGACCTCCAGATGACAGAGATCAGTTCCCCGGGAGAAAATGGTTGCTTTGGAGGGTAGACTCTATGGCATTATACCCTGCTGAGTCCTTCCACACACACCCCAAATGCTGCCCTCCACAGGATCCACCCCCCCCAAATCTCCAGGTACTTCCCTAATCAGAGTTAGCACCTGTACTTTCTCCTCTGTCAGTAAAAGGCCCTTTCCACATCTATGTTGGCCTTTGGGAGAAAACTCATTGGGCCCAGTCCTGACCAGGTTGCCAACTCCAGGTGGGCAATTCCTGGAGATTTGAGGGATGGAGCCTGGAGAGGGTGAGGTTTGAGGAGGGGTGGTACCTCAGACAGGTACGATGCCATACACTCCACCCTCCAATCCAGCCATTCCCTGATGGGGAACCATTGTTGCCAATCTCCAGGTGGCAGCTGGAGATCACTCAAAATTACAAGTGCTCTCTAGGAGGGAGGGGGGAGGAGATGGAAAACTAAAGGTAGGTTGATGGTTGGCTAGGAGGGAGATAGGGTTGTCAACTCCAGGTTGGGAAATTCCTGGAGATTTGAAGGGTCGAACCTGGAGAGGGTGAGTGTTGAGGAGGGGTGGGACCTCAGACAGGTACAATGCCATAGACTCCACCCTCCAAACCAGCCACTCCCTCCTGGGGAACCACTGTTACCAATCTTGGGGGTGGGCTGGAGATCACTCAATATTACTACTGCTCTTCAGGTAGCAACGATCAGTTCCTCTGGAGAAAATGGTGGACTCTGTCATTATACCCTGCTGAGATTGCCACAGCAAATTGTCACTGAGTGCCCAAAGCTGGGGCACTCTCCCAGAGCCTCTTTCTAGAACCCGTTGTATTTATTTCCACAACGGGCCTTATTCCTAGTGTGTGTGTGTGTGTGTGTGTGTGTGTGTGTGTGTATATGTATATACACACACACACACAAACATATGTGCTGTTTCAGTGCTGGCTTTTTATGTACTTTGGGTCCTGAGATGCTCAGGAGAAAGGCATATAAATATTTTAAATAAAATAAATAAATAAGGCACACCTTCCTAGGATTTTTGTACTTATTAGGTTCTCCAAGTACATTTATTTCTCCTTCAACTGCTCAATAACTTATGCCAGGAAGAGTTGTTGAAAAGGAAACAGCAGCCATTTTGAATAATCTCTGCTATAATTCTGAGTTTTGAGAACATCTTAATTTCACACATGTGTTGAGGAGAATAAGATGTCACCTGCAGTCTCATCAAACTGGTTCTGAGTTTATTCCTGCTACAAAAATACACTAGGTTGTTGTTTCTCATGCTGCTTTGTTCTATGACCCACATGAAACATACTGGATGATGATTATTTGAGACATAAGAACCTGGTACATAACTCCATTTTTCCTCTCTCTGTTGGAGACATGAATTTGTAATATTATATAGCATATAATGAAAAAGCAGGATTTAGCTCACTTGAATAATCCTATTTCATAATAGTCATTATCAGTAACTTCGCAGCTTGTTATTAAAATAAAAAATTAGGAACAGAAATCTGTTGATGGCAGATTTGTTCAGTATGAGGAAAATTGCCACCTGACATTTTAGTAATTAGAGAGGAGGGATTTACCAGAAGGTTGGCTTGGCTATTATATAGGTTCTTTCCCCTTCATGTTACTTCTTTATAAGCTGAATTGTCTGTGACAGTCATTTCATTACATAAGAATTCTTGGATGCTTTCTCCTTTTCCACTAGTTTACATATCCCAAGCTTCATCCAGTTTCCCTGTAGCTCTAATCATTGTACAGCAGCAGTCAAAGCAAGGAGATTCTATTAGATTACTCATACAATATTTTCCTGACAAATTGTGATATGAAAGATTACGGGATTTCTACTTTGACATGAGGTAGACTACAGTTGTGGAGACAAAGTAAGCTAAAGAAATTAGTGTTTTCAGAATGCAGGAAGTTTTCCAATCTGAAAGTCACACTGGGTACCCAAAATTGACAGTGGTGTTTCCAGAGTTGTTTCTTCTTCTCCCTCCCCCCAACTTTCTTGCATACTTCCACCATGTAAAATGCCATAATCTGAAACAGAATAATGCTGGTCATAATTTGATATTATATACAGGGCTATTTTGGGGCAGGAATGCACAGGAATGGAGTTCTGGCTGGCTCCCAAGTTGGCCATGCCCAGCAGGAACTCATTAGCATCCTAGGCCACACCCAACAGCAGAAACTCATTAGGACTGTCTACATTAGGGCTGTGTGGCCTAACATGCAAAGGAGTTCCTGCTACAAAAAAGCCCTGGGTTTTGAGAATAAACAAGGTAAACAGAATAAGAAGCAAAAGGTGGGTGTGGCTGGATGACCACACTTCCGGTAACATGGGTGTGTGGCCTAATATGCTAATGAGCTGTGTTGTCAGGGGTGTGATCTATTATGCTAATGAGTTCCTGCTGGGCTTTTTCTACAAAAAAGTCCTGATTATATACTAATATCAAATATATGGATACAGGAACATGAATATGAAACACCATGCCAAACTGAGCACAGGGGCAGATGGAAGTTCCCTTGCCAGTTTTTGGGCCCTTTGATGAAAATACTACAATGTTGCAGATGGAAGTTCCCTTGCCAGTTTTTGGGCCTTTTGATGAAAATACTACAATGTTGCCATTAAGGTATCTCAGTAGTATCAGAAAGTGTTAACAGCTATTGGTGTCTTAGACCCTGGCTCTGAAGTGACAGGAAGAACTAAATGCATTGCAGTTTGCAGGATTATTTCATAGTTTCATAGTTTAGTTGTAGACTAAGTGTTCTGATGGAAAACAATGTGGGATTTCTCTTTCACTTGGCAAAAATAGAGGTAGTCCCTTGACCATAACCTTAAAACACTGGCCCAGGACCTTTACAACTGTCTCCAGTGGCTGAGATAATTGTCAAATCTGCATTTGCATTTTTAAATCAGTTTCATGCTGCTGTGATGCCATCAAGCATAGAGAAAGACAGCGTCACAGCAGCATGAAACTGATTTAAATACTGAGTGTAACCAGCATATTGGTGACAACCCCCTCCAAAGTCCTGATGATCTCAGCTAACAATTTGACATAAAAGTGTAATAGCGCTGTGGATAAAATGTATATAAAAACATATAAATATATTTTTGTGATAGCTTTTAAAGATTATTATTTTAAAATTTGAAAGATGGATTGATAGATAGATTTTAAGGCACTAATCCTGCACTGTATTACTATTACTACTATCATCCTACCATGTATTATCTTTTAAATGCACAAAATTGTTACCTCTAATAATTCCTTGTATGATATCATGAATATAATTTGGTGATCATTGATGTCCCCATCAATGCAATTTATGTATTTATTTTAAAAATTTCTATGTCACCTTTTCAAGGCAGCTTACAAAATATAACATAATAAAAACTTGCCATAAAAACATAAAACATTCTTAACTAAACCAACTATTAAAAAGTCAACCATATCATCCTGTCCTTATATATAAATGTGTTTTCGCATGGCAATGTTCTATGCTTGTCAAAATCAGTTGGCTGCCTGAACAGCCCATCAGAAGGTGTGCCTGAGTCCCGCCCACAGAGCCAGCTCCCACCAAAACTCCAATCCAAACAGTTTACCTCAGCAGTCGAGCAGCCATTTGCCTGACCAGCCTTCTTCAGCCATCAGGAGAAGATCAATGGAGGAGCAGCCATGGCTGTTTGCCTGCTGACCATTCTTCAGCCTTCGGTAGAGCCTTGCAGCAGGTAGGGTCCACCTCCCCCCCCCAGCTGGTTTCTGAGGCAAGCTGGTAGGGCCTGCCTGGGGGGGTGAGAGGCCCATGGCCAGCCAGCCTGAGGGGTGGGGCCTGCCTGGGGGTGGGAGGCCCATGGCTGGCCTGTCTGGGCTGGCAGGGCCTGCCTGGGGGGGTGGGAGGCTTGTGGCTGGCCTGCCTGGGTCGGCAGGGCCTCTCTGGGGGAAGGCCTGCGGCCAGCCTCACTGGGTCAGTGGGGCCTTGCTCAGTGAGGCTGTGGCTGCCTTCACTGGGCCAGCAGGCCCTGGCTTGGGGGGGGAGGCCCATGGCTGCCTAGTGCTTTTTAAAAAAGTAGCAAAGACACTGGATAAGTTTCAAGGGAAAGGTCATTCCCCAGAGGAGATGCCTCCACCGAAAAACCCCTGTCTCTGATTGCCACTTGCCTCACCTCTGAAGGTGGGGGCACAGATAGCATTTACATTTCATGTTAATTTGAGTTCCAGATTTTGGGGAGGGAATGCCTTTTGTTATTTCAAGGTTTCTGGACCCTCATTATTATTTTAGAATTTTTTTTGGTGGGGATGGAGGAAATGGAAAAACGTTCCCAAATTTTCAGAAGCTGAAAATAGTAATTCTAAAAAACAGGAATGGTAACAACAGTCTGGAAACTAGGGTCCTACTATAACTTTTGCTTAGCTAATGTGTCATGTTAATACTTATGCTTTCTTCAATTATGTTTTTAGATTTCTGATTGGTTCTACAACCCTAATCCCATTATATTGTTTACTGAATGTCCTATCCTCTTGATTATATTGACTTACTCTGTGTAATCTGCCTTGAGCCCAAGTGAGAACGGTGGATAATGTAAATAAATAAACACAGGATTTAACTACATGAGTAAAATGAGAAGTTTAAAATGCCTTTAATGAATAAGCCCAAGGAAACCTCTTTCTAACCCACCAGCATAAAGAACATCTAGGAGAGGGGCTTAATAGTAGAGCACCTGCTTGGTATGCAGAAGGGCTGTGATCAGACAGGCAGTTTGATCTACTGTTGCCCCGCCTCTAAATGAGCCAAGTTATTTTATAACACAGAATCCCGATCAGCCTCTCCCCTTTTAGGACTCTTCAATGTGCTTTTCTCGTGCTTGAGTGATCAGACAGCAACAGGCAGGAAGTCAGGCCATTGGCCATTTTTTAAAAAGTATATCCTTTGAACCTGCCCACAAGCACTGATGAGCCTGCTGGGATATGTAGTCCTCCCTCTCTAAACTTTTCAATTTACCCCTTCCCCAAACCACAGAAAAAAGCTGCAGTAAAGGGATGTCTTTCTTTGAAAGTTTTTATGAAGAAAATAAAGTTTAGAGCAGCCCCTGTGGGAGTGAGAGGAGAGAGAGAGCAGTGTGGATATGCAGTTATGTGCACTTTGCTAATGAGTTTAAAAATGGTGGCTGGAAAACAAGAGACCAGTCAGACCTGTCTGACAGCTTGGGTGTGGAACAGAGCAATCAGACAACAGGAAATCTGTTTTGGAACAAGCTCAGACCAACAGGACTAGACTTTCTCAAGTATCAAAGAAAACTACAGGGATGGGGACAGGACTCAGATGACTGGAGCAAGACAGACAGATGTTGCTGTCTGATCATGCACTTCAAATATGTAAGGGAACAGCAATGGCAACAGATCAAACTGCCAATGGCAAAAGATCACCGCCAAGGTCTGGCAGACTGTCTGGCAGTCACCTGCACTCCAGCAAGGCTTCTCTGCCCTGCAAAATCAGCTGGCAGGTATCATGCAAATACGCTGACATGTGACTGATGTGTGTCATCCTCGCTGCCTCAGTTCTTTGTCCTGGTATGGCCTTAGGCCATTATAGTGAACAAAGAAAGAAAGGCAGACCCACCAGTAAGTGGCCTGCAATGCCTTACCACACTCACTTAAGTTCCTTAAATACAAATAGTTACTTTTATTTAAGGGTTAATATCAAGGTTAACACAGGAAGGGGCAGACACAGCCAAATGTTGTGCCCAACACCCCACAATGCTCTATTACTATTCACTAAAGGACATACAGGCAAAATACCAAAGATAAAACAGCAACAAAGTATTCCACACATAAACAGACAAAAAAGCAGAGGCCTCTGGGCTATTCCAGAATCGGGGGAGGAGAGAGAGAGAGAGAGAGAGAGAGAGAGAGAGAGAGAGAGAGAGAGAGAGAGAGATTGCACCCCTCTATCTGACTTCAAGAATGAGCCCCGATGCCTTTTCAGGCTAGCTATTTTATACAAATTGATCAAAGAGTTGCTCAAGAATTCACACATTTGTCAATTACATCAATTCTTGCATCAATCAGGGGTTTGATGTACTACAATAGACAGGAGATGTTCTCTTTTCATTCTAACAGGCAAGGAAACAAATTGTTTACAAAACATGGCCAGATAAAAAATTACATTTTGAATTGCACACTGTGATGGATCTTGTCAGGATGTTTTTGCTGTGTTCTTTGCTTATGAGATAACACGGAACTCATTGCTCTATCTCTGATGTAAAAGGAAAGTAAGAAACCAGCTGCCCTAATAAACTGTTACTTATAATTAAATGTGGCCTTTAACCAAAAGGGTCTTTCCTGCCAGATGCAGGTTATAGCTCTTGGTTTCTTGACACTTTGGGGTAATTTACCTTATGGCCAGGTCCTGGGAGAGGAATGCAGGCCCATTCTTGCATATATGTTGTGAACTAGGCAGCTAGGTGAAAGGCATTATGGGTGTACTTTCAGTGTGGCTAACAAACTAGGAAAGCATAGAAAACATACACTGGTTCACTATGAATCCAAACCTTATATGTTTATAATTTTTCTTCCAACAGCAGGCTCCTGCACTCTTGTGGGGCTTTGTTCTTCAGGGCCATTAGTTCCTATGAATAGACTTGGCCTCTCAAACCCCAAAGGAAATAACAGTTCAATTATTTCCAGGGGCAGTAGATCTGGCCTCCCGTCTAGCCAAAGATCAGATGCTAGTTGGAATTGGCTGTTAGGGGACTTCTAGTCCCTTTAAAATTTGAAAGTTACCAACTAACAGCTGTTGGCAGTCCAGTTTCCTTTCTCTTCTTCCCCACTCCTGCACATCCCTGAAATCAAAAGGCTTTTGAAATTCCAAGATATAAGCAGTGTTCCCTCTAAGCTGAGTTAGTGTGAGCTAGCTCACAGCTTTTTAGCTTCCGGCTCCCACATTTCTGTCTTAACTCAGGAAGGATGGCTCCAGAGCAAAATAATTAACACAGCAGCCAAATTGCTCACTTACAACTTTAATGCCAGTAGCTCACAAAGTAGAACTTTTGTGCACAAGCCTCCACAGCTTAGAAGGAGCATTGGATATAAGTGTTCATTAATCCCAGAATTTTGAGACTGTTATTTTGGATATCAGGATTATTTTGGATATCCCTGAGCTGATAAAAAAAAATCTGATTTCAGGATTAATTTTGTCTTGGATACATACTCCCAGAGAGAGGGATTTGTAAGGAAGATCATAGCTGTTGAGCTGGGCAGTCCCATGGTCCCAAGCCATTTATTGCCATAAAGGTAAGATCAGTGAACTGTGCTCAGACACTAATCAACAGCCATGGCACATCTTTCAGCACTGGAGTGATACAATCACTGTATCCTGCCTCTACCAGTAGCTTCGCTGCCAAATTTTGAACCAACTAAAGTCGGTGTAGGGTAGTGTGAAGTGTCAAATTAGACTCTAGAAGAACCAGATTTGAATCCCTACTCTGCTATGGAAGCTTGCTGGGTGACTTTGGGCCATTCACAAACACTCAGCCCAACCTACCTACACGGTCATTGTGAGGATAAAATGGAGTAGAAAAGAATGATGTAAACTGCTTTGGGTTCCTGTTGGGGAGAAAAAGTGGGATATAAATGAAATCAATAAATAAAGCTTCAGAATAAAGTGAAAGCTTTAATTTCCCAAAGGCTAACCGACATAGGTCCCAGTCACATCAGCGGAATACTGCACCGCTGAAGAGAGGCAAATTAGAGCCGGAGCAAAAAGATGCACTGTAGCGCAATCAGACGGGTCCCCGAGATGCCATGCAGATGCTGATAGCCAGCGATCACATGGCGATGTTGAAGCGCATCAAAGGATCTTGTGCATGCACACTCTTATGTTACTTCACATACTGTGGAGGCTTGGAAAAAACACATCCGGTGCGATGGGACACATGCGTGTGCCGGATGCACTGGATTAACTCTGCTTCCACAATCTGATGCTCACCTGCAACCTGCATTTTCTGGTTGCTACCACCCTTTTGCTGATACTTTTTAAATCCACTTCTTCAAGCCAACAGTACAGGTTGGTGAGGGGTTGTCAGGTTTAAAATCAAGTAAATCCAGTCATTCTTGCACAAAGAAAGGTTTATTAGGATTATCTTGCTAAAACCCACAGTAGGAGGTCATTGTCAGGAATGGGGAGCAAAGCAGAGCAAGCTAACTTATAGGGTGATGCAATGAAGCGCCTAGCGAATAAAACTTGAGCACTCGCGCGGGAACTCCCGGCGGGAGAAATACTTCATGAGCGGGAGACTACTCCCCCCCTCCCCTTGCCTTCCCAGGACTGGAAAATTCTCAGCTGAACAAGAATAGTCCAAAGCCTACATTCAAGGCCACCGTGATAAGGAAAAGCGGCAGGGAAGAAGCTCCCACGTTTCTGGCTGCATAACTACGCAAGCGCAAAGCGGGGTAGGAACATAACACAATGGATTCAGTGAGAAACATCAAAGGCATCACTTTCTGACATTCTGCCCTTCCCAAAACACCACCCACCCACCACTCAGGAAGGAGCGAACAAGGGCCCCCCAGGTTTATTGGGGTATCGAGCGTGAAAGTCTTTTAGGTGATCAGGTGCATTGATATCAGAAACTTTCACCCATTCCCTGTATTGGGGCCCAAAGTGTACCCATTGCACCAGGTACATAAGTTGTCCACGAAGTATCTTAGAGTCCAAAATATCAGCGATTTCATAGTGCTCTTCACCGTCAACCATCAGAGGGGGGGGAGAAGCCGACGTCTCGGGATGCCATTTAGTTGGGGGTAAGGCCGGCTTGAGAAGGCTGTAATGGAAAATTGGATGTATTGCTTTAAGAGATTTAGGCAAGTCTAGCTGTACAGTTACTTGATTCACACATCTTAGCACTCGGAAAGGACCAATATATTTCCACGCAAGTTTCCTGGACTGCTGTGCTAGTCTTAGGTTCTTAGTCGACAGATAGACAGTGTCTCCCGGGTGCAATTTCCATCCCCCGGCCCGTTTTTTATCTGCTTGTTTTTTATACTGTGCCTTGGCCTCATTCAAAGTCTCGACAATTAGGGGCCAGGAGTCACGGAGAGTTTGACACCATGCCGAGGCTTTACCACCATTCTCACCAGGTTTTAAGAAGGGAAGAGGGGGCTGTCATAGCCCATGGCAGCTTTGAATGGTGACATTTTCGTGGAAGCGTGCCATGAGTTGTTGTATGCAAACTCCGCCAATGGTAACAAATCTACCCAATTGTCTTGTTGATAATTAGAAAAACACCTCAGATATTGTTCCAACGTCTGGTTCACCCTCTCCGTCTGGCCATCAGTCTCAGGGTGATAGGCAGTACTAAGGGCACGTTCAATACCCATTAGAGTCATTAGCTCAGACCAAAACTTGGAAACAAACGGAACCCCCTGTCGGAAATGATCTTGAGGGGCAACGCATGCAATTTGGCAATGTGTTGAATAAATGCTTTGGCCAAGACTTTTGCTGTTGGCATACTGGGGAACGGTATGAAGTGAGCCTGCTTAGAGAATAAATCCACTACCACCCAAATGACCGTCATATGTTTAGATGGGGGAAGATCAGTGATAAAGTCCATAGAGATTACTTCCCAGGGTCTACTCGGGGTGGGTAGTGGTTGCAGGAGGCCTGGAGGTTTTCCTGGTCTGGCTTTACAACGATTACACGTTGGGCAGGACTGTATATAGCGAGACAACTCTTGTTTCATTCGGGGCCACCAGAAGCTACGTTGCAGAAGCCTTAAGGATTTTACATATCCAAAGTGTCCCGCAGCTTTTGAATCGTGAACTGTGTGCAAAACCTGGGCTCGGGTAGCTTCGGGGACAAACATTTTATTTCCCTTGTACCAGCAGCCATTAGGACCACAATTCACATCATCCCTGGCTTGTAACTCATTTGTTTCTGGTGGGGTGATGTCAGATAAAAACTGCTTTTCCCAAGTCAATGTTTGGATGGGACTCATTGGTGCTTGTTTAGCTTTCCGGGTTACAACTGCACCAACTAATTGTTCCGGGGTGAACATAGATTCCCGAACTTCGACCCTCTTAGAAAAATGTTGGGGAAGGCGGGAGAGAGCGTCCGCCAAATGGTTGGCTTTCCCTGGGAAATGGTGCAGAGTAAACTGAAATTTGGAGAAAAACTCAGCCCACCTGAACTGTTTAGCATTTAGATTTCGGGGTTTTCGCAATACCTCAAGATTTTTGTGATCAGTCCAGATTTCAAAAGGTATTCGGGACCCCTCTAACCAATGTCTCCAAGTGATCAATGCTAAACGGATAGATGCCGCTTCCTTATCCCAAATGGGCCAAAATCTCTCTGTGTCATTAAATTTTCTTGACACATAAGCCAGGGGTTGTAGCTGCTTTTTTGCATTCTCTTGCAAAATCACCCCACCCATAGCAGTGTCTGATGCGTCTACTTGCACTACAAATTTCTTTGTTTCATCAGGGTGTGCTAGTATGGGCTCAGACGTGAACAACCGTTTAAGTTGTTCAAACGCTTGCTGACACTGCGGGGTCCAGTCCAAAGGGGCCCCTGGGACTGAAGCCTTAGATCCCCTCCCCTTAGTTTTTAGGAGTTCCGTGAGGGGAAGGGCTACTTGGGCGAAGTGTGGCAGGAATTGACGGTAAAAGTTGGCGAAGCCGAGAAAACTTTGGAGCTGGCGCCTGGTTTTGGGGGGCTCCCATCTCAATACATCCTGGACCTTTTTTGGGTCCATCTCCAACCCCGCGGAGGATATACGGTATCCCAAAAAGTCAATGCTCTCTTGGTGAAATTCACATTTTGACAGTTTAACAAACAGTTTGTGTTCTAAAAGTTTTTCCAATACTTTCCGCATAAGGGTAGTGTGGGATTCCTGATCCGGGGTATAGACCAAGATATCATCTAAATAAACAACCACTCCCTTGAATAAATAGGGGTGTAACACTTCATTGATTAAGTTCATGAAGACCCCTGGTGCCCCTTGTAACCCGAAGGGCATCACCCGGTATTCAAATTGCCCCAGCGGGGTATTAAATGCAGTTTTGTATTCATCCCCCTCTCTGATACGAACCCGAAAGTAGGCATCTCGTAAATCCAGTTTAGAGAACACTTTCCCCTTAGCCACCTCTGCCAGTAAGTCTTTGATGAGGGGCATCGGGTATGCATTAGTTGCAGACACTGCGTTAAGTCCCCGGTAGTCCGTGCAGAGTCTGAGCCCCCCATCCTTCTTTTTACAAAATAATACAGGTGCCGCAAAAGGGGATGATGCTGGTCTAATGAATCCACGGGCCAGATTTTTATCAATAAAACGGCGAAGTTCTTCCTTTTCACTTGGGCTCATGGCATAAATTTTCCCTTTTGGTAATTTTTGACCCGGAAGAATCTCAATTGCACAGTCGGAGTTACGATGGGGGGCAATTCATCTGCTTCCTCCTCCTCAAACACCCGGGTTATATACTGGTACTCCTCAGGGATGCGGTTAAGCTCCTCCGTTGCCAAACAAGCTCGTGGAGGTTCATTGCATGGGGGATTTCCCCACCCAGGGTCCCATTTATGTTCTGTACATTTTGGGGAGATAAATTGTACCTCCCCTTCTTCCCATAAAATGTAAGGGTTATGTCCATGTAACCAGGGGCTACCCAACACCAAGGGAAACTGGGCTTGCGGAGCTATTACGAATGAGCGTAGCTCCCAGTGGTCACCAATGCCTATTCTTAAAGGAACAGTCTCAAATCGGCATGGTTTTTTCATCGGAGACCCATCCATCTGTGTGAAAGATATTGGGTCTTTCAAGTGGACCACGGCTGCCTCCAACCCCATAACCATAGAAGGGTTGATGAGATCCCTCCCGCACCCTGAGTCAATGAGAGCCCGGACCCGAATGTGAGTCATCATTGCTGGATTCATCACCAAAACAGTCACAAAGAAGAGAGAGGGGTAGTTGCTCACCAGTTTAGGCGCCTCAGGTGCTGGGTCCTGCTGTGTAGCGCCATTCACCAACAGGACCATCTCATTTCCCTGCATCTCACTCTCCTCCTCTAGCATCAAGGTATCCACTTGGTCGGGGCTAGCAAACAGAGCCCGTGTGTTGCGTGGTTTGGCGGTACCTTTTCTCGGAGTAGGGGTTGTCCACCTTCTGGGCTCTTCTTGTGGTAGAGCTCTATTAGGATCCCCTTTCGGGCAGGCAGCGGCGAAATGCCCTTTCTCCCCACATCGCAGGCAGAGCCCCTGTCGCATACGCTGATCCCTCAGTCCACTTGGGGTAGATGTTGGTTTGGGTCTGGCCTGGCCCGCCGCACTACTCGGACGATTGTTACCCAAGGATAAATCCAGCTTCATCATTTGTAAGCGACTTTCGGCCTTCTCGGCTTCCTCCATCCAACCCTGGAGGGTACGAGGTTGCTGAGAGCTGAGGACATTATTGCGGACGTCAACGGCTAGTCCCATTCTATATTGTTGGGCCAACACCGCATCAGTCCAGTCTCGAATTTTCACAGCATGCCTTTGGAACTCTCTTGAGTACTCCCGCACTGAGAGTTTGCCTTGTCTGAAAGTGCGAAGGAAGGCTTCAGCCTTTTGGGCCGCCCCCGGATCTTCAAAACGGTTTCTCAAAGCCCACATGAAGTCATCTACATTCCCCAACTCCTCCGCCTCCAGATCATGAAGGGCTACATACCAGCTAGTAGCACTCCCCCGGAACCTGGATGCAATAAACTCCACCTGCTGTTCTTCATCTGGGAATACATAGCCCCATCTTTGTACAAATTTTCCAACTTGTAATATGAAAAAAGACACAGTCTCTGGATCTCCATCAAATGTGATCTCAAGCATGTCTTTGGGGCGAATTACCGGGGGGCCTGCGCCATGATTGGTACTGGCTGCATGACGGGTGCTGGAGCCGGAGGTTGAGGCGGAGGCACAACTGGCGGCTGGATAGGTCCTGGTGGTCCTGGCCCTGCTCCCGGTACTGGGGCAACTACTGGAGGTGGGGCTGGTGCTGGCTGGCCCGGCCCTGGACCCGGTGGTACTGGTTGGCCCGGCCCCGGACCCGGAGGAGGAGGAGGTGGCCGTCCCGGCACCAACGGTGGCGCCGGGGCTGGAGCCGGTGCGGGTGCAGGTCTGGGTTGTGTCAGCGGATGGGCTCTAATAGCTTGGTCCATCATCTGGGGTAGGGACTGCATTAGTTTACTCATATCCCTTACCAGCCGTCGGGTGTCCTCTTGGATAGAATCCATGCGGGCATCAGTGTCTTGGCTGGACCCCGTTCTGGGAGATCCCCGGGACACCCGCCCTTGGGGAAGACCAAAACTACCTCTGGGATCCAGGAGGCTGTCACGGCTCTGGCTTCCCGGCATAGTCCAGGTGGTCTGGGTAGTGTCCAACAGGTTCTTAGTCCAATCGCGCGATCTGCGAAAAGTCACCCCTTTATCCCAGGGTGTTGGGACTCCTGGCACATAGGTTCGTGGAACCGCACCTCCCTGACTTGGTATCGGCCCGGCCGGGCTGTAGATCGGGAGTGTGTACGTGGCTCCAATTGTGCCAATCGATGGTGGGGTAGCCAACCCGGCTGCTGAATAGATAGTCGGTGTCGTCACCACTATAGTTGTAGTCACTGGAACCACGGTGGTAGTCGGAATAGTAACCACCGGAGCAGCCACGGAAGTAACGGGAGCCGTGGCTCCCAACGCAGTAGTCACTGGAACGGCACCCGTGGCTCCCGCCGTAGTGATCGCTGGAACTGCCCCGGAGGCTCCCGAGGTAGTAATCAACGGGACTGTGCCCGGGGCTCCCTTTCCCGCCCCGCTCATCGTGGTGGATGGCGGACGTTGACGGTGAGGGAAAGATGTGATTCCTGACAATTTCTGTCAGGTTTAAAATCAAGTAAATCCAGTCATTCTTGCACAAAGAAAGGTTTATTAGGATTATCTTGCTAAAACCCACAGTAGGAGGTCATTGTCAGGAATGGGGAGCAAAGCAGAGCAAGCTAACTTATAGGGTGATGCAATGAAGCGCCTAGCGAATAAAACTTGAGCACTCGCGCGGGAACTCCCGGCGGGAGAAATACTTCATGAGCGGGAGACTACTCCCCCCCTCCCCTTGCCTTCCCAGGACTGGAAAATTCTCAGCTGAACAAGAATAGTCCAAAGCCTACATTCAAGGCCACCGTGATAAGGAAAAGCGGCAGGGAAGAAGCTCCCACGTTTCTGGCTGCATAACTACGCAAGCGCAAAGCGGGGTAGGAACATAACACAATGGATTCAGTGAGAAACATCAAAGGCATCACTTTCTGACAGGGGTGTGCTATGCTTCCCAGATGTTGCCATATGATCACGCCCATTTGATGCACCCTCAACCCGTCCATTTCGCAGGGCAAATCCTCCAATGTGACCGGGGCCATAGAGTCCCAAAACGACAAGGCAGTACTTCCTTTAAGCTACAGGAGTTTGAAAAAATGACCAAACTATAGTACCCTCATACCTCTCAGATATCACCTATGAGAGGTATAGATGGGCTTTCTCAAGAGTACATTTTGATGCATTTCCATCTGAAGTTCTACAGGGCTGAAGTTCTACAGGGTAGATTTTCTCAACAGCCCATGCAGCAATGATATTATTTATTTTATTATTATTATTATTTATTATTTTCCATTTATACCCCACCTTGCCAAGAGTCGGCTCAAGGCGGCTAATAACATTCAATCAATAAAACAACAATGCGATAAAATACACTAAAATACACATAAACATCCTATCTAACATCCTAAAAACTGACAGTACTAGACAAACTGAACAAGCTAATATCGCATCAGTTTACATTCCCCTCACCAGTGGCAATATCCATATGGTATTCATGAAGCCATAGCGTATTTTGATGGTACATTTGGACAGTGGCAGCTCCTAATCGAAGGCCCGGTGGAAGAGCTCCATTTTACAGGCCCTGTGGAACTGCAGAAGGTCTCTCAGGGCCCTGATGTTCTCCGGGAGCTCATTCCACCAGTATGGAGCTGTCACTGAAAAGGCTTTGGCTCTGGTAGCAGCCAACCTGGCCTCTCTTGGGCCAGGAAGAGCCAGGCGACTCTGGGTCCCTGACCTCAGTGCTGTCTGGGGTGCATATGGGGAAAGGCAGTCCCTCAAGTAGGCAGGCCCCTGACCATATAGGGCTTTAAAGGTCAAAACCAGCCCCTTGAAACGGATCCGGTAAGCTATTGGCAGCCAGTGCAGTGCCTTCATACAGGCTGGATGTGGTCTCGTACAGAAAGACCCATCAGCAGCCTGGCCGTCATATTCTGCACTAGCTGCAGCTTCCAGATCTGAGCCACGGGCAGCCCCATGAGAGAGCATTGCAGTAGTCCACTCAGAGTGACCATAGCATGAATCACTGTAGCCAGGTCATTGTGTTCGAGGAAGGGAACTAACTGCCTGATCAGTCGCAGATGGAAAAAGGCCACCTTGGCAGTGGCTGCTACCTGGGCCTCCATTGTTAAGCAGGCATCCAGGAGCACTCCCAAACTCCTAACCCTTGGCGCTGGCACCAGTGGTGCCCCATTGAAGGTCGGGAGTGGGATCCCTACCCCTAATCCACTCTGACTCAGGCACAGGATCTCTGTCTTCATTGGATTCAATTTCAATAGACTCAGCCTAAGCCAACCTGCCACATCATAAAGTTCCCACTTCAGGTCATCTGGGATAGAGTTGGACCGGCCGCCCAACAATAGATATAACTGGGTGTCATCTGCATATTGATGACACCCTAGCCTGTGCCTCCAGGCAATCTGGGTGAGGGGGTGCATATAGATGTTAAATAACATCAGGGACATACTGCCCCTTGAGGAACTCCACATACCAGTGGGTGCCTCTGGGACATCTGCTCCCCTAGCTGTACAGGTTTTTTCTCTCCCCCACCCCAGTCCAGGAGTGAGAGACCAAAATCCCGCAACCTGTCAGCATGTACAGGATCTGCGCTCTCACCTCCGTCCAGGGATAAGAGGCCCAATCCCACAAGCTTCAGGAATACTTAAATCACTCGTCTGCTACCAGGACCTCTTGCAAAGAGTGTTCCCAACTCAGACAGGAGCAAAGGCCCCACCTCCTGCCTAGTCTCTGGAAATTAATGACTTATCAGCTCTGTGCCAGAGCTGCAGACAAGTACTTAACACACAGTGGTAGCCGTCTAGGTGAACAGCTTAGGCATAGGATCTAGGCGTAGAGTCAGGTTGCAACATAGGAAACAAACTCAGATAATATTGATCAGATATTATCTTTAATCAGTGCAGAAGCATGCATATATCATAAGACTTGCAGAGGTAGGAAAACAAATAATATCTATAGCTTGTTCAGCTCTAACTATACATAGAGGTATTCATAGTTACCAGCTTACAGAGGTATCAAATTGTTCATTGTGCAGATAGTCCCAAGTCTCACCAAGGGATCTTGAGAAGGAACCACATGATTGCTGTGGGCAGTTAAGTCCAGCTTCACTGCCCACTAGTAAAATTCCATGTTACAAGGATACAATCCAAAGGGGGAACTCTCAGAAAGGAGCTCTCTTTCCAAGAAAATTCTCCCCCTCTTCCCATAGGGTGATCACAATTCCCTCCCTTTCCCATCATAATTGAATATGGCAATTTATCCAATCACGAGGGGGTGAAGGGGTGTGCCCAAATCTCTGGGTCTAAATGACTGAAGCCATGTCAGAGAAGCTTTGATGTGTTAATGTCTTCGGACAGCTGTGTCCCAAGCTTGGGAAGACGCCTGAATGTCTGCTCTTCCCAGCAAAGGTGTCAAAGTGTCTTGCATATGGATATCAGGCTTGTCATCTGGCATGCCATCTGCCCAGGTGACAAATGTTACATGGACATGTTAGCAGCTAGGCCATTTGGCTCTACCAGGAATAGTTCAGGAAAGTCTTTTCCTATAGACTAGCGCCATCCTCTGTCCCCGACCCTGAAGAAAGGAGACAAGCCATTGCAACGCAAGCCCCTGAATTCCAGTGTTGGTGAGGTGGTGGATCAGTAACTGAAGGTCGACAATATCAAATGCCACCGACAGATCTAACAGCAACAATACTGCGGATCCGCCTCAATCCAGATGCCAAATGAACAATGATATTGTTCTTGTTCGAGTAATCTGGTTGAATCAATTACGCATATATTCTTACATTGTGAATATTATCAAGAAGAAAAACGCCAGATACTTATTCCTCTACTTTCCAGATTTAAGCCATTACAATATTATGTTTATTTTAACCCTGAAATTCTTCGGATATACCTTTTAGAATAAAGCCAAAAACCTGTATCTTATGTGGTGGCAAGATTTTGTGAACTGGCTCTTAGAAAGCGGAACTGTTTGTCTAAGAAAATGCTAAAGGTTGAAGTATAAATTTTATTTGTGCTGTGATTTTAATCTGTATGTATTTGTGTAAAAGCTGTATTTTAACCTTGCTGGTTTCAACCATAATAAATGTGAATTTGAAGCTTCAGAACTGATGATTCTGTAACAAGCTTCTCAGTCATGCAATAACCATATTATATTTTTTTTATTTCTATTCAACTCCTTCAACTAATTACGCTCACAGAAGGCAAAAGCTGTCACTGGCAAGTGCCTTATCTGTGATATTTTGAATGATCTGAGAACGGAGCGATAATTGTTTTTGTAATTATTTTCTACTCCTAGAATTTTAGAAAGAGCCTTAATCACCAATAGGATTTCTTAGTGAAGACTTATAATGTTAATAATTTCTTTGCTTAATGTATTTGTTATTTTTAGGAACATAAAGTGCACCATCAGACAGTTTGGTGTAGTGGTTAAGTGCGCGGACTCTAACCTGAGAGAACTGGGCTTGATTCCCCACTCCTCCACTTGCATCTGCTGGATGATCTTGGGCAAGCCATAGTTCTGGCACAGCTGTTCTTGAAAAAGAGCAGTTTCTGTCAGAGCTCTCTCAGCCCCACCTACCTCACAGGGTGTCTGTTGTGGGGCGGGGAAGGGGAAGGAGTTTGTAAGCCACTCTGAGACTCCCTTGTTGCCCTGCAAGGCTTCTGAGCCTCTTTATGGACTGTAATAAATAATAAACTGTGCCAGTGTATGCATAAGGGACTGAACCACATGGTAACCCCACCACGATGCCAGAAGAGACTGCACCTAGGCAAGAGACGTTCTTCTGACCTTCCCAGCAGCTCCAGTGCCCAGTCTAGGTTACCAGCCCGTTCCTCATGAAAGAGAATGGAACAGCCCCAGTCTGCACTATACACAGCACCATGCCTTGGTGAAATACAAGGACTAAGAACTCCAAAAAACGCCATTAAGAGTTCCTTCTAACTCAGGCAGGCAGCCTCTTTCCCTCCCCCCTCACCTGCAAGACCTCACGTAGACCCGGCAGAGACTATTCACTGTTGCCCGGCAACTAATTGATGGCCATCAGCAGCCTGGCTAAAGTCATCAAGAAGACAATGGAATCGGCCCAGTGACTCATCCTAGCTGCTACCAGGTGTCAGAGATGAGTTAAGCTTCTAACTCTCGATATTGATTACTCCTCAGGTACACCTCCCCTACACCTTCCAACCAATAGGGTATTTTCAGGGACAGACTTACCAGGAGATGGAACCAGGGGTTGTGACCAGCCCCTTCCCTCCTGCATATAAGGAGACGCCTGACCACTGGCTCTCTCTCTGCTCTTCGACCCCTATCGAACCTTTGACCCTCTTATGTCCAGCTTGCTATCCCCAACCCTTGCCTCCATCTTTAAACTCTAGGTCTGCAGCCTGAGTTTCCATGTGTTACCTGCTGGCCAGGCCATGTGGTCCCCCATTTTTTCTAGTTTTCTTCCCCTCCATTTTTCCTGAGGAACGCTCTGCATGACGGGACCAGTAGGTATTGCCCACTAACAATTTACCTGATAATGCGAATGGGCTTATACTTCTCTCTGTATTTTCTTAGGCTTAAGTAATTGTGTGTGAGACTGTGTATTGTTTGCTTGTGAAGAACTCCAGAAAAATACTTTATTTTCAACCATATAAAGTCTCCTGGTCTGTTACCAACACCTCCCAGTGGGGCTGGACATCTGTATACACAGGTGTTTGCTCTCGCAGCCGATTGCCTATTGATATTCAATCATCTACCCCTATTATCTCTCCTTATAAATAATTATCTTTTGGTTTTGCAAGATTCCATGTGCTCCCATTGGCTGTAAAATGCCCTCCCTCAGCCATTGGCCCATCAGCCGCCACTCAAGAGTACTCGCGTGCCGGATGCTGGGTCTGTTCCTCTTCCCCACCCACTCCCCCTGGCAGACAGCTCTCTCTCCTGAGGAAGACAGTTCTCTTGACTCCTGTGAGGGACTGTCCCCTCAGTGGCTGTTGGTAGGCAGCCAAGCTTGGTTCTGTGAGTAAGTAAACAAATGACTTTCAGCATAACCCCCTCCCCTGCCCATAACCCCCTCCCCAATGGCCACTTTCCTGTCAGAATAAATGGAAAAAGGCTATCTCTCCTGCTTAGCTTCAGCATGGCTGGCTGGCTGGCTAACAAGGTGGGCCAGCGACCATCAGACCATTTTCTTCAACTCCCCGCTGTGTGGCTGACTTTCCCCTAGGGCTACCAATCTCCAGGTGGGACCTGGAGATCTCCCACTGTTACAATTGACCTTCAGATGACAGAGATCAGTTCCCCAGGAGAAAATGGTTGCTTTGGAGGGTAGACTCTATGGCATTATACCCTGCTGAGTCCTTCCACACACACCCCAAATGCTGCCCTCCACAGGATCCACCCTCCCCAAATCTCCAAGTATTCCCCTAATCAGAGTTGGCACCTGTACTTTCTCCTCTGTCAGTAAAAGGCCCTTTCCACACCTATGTTGGCCTTTGGGAGAAAACTCATTGGGCTCAGTCCTGATCAGGTTGCCAACTCCAGGTGGGCAATTCCTGGAGATTTGAGGGATGGAGCCTGGAGAGGGTGAGGCTTGAAGAGGGGTGGCACCTCAGACAGGTACGATGCCATAGACTCCAGCCTCCAATCCAGCCATTCCCTGATGGGGAACCATTGTTGCCAATCTCCAGGTGAGGGCTGGAGATCACTCAAAATTACAAGTGCTCTCTAGGAGGGAGGGGGGAGGAGATGGAAAACTAAAGGTAGGTTGATGGTTGGCTGGGAAGGAGATAGGGTTGTCAACTCCAGGTTGGGAAATTTCTGGAGATTTGAGGGGTCGAACCTGGGGAGGGTGAGTGTTGAGGAGGGGTGGGACCTCAGACTGGTACAATGCCATAGACTCCACCCTCCAAACCAGCCACTCCCTCCTGGGGAACCACTGTTACCAATCTTGGGGGTGGGCTGGAGATCACTCAAAATTACTACTGCTCTTCAGGTAGCAAAGATCAGTTCCTCTGGAGAAAATGGTGGACTCTGTCATTATACCCTGCTGAGATTGCCACAAATTGTCACTGAGTGCCCAAAGCCGGGTCACTCTCCCAGAGCCTCTTTCTAGAACCCGTTGTATTTATTTCCACAACGGGCCTTATTCATAGTTATTAATAATTACGTGCAATCCAGCTAACACCCTTGGGTAGTGAAGGGTGGGATATATTTCCAAATCCAATCTCCTCCTCCTCCTTCTTCGAAAATACATTAAAAAGTGGTTAATAATATTTTATAGTGCAATCCTAAACCAAGTTACATTTTTTTAATCCCATTGACTTTAACAGGTTTAGAAGGGTGCAACTCTGTTTAGAAATGCATTGAAATTTCTGGTATGCAATAGTACCCATAGATAATTGCATTTTCACAGTTAAACATAGGAAAAAGTGAGTGGGACTATGGGTAGAGTTTAGCAGCTTAGCAGGGTGGTCTGTGGACCATGGTGCAGCAAGCACAAACCTGCTTCAACTGTGCATTAAAGAAGGAGACAGGAACTAAAACTGCCAGGAATCAGGTGGCCCAAAGACAAAAGTAATGAAGTCAAATAATATAATATGGGATGAGACCTATAGCTCAGTGGCAGAGCATCTGATTGCTGCTGCATCCTGGGATCAGCCCCCAATATGCAGTGAAAAAAAGAATAATAGAAGAAGTGAGTCAATGTTCTCTCTAAGCTGTGGAGTCTCGTGAGCAAAAAGTCTACTTGGTGAGCTCCTGGCATTAAAGTTGTGAGCCAGTGATTTGGATGCTGCATAAATTAGTTTGCTCTGGAGCCATCCTTCCTGAGCTGAGACAAATATGTGTGAGCCGGAGGCTAAAAAACTGTGAGCTAGCTCACACTAACTCAGCTTAGAGGGAACACTGGAAGTGATGTGTATGTTTGCTAGGTCCTACCTGCGATCTGGCCAATCACAACACAGAGATAAAGGCCAATCATAACACAGAGATAAAGGCCAATCATAACACAGGGATAAAGGCCAATCATAACACAGAGATAAAGGCCAATCACAACACAGGGATAAAGGCCAATCAGGACTGTTCCCTCTTTGCAACATATTTACAAGATGATTGGTTCTGTACAGAGGTTTCTTAGAAACCAGCCAATAGTAATGCCACAGCTGAATAGCCACATTTGAAATCAAGCTTAACATAGGAATGTATAGCCCAGATTCACATTCCAATACATAACAGGGGCCCACAACAAAAGGTTGTGGATTGTATTGTGGTTTATTTTCAGCTACTGCCTCAAATGCCCTTCCTAAATTCCCTGTCAGCTTCTATCTGACAAGACTGAGGTGCTGGTGCTGGAGGAATGGAGTGAGAAGGAGTTTTCTCACACATGTTCCCTCAATAATTAAAAGCAGACGGGAAGGTTCAGAGAGGGTGACTGAGGCAGTGGCTATGGAAGTATGTGGGCAGGGCAGGGGACTCCTTCTCTGAGGGCATCTGTATAAATATGCCAGCAAGATGACAGGTGGTCAGGGTCTCAAATCAGAGTCATCTAGGCTGACAGGTATATGGTCATGTGATGTGCCATATGACTACTAGATTGCATCAGCCTTGCATGGTGTGCATAGAGTCACTGTGACTCAGCAAGTATGTCCTGATTGGCTGTCTGATGTATATATTCTGTACTGTTCTGTACTGTGGTGTGCCTACATGGTTACTGCTGCACTGTGTAGCACTCTGTCGGACTAACAGCCTATTTGAGTGACTACTTGGACTATATGGACTGTGTAAATATTGTACAATAAATCTGTAAATAGCTTTTCACCAGCGCATCCTCTTCTGCTTTATTAAGCGCAATCCGTCATTCTCACCCCTCCCTCTGTCAGTACCCTCTGTCAGCTTCTAGTCCATGAGACTGTGAGGAGCAGCAGCACTGGAGCTGGGTGACTTGGTGAGAAGAATCTGATTGGTAAGAAGCTGACGTGAAAATTCAGGGAGTTGAAAAATATCAGCATCCCCAGTTTTCTGGGTCCCAAATACTGGTTCGGTATTCGGATCTTTTTTCTTCTTCTCCAGGATTCTGATATTATTTGGCTCCATCATTCTAGATACGGAATCTTTTTGGAGGGCTGGAGGGACTGTTCTTTGAGCAAATCTACCACAAACCCAATGGAAACCAACTTGCACAAAATTGTGATGTTGCAAGACTCATAGAACTGATTTCAGAGCACAGAATCTAGGCCAAATCAACCAGGCAAGCTGAAATCATGTCCTGGAAAGAAGGCACTGACAGAGAATCAGAACAAAATTCAAGGGTCGGGGGGGACAGTCCTGGGGGCCTTTAAAACACTGGCTTCCAGTACTCCCGGTTACTCCCAAGTATTTCTGTGATTTTTCAGGACCCATTTCCTGGTATCCGGGAAAATCCCAGATACTATCCAGGTACCTGAATATATCTGGAAAATATTTTGGATATATGTTTTGGACCAGATATATCTAAATGCACATCCCTATTCCTTACACTGATCAACTGCCACCTCCTGTCTCCCCCTAACACTTAGAATTCAGGAGTCAATTTCCTCTGATCACAGGCTTAACTAGGATTTTCTAGTATAAAATCCCATAATTCCTTTCTTCAACTCATGGTTTTCTGTCCTACTTTCCCCTGTTCCAGTAAAATAAAGATGGCTTGCTTGAAGCAATGTACCACAATTTCTTCTTCTTCTTCTTCTTCTTCTTCTTCTTCTTCTTCTTCTTCTTCTTCTTCTTCGGTGTTTTAGGGATGATATGTATGTGTGGAGAAATCCCACCACTTACTCATCCTTCATCTGCCTTCCCAGTTCCCCCCTCCCCATTAAAACTTTGGGGAGTGTTACAATCTCATGCTGGGAGAAGGAACTAGCCAATAGTAGAAGCATCTGATTTGTATTCAAAGCTAGAACTTTGGAGGGGAAAGCTCAGAGGGGATAATGCCTTTAAAAATAAGTTTTATGCCAAGATCTTTGCTTGGCTCTGTAAGAGTAAGAATATATATTTTGGGGGCATCAACATAACCTGAAATCAAAAGTACAGCAGTTTATATACAACTAAGGGGGGCTGCTTCTTTGTAATGCTTACTTTGAGCTTCAGCTACTATAGGCATATATATTGTTCCTTTTAAAATCAGGACATTGGTGGGTGAGGTTTTTTGGTACACCTTGATGGCTCATAAGACAGGTACATTTTCCTGATATTATTTCAGAGACAGTTATCATTCAGAGAACATTTATATTCTGAGTTATATCTTATTCTTTTTTGTTGTCGAAGGCTTTCACAGCTGGAGTTCATTAGTTGCTGTAGATTTTCTGGGTTGTGTGGCCGTGGTCTTGGCATTGTAGGACCTGATGTTTGGCCAGTAGCTGTGACTGGCATCCTCAGAGGTATAACACAGAAAGATGGAGTACTCTCTATGTCAAGGTGAGCAGAAAAATGATAGGCTAGAGACACCAAACTCGCAGTGCGTCTCTGACTGGCTCTCTTCTACCTCCTTCCAAGTTTGGTGAAGATTGGATTTATGGGGTCTGAATTACAGTCCCCCCATAAGATACCCCTTTCCTCCATTGTTTCCAATGGAGGGAGAAGAGTCCCAGAGATTCTCTGCAGTAGAAACTGAAGGTGGGGGGCATTTGCAAGCCCAGGAGAACCAATGCAATGTACCCAGCAGAACCAGTGCCACTGTGGCAGTGCAAACCCAACAGGACTAAGGTCAAACCAGAGTATCTCTGCAGTAGAAACTGAAGGTGTGTGTTTGTGGGGGAACATTTTTGCAAGCTCAGCAGAACCAGTGCAATGTACAGACTGCCCTGCAGTACCCGTTTAACCAAAGAGCAATCAGCAGAATCCAGTGCCATTGTGGCAATGACAGCTCAACAGGACTGATGTGAAGTACACAATCACAATCCCAGCAAGAGGGGGTCTGCAAGCCCAGCACAACCAGTTTGGTGTACAGAATGCCCAGCAGAACACAGTGCCACTGTGGCACTGCTAGCTTAAAAGGACTGATCTCAAAGCAGAGTCACAAGAAATCCAAGCAAGGGGGGATTGTTAATGGTTGTTAATGCTTGTTAATGGCTCCTCATTCTCTTGGAAAGGAATGACAAGTGGAGTGTCTCAGGGATCTATCCTGGGACCTATGTTGAACAACATCTTTATACATGGATGAAGGAATAGAGGGGATCCTCATTCAATATGCAGATGATACTAAAATGAGAGGGGTAGCAAATGCAATTAAATCTGTTTTTCAGTTGCATAGTCGAGTCCGACTCTTTGCGACCCCATGGACCACATCACACCAGGCCCTCCTGTTTCTCGCTGTCCTCTGGAGTTTGCTTAATTTCATGTTCATTTCCTTGATAACACTGTCTAACCATCTCATCCTTTGCTGTCCCCTTCTTTGACCTTCAATCTTTCCCAGCATCAGGGTCTTCTCCAGTGAGTGCTCCCTTCTCATTTGGTGGCCAAATTTGAGCTTCAGCTTCCGTATCTGGCCTTCCAGGGAACAGCCAGGGTTGATTTCTTTTAGGATTGACTGATTTGATCTTCTTGCAGTTCAGGGGACTGTCAAGAGTCCTCTCCAGCACCATAATTCAAAAGAATATATTCTTCAGCACTCAGCCTTCCTTATAGTCCAACTCTCACAGCCATACATTACTACTGGGAATACCATTGCTTTGACCATATGGACTTTTGTTAGTGGGGTGATGTCTCTACTTTTTATTATGCTGTCTAGGTTTGCCATCACTTTCCTCCCAAGGAGCAGGCGTCTTTTAATTTCATGGCTGCAGTCATCATCTGCAGTGATCTTGGATCCCAGGAACGTGAAGTCTGTCACTGCTTCCACGACTTCTCCTTCTATTTGCCAAGGAGTGATGGGGACGGATGCTATGATCTTAGTTTTTTTGGTGTTGAGTTTCAAGCCAACCTTTGCGCTTTCCCCTTTGACCCTTAGCAAGAGGCTCTTTAGGTCCTCTTCACTTTCTGCCATTAGAGTGATATCGTCTGCATATCTGAGGTTGTTGATGTTTTTCCCAGCAATCTTAATTCTGTCTGCTGAATCATCCAGGCTGGCATTTCGCATGATATACTCTGCATATAAATTAAATAAGCAAGGGGACAATATACATCCTTGTTGTACTCCTTTTCCTATGCTAAACCAATCAGTTGTTCCATATCCTGATCTAACTATCGCTTCTTGACCCTTATAGCAGTTTCTCAGGAGATATGTGACGTGGTCTGGTACTCCCGTCTCTTTAAGGACTTGCCATAGTTTGTTGTTATCCACACAATCAAAGGCTTTAGCATAGCCAATGAAGCAAAAGTAGATCTTTTTCTGGTACTCTCTTGCTTTCTCCATAATCCAGCGAATGTTGGCAATTTGATCTCTAGTTCCTCTACCTCTTTGAAACCCAGCTTGTACTTCCGGCAGTTCTCTATCCACATACTGCTGAAGCACATACTCTATCCATGTACTGATAACAATTAGATCTGTAGATGATACTAAATTGGGAGGGGTAGCAAATACAGTAGAAGATAGAATCAAGACACCAGATGATCTTGACAGGCTGGAAAAGTGGCCTAAACATGTCAAAATGAATTTCAACAGCCCTGACCTGGATAGCCCAGGCAAGCTCAATCTCATCAGAAGCTAAACAGGGCCACCCCTGGCAAGTGTTTGGATGAGAGACTCCAGAGAATACCAGGGCTGGGAGGCCAGGGGCAGGCTATCAAGCCATTTCTCCATGTCCCAGCAGGAGTTGCCAGAGGTCACCATGACTTCCAGGCACGGGTGTGTGTACACACACACACACAAATACAAAAAAAATATCAACAGAGATAAATGTAAAGGTAGGAAAATTCAAATGCATAATTATAGGATGGGGGAGACTTGTCTCGTCAGTAGTACATACAAAAAGGATCTAGGAGTCTTAGTAGATCATACACTGAACATGAGTCAACACTGTGATGTAGTAGCTAAAAAAGGCTAATGTGATTTTTGGCTCCATCAACAGAAGTATAGTGTCCACATCTCACAAAGTGATGGTTATCACTTACTCTGTTCTGGTTGGACTTCACTTAGATTACTATGTTCAGTTTTGGTCACTGCAGTTTAAGAATGATGTTGACAAGCTGGAACGTGTCCAGAGGAGGGCAATGAAGATGATGTGGGGCCTGAGGACCAAGTCCCAGGAGGAAAGGTTGAAGGAGCTGAATATGTTTAGCCTGGAGAAGAGACAGCTGAGAGGTGATATGATAGCCATCTTTAAGTAGTTGAAGGGCTGTCATATAGAGGATGGAGTGGAGTTGTTTTCTGTTGCCCCAGATGGTCACACGAAAACCAATGGATTGAAATTAAATCAGAAAAGATTTTGGCTAAACATTACGAAGAAATTCCTGACAGTTAAGACTTTGGAGGCAGAAAGGAAATTTTCTCCAGGCTAGATTGGCTCAGGGATCCTGGAGGTTTTTTGCCTTCCTCTGGGAATAGAACAGGGGTCACAGGGTGAGTGTGGGGTGGGTGATTGGTTGTGAATTTCCTGCATTGTGCACCCCTGAGGTCCCTTCCAGCTCTGTCTTTCTGTGTCTATGTCTAGCACAGTGACTATCTTTTTGGTTCAGGAAAGCTGCAGGTGGCTTACCAGCTGAAGCTGGTGAAAGGGGCACCTGGTCACCACTTCCATCCGCTTATTCAACAGGTGGCCTACATCTAGCAGTACCTCCAGACTGTAAACCTGCTCTTTTAACGATATTTTAATCCCATTCAGAATAGAATACACCTTAAATCTCAGATGATTCCTTCCCGCCACCAGTAGCACCTCAGTCTTGTTGGGATAAAGTTTCAGTTTATTGGCACTCATCAATACCAAAATTGCCACTAGGCATCTGTTCAAGTTTTCCACAGCATCCCTGGGGTTTGTTGGAAGTGTGAGATAGAGTGGAGTGTCATTCACATATAGGTGACAACCAAGCTCAAATCCCTGGATGACCTCACCAAGAGAGGTCATCATACAGATGCTTTTTATGTACATTCAAAAAACACGGGGAACAAAATGGAAACTTGTGGCACCCCATAAGGCAGTGGCCAAGTTATCAAGGAGCAATTCCTGCAGCACCACTTTCCAAAACCTACCTTCCAGGTAGGATTGAAACCACTTCAAAAGATTGTGCTCACAAAACAGAAACCACTGCAAAATGGTTTAGGATGTTTAAAACTTATATTTCACTTGATTTGCTGTTAGCTACCTTGAATATATGGAGAGGTAGGGGATAATTTTTAGTAATTCATTTGCCAGTGCCATGTAGTGTTTAGTGTCAGCCTAGGACCTTGGAGACCCAGGCTCAAATTCCCACTCTATTGTTAAGGTTACTGGATGACCTTGGGCCAGTAACACTCTTTCAGACCCAGAGGGCTGAGTACAACATATGAGAGGGGAAGAACCATGTATGTCATCTTGGAGGAAGGTAGGGCATGCTACTTGCATGCACAGGAGAAACAGGCATCTTATAGGATGTGCCCTATGGTGATCTCACCCTCTTCCCTCCCTCATGCACAGGATTTTCCCTTTGTTTCTTCTTTCTTTTTTGCTGAGCAGCCCCTACATCTATTTTCTTCTTATTAATTGGTCTATGACTGTCCCACCTTTTCAAGTTATTATATATTTTGATGCTGGCCCAGCTCAGGGACTTGAGAGAAGAGACAAAATCACCTGCTAAGATTCATGTTGTATGTCTCCCGGATGAATGACCAGCCTGATAACAAAAACTCCTCTGATAATGAAACCTCCTCTGAAAAGGAGGGGGAACACCCAGCTGACATAGAGCCTATCAGTCTTCAAGGGCAGAAGATGCAAACTCTTGACAACACACCTGCTGTAGCTGATCTGCCCTCTCCTCCAGCTGCAAGCAATTTACTAGCATCCAGTCCAGACATGGAGGAGAGGGAGGAGGCTGGGCCCAGTGTTTCTCCAACACCCCTTGAGAACCAGTGCCATCATAAGAACATAAGAAAAGCCAACATAAGAACATAAGAAAAGCCAATGTTGAATCAGGCCAATGGCCCATCTAGTCCAACTCTCTGTCACACAGTGGCCAAAAATACCAGGTGCCATCAGGAGGTCCAGCAGTGGGGCCAGGACACTAGAAGCCCTCCCACTGTTGCCCCCTCAGCACCAAGAATAGAGTGCATCACCTGCCCCACACTGAGAGTTCCTATGTATACCTTGTGGCTAATAGCCACTGATGGACTTCTGCTCCATATGTTTATCTAATTCCCTCTTGAAACTGTCCATGCTTGTAGCTGCCACCACCTCCTGTGGCAGTGGATTCCATGTGTTAATCACTCTTTGGGTGAAGAAGTACTTCCTTTTATCTGTTCTAACCCGACTGCTCAGCAGTTTCATTGAGTGCCCACGAGTTCTTGTATAGTGAGAAAGGGAGAAAAGTACTTCTTTCTCTACCTGCTCTATCCTGTGCATAATCTTGTAAATCTCGAACATGTCACTCCTCAGCCGTTGTTTCTCCAAGCTAAAGAGCCCCAAGCATTTTAACCTTTCTTCATAGGGAAAGTGTTCCAACCCTTTTATCATTCTAGTTGCTCTTCTCTGCACTTTTTCCAATGCTATAATATCCTTTTTGAGGTGTGATGACCAGAACTGTACACAGTATTCCAATGAGATCACACCGATGATTTATACAGGGGCGTTATGATACTGGCTGATCAGTGGAGATCAGACCTGAAAGCCCATTGCAGTGAGTGTCTGATGGATCACTGCCACCTGCCACCAAATGAGTACTTGCAGGGATGCATGCCACAGTTAGCAGCAGCTAAACAGCCCATGGTGAGTCAGCTATAAATCCAGGCAGGGGAAGCTGCTCATTGTGGACAAAACTTGTACCATGGCTGCATAACCATCAATCTTGTCTCCTGAATCTCTGACTGGAACCTCTGTTGCTCTGAAACTGGACTGGACCCCAAACCACCCGACTTCTGGAGCCCCAAAACTTGGACTACCTGATTAGTCCCCTTTCTGGATACCTGAACCTTGGACTGTCTGTTGACCACTCTCCTCCCTAAACCCTTCCTGTGAGTGACTACCTGATACTTTCTGCCTGGTTGTTCTGTGGAACTGCCCGCTCCCACACCAGGCCCACCAGGCCCAGTCCAGACATGGAGGAGAGAGAGGAGGCTGGGCCCAGGCCCAGTACAATTCTACTCCTATAGTGGCACATGAGAGGCTTTTGAAAGTTCAAAAATCAACAAAATATTTTATTTAACCTGGAGGGGAAAAGGTCAGGTGGAATCAGGGGTAGGATGTATGAGGTGAACCAATAATAAAAACTGAGGTAGCTTTCTAATCACACTAAATCCAGCTAATATGTTGCCAACAAGTAAGTGTTTTTGTTTTTTTCACAACAGAAACTTTGAGGAGAGAGGCTTTCTTTTCAGTTTCTGCTTATATTTGCAAGCATAGGTTTCTGTGTTTCACTGACACATCACTTTAAAGCAGGAATATACAACCAAGTCCCCGAAATCCTTCTATATATACACAGACCAAGGGATTGCTCCTCTTTTTAAAGCTATCTTCCTTTTCACTGGGCAGGGATTACTTCTCGTCACTAGAAACTCTGACCCTTTTTGGGTTCAATTGGGATCTTCTGTGATCCTCTCACTCCTCTTGCTTCCTTCCCAGTCCACAATCAGTGCTTAACTGTCTCTCCTTCAATTGTCAGTTCCATACTGTCATTTCTTAACTGACTTTCCACAGACTACTCTTTGAACAGCCTGTCACTCAAAGGTTCTCAGACTCTGTTAGGCATTAACCCTAGACAGGATTAATTTAGGGTTTCCAATTGAGGATTGGGAAATTCCTGGAGTGCAAAATTTGCAGAGGGGAGGGAGCTCAGCAGGGATGTGATACCATGCAGTCCTATCTTGGAAGCTGCAATTCTCACCAGGGGAACTGATCTTTGTCATCTGGAGATCAGTTGTAACTCTGGACACAATCTTCAGGCCCCACAATCTTCTAATTCAGTTCTAATTGAATTGCTACTGGAAATAATTTAGGAATAGAATAACTTTTTAAAATTGGTTTGGTTAAGGCTCATATGACTCTGGATATTAGAAATGAGACTTGCACTTCTTACATGAACAAATTAAAAATACGCGGAGCAAAAATGGTTCATGAGTTTTACAATGGGAAATCTTAGAAAAACACTTCTGATGTTTTTCAATTACTCTGTGGTTTTTATAAGATTTTCAAATGTTGACACAAATGCATGTTGATACATAATAATTATGATTATACATCAGTTTTTAATACCTTTAATTCTAAAAAGCCAGGAAAAATAATCAATGAAACTATAATACATAAAACCATAATGGAATAATAACAATTGGATTGATTTTTTAAAGACTGTGTTACTTTCCATTTTCTATCTCTTTTTTTCTTTTTATTGTTTTGTGGTTTAATGGTTTAATAAAAGCTACCTTAATTTAGGCTAAGTAATGTAGAAGGAGATTGCATTTTTTCCTGACTAGGTATAAAACACAGTTTAATATATCTCTTTTCTTTTGTTTGGCTAATGTCCCAGCTACTTCATTTTTTTGTAGTGGGTTAACACAAGATTATGTTTTTTAGCTTTACAGACATTCACCTATGTACATATTTTCAAGTATCTGTGCAAAAGATAAACAAATCTAGCTTCCTTGTAAATGTTACTCTGTCCTACTATGGGAAGTCTTTTTGTAAAACTCAGTATTTACTTCGGATACAGAGAATGTATATCATGCCACTTTCTGCTGGTCCCTCACTCAAGGTGGCCTGCCTGGGACTGGTTGCTTCCATTTGTTTTTATACAGGCTCCTCAAGGAGTTGCGGAGGGGACCCATTTGGAAACTTTGAGGAGACAATTTTGTTCAGTTGAGGTTTTAGTGGAGTATAGGTTTTAGGAATGTTATTAGGCTGAGGAGAATTGATGTTTTATTGTTATTTGATGTCTTGAATTATATGTGGTAAGTTGTCTTGAGCCATGGGGAAGGGCAAGATAAAAATGTTTCAATAAAGAAATGTGAATAAATAAATAAGCTCCAATTTTACATAAACATGCAGTCCACATGAGGGTAGGAAAATATGGTTCTCAGGGTCCACTTGCTTCCTTTCTTATCCCCAAATAGAGGGTTTGATTTCATGAATTTATTGATGTGGATCCCCAACTAATGACATAACGGGAAGTTATAACCTTAATGTAAACATCTTTTCACTGAGTATTCTCCAGGTTCCACCGAGTGCCCTGTCAGTTACACATTGCTAAACAGACACAAGAACATCAATGTCAGTGCCAACTGGATCATCACTATGGTTGAACAAATTGAATTTCTTCAAGCAGAAGACATGGGTCTTCATTCATACACTGGTGTTTACATGGGAGTTGTTACTCCATTGCAAGATCCCATATCACTGCACTGTTACTGGAACTAGATGGGCAGCTACATGAGTCGTTCTCATTTGGGTCATTGGACAAATTGAGTGTGGAAAAAGAAGTAGCTTCCACATAGCTAGCACTAAGTATGGGGCCTAAATTTGGTTCATAACTTTCTCTTCCCTGAGACATTTTCATTGTCCTTCTCTCATCAAAATAATAGCTGAAATGTTGTAAATGCCTAATAAATCTGTGAGGGAATCACCATTTCTGTTCCTCTACTAACAGCAGTATATGATACTAACACTACCAACTCTACTAACAGCAATATAGGATAGATCAAGATGGGTAGTTGTATTAGTCTGACTATAGCTGTAGAAAAGAGCAAAAGTCCAGTTGCACCTTAAAGACTAACAAAATTTGTGGCAGTGTATAAGCTTTTGTGAATCACTGCTTGCTTCTTCAGATAGTGACTCACAAAAGTTTATACCCTGCCACACATTTTGTTAGTCTTTAAGGTGCAACTGGACTGGACTGGACTCTAGGTCCTTTAACCAATATATGATAGTATCTGATGAAGCAGCAGGAAAGGACAATATAAGATGACAAAAAGTGCTCAGCATGCATTCACAATTATTTGAGCTTTCCTCCAAGACTGACATATGCCAACAAATTGCTGAAGCATCTCAGTTGGTCTTTACCATTGCTCTGCAATTGGCTGCCTTTGCTTCTCCTCCTGTCCATGACTGCCACCTCTGCCTCCACCTAGGGAAAGCTTGAACTTCTGCCTTCAGGGCACTTTGTACACTTTCCTCATTCACAAAAGGCAGCAGTACTGGATGGAGGAGGATGCACTGATAGTGAATGATAAAGTCAGCAGGGATCCAAATACAGAAGTGAGGCAGCCAATGTTTAAGTCTCTGGTATATCTAACAGTGCAAGTTGGAAGGTGGGTTTGGAGCATGTCTAAAAGCTGATTTGTTTTTCTTGTAAAGGTCTTATTTCCCTTGTGTTAAATGATCTACATCGGTTGCCCATCTGTTTCCAGACACAATACAAAATGCTGGTTCTTACCTTTAAACTCCTAAATGGGTTGGGGCTGGGGTACTTGAAGAACTACCTCTTCCCATATTTCCCAGCATACCAGATGAGATCCTCTTCTCAAACTTTGCTCTCTTGTCCTCACCTGAAGAGATAAGAGCCTGCAGGAACAGAGTTTTTTTGGTGGGAGGCACTTCAGTTTTTGAATGGCATCACCCTTAAAGTTCACCTGGCAGCTGATGTATCCATCAGGCCAAAATGTTTCTCTTTAACTAGGCTTTTAAGTGGTTATGCCCCGGACTGTTTTGAGTGGCTGTTTTTATTGGCATGATTTCCAGTGACAGCCCTCACTTTCTTACGGTTTCTCATCATCTGACCACTAGAGAATTCTGCTATCTCATTCAGCTATCATGGCTGATAGCCAGTGATAGACCCAAAATGCCATAAATTGGGCCTATCCCCCATTTAAAAGCACAGAAACCCATAGCCATCACTATGCTGATATTTTACCTCAGTCTGCAGCATATGACGCCTACTATCTTTAAGGGGGCTTTAATTTCTGGGATCAATGTAGGATGTTTTCTAGCCAGTAGGCAATAGAAGGTGGTGGGTAGAAACATTGTTTCTTTTGAGGAGCCTTGCCTGTGCCTGTTTGTGGTTGCTCTTCTCTACACCTCTGTTCTGAAACTCCTGTGACCAAGAATAGAGAGGAAAGAAAATGGGAACACATCTCAGGGTACTTTAGGGATAGCACTTTCAAATCTTCTCCATTGCAGGGAGAGTCAGATAATGCTATTCAGGTTGGGAGATGGTAACCTTAAACAAATGACTTCCTGTTGTTTCCATCATTTCCATTATTTCCCTCAGTCAAAGGTTAGCTTATTGTATTCATTTTTATGTGAAAATAAGCTGCTGCGGCCTCCCTTTCCTTGTCTCCTTTCCGGTTGGTTTTAAACAGAAATAGGCAAAATAGGTTTCAGTTTTGGTTGGCAAACAAACTATTACAGCAAGGCTTTTCATGGTCAGATCTTGGACATAGTAAATGCTCACAGCATCCCCAGGTATATATAAAGGAATAATTTAGCACATCAGAACATTCATAATAGCAATGGATGGACATCCAAGTATAATTTGCTTACTAGTTTAGGTGACATTACTGAAGTTATTTTTAATGAAAAGATAAACAATGCTTTGCATCCTTAGACATTACTGATACAGGACACCAAAAAACTTCAAATAAAAATACCCATGCATTGCATAAATTACTTTAAAATGTACACAGAAAATCTTGCTGCAAATAGGTAGCCACAGTGGGGAATCACCTTTTGGTGAGAAATTAAAGCAACAGAAAATTATTTCCTCACTGTGAAATAGACTAATAAGTGACAGTTTATCCCTTATTATTTTTTTCCATTAACAAGGAGGTCAAAGCATAAAGGCAAAATCAATTAGAACTTCAGCTACCTTTTTAATTTTGGAATTGTGCTGTGTATTGATTTAGTATTTAGGTACAAGAAATTCTAATGTTTTTATTACATTTTTATTTTGCAAATTCCTTTCCAGATTAGTAGTTTTCAAATTAAAAGACAGGGGTTACATCCAAAAATGCAATAATTACTTTTCTATTTATTTAGTTGCTTACTTACATACTTCATTTGTACCTGGACTTTTTCCTCAATAGACAAACAAAAGGGCTTCCATCATTATCCTCTCCTTCACTTTATCTTCACAATAACCCTGTGAAGTAGATTAGACTAATAGTGTGTGACTGGCCCAAGGTCCCTGAGCAAGCTTTCATGGCACTGTAGGGGCTCCCAAATCTTAATCCAACACTCTGACCATTACATCACATTGGTTGTCAAATATGATTTTTAGCATTCTTTTGGCTTTTAGTACTAGCATTATTTTTAGTATCTTTAGCATTTGTTACAAATATTTGCACCATTAGTGAAATATCTACTTGTATATATATTCCCACATCAATAATAAATGGCAAGAAGAAAATAAGTAATGACTAACAATCCATGGTCATTTGGGTAATGCCATAACAAAATGTTAAATTCTTCAATGCAGTCTCAGAATATATCCAATTAGATCCCTGTTTAACCATCTTCATTGCCTTGCCCCCCCTTTCTTCTGTCCACTTATGTGACAATTCATTGGAGCTTATCAATGCCATTTGAACGAACTAACTTGCCACTAACCCTTCTGGATTGGCTGAGGCCAGAAACCTGCAGCTGATGTATTGTGTGAGGCGAAGCATCATTCTTGCCCCTCCCCAAGGGTTAATGCATGAAGTAACAGACCCAGCTTTTTCTTGCAGGCGTAGTTAATTAATGGCTTCAGCCTGCCTGGCACCTTATCAGTCCAAGGTCATGGAAATTAGCTTCTCATGAGAACATGTTCCTAGACTTGGGAGGGGGAGATCAGGAGCGATGATGTAAGATTCTGGAGAATTCTCCTAAAGGCGTGCTGGTATTGGATGTCACCATCACCTGACTTGAGGGGTTAAAAACTATGATTATGATATCCCCCCAGGGGCAAGGATTCCACTCTGAGACTTCATGAGTACTGGCCTGGGTCTATGCTTGACAGATTGCTAAAATCACAGTATACACTAATTTGAGGCCTGCTTTTGGATGTAAGTTTTGTACCCCCTGAAAACCTTTTAGAAGTCCTAGGTAGCTGAAAGCTAGCTTTGTTATTTTGAGTTCTATATGTCTGTTGGCTATAATTTAATAATTTGTCTATTCTTTCAATAAACTATACAAATATTTTTAAAATAACATCAGTCTGGTCACTTGTGCGCTCTTGCCCTGGGAACTCATGGGGTCAGTCTGTGTAACTCCTTGACATATTATTTCCCCCTTTAAGTCAGAGGGCGGGAAATGTGTTCGCTCTACCACTGTAAAGGCCTCATTTCTGATCACTAGAAATGGGCACAAACCAAAAAATGAAGCAAAATTCATGATGAATTTTGCCCTGTTCATGTTTCACTAACAGAAGTTCATGAAGGTCCATCATCACAATTTTTCATGACCTTTTAGAATGGTTTAAAGGGATTCATTTAAACCCTCACTTTCTGTTTCCTGTGAAAGCCACAAAAACTGCTGAGTGGCAAGGAGTTTAAAGGGACTGCAGAAGACAGTGTGAAAAATAGCTGCATAGAGAGGAGTCACTCCACACTGCACAGCTCTTTTGGGCTGTCTTTTGAAGCACAAGACAGCCTGAAACAGCTGAGTGGCAGGGAGCAAGGTGCTCCATACCGCTCAGCTGTTTTTCGGGCTTTCTGCAAACCCCATTTAAAGGGATTGTGGTCCCTTTCAATGGGATTTGCAGGGCCACAAACTGCACAAATTGGTTTGTGTATGAACCTCCCAGTTCAGCTTGTGGTTCAGCCATGAACCATGAATGGAACTGAACCACATTTTCCCAGTTCATGCCCATCTCTACTGGTTACCATCTAGCTCACTTATGTGGGTAAGGGCATTAGAAATAGTGCTTGGGACGAGAGCCTTAGTTGGTGAACTGGACAGTATGATAGGAAGCAGTCCTTCAGGTTCCCTGGCACTAGAGAAACTGTTGTAGAAGATCTGTTTTCTTGAGGCCTAACCTTGTAGCTAGCTGACTGTGATCTCAAGGTCATGAAGTACATTGAAAGCTAAATTTGAAACTCATAGAAGCTGAATTTCACCAGTCATATCCCCATCAATAGCTAGTCCATTTTCTTCAAAATCAAAATACTATCTAGTTTAAGATATCTTTGCCTGTTGTTTTGTTATTTGACAAAGGAGATCTAGCCAAATCTCTTCCTTGGTTTTTTCACACTGTACTTCAGTCCAGGTATTACATACAAATAGCAAGTAAAAAGGTAATGAGTTGTTTTCAAAGAAAAGAAAAGAAAAGAAAAGAAAAGAAAAGAAAAGAAAAGAAAAGAAAAGAAAAGAAAAGAAAAGAAAAGAAAAGAAAAGAAAAGAAAAGAAAAGTGAAAAGGCTTTAAAATAGTAAATCTTTTTGGAACAGTCATAAAGAGGATCTAAACCTAGCCTAAAAATTATGTTGAATAAATTTTTGATTATATTTGAGCTCAAAGAGGAATATAGATTAGCGTTATGAGGTTATATTTAGAATATGATATATAACCAAGAGATATAATTGTCTTGTCTCTCTTTGCTATTATGCTATATACTAATAGTCAAATGTGGAATCATCTGTGGATACTTAAATTTACAGAAGGGGGCCACACTGCCAGAAAACAGTTCTGCAAACTTCAGGGACCTCCTAGGTTTGCATAAAAATCTAACAATGTAAAAAAGAACCTAAATTGGGGGTTTAAATGCCCCCAAAGCCTGTGCGTAGGAAAACCAGCAGGGCAGTGGGTAGTAAAGCCAGAAGTATGGAAGGAAGGAGAAAACATTGTGTAATATAATATATAAAATAACAGTAAACATAGGTGTGGCATCAATAGTATACAGATGTGTTCTTGCAACTATTAAGTTTAGAGTATGCATCATCAATCACGATTGGTCCCACCCACCAACTGTGCCACATTTTTTGTAGTTGAGAGCAGGGCCCGTCCTGTCCAGCAGTCAGATCAAGCTAGAACTGATGCATTTTCCAGCCAAACTGGAAATCAGGTGGTTTGGTTATCTTAATATTTCATATCTATGTTCTTTCCCACACACTGCATTCAACCTTTGCCCTGATTCTCAAAGCTACTCTTAGTGGTAGTTGTCATTAGGCATGCACGCTGTCCTCTCTACCAAAGGAACTGGAAGTATCATTCTAAGCAAAGTATATACTCTATCCTAGTTCAGAAAACACTAGCCAACATAAATTTGTTGTGCATGTTTTGCAAGTGCTTGACAGGCCATGATACTTAGTCACCTGTCAAACATTGTAATGTATGCACACCACAGGGAGAACCACCATAAATGTATCTCTAATGTGTGCTAAGTTGCATTCCTTAATATTTTTGAGACTTTATAGATTAATAAAATGTTACTTTTGAAAAGGATACGAAATTGTAAATCATTTGGAACCGAAATTCCAGTCATGAATATTACCTGTCATATCGTGAAGGATTATGAAATTGTTGTCACTGTCAAAAGACATAATGAAGATTTGTGATTAAAATGACAAATCAACAATAACTTCTTAAGAAGGAGAAACTTTAAATCTTCAAATGAGAACTTTTAGGCTCTTGCCTAAAAACTGCATCTGGAAAGAATAAAGCAGCAGAATTTAATTACAAAGAAAAGCCATCTCAGGCCTGGTCTTCTATAAACTGTGAGTTGAGATAAAATGATTTTATCATCCTGACCAAAGAAGCAGGAATTTTGATTGGGTGCTTAATAAACAAGTGACACATTCGAAAGCCAATTTATTTGATTCCAAACACAACTTTTCAGGGTTAATAAATCCTGACCAGGGTTTAAAACATGGCACCCAAAAAAAGATGGTTGCAGATGTTATCCCAAATATTCACATTAATTCAGTGCTGCTTTCCAAATTTTGGAGTGACATTTGCACTACCAGAAAACTCAGTCCTGGTATGGCTTTCAAAGGTCATCCATAAGACGTGTTAAAGATGGGTAAACTACCTTTAAACAAATTTGGAGTTATTTTCCATCATGAAGGAGTCAAGGGAATAATTGCCTAGGAGCAGCAGAAACAACCAGAACCACCCCTTACCCATCAGAGTTCAGATTAAAGGATATCATCAGTAGCAAAGACCTACCATACTTAGAGCATATCTAGGCACAAGGTGCAAATGGGTTCAAAAAATGAATGAGCATCTTAGTTGAAAAGGCCCCCATTCACTGATTAGTGAAATGAAAACAAAGTAAGACTAACAAAAATGCCACTGACTGTCTGTCAGAAAGAGGTGCTGTAGCTGTTATCACAACAAAACAAATGTACATCACTTCAATGTCAGCCTGAGTACTAAGCAAGAAGCAGCCCAGGGTTGTTAAGAGAAATTCAATTAATTCCTCTTTTCTCATTTTCACCCTGAAATCTACCAATCCTTTTCTTTACCTTTTTTTAAAAAAATAATTTTGAGTCAGTTCCTAATCAATTCAATTTTGATAAAGGAGAAATGCAAAGAGGGGCAAGAAGGGAAGTTCTTCAACATTTCAGACTTCATATAATGGGAAATGATAAGTTGAGAAGATTTGCATGCAGAAGACTTATTATTTTTGCTTTCCCCCTTTCCCCCTTCTATTCCTGTATATTCTTAAAAATTCAATAAAATATATATTAAAAAAACATTTCAGACTTTCACTCTGTAGATGCACAGAGACAGGCAATATTTTCTCAGACCTTCCAGTCAGAGCATCATTCAGTGGTGTGTAACATAAAACAGCTGCAAGGGCTGAGGTTATAAAGGGGTGCATTGATTTCTCTTCAAAGAGAAATCAAGGGAAAAACCTCTTGTAAAAGAGAGAGAGAAATATGAATCAGTGGCTATATCTAAAAAAAAGTGAATTTCAGAAACAGAAATTCCCTTCCTCATAACAACACTAAAGTAGTCAAAAAATGCCCAGGGTGGTCTACTCTCACAGTGGAGGTCATATCAGCAGGTGATGGACCTACTTCAGCAGCAGGTTGCAGTTTCCATTTCTCTGCATTACTTATAAGCCACCTTTTCACTCAGTGGGATCTCAAGGTGGCTGAAAAACAGATAGAAACATATGCTACAAAAACACTTAGAAGGACCATGGCTCAGTGGTGTGCATAGGGGTGTGCATTCGGCAATAGCCGAATTAAAAAAAAATACCCCCCAAAATACCACGTCGTTATTTTGGGGGTATCACATAAGCCGAATACAGTTCAGAGATCTGTATTCAGTTATTGGTATAGCTGAACCTGAAAAAGCCAATATTATCGGGGGGGGGATCATTTTGCTTTACTGAATACAAGGCCTCCTTTATACCTAACAGCCTGAGCTGCCAGTCAGCTGTTGGGTTTAAATGCCTTTCTTTCCCTCCCTGAAAGGCATTTTAAACATGCCTGGTTTCCCTGCCTGCCCTTTGCTTCCCCAGCCAGTCCACCACATTGGGTTGGCTGGGGAAGGGGAAGGCAGGCATGGAAACATGTTTCTTTACCCATCTCTGATTCTCTCTGCTGCTGTGGAGAAACTCAGGGAGGGGAAGGAAAATGGGGGACATGTTTAAATGCCTTTCTTTCCCTTCCCAAGATCAAGGAGGGAAAGAAAGGCATTTTAAACATGCCTCCTCTGACGTTCCCTCCCCTCTCTGAGTTCCTTCACAGCAGCTGAGAGGCTCAGGGAGGGAGGGAGGCATGTTTTTATGCCTGCTCTTCATTATCCCAGCCAACTCCCTGCAGCAGGCCGGCTGTGGATGCAAAGGGCAGGCAGGGAAACATAGCTGGGTTTCCTGCCTGCCATTCTCCAGCTACCCCATGTCAGCTAGAGAAGGGAAGGTAGAGAGAGGAGGCTTTCCCTTGTCAATTTCACTCACTGCTGACTGATGGGGAGTGAAATTGACAAGGAAATTTGCAGGGGCTACCAGAGGGAAAGAAGGCATTTTAACATGCCTCCTTTCCCTCTGATGGTGTATATCAGACCTGAATATATTCAGCAACATTGAATATTTCCCCAATCCGAATACTTTATTGGTATTGGACTGGGGAAATTCAGCAGTTACCAATATTTTTCAGGTCTGCTTTACCTGAACCTGAAAAATACCAGCTTTTTTTTTTTTTGCACACCCCTAGTGGCAGAGCATCTTCTTGGCAAGTCGAAGGTATCAGTTTCAACCCCCAACATCTTCAATTAAAAGAATCAGAGGGTAGGTGACATGAAACACCTCTGCCAGTCAGCATAGACAATACTGACCTTGATGGATCAATCTAACCTGACTCAGTACAAGGCAGCTTCATGTACTTTCTCAGAATGAGGCAAAATCAGCACTAGCATTAAAACAAAGCAATTCTTAACAGAGAAAACAAATCAGATAGCTAACTTAATGAAAACGAACAACATTATTAAAAATGAAGCAAGACTCCTCACTTATGTACCCTGACTTTAAAGATCTTTATACATGTTAGCAATAAAACGGCACAAGGCATTCTCTCTGTCATAGAGCAATACGTTCATTTTGATGCATGTTTTTCAATAGAGGCTAAACAAGAAAGGATTCTCTATGCATAGCTTCTCAGAAGAGTTTTATATGTAATAATGACTCCTTTGAATATTGTAAAAATATATAATGTACCACAAGAGGCATGGTGTTGCAGCATCAAAATGATTGTAGTCACCCGATAAACTACAAAAATTCAATCACTTTGTGTAACGGGAATATTATTATTTGTTCTGGAATATGGCTGGTGATTGAAATTGATGAAATATTGATAAAAATGTAAATTATATATTATGCTAAGGATTAAATAGTCTACAGAGAAATGCATTCATATCAGTTTGTGAAGCTCAGAAGAATAACCAACCTGATAGGCAGAAGCATTCAAGGAAATTCAGAGACTCAGAGTTTTCTGGAGCTTTGCTCACTGATACCTTTGAAATTTCACCAGGGCAAGTTATATGTAGGTGAGTGGAAGAGAGAAGGGGAGAGGATGTCAGTAAGTCAACAAATGAGCCTCACAGGCATATCACTCCATGCAATCAAAAGAGTTACCCAATGACCTCACTGCACAGTGTCAACTCTGATCACTGTTTATGCCTATTGTGTCTATATGGAGAAGCCCGCACATATACCATCCTGTCCTTATTAATATTTGAATTTTGGTTCCGCAACATTCTATGGTCACCATAATTGATTGGGCTCAAGAACTGGCAGTCAGAAGACGCTGGACTGGCTGCTTGGCGAAGTCCCGCCCACGTCAGCCCCGGTCAGTGTCTTTGGCTCAGTCTGCTCCGGTCCTCCGACAGGAGAGGACCGTCTGCGGAGTGAGCGCAGGGACAGGCCCTCAAGGCCGAGACAGGTGAGAGAAGCCCTTTTCCATCCCCCACACACCGTCCTCTGGGCCTTCTATGGGAACATTAGGCCCAGAGAAGCCCTTTTCCGCCCCCACACACCATCCCCTGGAACTTCTATGGGGGCAGTAGGCCCAGAGAAGTCTTTTTCCATCCCCCACACACCATCCCCTCAGCCTTCTATGGGGGCAGTAGGCCCAGAGAAGCCCTTTTCTGCCCCCACACACCATCCCCTGGGCCTTCTATGGGGGCAATAGGCCCAGAGAAGTCCTTTTCCGTCCCCCACACACCATCCCCTGGGCCTTCTATGTGGGCAGTAGGCCCAGAGAAGCCCTTTTCCGCCCCCCACACTATCCCCTGGGCCTTCTATGGGGGCAGTAGGCCCAGAGAAGCCCTATTCCGCCCCCATACCATCTCCTGGGCCTTCTATGGGGGCAGTAGGCCCAGAGAAGCCCTTTTCCACCCCCCACACCATCCCCTGGGCCTTCTATGGGGGCAGTAGGCCCAGAGAAGCCCTTTTCCACCCCCCACACCATCCCCTGGGCCCTCTATGGGGGCAGTAGGCCCAGAGAAACCCTTTTCCGCCCCCACACACCATCCCCTGGGCCTTCTATGTGGGCAGTAGGCCCAGAGAAGCCCTTTTCCGCCCCCACACTATCCCCTGGGCCTTCTATGGGGGCAGTAGGCCCAGAGAAGCCCTTTTCCACCCCCCACACCACCCCCTGGGCCCTCTATGGGGGCAGTAGGCCCAGAGAAGCCCTTTTCCGCCCCCACACCATCCCCTCAGCCTTCTATGGGGGCAGTAGGCCCAGATAAGCCCTTTTCTGCCTCAAAATCCCCCCCGCAAGACAGTTGGAATTGTCAGTTGCTTATGCAACCTGTTGTATCCTGAGGTAAAATATGTCCTCACTCACAACACTTCCCCTTCAAAAGAGACAAACCCAATAACACAACCATGCCACACCACAAAAAAGACAGATCACACCACAAGCAAAATAGGGAACCTTTACCTTTACTAATTTAAAGTGCTGGGGATAAGTTGTGTTCTGGCAGGAGACGCTGTGAGTGTAGAAAATGATTTATCGACAGAGTAGTGTTTTGGAAAATCTTTAGGAATTGTTTGGTGCATTTACCATGGGGCACCCACTCAGAGCCTCTGACATTTTCTCACTCTGCTGGCATCAAAACCAATTTAAGGCAAAATAGAGATATGGAGACTTTTCCATCCTCCTTTGCATCCATTTGTCTTTGTTGGTAATGGCAACCCTAGGCCTGCCAGCACTCTCAGGGTGACTTCATGCCTCCTGACTGGCATGGCATCACTAGCCCTGACTGCTTGCTCCTGTTCAGCAGGAGCATCCCGATGGAAGCTGACTGGGTGATTTCGGACCAGCCACAGACTTTCTGCCTAACCTACCTTACAGGGTTGCTGTACAGATCACAAAGCCAAAAAGAATGAAGTAAACTGCTTTGTTCCCCACTAATGAGAAAGACAGAATTTTGCCTAGGAAGAGGCTGCTGAGAGGGGATGAGATAAAGCTGCCAACTTTAGGTATGGAAATTCCTGGAGATTTGAGGAATGGAGGCTGAAGAGGGTGAGGTTTCAGGAGGGGTGAGACCTCAGACAGGTACAGTGCCATAGACTCCACCTATCAAACTAGCCATTCCATCCTGGGGAACCATTGTTGCCAATCTCCAGGTGGGGGCTGGAGATCAATCAGAATTACAACTGCTCTCCAGGAGGGAAGGGGGAGGAGATGGAAAGTTGAAGTCAGAGGGCATATAATGGTAGGCTGACAATTGGCTGGGGGGAGATAGGGTTGCCAACTCCAGATTGGGAAATTTCTGGAGATTTGAGGGGTGGAGCCTGGAGATGGTGAGGTTTGAGGAGGGTTGGGGTCTCAGATAGGTACAATGCCATAGACTCCACCCTCCAAACCAGCCATTTCCTCCTGGGTAAAATTGTTGCCAATCTCCAGATGAGGGCTGGAGATCACTCAAAACTACAACTGCTATTCAGGTAGCAGAGATCAGTTCCTCTGGAGATAATGGTGGACTCCGTCATTATACCCTGCTGAGGTCACCACAGCAAATTCACACTGTGTGCCCAAAGCCGGGGCACTCTCCCAGAACCTCTTTCTAGAGTCCGTTGTATTTATTCCCACAACGGGCCTTATTCCTAGTCTTATATATAAAGCACATATAGGGCCAGAATCACTGATTGTTGAAGTGGGGCAGTTGGTGGTACCCGAGGTCTACCCCATTTAAACCAGCTTAATGTATAAGCTCCTCCCTCTCCAAGCTGCCTGTTTGGGACTTTGAGGGGACAGAAAGGGATGACTTGACTGTACAAGACAGCTGATGAAAAAACAGTGGGGGCTCTGTATACTTATCTTATGTAGACATGTAACCCACATCTCTAAGGCAAACTTTGGCCCATTCTGCATCTAGCATTTGCTCTACTGTTTTACCAAACCCACACAGGAACAGAGAAAGATGCAGCTCAAAACCACATTCAAACACCCTGGGCCAACGCTGCAGAGTCACCCCTGAATGGCCATAAAATGACCATAAATCTATGCAGACAGTACCATAAAACCAAGAGATCAAAGGAAGTGAAATCGGCATGCAGTCTGGACACTGCCATAAAATCTGAACACTGCCATAAAATCCAACAATCAATCAAAGTGAAAGTGGCATGCAATGTAGAGGGGAATTTCTGTTCCAACATGGGTTTGGTAAAACAACGGAGCAAATGCTACATGCAGAATGGGCCTTATATTGCCCTTATTCAACAAAAGCTATTGGCCTTGCTGACAGCCTGGAGCAATTCATTCCAACTTCCTGCTCAGCTGCTGCTTTCTGGCATTGGAACTGGCCTCTCATCCAGGATCCAGGTGGCAAGAAGGAGATGACCAAAGAGGAAGAAGCTAAGGTAGCAGCAGGCACCATCTGCCCCCACCCAGCCATGTGAGATTTTAAACTCATTCTTGAGTGTGTCATGACTGAAGTATGTAATTTTGACAGGAGTTGAATAGCACCTTAAAGATTAATAACTTTCATTCCAGCATAAGCTTTCCTGAGTTGAAACAGACTTCATCAGATGCATGAAGTATAGATCCATAGGTACAGAAGGAAAAGGGAGATGTTACAAGGATAGATTAATAATAAAAAAGAGCCAAGAAAAGAGTAACATCTCCCCCACTTCCCCCTTCTTTTCTGTTGCTTGAAACTTTCAGGATATGTGCTATAGATCCTCACTTCATGCATCGGACGAAGTGAAATCTGACTTGAGAAGCTTAGGCTGGAATCAATTCTGTTAGCCTCTAAGGTGCCACTGGACTCCTGCTTTATTTTTCTGCTACAGACCAACACAGCTACCCCTCTGTAATTAAATGTGCTAGCAAGACTTATGCCAAGACACCTATTTGCAGAATGTTGCTGTATTAATAATATCAAGTATTCTGTGCTCAGTGGAGCCTTGTTTTTGATACAAACCAAGTATCCTTTGGAATATCCAGTGTCAGACCAAATTAGCTACTGCAAAAGCTTCAGTGTGGGTATCATTTTTAACTTGCTTGATTGACAAAGCGTGCACATTCTTAGATCTGCAAAGATCCTGTGTGTTCACTATAGACTTGTGTTCCTTGCTTAAATTACTATGCTCATTCAAAAACTTGTATCCTACATTTCTACTTTACAAAAAAAGGCATTAGGCTGGTTGACAAACTTCAGGTCCGGTCACACACAGAATTAGCCGCATGATAGGGATGAATGCTGGGCGGATTTTATGAGCATGATCACACGGGAACATCTGGCAAGCATCCCGCACCCACTGGCAACCTGTATCAGTCAGCCGAAGAAGTAGAGTAAAAAGATACCTGGGAAAGTGCAGTATTTTCCGGAAAACACGGGGTGCGGGTGAGCGTCAGATCACAGAAGTGCTGGTATCAGGGGAATGTCTGATCACGCTACTGCATTTCATTTTGCTCTGGGCCAAAAAGCCTCACTCCCCCCCCCCCCGGATTATCTTGCTCGTGTGACTGGGACCTTCAGATAAAAATCACAAGAAAATATCAACAGGCAGAAAAATCAACAGTAGAAAATCAGCAGCAGTTGAAGTATCACAATTACTACTATAGTAATTCAGGTCTACTGCCACTGAACATGGAGGTTCTGCTTAGTCACCATGTATCAGATGGGTAACTGCAGATGATTGCACATGTGCTTACCTAAAGCAATTTTTTATGTTTAGGGCAGAGATGAAATTTTAAGTATGGACTTCTGATTCTTAGCTTCCTAGCCACCACATAACATTTACCAACTCTCCTATGCATCCCTGAATGTAATACTTTATGTAGCTTTAACATACACAAAAAATTGTAATGTGAATTGGTCCTAAAAGACAAAAAGAAATTTGGAGAAATCCCTTGGTGGAAAGGTAGAACTTGAGTGCACTTTACATGAGGTTGACCAGACTAAGACCTGCTCAATTTTCACAGTGTAGCAGCAACATATGTGCTCAGACTATCCTGGAGCATGCCAACACCGCTGAATGAAACTACAATAACAACAGTGGGGAGAAGACAATGTAATGTCTGCCTCACCTGTAGAAAATTCATCAAACTGTTTGGTTGGTTGGAGCTGCAGGAGTTCTTATTAATGTGTTTGCCAGCTGTGCCTCATAACAAGGAGAGGAGCAGAATATACATTGATTCTGTAACCATGCTGTCTTGATAGGGATGCAAAGTTCTGCTCCTGGTCCATAGCTCAGGGTGTTACAAGTACAACTGGAGACAGCAATATAAAGACTAATGAGTTAGAATGGCAGAAGTATTTACAATGACAAGTAATAGCCAACTTTATCATAAAGAGTGAAGGGAATTATTTCTCAGTTTTAAGTGTCTTATGGATCTAACAATGCAATCCGAAGGGGGGGTAATTGGCACAGGGAGCTGATTGACCCTCACTTTGGTGTAACTCAGAATTATGCCAGTATAAGGGGTATTTATGCCAGAGCAGGCCATAAGTGATGTTGTGCCACACACTTCCACTGGGGCAGCTGCACCTGAGGTGCATGCCAGCAGAGTGATGGCACAAACCCCTATACTGGCATAAATATGGGCATTCCAGGGAGTGTGGTGCCAGTTAGGTGTCTCCTGCTCCCTAACCTGTCAGCCAGGGGGGTGAGCAGTGGTCCCTCAGATGCATATAAGGCACCAGACAGATAGGTGCATTGGGGGCCACCTGAGGCAGCTGCCAGGAGGGGGAGGCAAAGGTGGTGGCAGTGTACTAGTCTGCTTGCCCTGCCAGTTGGCAGTGCTCTCCTTACACAAAATGCAGTGGTGGGTGGGGAGCCCCAACAACCTGAGTGCTGAGTGATCCCACATGCCAAACCCTTCCTTTGCAGCAGCAGAATGGCCTGAAGCTGCTGACAAAGTGCGTCTCCCAACACACAGAAGTTCAGATAGGATACTGACTCAGATACAGATGGTCTGGATTCTGCCACCTGGGGGGACCACCTTGTGGCATCGGAGTGTGAGACAAGTTGGGCAATTTGCCACAAGGTGGCCCCTGAGGAACTGCCAAATGCCTTACAAGTAGGGCCATAACTAGCATGGGGCCCATAGGGCATGTCCCCTCCCAATTTGATGTTCAGATGGTTCTATGAAAAAATCCCACAGGAAAAACCCCACAGTCATAAATGCTCACAGGAAAAAAGCTCATACACAAAAAACCCACATGGAAAGAAGCCCACATGGGAAAATACCATGTAAAGCACCATAGATAACCATTGTGGATAACCATTCATCTCCATTTATGAGAATGAACAAGTATAACCTATATTTTATATTGTTATTTTAGGATGAAAACATGGCATACTCACATGCAACAATTTGTGCTGTGATTTTATCAAGTACAATTAAATAATAATTTTGCTATTCAGGTCCCTCTGCAGTCCATCAGGCAGAGACCACACACTGGGATGACTGCAGTGGAATGCAGAATTAAGGGCATTGTGAAATCCCTCACAACAGTTTGTAGTTTTTGGCAACCATTCCAGGGCTGCATCATGATGATTCCATATTCTTATAGGAAACTGAATATTTCTACCTGCTGCACCCTCAATATATGTAGAAAAAGAAGTACATGAGCACCTCATTGTAGCTGTCTTCATCAGGAAATGTGGCAGCAAACTTATCAAAAAACAGTTCTCACATCATCGACCTGGCTTGCCACAAACTATCACTGTTTAATGCACAGGCAGGTCACCTGGAGGTGAAAAAGAGGAAATATAAGGCACTACATGACATGTTTGCCACTTCTGTGCAGCAATAAGAGCTGGTGTAAGATAAACTTAATTATTAAAGGAAATTAGCTAATTTCCAATGAAGAATTATATCTGAGTAATTATTATTGTTGTTATTAAAGTATTGTTATTGTTGTTGTTATTAAATGTTGTTAAATAATTTTTGCTTTTTCTATTAGGGTTAGGTAGTCTTTTGTCTTGGACACTGGGTGTACCACATTGTATTTGTTAAAATACAAATAAAGGGAAATCGAGCTAGGAAACTGACTTATTTTAATGTTATTTTTTTATCTTGTGGTTTTAATTTTTAATAATAAAATAAGTAAATAATATTAATTATCTGAAGAATTTTAAGCCATGTAGTTGTTCAAAAGTTGTGTATACTAGACGGTCTATACATAATTTAACATCTTTCTGTCCTTACTTTAGAAATTACTTCATACCAACATTACATAGGTTGACAAATTAATAAATTTAAAGTATTTAGTTTTATTTAAAAATATTTCTATATAGAGTTTAGTTTCTGTTGTTATTGTTTTTCCTTCTTAATAAAGTTTGTTGATAACAAAATGGTCACTTTTATTTGCTGTATTTTCCCTTGCAAGCCTTTACACTCAAGAGCATTAAAGCCATCTTCATACAGGCCACTTTTGTATAGTAATGAAGTAATTTACTAATAACATAGCAAAATTATTATTTAAGTATACTTGATAAAATCACAACACAAATTGTTGCATTTGAATATGATGTCATGTATTGTATACTGAGTCTGTTGTATACTGAGTTCGGCCATGTGCGAGGTCTGGTCAGCATGCGGTCAGGCGATGAGCCCGAGCTTCGCATCAAGAGACAATAGCCAGAGCGGATCCTAGCCCACTTCTATCAGAGGGCTAGGATCCAAGAAAGGTCCTATGGAACTCTTGCCACTGTAAATAATCCTGTCACGAATGTGGGGTATGTGTTGGGTGTGGTTTGCTTTAGGGATATAAGCTGGCCTGTGAGCTGACAGTTTTTGTCTTGTTCCTGAACCCTAAATAAAATATGAGCTGATTTTACTCAATGACTCATCAGTCTCAGTACTTTACACTGGAAACGAGGATGGGATCTGAATGAATGAACAAGATGCAGCACTAAGCACCGCACCGTGCACCGATGACTTGAGCACCGCGCCCCGCACCGCTGATGATGATTCCAACACCGCATCGCACCCGCTTCTCCTGTCCCTGCAACGAGCACCACTTCACTGCCATGTGGAACCCAACAAATGGCCATTGCACAAGGAACCATTCTGGAATTCGATGTCACCCGACCAGAGCAGTGGGAGACCTGGCTCGAATGACTGGAGAACCACCTCGAGTTCCACGATATTATGGAGGCTGGCAAGAAAAAATCCTTGCTGATCAGCACGTGTGGCATTGACACTCCCTGGCTCCTCAAGGACCTGATCACCCTGAAGACGACAAAAGAGGAAGCCTTCAATGACCACTTTACGCCCAAGCCAACGAAATTTGCAGAATGCATCGACTTCTTCGCACGTGTCCAGGGCCCAGACGAGTACGCCACCAATTTTCTGGTGGGGCTTCACCGTGTGGCCACTCACTGTGAGTTCCTCAGCCTCAGTAATACCCTAACCCTGCTGAACCAGTTCCTCGTGGGCCTCTGGGAACCCAAACTGTGCTGCAAGCTGGCCAGCCACGACGACTTGATGCTGGTTAAAGCCTTGAAGGAAGCATCGGTGTACAAGAAAGCACACTGAGGGACCAGCGGCCATGCACTTCACCAACGCAGCCCGGAGTTCTGTCGTCTCGGACGAGGAGGGGGTTCTGCAAGTGCGCCAACTATCTTGACGCACCCCCATGACTCCAAGCATCGGCAGCCACTCCACTAGGGAAGACTACCAAGACCTGCGCCAGCTGCAGAGGCACATGAACGCAGGATCTGCCATCTTCAAGATGCTGTCTGTCGGTCCTGCAGCAACCAAGGCACATCACCCAGGTCTGCAGGTCTCGAGGAGAGAGCATGAGGACATCCACTCACCAGGAGTTGTCAGATCTACACACCTTCTCGGTCCACCACACCACAAGGTAATGAACTTGCCCCCTGATGGCCCAAATAAAATGCATGCTACCGTGCTGATTGAGGGGTCCCCATTTCATATGGAGCTGGACACCGGGTCATCCTTTTCCATAATTTCCGGGGACACCCTCTGTCAGCTTTGCCCCAAGGGGGGGGGCCTCTTGAAAAAAGCACAGGGTTTGTCACTGAGGGATTTTCAAAAAAATCAGATGACCATTAAGGGCCAAGGCAAGTTCTGGGTGCAGTATCGAGACTTTGACAGACTGTTGGACTTGCTGGTGGTGGAGGGTTGGCTCTCGAGTCTGTTGGGACTCTTGTGGTTTGAGCCACTGGGTTTTAAGGTGACAGGGGTAAACCAAGTCACGCCTCAAAATTTCACCGTGGTCTGCGACAAGTTCCCTGGGATATTTGATGGTACACTAGGCTGCTACTCCAGTCCCCAGGTCATGTTGGACCTCGATCCAGTGGTGCGGCCCATCTGCATGAAGGCCCAGCACCCACCCTTAGCACTCAAACCAAAAATTGAGGCAGACTTGGATCACCTCGCGGAGCAGAGGGTGCTAGAACCGATCACGCATGCTAAGTGATCATAGTCATATCGGTGAAGCCTAATGGAGATGTGCAGATCTGTGTGGACTATAAATGTATGCCTAATAAGGCGCTTCAGGCACATGCTTACCCCGTGCCAGTGGTTGCCCATGTCTTGGCCGCCCTGGCGGGGATGCGAGTTCTCAGGAAATTAGACTTGGCCCAGGCCTGCCGGTGGACGCTGCCACTGCTGAGGCACAAACAATTGTTACCCACAAGGGGGCATTTAAGGTGAATAGGCTGCAGTTTGGGGTGAGTGTGGCACCAGGGATTTTTCAAAGCTTTATGGACTCTCTCCTTAAAGGTATCTTGGGAGTCCAACTTTTTCTAGATCATGTGCTGATCACGGCGCCAGACTCCCAAGACGTTTGTGGACTGGTTCCGGATGGTGCTGCAGAGGTTTGACGCCATGGGACTCAAGCTCAAACAGGGAAAGTGTCTCCTGGGGGTTACGGGGGTGCAGTTTTTGGGATTTGCTGTTGACACCCAGGGCATCCACCCCACAGACGCCAAGATTTGAGCCATTGTGCAGGCAACCACCCCCTCGTCCAAAACGGAACTGCAGGCCTTCTTGGGCCTTTTGAATTTCTATCATTCATTCCTGCCCCATAAGGCCACTGTCACAGAGCTGCTGCACTGCCTCCTGGACAAGCGCACCCCCTGGGCTTGGGGCACCACACACGATGCCACTTTCTGGGTGGTGAAAGGCCTTTTTACTTCTAATGTTGTTCTCACCCATTTTGACGAGAACCTGCTGGTTGTGCTGGTGTGTGATGCCTTGCCCTATGGGGTGGGGGCAGTCCTGGGGCACAGGCTCACAGACGGCCGCAAAATCCCAGTTGCATACCACTCCAGGACCTTGTCTGCGGCAAACCGGAATTACACTCAAATAGACAAGGAGGCACTTGCAATTGTGGTGGGGGTGAAGAAATTTCACAACTACCTGTATGGCCGGCCCTTCACTGTAGTCATGGAGCACAAGCCCCTCTTAGGTCTCCTGGCGGGCTACTCAAGCCCCTCTTAGGTCTATGTTCCTGGCGGGCTACTGCTATCAGCTCGTCCACTGGCTGGGGAAGGCGATGGGTCACGCTGATGCCCTGAGCCGCCTTCCACTGCCCTCCTCCAACCCTGATCCTTCCCCAGCCCATTACATTGCACTCCTGGAGGCCCTCCCAGACTGATCAGTCCTGGTGGGGGAGGTTGCCCATCACATGGGCTGGGATCACATCCTCACTCAGATCTTGAACTGGGTGGGGAGGGGATGGCCCGCAGTCCTGGGGGGACCAGACTCCATGGCATTTTCTTCACGCAAGGATGATCTGTCCAACCACAAAGGGTGCCTGATGTGGGGTGGCTGAGTGGTGATCCCTGCTCCCTTGAAGAAATGGGTACTTGCCGCCCTCCACGAGACTCATCCTGGAATTGTCCGGATGAAAGCGTTAGCCAGAAACTATGTGTGGTGGCTGAGGCTAGACCGGGACATAGAGGACACAGTAAAGTATTGTCGGACATGCCAAGAGTTGCGACCAGCCCCACCCCAAGCACCGGTACGTCCCTGGGAATTGTCCCACAAATCCTGGGCCAGGTTACACTTGGACTTTGCAGGGCCATTCCAAAGACAGCTTTTCCTTATTTTAGTGGATGCCTATAGACAGTGTCATCGATGCAACGAACATGAAATTGAGCAAACTTCAGAGGACAGCGGAAGACAGGAGGGCCTGGCGTGATCTGGTCCATATGGTCGCGAAGAGCCGGACTCAACTGTGCAACTGAACAACAAAAATAGTAAATGCTTGAGGTAGTCCCAGTGTCCTCTACTTCCTTCCAAACCACCATCCGAGCAATGTGGCAGACCTTTAGTACCCAAGGCATCCTTGACTCAGCCTTCACCTCGGCTGAGTTCAAGGAGTTTGCAACCTATTACGGGATCAAACACATCCACTCAGCCCCATTTCACCCAGCTACCAACAGCCAAGCCGAGCACATGGTGAGGACTACCAAAGGGGCTCTCTGCTGGATGGACACCAGGGACTGGGACTACCAGCTGGCCATTTTCCTGTTCGGCCAGTGCACAATGCCTCACACCACAACGGGGTGCAGCCCCGCCAAACTCCTCCTGGGCAGGCGCTTGACAACACATATAGATCGCCTACACCCAGACAGGGTCCCTGAACGCAACCCAAACCCCAAGAAACAGGAGGCACTCCAGGGACACCCCAGGTCCCAGAAGAACTGGTGTATGCCTGGAACTATGCCTGGGGCCTGACATGGATTCCTGCCCAGGTCGTAAGAGTCACTGGGCCCCTAGCCTATGAAGTCTCAAGCCAAGATGGCCAACTCTTGACGCGGCACATCAACCAGTTGCACTGCAGGGTTCTTCTGGCCAACCCAAAGGACTGCAACTATGAGGACCACGGCACACAAGAAGACACAGTGCCCTCACAGGTGGGGCCCTTTCCAGAGTCGCCCATGGCAGCTTTGGATGACCCAACACCAGTCAGCATGCCTGGGCCGAATGAGCACGCTGGAGAAGCAGTGTCACCTCAGCCTCTGCCCACTGCACCTCTGAGCAACCGGGCCCCAGGTCCAGAAGCCCTGGTCCTTCGCCACTCCTCCTGAGAAAGAAGAGCACCTGCATATCTCAGGGACTATGTATGCTAGTACACTCTGGACTAAGGGGGGAGGGGTGTTGTATACTGAGTTCGACGGCATGCAAGGTCTGGTCAGCACATGGTCAGGGGAAGAGACAATAGCCAGAGCGGGTCCTAGCCCACTCCTATCAGAGGGCTAGGATCCAAGAAAGGTCCTATGGAACTCTTGTCACTGTAAATAATCCTATCATGGGTGTGGGGAACTCTCAGTCTGGGGCAGGTGATGCACTCTATTCTTGGTGCTGAGGGGGCAACAGCGGGAGGGCTTCTAGTGTCCTGGCCCCACTGCTGGACCTCCTGATGGCACCTGGTATATTTTGGCTGCTGTGTGACAGAGTGTTGGACTAGATGGGCCATTGGCCTGATTCAACATAGGCTTCTCTTATGTTCTTATGTTCTTATGGGGTGTGTGTTGGGTGTGGTTTGCCTTAGGGATATAAGCCAGCCTGCGAGCCGACAGTTTTTGTCTTGTTCCTGAACTCTAAATAAAGTATGAGCTGATTTCACTCAACGATGCATCAGTCTCAGTACTTTACACAGTAATTAACACATGGAATTCACTGCCACAGGAGGTGGTGGCGGCTACAAGCATGGATAGCATATGGAGCAGAAGTCCATCAGTGGCTATTAGCCACAAGATATAGATAGGAACTCTCAGGGTGGGGCAAGTGATGTTCTGTATTCTTGGTGCCTGGGGGAGCAACAGTGGAAGGGCTTCTAGTATCCTGGCCCCATTGCTGGACCTGCTGATGGCACCTGGTATTTTTGGCCACTGTGTGACAGAGTGTTGGACTAGATGGGCCATTGGCCTGATCCAACATTGGCTTCTCTTATGTTCTTATGTGTTTTCATCCTAAAATAACAATATAAAATATAGGTAACACCTGTTCATTTTCCTAAATGGAGATGAATGGCTCTCCACAATTATAAATATCTACAAGAAAGGGGACCCGCGATACTCGCGGGGGGGGGGAGAAGAGCTCCACACAGAGCAGGAGGAGGAGGAAGCAGCAGCAGCAGCAGCAGCAGCAGGTAAGCCTTCTCCCCCCGTCCCCAGATACCGGCAGTGTGGCCTGAGTGGCTGCTAGCCACTGAGCCTGCCGATTCCGCCCTGTCCCTGGTCTCCTCCACCCCCCCGCCACCCCCACCCCCGGCTCCAGTGGCGAGGCTCCAGCAGTGAGGCTGCCAGCTGCAAGGCCCACCGATCTCCTCCTCCTCCCCCCGGCTCTAATGGTCTCCTCCGCTGTCACCACCTGTCTCCTCCTCCCCCCCGCTCCAGTGATCTCCTTCTTTGCTGGGCCTGCCGATCTCCTCCCCTCTGGCTCTGGCGAACTCCTCCGCCGCAGCTGTTGCCACTGATCTCCTCTCTCCCCTCTGCTCCTGCGGTGAGGCCTGAGTGACTTCCAACCACTGGCCCGTTACAAAGTTCCCAGAGCATTCTCTGCGCATGCACAGGGAACGTTCTTACTTTTGGGGGATTTAAATATCCCCCCTGTATTTTCAGATATTTCTGTACACCTGGGGACTGCCCCACGTGCTCAGGAAAATCTCCCTGCCCTCCCTGCCCGATGTGGGGATTTAGATACCTGCACGCAGGGGGCAACCTGGGAATTAGATATATAAATGGTGTTTTATATGGTATTTTTCCATGTGGGCTTCTTTCAATGTGGGTTTTTTTCTGTGTGGGCTTTTTAATGTATGGGCTTTTTTTCTGTGTGGGCTTTTCCCCATGAGTGCTTATTTCCATGTGGGCATTTTTCCATGTGGACTTTTTTTCCTGTGAGCATTTATGACTGTGGGGTTTTTTCCCTGTGGGTTTTTTTTCTGGTTACCAGTTCAGATTAGGGGGTTTTACTTGGAAGTTTTATTGACCAATATTTAAAATTCCATCTTTTATCTTAGTTTAAAGTCCTCAGGACTAGAGCTACCTCTTGCTGAGCCCGCTTGTGGGGAGGGCAGGATAGAAATTGAAAAAATAAATAAATTTTACAATGACCCTGAATCTCAGAGCCTGCCCCACCATTGTTTCTGCCCCACCACCTGCCTGCCTTCCCTTCCCTCACTGCCATTCCTCCTCTTCCTCCTGAAAGCAGCCAACCAGCCTGCCCAGCTACGACTCCCAGCCCCAGTGAGGCTTGCAGCCACCCAAAAGGCTCATCCATTGTGTACATCTAAAGTGTTTGTGTTTGTCATTGGCTATGGGAGGAGGGAGTGTATGGGGCATGCTGTGCAAGCCACATGATCCTCACAGACACAACAGTGACAGGGACCCCATCCTGACAATAATGCTGCCACAACAGTGGATGCAGACAGGTGGGAGGTAAATGCTATGGGCCAGGCCACTGTTCCCCTAGCCAAAAGCACAGATGTCCTGGCATGGTAGGGATCCAACATGAGAATGCCATGGGTGGGCCCTAATGGAAAAGCCCTGGCTGTGGTCCCTGGGCCCTGGGGACCAGTGTGGACCAATGACCCATCCAGGAACCATTGTGCAAATGATGCTGTTCGCTTTAGGGGCTGCCACCACAGTGAGACTTGGTGGGTAGCAATCTGCACTGCCAAGCAGAAATGGTCAATTTCGCAGGGCAGTCCCCTATGGAGGCCCACTAGGCCCATCTGGATCCCATCTTCCATGACGATATTTGAGTATGCAAGGGAGGGGCTTGGATATGTCCATCAGCCTTCCTGATGGCCCTCCTTCAGCACAGCTACCACTATGGTAAATGCCATCACTATGTGTGCTGAGCCAAGTCCCAGACACCCACAACTGTCCTAGGGCGCATTGCCCGCAGAGCTAAGAGTACCCATCCTTCATGAAGTGGGTGCATAGGGCCTGCATCGTGGAGTGATTGGCCATCCATGTGAACGTGTGGTTCCTTCCACGACCCCCTCCCTTTTGCAGAGATTGCAGGTTGCTTGACTGGCATCTCGGATGACCAGCACGTGCCAGAACCATTTCAAATGGTGGAAATTCCTTTTGGAGGTCAGAGGCTCCAAGGGCTGCAGCAGTCACATCCAAGCCTTTGGCCAGGGGATGCACCATGTTTGCTCTGTCCCAGCAAGCAGCCCACCCTGGCAATTCCAAAGACTACCAATTGGAGGCGTGTGCTGGGGTGGAGCAGTCCTGGTTCTGGGAAGGGGAAGGCCATGCAGGGCTGGTGGTGCCACCACAGACCATTTGGGGATTCTGGCACCACTGGCAGATCACCAATGGTTTGGTCACTCCTCACCTGGGCTGACGGGAGGGGAGGCCCCAACTGCCAACACAGGTATGTGAATGCCTCTGCTGCCAGATGTGTGCCTGCACTCACTCCTGCTCTAGGTGGGCCCTTAGGTCCTGCCTCCCAGAAGCCTCTGGTGACAGCTCAGGGCCCCATATCTCAAAACATGGACCCTCCACAATGGTCCCTCCAAAGGGAGGCATGAGGCATTGCCACGTCATTCATGGAGTAGGGTGGGGTATAAATACAAGAATAAATAAATAAAAATTGTGATGCTGTGGACAATGTTGTGGATGTAGAGCACTGCTAGCAAGTGGATGTGGTAAATCCCTAGCATGGGTGGCAAGGACAGAAGGGGGCACCATCCTGCTTGCATCTGGCCAGGCCCTGTGAAGAGGGGGGGCAGCATTGACAATGGTGAAGGGTGGCCAGGGTCACATTTTTTCTGTGCTCCCAGTGCCCATCCCCATTACTTATCCCATTTATAAATTTATTTATTTATTTATTTTTCATGTTTGTAATCTGCCCATCCCAAAAATAGGCTCACATCATCTTCCAACAATACAATAATTTTAAAAACACAATATAAACATTAAAATCAATAGTTATAGCCACTGGTGAAAGTTCTGACCCATTAGTACAGATGGATATGGCTGGTTGCTGGATGGCCAGCAGGTAGGAGACAGCAACCTCGGGGAGGCCATATGTGGATGCAGCTTTCTCAGCAGCTCAGTGCCCATTGCCTGCAGCTCCCTCCTGTGTATTGATGGCCACAGCAGAAGCACTGGGCAATGAGACAGGAAAGGGGAAATCAGTGCCTTCCCACAGTGGGTTGGCCTGCAGTGGCCAACCACAGTGTGTAGGTGGCATGATCGTCACAACATATGGTGGCAGGAAGGGCCGTCACCAGCCTAACTGATTGATGGTAGAGCATGCGAGCATTGCCTTTGCCACTGCGAGAAGCAGCTCTGCCACTTCCCAGTGCAAGTGCCTTCTGGTACATGGTGGCAGAATGAGCATCTGCCCTGGGGCATGCCAACTGGATGTCCACTCTGAAGCTCTGGAATGATTCCTTTGGTCCCTCTCAAAAGCACATCTGGACCTTCATGGCCAAAGTTGTCCCTTACAAGTGGGTGGTGGAAGAGGGTGTGCCCGTAGTGGAGGCCATCATGCATGTGGTGATCCCCCCCATTGGTGGGTGGCCGTGGTAAGTGTCAAGGGCTCTGATACCATCTGGCCCCAGCTGTGGGGCCCAGGACCTGCCACTCTCTGCCTTCTATGGCCCTGCAGTGTCCTCTCCAATTTTACTATGCCCCACAGATGGCTCACATGGTAGAGATGCAGTCACAGGGCCATCCTCTAAAGTTGCCATGGTGGGCCAAGGATGCAGCAGCAGCCAGAGCAGCTGTGGACTGACCCCCATCCCCATGGAGGAGAGGGACTCCACTATTGTCATGCCCCCATCTTCACAGCTGGGGTGCTCCTATGATACCCCTGGGACCTTGTGCCAAGGGCCCATGTGTGTAGCCAGGAGATGGAACTGAGGAGGATGAGGATGAAGGTGGCCAGGGTCATGAGGTTTTGGTTTCGGCGGAGCGAATGGCGGCCACCTCTCGGGACTCTCCCGGAGATGGTCAGCCCACGCACGGTTGGGGGGGTCTTCGCACAAGCGAATGACCCTAGCGAGCCTTAGGTAAAGGCTCCAAACCAGGGGGCGCTTGGGGAGTAGCATCTTTGCTGGCCTGACGGCTGGGAAATCGAGGCTTTCTCCCTGCCCCAGGGGCCCCACTGTGTTATGCCCGTATGGGACTTAGCAACGCCACTGACTTCCCGGAGTGAAGCAACAAAGGCTGAATTAAAAACGGAAGAATCGGCAGAAAACCGTGAGTTGGAGATCTGCTTGCAAGTGTTTCAAATGCGCTCCCCCCCCTAATCACACAAGCGCACGGGAAGGGGGAAGAATCCCCCCCCTTAGAAAATGGAACTTATAAAGGAGAGAGGAAGGGGGGTGGAGTGAAAAAGCGGATTGGTGAAAGTACCTTTTGGGGCTGTATTGAAGTTGAAGAAAATAGCTGGACTCCTGAGCTGCGCGGCACAGACTGTGTAAAAGTAAACAATAAAAATGTCAGGGCAGAAAGACTCCCGGACAAGCCGGCGAAGAAGCTGGGAGGGACTTCCGGTTCTGGCACCCCCCCCCTCAGAGCCAGCTGTCAATCAGCAGAGTGAGATGCTGCGCCCTCTGCTGGATCAAATGCAAAAAATCAGCGAAACTCTCTGTAACATGGAAGGTGTCCTCAATAGTCAACAGAAGCAACTAACAGATACAGCTAAGAAGATGGAAGAGATTGCAAAGATATGCCTGACCTCGACGGAAGACACCAAGAAAATTAAGAAAAAGGTCAACAAAATAGAGAAACACCAAGAGATGCAGGAAAAAAGAATATTAATGCTTCAGATGGAAAAATCAAACTTGACTCTCCGTTTTCAGGGCATAAAGGAAGAGGAAAAAGAAGATCTCAGAGCTATTTTGGCGAATGCCTTGGCACCAATAACTGGCAAAGAAGCACAAAAATTAAGCGAAGAGATGGATCTGATATACAGATCCTACTCTAATTTTACCAAGAAAAATAATTTGCCAGCAGAGGTGGTTGTCAAGTTTACTAAGCAAGGTACTAGAGATCAAATTTTACGAGCGACTTCAGCAATGCCCTTGAAGATTGGTGAACAGAGTATCAGGATTTTAAAAGATGTTCCATATGAAATTTGTCTGAAAAGAAAAACATATAAAGGATTGACCCTATTTTTACAAAAGTACCAAGTCAGTTACAAATGGTGGCTCCCCGAAGGACTGGTTTTCAAATTTAACGATAAGAGAGAGAAGATTGATTCCGTTTTCAAAGCCCAAGAATTTCTGAAGAGGCACGCCAGTTCAGAGGAAGATGCAGAACTCGCTAAATGGACAATGTTAAGCAGCGAAGAAGACAGTGGCCCAGAGGAGAAGGAAGGAGAATTGGAGGAGGGAAAAGCAAAGAAGGGACCATTGTACAATTTGAGAGATTTGAAAGGAAGACACCCCAAGATATGATTTGTTCGTGACGCGCAAGAATGGAGTATATTAACAATTAACCCCAAAGGACTTTACTAATCTTTTTAACAGATTTGTTTTCGATTTTTAGTAAAATGAAAAGAAGATCGTTCAACCACGGTAGAAGCCATGAACTTCATTTTTTACTAATAAAAAGTTTAATATACTAACAGGAAATTCACTCACCTCTTTTCTTTGTCCCTCTGTATACCCTTCCCCCTTTCTTTATAAAAAGCAATAAAGTCCTCTCCTTTTTAGGAGAGTTTATACCAAAAAAAAAGTGGCCAGGGTCATGGGATGGCAGTTGAAGGAGGTGAGGCACCTCCAGGGGTTATGGTGTGTGATGGCACCAGTACCTGCCTGGGAGCTATTGTGACAGATTGCTGTATTCTCCCCCTGTGCCTAGTTCCCTATTCCCTGATGTTCAGTGCTGATGTTGTGGACCATCTACATGGCCTGACCCTTAGAAGGCACATGGCAATGGCAGCAGTTGTTAGGCATCATGGAGTTCCCAAGCCCTGCAGTTGGAGGAGAGGCAACACAGAAGGCAGACTTGACAGGGGGCAGGTATGGCAATGGTAAGAGAGTTCCCCCTAGGCCAGGTGTTGTGGCTGCTGGTGCCCTGGAGGAGGGAGGATTCTTTCCCCTTGCCAGGTCTGGCACAGTGCATCTTGCCCACCCTTTCCTCCATTTGGGCAGCAATTGAGTTTGAGCAGCTGGAGAGCCGTCATGAGTAGTGGAAAGCTTTTTCCAGGGAACAGTAATGGATGGAGGGGCTGGCAGTGTCTGTGATAGTGGCTGCCGGGTACCTGGATGGGCTTCTCGCCATCATGAGGATTGTGGGTGAAGGACAGAAGTACATTGAGTGATTGCCCCAGTTCCTTTTGGAGCCTATCTGGGCCCCCCAGCACCCCCTGCACCCTCCTGCTCATCATCCAGTGAGGGTTGCATGGGGTTGCCACATGAGCGCCCTGCTGGACAGTGCAGCCGCTGGTGAGTGGAGGGCACCCACACATCCAGATTCTTGTTTGTTGTGGCCCTTGGGGACCCTGTGAGCTCTGTGTGTGGAGTGACACCATGAGGTCCCTGTGGGGTGGATAGTTGATGTCCCCCTCCCCACTGATAGGTGGCTGGGGCTTCTGATGGGAGCTGGTCTCTTTAAGGGTGTGTGTGCTGCAGGGGACGAGTGAGATTCCTGTGGCCCACACCTCTCCACCCCTGCCAGTGATGGATGATTGACTTGGCCCCCTGGCCTCATGGTTTTCATTGGTCCTACCTGCCCTATCTATCATGCTTCCCCCTCCTAGTAACAATGCCAGGATGGAATGCTGCAGCAGAAATGCCATGGATGCCACCACAGCAGAGCCCACCAACACTGATGGAGAACATTTTTTCCCATTTGGCTGCTGCATAACTTTCCCTTTAGGGAGGTGACTGGCAGCACCAGTGTTGCATTGCAGCCAGCCACCACAGCCCAGGCACAACAGAGGATTGCTCTGCCCATCATGAATCAGAATGGGTGTGATGAGGTAAGAAAAAGTTCATTTTTTCTAAATGCCATGGATTGTTTCTGTGAAATTTTAAACATACTGCACTTGACAAATCGTGAGACTCACCTGACTTAGGAAACATGAGCTCATTTTCCATGTACAGTACCATAATATACTAAACTACTTTTCCACTGAAAGCCAAGCACACATAAATACAAGCTAAGACCTCAGTCTATATATGAATATATATTAGGATATAAATAAATGGTGGCAGTGTATGAACGAAACAGCAATTGAGACCCAGTCCCCAACAGCCCTGTGCAGTGTCTGAGTGAGGGCTGAGTTATAAAATGGACTGGACTATCCAGTCTGGTGTGTCTGTGAGTGAGAGAGGGGACCTGGTAACTGAAAGGGAAATGGCTCTCTAGATATTTTAATAGAGATAGGACAGGTGATGAACTGTGATCACCTGACCTACCTGTAACCCTGAACCTGTAAGACAGAAGGTGTGCAGGATGATAGCAACACTGAATGAAACATCACATCACTGATATTCTTGCTTCCTCCACAGTAAGTAATAAATGCATTTTTAAAGACTTTTAAGCCAGTATCATAATGCCCCTGTATAAATCAATGAGGCGGCCTCATTTGAAATAGTGTGTACAGTTCTGGTCACCACAACTCTAAAAAGATATTATCACATTGGAGAAGCTGCAGAAAAGAGCAACTAAAATGATTAAGGGGATGGAACACTTTCCCTATGAAGAAAGGTAAAAGAAGTTAGGGCTCTATAGCTTGGAAAAATGACAACTGTAGGTGACATGATAGAGGTTTACAAAATTATGCATGGAATAGAGAAGGTAGAGACAGAAGTAATTTTCTCCCTTTCTCACAGTACAAGAACTTGTGGGCACTCAGTGAAATTAATAAGCAGTAGGTTTAGAACAGAAAAGGAAGTACTTTTTCACCCAAAGAGTAATTAACATGTGGAATTCACTGCCACAGGAAGTGGTGGCAGCCAGAAGCATAGACAGCTTCAAGAAAGGATTAGATAAACATATGGAGCAGAAGTCTATCAGTGGCTGTTAGCCACAAGGTAGATGGAACACTTTGTCTGGGGCAGTGATGCTTTATATTCTTGGTGCTTGGGGGGTGGAAGGGCTTCTGGTGTTATGGCCCTGCTGGTGGACCTCCTGATGGAACCTGATTTTTGGTCACTGTGTGACACAGAGTGTTGGACTGGATGGGCCACCGGTCTGATCCAACATGGCTTCTCTTATGTTCTTATGTTCTTTTAAACATGTATACCTTAATTATACCTTAATTTATACCTTGCTTTTCTTCTCAGTAGGTACCTGAAGTGACTTACAACATTGTTCTCTCTTCCTCCTTTCTTCCTCATAAGAACAAGCCTGTGAAGTAGGCTGGGCTGAGTGAGAGTGACTGGCCTTAGGTCATCCAGTGAGCTGCAATGGCGGAATGGGGATTTGAACATGGGTTGCCCAAATCCTAGTCCAACATCATGGTATCACACTGGGTCTCAACATGATACAATATGTTTGGGGTCACAAGTGAGTCCCAGCCCTGTAGCCACTGGAAAGGGCCCACAATGCCCTGAGAACAGGTTTAGATACTTCCTGCCCCCCAGCCCTCACAGCCCCCCAACTCCTGGAGCTCACCTGAGAGTTGAGAGAGCCTGAAGATCATGGTGGCAGCAGTCCAGGAGCAGTTCTAGCAGCACTGCCTGGACAGGGAAGGACCAAGAAGACTATGCAGGATGAACTGCTCCAGAAGTATTGTAGCAACACTGCCTGTGACTCCTGTTGTTGCTGCGTGACATCCCAGAGGAGCTGAGCCTGATACTCAGCCAGCCATTGTCTGAACTGGGTTAGGTCCTTTGCTCTGCTCCAGCAAGAGCCAGTTTGGTGTAGTGGTTAAGTGCGCGGACTCTAATCTGGGAGAACCAGGTTTGATTCCCCACTCCTCCACTTGCACCTGGCTGGATGACCTTCTGATAAGAGCTGTTCTTGAAAGTTAAGAGACAAAAAAAAGACAGAGAAGTAGTCCTTATTTAGGTAATAATGCCTTTCAAAGGATATTAGACATCATTTTGACTAGCCCTCTGCAAGCCACACACAGAGGGAATACAATTCCAATGAAATTTAATCAAGAATTCCTATAATTATTTCCAACTAGCTCTAATCTTCTCATATTGAAATGGATTTCTCTTAAATGATAGTGTTTCTGTTCTATTTTGCTCCAATCAAGAAATTTTTGCAGTAGAGTCATGGCTCATCTACATCTTTTCATTTACTTCCATGATTGTTTGCCTGAGGGCAAGTGGGGAATTGTTCTTCATCTCTTCCTTCTGTGCAACAGTGTATGCTGTTCTTCATATCTTTTGCAACAAAAGGAAGGTTATTGACTTTAACCTTCTTTTTCCTCTTCTTTTAAGAGCACTTTGATGTATAGACATTTTCAGGTAATAATACTCATCTCAATGCTGGAGGAAACTTAACCTGCTGATTCTAGTATATCAAATTGCTCATGTAGGCATAGGAGCAGTAACAGGCCCCTGTTCCCCCTGATCAGTTGGGTATCCTAAAGAAAAGTGACAGACCCCCATATGAGTGTTAATGTCAGAATGACGCAAAGCTTCTACAATAGGAGCACTCCAGCAACTCATTCCAGTTTCTTAAGTAATGCTAAAGCATTATAGACATGCAGAATGATGTAATTCTCTCTCTCTCTCTTAGCCGTATAAGAGCAGAAACATAAGACATGCAGTACCTGGAACATACTCTGTACACTATGCATTATATCCCTTGCCCTATCTGTCTTTCTTCCCCAGGCAGATTCACTCATTTCCATGTGAGAGCTTGGATAACAGCAACTGAATAGCACTTGTTCCTCATGACAGGTTTTTTAAATGCATTGTTTATTTTAAGTGTTTTGGCTATGAATAAGTCAAAATCAAAAAAGGATACAGAATATAACCAAAACTTACATGTATGCACCAAAAGCATTCACAGTCTAATCAGCTGTGTACATTACACATTGATCATAAAATGCTCATGATATCCAAAGTCTATTTCTATTTTTTCTATAAATACTGTATCCTAACACTGCTCAAAAAATAAGACATGAAAGTAACACCAGCATGATTAAGAAGTCAGTGCAACATCTGCATCAGCCCCATATATTTCTTCAGCATTGTACTGATCCCATATGAACTATTCCATTAAAAATCTAATTGATCTAATTCTTGAAAACAGTAGTCTGCATTATTAGTAGTATTAGTATCAGTATTATTTCAATTTATAGCCCTCTCCTGCACAGCAGGGCTCAGGGTGGGTGACAGTATTTCCAAATAACAATATTCTTAAATTAAGTTAAAAACATTAAAAACATCCTGAACAATTCAACTAACATTTTACAGATGGCACATTAAAGGAACACGGCGTCCTTTTTCCCCACGGGGGAGAGAAGGTGTCAGGTAAGCTGGAAACCTTTGCTGCCCTCAATCATAGGCCTGGCAGAACATCTCTGCCTTACAGGCCCTGTGGAACTGCATTAAGTCTCACAGGGCATGGATGTCATTCAGCAGGGAGTTCCACCAGGCTGGTGCCAGGGCCAAGAAAGCTCTGGCTCTGGTTGAGGAAAGCTGGATGCTCTTCAGGGCAGCAATCACCAGTAAGTTCTTTTCCCTGAGCATAGTGCTCTCTGGGGGGTATACTAGTAGAGGTGGTCCCATAGATACATTGGTCCCAGACTGTTTAGGTCTTTGAAAGTTAATATGAAAACCTCAAACCTGATCCAGTATTCAACCTGGAACCAGTGCAGCTGGAGGAGTACCGGATAAATGTGTAGATGGAGTTCCCGTAAGAACCTGTGCCACCATGTTTTGGATCAGTTGTAGTTTCCAGGTCAGTCTCAAGGGTAGCCCTGCATAGAGCAAGTTACAGTAGTCTAGCCTGAAGGTGACTGTTGCATGGATCACTGTGGTTAAGTCAGGGAGAGACAGGAAGAAAACCAGCTGCCTAGCCTGGCATAACTGAAGATACACCTATCTAGTAACACATGATCTGAGTCTCTCATCGATAAGGAGCAGGGATTTTTTTCTAAGAGAATGTACCAGAACAGAGTTTTAAAATTTCTTTGACAAAATTCTTTTAAAAATATTTAAAACTTCATGAGTTTTCAGTATACAGATTGAAAATGTCATTTCCCTCCAACACCTCTTTAAAAAAAAAAAAAAAAAAGCCCTGATAAGGAGACATCCAGAAACACACCAAGGCACTTGATAGTTGACACAAGTGTTAAAGCTTTTTTTTAAAAAAAAAAAAGCCTCAGGGAGGATTGAATTCCCCCCCCCCCATACCTTTTGAAATGGCCACTGCAGGGATCTACTCCTGGCCCCACTAGCATGGACAGTGAGAGATTAGAAAGTTCTGGGGATTCTGTCAGTAAAAGGCATGGAAGGGAGGGGGGGCTTTCCAGGCCTATTTGGGCCTTTCAGGGAGGGATCCTTAGGGCCAGGCCTGACAAGGGTTGCCAGTGGCAGGCTGGGAAATTCCTAGAGATTCTGTAGTGAAGTCTAAGGAGGGCTGGGTTTGGGGAAGGGAGAGACCTCAGCTAGATATAATACCACAGCCTCCAAAGCAGCCATTTTCTCCAGGAAGAGAAATCTCTGCTGTCTAGAGTTCAGTTGTAATTCTGGGGAATCTCCAAGCCCCACTTGGTGGTTGGCAACCCTAGGCTTGGCATTCACTTGATGCCATCACACTTTCATGACTCAACTAGGCCCAGCTACTTGCCACTGTTCATCAGCAGCCACCCTATGAAACCCAGTGTGATGTAACAGAGCTTCAGATTAGGGTCTGCAAGACCCAGTTCAGAGCCTCATCTTGTGATAGAAGCTGAATGGGTGATTTTGGACTAGTCACACACTTTCAGCGTAACCAACCACATAGGGTTGTTGTGAAGATAAAAAGAAGGAAAGAAAAAGAAGGAAAGAAAGAGTTTGGGAGTACTCCTGGATGCCGCCTTAACAATGGAGGCCCAGGTAACAGCCACTGACAAGGCCTTTTAACATCTACGGCTGATAAGGCAGTTGTTTCCCAATGACCTGGCAACAGTGATCCACACTATGGTAACCTCAAGATTAGACTACTGCAATGCTCTCTACATGGGGCTGCCCTTGTTTCAGATCCAGAAACTGCAGCTAGTGCAAAATGCGGCATCCAGGCTGCTGATGGGTCTCTCTATAAGGGACCACATCCAGCCTGTGCTGAAGGCATTGCACTGGCTGCCAATAGTTTACCAGGTCTGTTTCAAGGTGCTGTTTTTGACCTTTAAAGCCCTATATGGTCAGGTGCCTACTTACTTAAGGGACTGCCTTTCCCCATATGTGCCCCAGAGAGCATTGAGGTTGGGACTACAAAATCGCTTGGCTCTCCCTGGCCCAAAAGACACCAGACAGGCTACCATCAGAGCCAGGGCCGTCTTGGTGGTGGCCCCTTACTGGTGGAATGAGCTCCCGGGGGACATCAGGGCCTTACAGTTCTGCAGGGCCTGTAAAACAGAGCTCTTCTACCAGGCTTTCAATTAGGAGCCACTACTGAGGAACTGAGTCATTGGAACATCTATGGCCCTTGATATACCACTGGTTATACCAGCAATGGACCATCTACTGAAGATCACCATCATGTTTTTACACTGTGTTTTAGTATTGTAGGTTGTTTTAACTAATTTATTGTATCTATTGTTTTATGTCAATTTGATTGTTGTATGCTACCTTGAGCCAGCTTGCCCGGCAAGGCAGGATAGAAATTAAAGCAATAAATAAATATAAATAAATAATGTAAGATGCTTTGGTCCCCACTGTGGAGAAACACTGTAATTTTCCTAGGTAGAGGCTGTGGGGGAGGGGGTGGAGACAGAAAGCTGAAGATAGAGAGGTAGTTAAAGGTAGCTTGGGTGGGAAGGAAATAGGATTGCCAACTCCAGATTGGGGTAGAGGGGTAGAGCCTGGGGAGGAGAGGGTTTGAGGAAGGGAGGAACTTCAGACTAGTATAATGCCATAGACTCCACCCTCCAAACCAGCCATTGCCTCCATGAGAACTACAATTGCCAGCCTCCAGGTGAAGGCTGGAGATCAACCAGAATTACAACTGTTGTCCAGGTGACAGAGATCAGTTCCCCTGGATAAAATGGCTGCTTTGAAGGGTTGACTCTATGGCATTATACCCTGATGAGGCTGCTTGCCTCCCCAAACCTCACTATCCCAAGGCTCCACCCCCAAATCTCCAGGAATTTCCCAAGCTGGAGCTGACAGCCCTAAGGTGAATTGATCTCTGTAGCTGGAAGATCCATTGTGATTCCCAGACTGCTGCCACTGCTGCTGTGGAGTGAGAAGAAGCAGGTGGGTGGCTGGGAGCAACACCACTGCTGCTGCTGCTGCTTCTGCTGCTGCTGTGGGGGGTGGGGAAAGAAGCAGGCAGGAGGCTGGGAGAGCGATGGGGCAGAAAGATTGAGTGATGGGGTGGGGGCAGAAAAACAATGAGAATGATGAGGGGGCAGAAACAGAGAGGAAATAATATGCATGGAGGAGAGATAGAGAGTAAGAAAGGGGGCAGAAGGGAGAAAGAGTGTGAGAGAGGTAGGGGGAGGGGGAGGAAGCAAAGGTGTGAGGAATGGAATAATCATCCTGCAAATTTCTTGTGGGTCTCCACTTGTACATATATAATTCCAAACTGTGCCCCTTATGTGTGGATACCTAATTCTACACAATGGAGATGCAGGTAGGGGGCATATGTTTCTACACACTTGGGGCATTCCTCAAGTATGCAGAAAAATCTTACATGTTTTAAAAATATACAGAGAAACTTAAATCCCCCCAAAAGTAAAATTGCATTTTCTGCACATGTTTACTTACTGAGCCATGGGAAAAGCAAATAACTGTCCCTGTCGCTGCCCATACCACCACTAGGACCACTGGGAAAAGCCATTGGAGCTGTGAGGTAACCCGCTGTGGCAATACTCATCCCAGATGCTGCTTGGCCTGCCATAGCAAGAGCCATCCATGCCACTGCTGAGACTGCTGCTGCAGGAACCATCCCCACTACCACCAGGACTACTGGAAAAGAGGACAGTAGGGCCATGCCTTCCAAAGCCACCATCTGGTCTGCTAGCAAACTAAGCTACAGCTGGAGGACAGTGGGGGCCTGCAGAAGATTGACACCCACTGCACAGCTACCCCAAAGGACATAGGGTGGGACTCCTAAGTCCTTGAAGCAGGAGCCTTCCTACAGCTGAGGGAGGGAATGAGGGAGGAGGGAGAAGGGAAGGGATAACATGTCAGATTTAACCAGGGCATGAAGACAGGGCCCAGGGCTACAAAGACAGGGCCCAGAAGTGGGTCATTGATGGCCAGCCATTCCAAATGGAGAGCAGTACCCAGCATGTTGTGCAGCAAACTCAAATGGGGCATGCCTCTGTTGAAATATGCACAGGATCCCACTGTGTCTTGCTGCAATGCACCCACTTCCCAGGTTGATCTCTGCAGAAGCCACTGGGCAGCCCTGTCAAGCGCATTTGGGCACAGTGGTAAAAACAAGAAACTACGGCTCTGTCTTGCACATAAATGCCTTCTATGCATGCCCAGCAGCTTCCACAGTTTGTCTACACACCTCTTGGAAGGCAACAGTTCCTGAACAGGCAACAGGGTACAGGGCACCCCCAACACCCCCCACTCCCCAACAGGACCTTGGAGCTTACAGTTTCCTGTACTGAGTGGTTATCTCAGGGCTCTTTTTGAAGCAGGAACTCCTTTGCATATTAGGCAACACACCCCAAATGTAACCAGTCCTCCAAGAGTTTACAGTAGCCCCTGTAAGAAGAGTTCTGTAAGCTCTTGGAGGATTGGCTACATTAGGGGTATGTTGCCTAATATGCAAAGCAGTTCCTGCTACAAAAAGACCTCTGGGTATCATTATGAAGAGTATATACATTTAGTGACTACAAATCCTACACTGCAATTACAAGTTAAAACAAGCCACAACACATTACATAACATTTTATTGCGGGTCCCCTCTTTTGTGTGTGTGTGTATAAATATATGAGGGAGATTCACATTCTTATTTAATCACTGACCATTAAAAGTAAAATACAACAACCCAGCACCTAATGCTCAGTTAGAGATGAGGGGAAAGCATTCAGTGTTATCATAGTAATAAAATAACAGAGAATGGCGAAACAACAAAAAGATACAGATCTAGAGAGTGAGAACGGAAAATATTCTTTAAATATATGGACCCATATGAGCATCTCTGAATAAGTTTTCATCACATAATTATAAAATCAGACTAGGTGGTGGGAGTACGTGTCCTGCATAAGGTTATACTGCAAGTGTGCATCCTTTAGGATAAAATAACTGCCACATCAATTGCCACATCTGCATCACTGGTCTTCTAGAAGAACAGTGTTATGTCTTAACAGTGAATGCTGCCTATTCTTTACTATGTAAAGCTTGAGTTTATGTACAGGGTCATAAGATGTAACATTCCTATTGACCCTTCCTGTGGAAGTGTTTAAAACAACCAATGACAGTGTAAATATGTTGTATGGAGGGAACAAAGCTGATTAGCCTTTATCCCTGAAATCTGATTGGACTTTAACTTATTATGGGTGTGGCTTTGAAAGCCCGGGACAGTGCTCCACTTGTTTGTGGTTGGCGTTCTGAGTTGGAGTTTGCTGTTATGAATAAAGGTGAAATCACTTGCTGAAATCAAATCATTGTTGAGTCTCCATACTTAACAATTGGCGACGAGGATGGAATGCTAGAGTGGGTAGGCAGCCCCACTGAACCGATACAGTAACAGTGGACAAGAACGCACACCTGGCTGAGCCGGCTGAAGCTCCACAAGCAGTCGAGATGGCTGTCAACCCAGCGTTTGAAGCATTCGACCCGGCAATGGAGGACTGGGACTCTTACCTGGCGTGGTTTGAGTTTCACCTCCAGGCAAATCAGATAACTGATGAGGCGAGGAAGAAGGCGACGCTCCTGAGCTCCTGCAGCAAGGCAGTCTTCGACGTCGCCCGATCCCTGGTTGCCCCCACTGAGCTCAGTGCGGCTACATGGGCCGATATCACGGCCAAACTTAAGGGCCACTTCTCGCTGCAGCCATCGAAAATCGCATGCAGGCACACTTTCTACAAGCGGTGCCAGGGGCTGTTGGAGTCAATAGCTGAATTTGTCACCGCCTTGCGAAAGGCGGCCCGGCCTTGCGGGTCCGCCAACCTTGAGGAGGCCCTTCTCGACCACCTGGTGTGTGGCCTATGAGACGAATGTCTCCAACAGTGTCTTTTTGCCCACACCGAACTTACATATGCCGTGGCCTAAGCTGAGGCCGTTGCTGCGGAAGCCACTGACAGGTCGACCCGGGAGGTTTGACAACGGCAGCCTCCGGTGGGTAAAGAGCCTGCAGTTCACCAGCAGTCCACCAGTGAGTCGGACAGCAAAGCTGATGGCATGTGCAGAACCAGGGAGACACGCCCACCACGGACCAGACCGAGGACTGCAACAACACATTCCTGTGCCAGCTGCAGCAGTAAGCATGAGAGAGACCTCTGTTGGGTGAAGGAGCTGATCTGCTGCTCCTGTGGCAAGCGAGGTCATCTGGCCTGAGTCTATTGAGCAGCCAAGAAATCCCCACTGTCTACACGACGTGCAGACCCCAGGGTTTGTGCTCGAGACAGTGACAAGGCATCCGACTGTCATCAGACTGACTCCTGCTGCTGCCCATCCACAGTCCTGACCACCGGAGGCAAGCCCAGCAAAAAGATCCATGTGACAGTTCATCTGGATGGTGTTCCCTGCGTCATGGAGGTGGACTCTGGATTGTCCGTCACCATCATCTCCACAGAGACGTGGCAACGCTTGTTCCCGAGACGAAACGGCTGCTGTCTGTCACCAGTGTTGACCCGCCTGAACGACTTCCAAGGACGATGCATTTCATTGGCGGGAAAAGTGACGTTCCAAGTTGAGTTCAAGGATTGGAAGGCTGAGCTGTCTCTTCTGGTTGCAGAGGGTGAGAGGGTTAGCTTGTTGGGCCTCGATTGGTTTGAGGCTCTGGGCATTGCTATCACTGGCGTTAACCATGTGTGTTCAAATAAAAAGAACTCATTGTATAATGAGTTTCCTGAGGTGTTTGGGGAAGGGCTCGGTAAATACACTGGTCCCCCAGTGTCATTCGAATTAGATCCTTCAGTATGGCTGATCCGGCTGAAGTATCGTAAGGTGCCTCTCGCTTTGAAAGTGAAAATAGAGGCAAAGCTAGACAAGCTGGTCAAGCAAGGCATTTTAGAGCCTGTTCCGTATGGCAAATGGGAAACCCCAATCGTAACGCCTGTTAAGGCAGATGGGTCGGTGCGCATATGTGCCGACTACAAGTGCACTGTGAACCGCGCCTTACAGCAGCACTCCTACCTGGTGCTGGTCATCAGCCACGTCTTGGCATCACTAGGGGGAGGCAAAATTTTCGCTAAGTTGGACCTGGCACAGGCCTACCAACAATTGCCTGTAGACGACACCACTGCGGACGCACAGACTATTGTGACCCACAAGGGGGCTTTTCAAGTAAAACACCTTCAGTTTGGGGTTAATGTTGCCCCAGGTATCTCTCAGGGCTTAATGGAGGGGCTCCTGCATGGGCTACCTGGTGTTGTACCCTATTTTGACGATATTCTTATAACGGGTACTTATGAAACAGAACTAATGGCTCGGTTACGGGCAATGTTAAATCGCTTCAAGGAAGCTGGGTTATGCGTGAAGCGATCGAAGTTGGTGTACCACAAGTTGAATTTCTTGGGTTCCTTATTGATGCTAAGGGATCCACCCCACACCAGATAAGGTTGCTGCCATCAAAAACGCTCCCCCACCAACATCTAAAAAGGACCTCCAATCATTCCTTGGCATCCTGAACTTTTACCATGCTTTTCTTCTGCACAAGGTGTCCATCGTGGAACCACTGCATGCCTTGCTGCACAAGGATGCCAAATGGAAATGGGCGGAGTGCCAGCAGCGAGCTTTTGAGGCAGTAAAGGACCTGTTGTCATCGGACAGTGTATTAACTCAGTTCGATGAAGAGAATCTGTTGATCTTGGCTGCCGATGTGTCCCCTTACGGGGTTGGCGCAGTGCTCAGCCATCTGATGCTGGATGGTACTGAGGCACCCATTGCGTTTTATTCCAGGTCTCTCACAAGTGCTGAGAGAAATTATGCCCAAATTGACAAGGAGGGCCTCGCCCTGATTGCGGGTGTCAAAAAGTTTCATGACTTTGTTTACAGGCGATGGTTCCTCCTTGTCATGGACCACAAATCTCTCTTGGACATTTTCTCCCCCGACCGGCAAACACCGAACATCCTTTCACCCAGGATGTTACGGTGGGCGGTGTTTCTGTCGGCATATGACTATGAACTGGAACATCAGCCGGGTAAGGCCATAGGGCACACGGATGCCCTCAGCCGCTGCCCTGCACCACCCAAAGACTCAGACATTCCTGAAGACTCGGACATTTTAGCTCTGGATGAGCTGCCAGAGGCGCTGGTTACATCAATGGACATTGCTGCTGCGACGGCACAGGACTCTGTACTCACCCAAGTGCTCAATTGGCATTGAGGGGGTGGCCGATGGGTAAAGTGGTGCCAGAGTTCAAACCTTTTGTTTCCCGCCAAACTGAACTCTCGGTGGCAAAGGGTTGCCTATTGTGGGGAAGCCGTGTAATAATTCCCGCTAAACTGAGGGAGTGGGTATTTTAGGTGCTTCACTCTGGCCACCCGGGAATTGTACACATGAAGGCCCTCGCCAGGGGTTATGTGTGGTGGCCGAATCTGGATGCGGACATGAAGGTGTTGGTCAAAAACTGTATGGCGTGTCAGCAATTGCACCCGGAACCACCTCAGGCACCCACTCAGCCCTGGGAAAAGGTGCAGAGGCCATGGCCCTGCCTCCATGTTGATCTGGCTGGTCCCTAGTAGGTGTACAAAAGAGGTCACAGTTCTGCTGATAAAATTGAAAGGACAAAAAGAACTGTGAAAAGGCTACAAAGTTCCAATACAAATTGTGCTTTTAACAATGTATATGTTATTTTCAGTAACAACAAACAGTTTTAAACTGAAAAACAGCTGACTAAAAATGCAGAGTCACATGCAGAGTCGCAACGGCGTCCTCCGGAATGATTAAATCCGTTTCAACCAATACAGTGGTCTTTCTCCAGCCTGAAGACTCTATAAAGTTCATATAAAAATTCAATATACATACCTCATCATATGTGCAATTCATAAACATTAATCATATAATAATAAAAAACTTACTAGCACAGCTTCCTAGTTGTTTTAAGATCTTACATCATCATTGCCAGGAAAAAGTTTATCTAAGAAATATAATCATAGAGTAAGCTACCCAAATTCAAAATACTATTACAGAAAGTTTACAAATAAAGCATGTAGTTCATGGGGCTCACCAATCCATTTTCTAGAGAAATTTCTTATAAGGAAAAAGTCCTCATCAGTTCCTTCTTCAATAGTAAAGTGCTAGCCACATAGAAAACACAATTCTTAATAAATACATTTCCAGAAAATACAAAGTTAGTCCAGCAAAGACTCACAGCAATCAACATAAGAAATACAGTTCTTTTTCAGTGAAGTGAAGTGCTAGCCACAACGGAGACAAAAAATACAAAATTAATCCAGCAAAAACTTACATAGGAGACAAGTACAGAGTTACTCCAGCAAACACTCACAGCAGTCAATATAATCCAACAAAAACTTACATAGGAGACAAGAAGTACAGAGTTACTCCAGCAAACACTTACAGCAATCAATATAATCCAGCAAAAACTTACATAGGAGACAAGAAGTACAGAGTTACTCCAGCAAACACTCACAGCAATCAATATAGAACTACAGGAAACAGCTCAGATCCCAGGACATGTTCAAACCATTAGGATATAAGGAATTTAATTTATAAATCCAGAAAGCCTCACATTTAAGCAAAACCTTCCTTAAATCTTTCTTCTCATACTGGCATGGTTGAATGACCTCCAAAACGGTAAATTTAAAGTCATCATGCCGATGTTTCTTTGATAGAAAATGTTCCACGAGGGGTGCATCCCTTCGTTCATGCTTAATTTTTGATTTGTGCTCAAGGATGCGTGTTCTTATTGCCCTAGTCATTTCTCCAATGTATTTCTGACTACAGCCACAAATTATTAAATATATAGATCGTTTAGTGGTACAGGTGAAAAAATGTTTAAAATACTATCTAAAACCACTTTCTGGAAACTCAATGAACTTTAAATCCATTGATAATGGACAGGCTGCACATCTACCACATCTGTGGTGTCCTACAGGGTGATTCTCTTGGGTTATATCCTCCCTAAGATCAGAATGAACCAATGGGTCTTTAAAGGTAGATGTTCTTCTGAATCCAATAAAGGGTTTTTTTACACACCCAGGAACATCTCCTAAAATATGCCAATGATGAAGAACATTATTCCTAATTGATAATACCAGAGGGGTGTAATCTAAAGCCCAATTGATCCTGTTACTGGTGGTACGAAGCTTGTCACGAAATAAATTTGATCTAGGTTCCCTGTCTGCTTTGAGACGAGCCGCTTTAATTATTTGAAGTGGGTATCCTCTCTCAAAAAAATCAAGTTCAATTTCTCCTGCTGCAACCTGGTAATCAGCCTCCCGAGTGGCATTTCTTTTCAGTCTCAAAAACTGACCATAAGGTATATTATTTTTAATCTGTACTGCATGTGAGGACATGTAATGTAAATAGGAATTCTTATCAATGTCTTTTTTAAAAGGGCGCACAGCCAGTTTACCGTCATTTATATAGACCGTGGTATCCAAAAAATTGACCTGACTACAAGCAACTGAAGCCGTGAACTTAATAGAATGATGGATGGTGTTAACCCACTCGAGAAAATCATTAGCCGCCTTTTCAGAGGTCATAATCATAAAAACATCATCAATATAACGCTTATACAAAATGATCCATGAGGCATAAGGATTAGAAGAGACGTTGTTAATAAATCTAGATTCAAACGCATGCATAAAGATATTTGCAATCGATGGTGTGAACGAACTCCCCATTGCTACACCTTTAATCTGCCAAAAAAATTGGCTCTGGAAACAAAAAAAACTTTTTTCAAAAATCACATCTATCAGATCCATTAAGAAATGAGAAGGGGGCCCTGAATCCCTTCTGTCCAGAACGTCCAATAGGGCAATCCTGGCTTCTTCATGCGGGATGTTCGAATACAGTGACTGAACATCCATAGTGATCAATACTGCTTGCGGAGGTACATTCTCACCTTCCACTTTAAGAATAAAATCCTTAGTGTCCTTTAGGTAAGAGGGAATAGTATTTACATAAGGTTGTAGGAAGGAGTTCAAAAATTTGGATAATGGCTCAAACAAATAATTAATTGCCGAGACGATGGGTCGTCCAGGGGGGATGATAAAGATTTATGAATCTTAGGGAGACAGTAAAATACAGGGACTCTGGCTTCAAAATTGATCAAAAAATCAGCCAAGCTCTTATCAATAAAGTCCAAAGCTAAAGCTTCATACACACTAGTCTTAATGATGTTTAATACTTCTTCAGATGGGTCATAAGAAATCGGGACATAATAGTCCCTATTGTTTAACTGTCTCAACACTTCTCGCACATATTCCTCTTTGTTTAGAATGACCATACCCCCACCTTTATCAGCTCCTTTAACCACCACCTCGGAATTCTTACTTAAAGCCATTAGTAAATCAGACTCCTTTGTTATGTTGTATTTTATACGGGTATTTCTCCTTTCAGTTTTTTGAACATCATCCAAGACTAACCTCTCAAACACTGTAATTCATGGAACACTGATGGATGGTGTATAGGTGGATTTATTTTTAAAAGGTGTTGGTACATAAACCTTATCGTCTCCAAAACAGTATCTCAGTTTAAGTAATCTAGTCAATTTAAAGAGATCTACATGGGTATGGAATGCATTATATTTCGGGGTCATTACAAAATTCAAACCCAAATTCAGAACTCTTAACAACTCGTTGTCAATACTAATAGACGAAAGGTTAACTACTAAGTCATTTTCCTTCCTCTCCTGCCTCTTGGAAAATAAGGCTTGATGTTGGTCTTGGTGCATCTCGCTAAAAAAGGTCTATGGCTAGTGCTTTCTTCACCTGACGTAGTTGCCGAATCATCTGGTTCTGTGGATTCTAAATCTGACATGGAGGTTCGAGAGTCCGCCCAAGACACTCTCTTAGTGCTGTTATTATTTGAGTGCCACTTATATACCCTATTCTGGGCATAATCTTTATTATCTCTTTGAAGTTTATTAATTTTGGTCTCCCGGATACCAGTCTCATATTCTGTCAATGAATCTTTTAATGATTTTAATTGAATCTCAAACTGGTCTAGTGATATGTCATTCTTTAATTTATTTTCAAGGTTCTCAATCTCCTTCTTGGTATTTTCTGCCTCCTTAGAGGCTTGTTCTACAATGAGAAGCATAAGGTCATAAGAACACTTATTGAGGATGGAGGTCCATTTAAATTTGAAATCCTCTTTGTCTAGAAACATGGCTTGACCCTTTTGGATACGAAGTCCCCTAGGAATAACAGCTGATTGGCAGTATTCCATTAAAGATGATGCATGAAGCATCATACGTATATCTTTTGTATAAAGCTGTTCTAACGACATCCAATCATTAGGGTTGGAATTTCCTACAGCAGGTCTTAACCGTGGTATCTTACCAAAAATGCGTTCCCTGTCAGACTCCGAAAAGGCAAACCTGGCATTCATATTAGCCATAACACACCAAAACAAAACCAGATAAGTGTACAAAAGAGGTCACAGTTCTGCTGATAAAATTGAAAGGACAAAAAGAACTGTGAAAAGGATACAAAGTTCCAATACAAATTATGCTTTTAACAATGTATATGTTATTTTCAGTAACAACAAACAGTTTTAAACTGAAAAACAGCTGACTAAAAATGCAGAGTCACATGCAGAGTCACAACGGCGTCCTCTGGAATGATTAAATCCGTTTCAACCAATACAGTGGTCTTTCTCCAGCCTGAAGACTCTATAAAGTTCATATAAAAATTCAATATACATACCTCATCATATGTGCAATTCATAAACATTAATCATATAATAATAAAAAACTTACTAGCACAGCTTTCTAGTTGTTTTAAGATCTTACATCATCATTGCCAGGAAAAAGTTTATCTAAGAAATATAATCATAGAGTAAGCAACCCAAATTCCCACCAAACTGAGGGAGTGGGTATTTTAGGTGCTTCACTCTGGCCACCCGGGAATTGTACACATGAAGGCCCTCACCAGGGGTTATGTGTGGTGGCCGAATCTGGACACGGACATTGAGGTGTGGGTCAAGAACTGTATGGCGTGTCAGCAATTGCACCCGGAACCACCTCAGGCACCCACTCAGCCCTGGGAAAAGGTGCGGAGGCCATGGCCCTGCCTCCATGTTGATCTGGCTGGTCCCTAGTAGGGACAAATGTTTTTAATTTGCATTGACTTGTACTCCAAATGGTTGGAGGTTGTTCATTTAAGGTCGACTGGGTCTGGGGCTGTGATCAATGCCCTCAGAAAGCTTTTTGCAACGCACGGGCTGCCGGACTGTGTGGCCTCCGACAACAGGCCACAGTTTGTGTCAGCCGAGTTTGAGGGGTTCCTCAACGACAACCTCATCCACCATGTGACTTCTGCCCCGTTCTATCTGGCCATCAATGGTCAGGCAGAACAGATGGTTCGGTCAGCCAAGGAGTCACTTAGGCGCCTGACGTGCGGGGACTGGGGGCAAAAGATCACCTCCTATCTCTTGGGCAGCATTTTACGCCTTGCTCTGTGACAGGGAGGAGCCCTGCAGAGCTCTTAATGGGCCGTAAGCTGGCTTCGCTGCTCGACCGCATACATCCTGACCTCGACCAGTCAAAGCAGTGGTCAGAAACCCCGGCCCAGGGGAGAGTTTTCACTGAGGGGGACAAGGTATTTGCCTGCAACTATGCGGAGGGTCATCAGTGGCTACCGGCCGTAGTCACCAAGGTTGCTGGGTCCAGGTCATATGTGGTCCGGCTACCCAATGGTCGGGAAATCCGCCACCATATAGACCAGCTCAGGGAGCGGTGGGCTGACTCAAGCGCCGAGTCACAGCCCGACCCTGAGCTGGTTCCCATCGGGCAGGAGGGGCCTCCCGGAGAGGAGGTGAGTGCTCCTGATGGGGAAGCAGAGTCTGGGCAGACCCCAACTCCAAGACCTGAGTCCCCTGTCATTGTTCCCCCAGTCTCTCCTGTGAGAGAGGTTGCCAGGGTCCCTGAAGAGTGTGCTGCTCCACCTCCACCGGAGCAGAGACTGCTGCGTCAGTCATAACGGAGCCACTGTGCCCCCCCCACTTAAAAGATTACGTTTGGCAAGGTAATGTTCCATCTTAGGGGGGAGGAATTGTTATGTCTTAACAATGAATGCTGCCTATTCTTTACCATGTAAAGCTTGAGTTTATGTACAGGATCATAAGATATAACATTCCTATTGGCCCTTCCTGTGGAAGTGTTTAAAACAACCAATGACAGTGTAAATATGTTGTATGGAGGGAACAAAGCTGATTGGCCTTTATCCCTGTAATCTGATTGGATTTTAACTTATTATGGGTGTGGCTTTGAAAGCCCAGGACAGTTTTAAAAGGGAGCTGTGCTCCACTTGCTTGTGGTTGGCGTTCTGAGTTGGAGTTTGCTGTTACGAATAAAGGTGAAATCACTTGCTGAAATCAAATCGTTGTTGAGTCTCCATACTTAACAAACAGAACTCACAAAAATCCATCATTTGATCTGTCCTTTCCTACAAACTTACGCTCTTCAAATGTTATTGGTATAACTCGAGTTTCAGTTAGAAGAGATGACAACTATGCTGTATTAGTACTCCATGAATCATTTCTTGCATAATTAAAATAACCTAATAGCTAAAATTGCTGAATATACAATGTTCAGAGTTCCCTGCAATATTCAGCATGATAAAAGATGTCAGAGAGGTAATATCCTACATACTTCAGCCATGGCTGAAAAGCAATCCAACCCATTGCCTTGTCAAACTGGAATATTTCATAAAATTTAATCACCGGTTAAGCATTATTTGCCAATTGGCTTCTTTGGGGACTAAGATTCAGCACAAATTTGAAACGGAATGTAATTAATACAATCTTTTATAAAAGGCTTTCAATCAGATGAATCCAGCAAGCTTTTTGTTCTCAATCACTCAGCTGATATGGCTTTGGTACACACAGGTTCCATGGTGCTCAGCACAGCCTCTGGGATCCACCCAGTATCTTTAGTTCCATGATAAAATTATTGCTGCTGTAAAAAACTTTCTTCAGTGAAAGTAGAAGGATATGAAAGTTGCAGGGGAGCATGTTCTCTTGATTTCAGCAAATTCCCTTGGAACAATAAATGTTTCAGGTATGATATTAACCTAGAGATATTTGCTAGGCCATGTCATAAAATTATTCTATAATTCTATGAATAACAGTTATTACCCTATGGAATAATGATGAGATACATGCAAAGAACATATATTTGATGTTACCAGACTGAGGAGTTCTTTTTTTAAAAAATCACAAACTGTTCCTTACACGTAATTTGATTTCCATCTGAGAAAATGAAATTCTTAAGGAAGTATTGAAGTCATTTATCTAGCATAATTAAAAACTGATTTCCTATAAATGCTTCTGTGGGGTTTAAGATTACTTACATAATTTGAAATGAAAACACATATTTTTAACTCTTGCATTAAAGTTCAATTAACTTTGAATAGACAGAAAGCATTAGGGATGAGTACAAACTGGGAAAACATGGTGCGTATTGGTTCTTGGTTTGTGGTTCGCGAACCACGGACTGGACGAACATTTTCATGCTAGATGAACTGGTTTGGTTCATGAGGATCATGATGCAGTAGAGCTGCCTTTCAGTGTGCTAGAGACACAAAACTCAAAGGAGATCTCTGGCTGACTTTTCACTACCTGCCCTCAGAGTTTGGTGATGATTGGATTTATGGGGTCCAAGTTACAGCCCCCCCAAAAAAGTGCCCCCAGGAAAATGATTTCTGGGAAAATGACAGATGCAGGTTCAGAAGGTTCAGGAGTATATAGAATGGATCCTGTGCAAGCTAGAGACACTAAACTTACAGTGGATTTCCAGCTAACTCTTTTCTACCAGTCCTCCAAGTTTGGTGAGAATTGGATTTATGGGATCTGAGTTACAGACCCCCCAAGAAGGCAAGAAGGTGCCCCCATCCTCCATAGTTTCCAGTAGAGGGGGGAAAGCAGGGGGGAAAGCAAGGGCAATAGAAGCCCAGAAGAACAGAATCAAAATCCCAGAGAATCTCTGCAGTAGAAACTGAAGGTGTGGGGGATTTTTGCAAGCCCAGCAGAACCAGCACAATGTGTCCAGCAGAAACAGTGCCACTGTGGCATGACAAACCCAACAGGACTAAGGTCAAACATGGAAATATTTCCTTTGGGGGGGCACAGGTTCAAAAGTGTATAGAATGGATCCTGATAAGTATGACACTTAAAGGCAGCATTCCAACAAGTGATTCAGCTTTTAATGTAGTGACTCAACAGCTCAGAACAATTCAGAACCGACAACACAACATAGAGCAACAGGCTTTTATTTAAACAGTGTGGGCTAGTATAGACATGCCCATATTCCTGTTAACAACCAATAGTATTACAGAAATAACATCCAATCAGTTTGCTTCCCTCCAGCACAATCCTTGTCTCTTGATTGGCCTGCTACACAGAATAGCCAATCAGGCATTGCCATTCAGGATACCAGCATGTCAATGGGAATGAAAGTCATGCTCAGGACATAACAGATCCTCTGCAAGCTACACACACCAAACACACAGGATATCTCACCCTGACACCTGGTCCTCTAAAATCTTTTCAAGTTGGGGGTGGATTACATTTCTGGGATCCCAGTTACAGATCCCCCCCAAAAAAGGTCTCCCCAGTGCTCTCTCTGGAAAAGACAGCTGCAGTTATAGGAGTATATGGAATGGCTCAGAAACAAGCCAGTGACACCAAGCTCACAGGGAAATTTCACCTTGGCAGACCCTGGAAGCAAAGCAAGCATCCCCCTACACTCACCCCCCCCCAAGTCTCCAAAGGCAGGTTCTGAAGGACAGAAAGGCAGACATTCCCAGAGTTTTGACAGGGGCTCCCTTGATGAGCACCCCAGCCACACCAGACTAGTGGAAATCAAACATTTCCATTTAAAATGCCATGATAGAAAGGCAGACATCTGACAGGGGCTCCCCAAAGTAACCCCACAACAGCTTGGCATGCACCCCAGCTCTACCAGGCCAGTGAAAACCAGAGTGTTCCACTTAAAGTGATCATGAGGTAGGTGTTGTGTTATGATGTAGCTGTTGTTTCATGAGATAGGTGTTGGGTAAGGGAGCTTACCCCCACCCAGCAGAGGTGGCGAACCTCCCACCCAAGCATCAAGGACACAATCTGCATGCCAGATCACCCAGAAAGGAAGAGGAATAGGGGGATGTGCAGGGGGACTACAAGATACATGGATCTTACCACTTAAAGCCCAGAGACCGGTAGCCCAGCAGGGGGAGGTTGACCTTAAGGAAGGCCAACTCATCCATCCTGGCTGGGTCTAGGCAGGGGGTGGGGGGGCTGAGAATGTCTCCCAGGTGGGAGAACACCTGCTCAATATGAACACTGGTGGAAGAGCAGGAGAGGAGACTCATGGTCATGCAAGACAGGTCGGGCCAGAAGGCAGCCTTGCGTGACCAGTACTCCAGTGATCACTGGAGGTGGGATCAGGGGACTCAATGAGGTACTCCCTCACCATCATCTCTGCTGAATCCTCACCATATCAGTAGAATGGAGTATAAATGCTATGTAGCCCTAAACTGATCTAAAATAGAAATTTTATTAACAGTATTATACTATCAAATGTCTTAAAAACAATAAATTTAACAATCAATGTTACAACATAAACATACAGCGAAAAATCATTAATGAAACCCGGCTCATAACTTTGAACTACCCACAAAAGGAGCCATGTAGTACACATCAATGTATAAACAATTGCAGGGACGTTGTGAATGTCTTTGTGAGTAATGCGGCTCCAGACTCTGTATACAGCCATGGAATTAATAATACACATTTGTCATGAGACAAGGATTCCGGATGTGACCTTGTTTTGAGATCTTTTTCAATCATGTCTGTTGTATCAGTCAATGTATCATATCACAAAAAGGACAATTTCACATGATTATCATGGACCCAAAAAAGGTTCACAGTCTGGTGTATAACAATCTACATAAACGGGCTCCCAACTAGATAATATTAACAAAGGTGATAACTCAAATGTAACTACTGTAGTTGGAGAATGAGAGGCTTGTTGCTTTAGCCTACAATTGCTTTGGGCAGGTGCTGCTGCTTTAACTAGGTGTCTCCATATAAGTAGATGGGCTTGCTCTGCCAGCATGAACCTGCTCTACCATCCTGTCTTCATCTTGCACCTTCTTCCCCTAAAAAGAAAAGGAAGAAAATGCCATTGCCCGCACAAGTCCAGTATGTCGATAACTGCTATGAAGTTTGGTAGGAACTGTGAACAAAGTAGATTAATAACATTGTTACAGACCATAACACGTGGGCAGATATCCATCAAACCACAAGGATACCTTTAGAAAGTTCAGTCTCTGTTGGACTTCTAAAAGCTGGTTGATGACAATTGCTTTGCCATGTGTGAAAATGCTTCTTAGAGTCACTTGTAAAATTATTAGTGGCAATGAATAGGCTTCCATAATTATTTCTAAAAGAAATCTTAGTTGAATTGTTATGATATATAGAGAGAGTGGCTGACATTATATAAAAAGAAAAATATTCTATGTTTGAACCTATGAACCATCTGAGTATTCTAAAAATGGAGGAACATCAGATTTAGCTTCCATTTCCCATGAACTCCATGCAAAATTAAAGCACCTGTAGTAACTGATAATAGTGCAAATAAAGCAAATGGACTTTAAATTAATCATACACCTAGATATATGCAGACGCACAAACATGAGTCCCATTAGCTTCAAGATACACTATGAATTGGAAGGTTTGTGTTGTATGCAGCTATGTTAAATAGGAACATTTCCATTTTATGGATAAAAAATACCTTCTGTGGCACATGGAAGCAAAATAAAACTATAAGAACCAGGCTAATTTTATTTATAAATGTCAGATTTCATTTACAGAGTATATTGGGGGAAAAGCAGAAACTGTGCTTATAAGCAACAAACATTACAAATGACTGCAGTTCTTAGTGTGCTTAGTGCTTTAATGAGCTTAAATTTACAGTATATTGATATGTATATACTATAAAATACTTTCATTTTAAGTTTTGTTATAATATGCTTTCAGTTACAACAGACACTAGCTAAAATTACACTAATGACTTAAGTTTATTTCACTTTGAATGTCAGTTCCTATTCATAACATTCAATGAAAGATATTAATTCTACTTCCCTTTAGAAGACTAAAACAGTTGATTCTTGGTGTGCATCCTAGGAATTATTTCTAAAAACAAAAGTCACACGATGTAAAGCTGATTTCAATATCAGATTTATTTCTCCATGTAGATTTCAGTTTATGTTATTGGTGACTACTGGTATACCAGGAAATCTGATGCTAATCCAGCACTTTCTGATAGCCAGTGTGGTGGCAGACTCTAATCCGAGTGGCAGACTCTAATCTGGAGAACCATGTTTGATTCCCCATTCTGCCACATGAAGCCTGCTGGGTGACCTTGGGCCAGTCACAGTTCTCTTAGAACTCTCTCAGCCCCACTTACGTCGCAAGGTGCCTGTTGTGAGGAGAGGAAGGGAAGGTGATGGTAAGCTACTTTGAAATTCCTTAGGGTAGGGAATAGTGGGGTATAAAAACCAACTCTTCTTCTTCTGAGCCATGACTACCAGATGTACTTGACATAATGGAAATAGCCTGAGGTATTTATTAGGAGGCTAATGAGAGTGATTGCAGAACACTGGAGAACTGGTATAGTACACTGGTTATAGTGTGGGACTATGACCTGGGACACCCAGGTTCAAATCCTCACTCTGCCATGGAAAGGTGACTTAGGGACAGTCACATCCTAACCTATCTCATGTTGGGCAGCCCTGCCATGGAGTTTTGGTTAGACTGTGGAATGGGCTTTTGCTTGCAACTGTTTCTCTTTAGCTGTGTGTCTTATCTGACTGTTGGCCTTGAGCGCTCGGTGAAGCCTCTGCTGTTTCCCACTCACCTCTGAACCGTTAACCATTTTCCTGCACTTGTTATTAATTGCTTATTGGCCTCTAGGTGTCCGGGGGTCTTGTATGAAACCAGTATAATTACTATGGCCATTTTGTATGCTTCATTCCTGACTCAAGAGTTCATGCTGTCTCCATATCTCTGATCAATAAAACTGAACCTACTTAAGGACTTGTGACTGATACTGAGTTACTGGGGTACCTGACACCTCACAGGGTTGTCGTGTGGATAAAATGGAGAAAAGAACTATGTATACAACTTTGGGTTTCCATTGGGGAGAAAAGTGGGCTTTAAATGAAGTAATTAGATAGGTGAAAGGGTAACTATTACACTTCTCCTGAACACCAGTGTACATATTGATACTAGCAGGTTCAGGAAGAGCAGCTCAGATTCATGAAACCAAAAACTAGAAGAATGCTGGAAATAGGTAACGAACTATTACTAGAGGCAATGTACATTTGGTCAGATAGTTAATACTCAAGAATTAAAGGATCCATAAAACACAGAGAGAGATAGGGTTTTTTCTTTCCATAGAACATTATTTTCTGTACCATTGCAGTATATTGAACCCATTGAAGTCAAAGAGGTTTGAAAGATATAGCTCAGCTTAGGGTGGCACTGTTAGCTACTCCCACTTATCTGATACAATATGACAGGAAAGAATGTCCAAATCAGATATTCTTCTGATCATGCTCTCCTTTTCTGCTTGGCTGTGATTAATTCTGAACAGGTAATCTGAACTCACTGAAGTCTGGCCTGTACCACTTCAGACAGCTGGTGGGGCTGTCATGACTGACTACTTCTCTAAACAAAAAACTGCCCTCATCTAGAAACTACAGATGGCATAAAGAAGGGCTGAAGTCTATACTTTCCATGAGATACAGTGTTCTGTGTAGCATAATCTGTTGAAGGGATAGGATAGTTTTCCATCTTGAAAGCTTCCCCTGCCAGGGACTTGACTTTGTGAGGCATGAACCACCCAAAATTTGTCACAAACTTTAGTTCATGAGCTGGTTCATGCCCATCTCCACTAGCCTGGGCTATCCAGGGCAAGCCATGGATTGCTGTAAGGGAAATGAGAAAGTCAGAAGTAGGATCTTTTCTTTTAAAATATATGTCACAGGACCTGAATAAAGCTTTGCCATGCTATAAATATACTTCTCTTGTCATATTGTAATCAAGTGGTGACAGTAATAAACAGGCAGCAGAACCTGATACATAATTAGAACCAGAGCTTGGTCACAACATAGCTAAGAAAGTTAAGAATTTACTGCACTGCTCACATGTACCATGAATCATTCCTTAATGACCCAAACAAAATTATTGTTGTGCTGATTATGCTGCATTCGTAAAGCATCCTTGGAAAGAGCATGGCTCCAAATCTCTGAATGTTCTCCTGTACAAGCTCAATTAAACTTAATGGGAATGGTGTAAAAGCCTTGTGCAGGTAGGGTAGGACTAAGATACATTAAGAACCTAAACCATTTAAAGTTGAAGAGGCTTCATACTATTACCAACAAAATGGTAATATAGTAATATTGAGGTTGTGATTCTCCCCCCCCCCCCAATTTAGCTGCCTCTTAAAATCTGAGGCCCTAAACGCTAGCTAACTTTTAACTGGTGAATAAATCTAGCCCTGTGGGCAGGAGAACTTTCCAACTGATTTTGGTACTTCACTTTCAAGTTTTACAATTCTTCCTTTTAAAGAGGTTCATTAAAAATGATTGGGAAATGGTTTTCTTTTAAATGTTTGCCCAATTTCATTTAGTTAGCTCTCTCATTTTTATGTACAGACACAAAATAAGAGTTTTAGTTTTAAACCCAACCCCTCTTCTGTTCATGGTAGATATTTTTCTTACAAAAGGGAAGAGATTAGGCGTAAGCATGGCTTACTTGTAAAGTGCTGACAGTTTTCTTCAGAAAGCTACTAAATCTTTATAATGTTTAATATATACTGGCCAAGCTAAATCCTACTATTTGTACTCAAGCAGATAAATCCTTTTTTTATGAGAATCTTTTGTGAGATGCATCCCTAAATATTTCTACTACTTGAGCACTGCAAAAATATGTTTCACGAGGCTTAGACTTATCCACCCCTTTGCACCATTGCATATATAGTGTACAGTAGCTTTTGTTATAGGAAGTCAATAGATGCCCTTAAAATAATTTGATCTGTATAAAATATTCTGGTCATTTATAACTTGGAGTCATAGGCTAGAAAAAAAAATAAAGAAAGAGCTGCTTGGGGTTGTATTTTAATTGTTTCTGAGACTCATTGCTCTGGCCCTATTACAGTTGTAATGTGCCCCAACAGTCCTACCCCATACATACAGTGTCTTCAGTCAAGAAAGCAAAAGATCTATTTCATTTGTGAGGTGACATTACTGGACTATATTAAAATCAGTTTGGGCCAGTCCCAGAGCCTGGACCCCTGGAAACCAGCAAAATGTATTTTCCCTCCCAAGCTTGGGTCTTGTATTTGATTGGATAATTAACAGTGCAGAAATTTGGGGTTGGGTGTCATCAATATGCCGATGACACCCAGCTCTATGTTTCATTGTCCAAGCCTCCGGACACATCAGTCTTGGTTTAGAACCAATGCTTTGAGGCTGTGGTCAGGTGGCTAACAAACAGAAACTGAACCCAGACAAGACAGAGGTAATGCTGGTCAGGAAAGCTGATATTCTAGAGAGACTGAAACCATTTGTCCCTGATTGAGTGATGCTGGCTTTTTCAGACCAGGATAAGAGCTTGGGGGTGCTCATGAACCCTGCCTTGCTGTTTGAAAAGCAGGTTGGGGTGGTGGCCAGGAGAGACTTGTAACAACTGCATTTGATTTGCCAGTTTTCTCATTACCTAGACTCAGTTGATCTGGCCATGCTGATCCATGTAACCTTATGGTTGGATTACTGCAATGCACTCTGCATGGAGATGCTCTTGAACACAACTGAGAAACTACAACTGATCCAGAATGTTGTGAGGGGCTAGCCACTAGGAACATATTTTGTCCATTTTGAAACAGCCAGTCTGTTTCCAAGTTCAATTCAACGTGCTGGTTATGACCTTTAAAGCCCTTCACAACCTGAAACCCACATATCTGAAGGACCATCTCCTTCCATATGTCCCTGTGTGACAACTACAGTGATCTGTATTTACCAGTTATCCCACCACTTAGGGTGGGCAGTCTGGCCTCGACCAGAGCCTGAGCTTTTTCCATCATGGCTCCAGCTCTGTGGAATGGGATCCCTGAAGAGCTTCAGGAGGTACTGTAAGCCCTGCCTATTTGCCAGGGCTTTGGAGGGAGCTTAAATGGCAGGCATCTTTTAAGGGTGGAGGTGAGGGATTTGGGGCATGCTATTTTATCTTTGGTTTTAGCTGGGGATGTTTTAACTATTAATGTAAGCCTTCTTAAACCAAGAAGAAAGGCAGGATATAAATGTTTTAATAAATAAATATAAAGCATGATAAGGGCATTTCAGAGGCAAGGTGCCAACACTGTAAAAACCCTGTCATTGGTTGCCCCTTCATCATCCTTGCTTGAGTTTTCTAGACCCATGGCTTGCATTATTCCTCTCAATAAACTTGCTCCCAATTTCAATCTACCCATATTATCAGTATTCCTTCCAATTTTGCAGAGGAGCTTCACTATTTTGTCAGCAGATCCCTTATACCCACTGGCATGAGTCAATCTTTGGACGGGTAACATTCCACTAAACCGGGGTGAAATCTAAAATAGCAGTTTCTGTACTATGGGAGTGAGAGGCAGTGGGAGGCAGGTATCTTTCTTCTGTTCCACTTATTTTTGTGTGGATTGGGTTAAATATGTGTAGTGTGCACACATCTTTAATTACGTAGCAATGAAGTAGGGATGGTCATGAACCAGTTCACAAAGCAAAGTTCGACATGAATTTTGGGTGGTTTGTGCTTCATGAAGGAAAGTTTGTGGAAGGGTGCCTGACATGAACATTCCGCGAACTTTGGTGATGTTTGTAGTGGTTTGTAGTGGTTGTGATATATTTCCAGACGGACTGTCACCACTCAATTAAACTGTTTACAAAACTCCAAGGCAACAAAAGGGAGGGACTTCAAAGCAACAAGGTGGGCAGAATTCTCCACCTTTGAACTGTTTCCTTTTTCTTTATCCTCTATGCCTCAGGTTTCTATTGACTTTGCAGCTCTCATCAGTTTCAAGAGGGTCCCCCCGCCTTTGCTAGCTTGAGGTCCCTTGCCATTTTCCTGCACAGAGTTTGCAACCCCCCACCCCCCCTTGGAGAGTGATTCTGTGCTAGACATCAGTCCTGTTGAGCTAGCATTGCATCTCTTTGATTGAGCTGGTACTGCTAGGGACTCTGTATTTTGCTGGGCTTGCAAAAATGTTTCTGCTGGGTTTGCAAAAATGCCCCCTTTCAGTTTCTGCAGGGACTCTCTGGTTTGACATTAGTCTACTTTTGCTTGCATTGTGACAGTGGAACTGGGTTCTGCTGGGGGGATGTAGTAAAAAGGAATGTCAGGATTGCCCATTGCCCATTCAGTTTGTATGAAGACTTTTTAGTTCATGACAGTTTGTGAATCCACCATGAACCATGAACTGAACTGCATTTTCCTGGTTCATGCCCATCCCTACAATGAAGAAAACACTGAAGAGTCAGTCATGCATTTGGATTGACCTTCTGTTAACAGGAAAATCTGGCTAGTGCCCCATGGGAACTAAGGACCATACTAGAAGAGAAGACTTCCCTGACTTCACCCTGGGGATGCATGTCATTCTGTGGAGTGAGTTCCCACTAGGGAACTTCTTTTAACAACACTGCGTAGGCCTGGTTTGAGTCAGGACCACTATCATGTGGAGGCAGAAAGGTTGGAAACAGCAATGGAGTGCATGTCAGCAAATAATGCCTCCCCAGGTACTTTTCTGTTCGGGGGGGGGGCAAGGAGTCACTCTTTCCCTCAGGCCACAGTAATACTAACTCCTGTTAAAAGAAGTTCCCCAGTGGGAACTCATTCTACAAAGTTGCAGCATATTCCCAGGTTGAACTCAGAGATTCTGTCTCATCTTGTTTGGCCCTGAGTACACGCCTAGAAACATATCCCAGAATTTATTGTGTGAGCTGATGTCTGCAGGCAGTTCAACAGAGGTTCATGGGCAGTTAAACCAATGTAGAAAATATATTGAGAAAGTAGAACTTTCCTGTCAACACAAGCAGACAGTCAGGGCTTTGAATCAAGATCTTGACTTTTGTGACTCATTTCAACCTCATTAATCCATAGCATATGTAAACAAACTAGAAGATAAAATGAGTTCAGTGGGGTGTCATTCTAGGGTAAGTGATGTTGTAAACAGAACACCTACTTACTATTCCATCAGTTGTAACCCCAAATATCAGCTTTTTAATTTTTTATAAATTTAACAACCATACACATTTGGGAGTTGTTACATTTACCTTCATTCTTTTTGAAGATACCTTGATGTATATACAAACCGCAATAAACCTTTATTGTTTTAGGAGTCTTCTGTGCATTTCTAAAAGCCTAGAGGCAGTATATTTTCTCTGTTTTGCTGGGAGGGGGAGGGGTGAACTGAAACACAAAACTGTGTGAATGCTTTTGGTGCTAAATCTGCCAAATTGCAACATAAAAAGATATCACACTTGCTTTCAGTGGTAATAGGTTTAATGTAATTATGTTAACCTTGCTGTACTTCAGGATAACTAAATTAGAAGTTCATTTGCATGCATAATACATATGTGTATCGTTTTTGACATGTTATAAATTAATATGAAAAATTAAGCTAAGAAGCAGCCTGCAAATATTTCCAACTGTATCTTTACCTTCCATATACTTCATTTAATGTTATGCTGCTTATGTTTATGGGAACTCTGTAAGCTTGTTGTCTAACATTAAGTTTTGATGGTTTTAATGGCAGTTAATAATGCCTTTGTTGTGTATTGCTTTTACGCTATGATATATTTTAAAAGATCTCAACCAGCAAGATCAAAATATATGGAGAACATAGTGGGCAGTATATTGTTAGGTTGGATTTGGTACTATTGAACACTTTGCAGTTCTTATCATAGTGATCTTCACATTTCAGTGTAAAGTATCCCTAAATTATGCAGTTTGATTTGAATGACTTACTGGTCAAAGAGTACTCTTATCATTCACAAATTGGGGGGAGGAATACAATTGTTTTCCTCAAATGCAAAACAGAGAAAATTACATAAAGTTTATTACAACTTCCTGATGCATTCTGAGTTAATATTCTTCTACAAGGAAATTTCAGAGACGTGACTAGCTCAGTCTGGTTTCATGCTGCCTACCAATGCAGCTGCTAAAAGAAAAATTAGTTTTTATTTGGAGCTAAGCATTTCTGGTTATTTTTATATTAGATGAGATATAAAAGTCAAGAAAGAGTGATTTGCTAAAACTACCTAGGATGCTTTAGACTACAATCGAATTTAGATCTCCCAGACCTATGGCAAACTAGCTCTACTACATATCTCTAGTATGAGCTCCTTCTGCCCTTCCATCAACCTAATATATATATCCAGTTGGATCTCCTGACCTGTGTAGGATCAGAAACATTTTTTGGAGATATGTTGTCAAAGGCTTTCATGGCCGGAGTTAATTAGCTGTTGTAGATTTTCTGGGTTGTCTGGCCATGGTCTTGGCATTGTAGGACCTGATGTTTCACCAGTAGCGGTGACTGGCATCCTCAGAGGTATAACACAGAGAAATGGAGTACTCTCTGTGTCAAGGTGTATCACCTTGACACAGAGAATTCTCAGAGAGACACAGAGAGTACTCCTCAAGGGCTCTATACCTTTCGGCTATTGGGGGCGGCTGCTTGGTTGAAGGCCTGGTGAAAGAGCTCCATCTTTCAGACCCTGCGGAACTGCATAAAGTCCCACAGGGCTCTGATCTCTTCTGAGAGCTTGTTCCACCAGTACAATGCCACCAAAAAGGCCCTGGCCCTGGTTATGGCCAGCCTCATGTCTTTGGGACCCGGGAGACCCAGTTGGTTTTGGGACCCTGAACGCAGTGCTCTCTGGGGAACATGAGGGGAAAGACGGTCCCTCAGTTATGTAGGCCCCTGACCATAAAGGGCTTTAAAGTTAAGAACCACCACCCTGAAGTGAATTTGGTATGCTATCGACAGCCAGTGCAGTGCTTTCAGCACAGGCTGGATATGCTCCTGCATAGGGAGGCCCATCAAAACCCTGGCCATAGCATTTTGCACCAGCTGTAGCTTCTGGACTTGAAACAAGGGCAGCCCCATGTAGAGATCATTACAGTAGTCCAGTCTTGAGGTGACCATCACATGGATCACTGTTGCCAAGTTGTTATGTTCGAGGAAGGGAACCAATTGCCTAATCAGCCAAAGATGGTAAAAGGTTGACTTGGCAGTGGCTGCTACCTGAGCCTCCATCGCTAAGGAGGAATCCAAGAGGAACCCAAAGTCCTAACCTCTGGCGCTAGCACCAGCAGAGCGCCATTGAAGGTCAGAAGTGAGATCCCTACCCTCAGCCCGCCAATATAGCTTTTGCAGTATCTGTCAATGAAACCAAATTCCCCATGTATCTTGCAGTAATAATGTCCTGTGAAGTTATTTATTTCTAGTGGTTGTCATGTATCTCTCCAGAGCACTTAAAATGGTTCCCTGGTCCACTGTTTTCTTAATAAACTCACGAGGTAGGGGGGGGAAATACCCCAATGGCAAAAAATAAGTACATTATCTAGGCTTTATTTCTATCCAGATGCTTTCACCCCAGAAGCTAAATTATAAGTGGTAAGTGGCTGTACTTTGGGCACAATGTTTACTACTGCGCACGTTACAATGACCTAAGAGGAAAAGTATTCAGAGTCACTTTTCTCAGAATTGTACACCGCCCCCCCCCAGTATAATAGGGGTAACTTATTCATTCCAATTGCTCTGGATCATTGCTGCTCTTCTGTCAGCATAATGGAACTTGTGCCAGTGAAATGGCACTAACATTGATGGAAGAAAGAACATTTTTTTTCTGATTGCACTTTTCCTCTGCAGATTTCTATCCTTACTCCTCATGAGGGTCCTGTCACTGCAGGAGCAGGACTTCAGGCTGCTCAGGGGCAATAATGGGAAGCAGGAAAGTCCAGTTGTGTGAGCTTTTCTCTGCTTGTAGTACAAAGGATCCAGCCCCTCAAGTTTTTTTTTCAAGATTTCTTACACACACACCCCCCCCCCAAAAAAAAACCCTTTAAAAATGAGCCAGTTACATATGGGGGACAATTTGTTCATCCCCCATGGATTTCATGGCTTAGTGATCAAGAGTGGACTTGTAAGAGCCTTCTCTTAAACAAAAGGGCATTGTCATCATGCTGCCCCCAGGCAGCATTAAACGTAGTTTAGCAAAACTGCTGTGTATCTTTAAGAGCAGTTGCCCCTGGATATTGTCGTCCTTAGTTAAGGTGTCCCAAAAGCATCCCTCCAATTGGCTCTTTAAGGGTAATTTCCTGAGCCCAGAGGCGTGAAGATTGGAATTTATTGTTCTTTTCCATTTGCTTTGTCTATCCTTACCGCAAGGAGAAGGGGAAACCCCATCTCTTCTCACCATGGCCATAGAATTGACCTAGATCACAAGATGTAACTTTCCACCCAGCTATCAGCTTAGATCATGAGTAAATGATCTTTCTGAATGCATGTGAAATTCAATAAAGATGATGGCTGTGCGTTTATCACACCTAGAAAGCACTGAGGGCAAGCTAGCGCCGGACAGGACAGTCATTTTTTAATATAATGTCAACATACAAGAATTTAGTAATTGTACATCTCAAATGGAATTACATTTCTGACATTTAGGCAGAGCTAATTAGCTTTCCTGCATTTTTCCTCCCCACCCTCACTGCCTCCTCTGTTGTCTTCTTGCTGACAATTCACCACATTCTTTTTTTAAAAAAAACAACTCTTTTTACAGTAAGTTACAGATGGAAAGTGTCTCTGTGTCCATTTTTACTGCCTGATAACGTGTTCATTAATGCCAAAGGCATGCAAACTGTCCAGATATTGAGGAAGTCATGCCTGCATGTTCCTCACACTGCCTGCCTGCAACATCTGCCAAATTCCTGTTAAAAGTTTGTTCCAAGAACAAATGAGGTGTATTGGTGCTGCATAGCTTGCATTCTTAACCCACCATATCAGCATGACCTGGTATTTTTAAAGCAGAGGCTGGTGAACTGTACAGATCAGAAATATTTTGCACATGCACATTCTCACACTGCCTCATGGCAGTTGTAGTTATTTTTCAGTGTAAGGCCCATTATTTCCTAGACAATGATCTCACTCTCACCCTGCAGCAAGGCAATACGATGCTGGGATTCACTGCCTTCATTAACTCTGTAACATATGAAGCAATTTTTGTGGGAAAATCTGTTGAAACAGTTGTTGCACTGGTGCAAAGATGTTTGACATGGCATTCAGTCCAAATTTGGAACAAAAATGTCTGATCAATGTTTATTCAATGTCCCTGGCTAAAACTGTTTCCCAGGGGAAATAATCATATTCCAGCAATTTACAACATATGCAGGGTTATAAAAGGTATCATTATTATATATACAAGATATCATTTTTCAGGAGAAAGACCCTGTGGAATCTGAAGAGCTAGAATCCAAGAATATGCTTTTCTGTCACCACATTTGAAGCTTCTGTGAATTAAGCCTTAGGCACTCTTTCCCAGCAATAGAATTGGTAACAAATGCCATGTGGCCACTTCCATACAAAGATGTAGGTATTGGAGATAGTTATTAGTTAATATAGCAGAGTTGTCCAGTCACAGAGGTATGGTATTGCATGCAATAAATAAACTCCCAAGGAGCATGTTGCAAAAGAGAAAACTTAAATTAATTGAGGTAGATTCAATTGATGTTGCAGTTGAAAGGAGAGAGAAAAACTTAAAGAATACTAGTCCCTATCACAAATGGCCAGTTAATCTGGCAGCTCATGTGTGGAACTAAGAGCGTATGGCTTCTACAGGAGATAACTTGCTCCTTGAAGAGCCATGAGGAGAGAAAGATAAAGGCCACAGGAAGTCAGGAGAGGTCAGAGAGAAGCTTACAGATTAACACAAATAGAGAAATCTCATTCATTGAGATAACACATATATACATCTAGAGAAATGTAGGCATGCTGATGCTGAGTCACCCTAGTCCAACAGTAGATGATGTGAATCTGCCTTATACAGAGTCAGGCCAATGAAGCAGTTCTATACCGTCTTCTCTGTGTACCAGTAGCTCTCCAAGGTCTCAGGCAGCAATTCCTCTTAGCCTGGATCCTTGAGACCCTTTAATTGGAGTTGCTAGGTAATGAACCAGATACATTTTCCATGCACACCATGTGGCCTACAACTAAACTACAGACTCTTTAATAGAAAGGCTGTTTTCCATGAAATATACTTATTTCCCTTCACAGTGCTACTAGACTCTAATGCAGAGTAGGGAAGCAACAGTGTTGCTAACCTTGGGCACATGATCCAGTTGCTTCAAGTGTTCCACTGTTTCTCTGTTTTGTTACCGGCACTTTATGTCACCATGCTATCGATGTCAAAGTTACTGGGATATTATGGACCTTAACGAGTGCAAATGAATATGGAATTGAGGAGCTTAGTGTGAAAACAATAGTCAAAACCAGATGGAAACTGTGCAGGTATGTATTTAAAAGGGAACTAAAACCTTGAAAAACCCAGGTTTCCAGATAGCTTGGAATGGGTATGAAAGACATTTTAAGAACATTTCCAAACCCATTTGACAGGCAATTAGATGCAATTCCATTAGCTCATCTATCATGAATCCTTATTTAACTTATGCCATGCCCTTAATGGTGACATTCACAAGCACTTGAATTTAGTTCAGTATGTTCTAGGTAGTGATGTTCTTGCTGTATATAAAATAATTGATAACATTTGCTATGGAGGTATGTTGGTGTTTAATTAGGAAGTTGGCTCAATTTTTGCCCTTAAATAAAATGAATACTGATTTCACATCTATTTATTTTATGGACAGAGATCTTTTTTGGACTTTGCTTCAGGTTTCTTTCCATGCTGAGAAGACCTGATCTTTTTCTTCATTCCTGACATGGGCATGTCACCATGATGTGACTTTGACCTGTCCTATGTGTGTATGTGTAAACTGCTGCTCAGTTGCAGCCAACCCTAATGAGGGGCTTTCAGTGGCTTTGCCATTGTGTTCCTCTACAGAGTCTTTGTTGGTGGTCTCACTTCCAAGTACCCTAACTCCTTAGCTTCCAAGGTCTGATGAGACTGGGCTATACCATGCCACCTTCCTTCCTTACCTGCCCTTTGGTGGAAAATGCTGTCAAGTTGCAGCCAATATTGTGATCCCATAGGATTTCAAGGCAAGAGATGTTCAGAGGTGGTTTGCCTTTGCTTGCCTCTGCATAGTAACCCTGGACTTCCTTGGTTGTCTCCCATCCAACTACAAACCAGGACTAACCCTGCTTAGCTTCTAAGATCTGATGAGACTGGGCTATCCTGAGCCATCCAGGTCAAGACAACCTATCTTTTAACTTAGGATAAATACTCCTCTGGAATATTTGCATATACAAGGTTATCCAGCACCTGGCTAAACCCGATGAGTATTGAGTAGAAAACTGCCTGCTCACCTATGTCTTGATTACAGTTCAATCCTAAGCAGAGTTATACCTTCTACACCTTGATTTCAATGAACTTGGGTGTGACTTTGTTTAGGATGGTATTGTTGGGTGGGGGGGTGGAGAGATCCCATTTCATTTCAATGCTGCAGCCTGTGCTTTCTTAGACTTCCAATGACATCTGCCATCCCATTCTGAGATCTCACAGGACCTGATCCTCAAGTACTCTTTGTTACAGCCAGTGGTATTTTAGTATTTCACTGCTACTAGGCAGAGCACACTGAGAATTCACTGAGGCTATTTGTGTGTGGGGGGAATGGGACACATTGTTCCATTGATACTCATGTTTGCTTGGGTGCTCCTTGTAAGATGCCACAGTCACTCAGGTATACTTTCTTGAGTGCACAAAGTATAAATTATCTGGAATAAATGAAGAAAAGGACACACAGGCCTACCAAAGTCCTTCATAGCATCTTGTCTAGCCACCTTACCCAGAGGCACAAGTAAAACCTGGGCTAGTACTCCTTTAGATTCTGGTACCCTGGAACTATAATTAAACTGTTAGCCAAATTGCCTTATTTTATTAATAAGCTTGGGAAATTATGAATATTAAACAACAATAGGCATAAAATATAGGACCATAAGCCATGTATACCAGAGTCAGGATTCCCAGAGCCCGTGAATAGACAAGGAGGCCTGCTTACTAAAATAATTGATTTTTTTACTTAATGATTCTCAGGCATACAAATAATAATCAAGCATTCACTATCACAATACAAATAATAATCAAGCATTCACTATCACAATACTCTAAGAATATAGAGTTGAAAGGATAGCAATGTTTGCATGAGCAGGAATATTGTTGGTGGGTAATACATTACCTGTCCAACAAGACGAGTAGATCTTGCAGCAAGAAAGGAACTGGGGGGGGGCATATCGTGAGCCGACCAGCAACACACATGGAGTGGTTCCAAATTGATCAGGAATAGAGCCTAGAGAGTAGATGGAGGGTGAAGAGAAGAGAGCAAGCTCAGGGGGAGCTCACTTTAAATAGCTAAATTGTGACCTGAGGTGATAGCCATGTGGTCACTGGTTCCCAGGAAGTGTTAGAAAAAAACTATCACACTGGAGGGGGGACACAAAGGAATTAACAGTTGAGCAATTGAGAGTTGATAGTTGGCAGGGAGTGACACCTCTTGGGGAAGAGGGTGAGACAAAGGAGAGGGTGAAGGGATCAAATCACATTGCTGGTCCGGTGCTTTATATTAATGATCTGATGCTTAGCAGAGGCATTATCTGGATGAGTGGCAAGAAGGCTTAATGACTCCTTTTGTCTTAAGTTGAGCAACAGTCTTTGTTCAAGAATGGCTTAGAAAGAGGGAGGAACGTGCTATGTGGTGAAGAAGAGATCTCGTCATGGATTCTGTGTAGGTCCTCTGTCAGAACATGGATTCTCTTCAGGGCTGCTACTGTCTCTGTGCACATGGAGTCCAGGGCTGCTGGTCTATATCACAGTCCTTGTACTGATGCAGAGGCGCAGGGGCAGAAGGCTTCTGTGGTCCCGGGTCCACATCTGGCTTGGCATACTTCTCTGACACAAGGCTTCCCTTGGCCACAGTGTATAGTCCATAGTCCAGCATTGGGCACTTCTCTTAGGACCACAGCTCTGTTCATTGCCCTGGCACATGCTCTTCACAATTCAGCAAAGCAGTGATATTAAAGAGACTGTAATAATGCCATCTGAAGTGGCTTCATGGCAACAAAACATGAAATGGACTTTTGGATATTACACACCCTGCCTGACACTCCTATCTGTGAACCAAGTCCCTTGGTACCTCAGTTTATTTTAAAATGCTTACTAGAAAGGCCATTCAGTACTGATCATGGTATTAATGAAAACAAGGGTTGCTAGGCACATTAAATCTCTCAAAATACAATGCAAATGCTTTTGCCAGGAGGCTATTCAAGATAAGAAAGCTGTTCTCAGGCAATGTTATACAGTTTGGATCCATTAAGCACTGTCTATATTTACAGCACTTTAGAAACAACAGGAACCATTCTTCTGTTTTGGTTTATCTTGAAATAACAGTCTTCACTGGGAAATAATGATGAACCTCGTTGGTCATTTGCCTTGCATCTCAGTAAACAGACAAGTTCATGCTGCTAGGGACTTAATGTTACAACTGTGAAAAAGACTCATGATTTGCAGGCACAACACCTTGTATCCATTAAGCGTCCACTGACATCCTTTGCCACTCATCCATCCACTTTTTTTAAAAAGGGGGGGGAGTGTAAATAATTTTAACATGATTTGATGAGATTTTATTATGGCACTGAAACATAAAGCATCCTGGACATGACTTCAAGAGGGTAGGTGAAGTAACACATCATTTCCATGCTAGAAAAAGAAAAATCTGTTCAATTTCAGCCTCTGGTATAGTCACCAAAGACAAAAGAACCCTATGGGCTCCAAAAGGTGGTGTGGTAAATGACATTATATAAATGCCATTATTCTCATTGCAGCACTATTTAAGTCTCTCTCTCTCTCTCTCTCTCTCTCTCTCTGGTCCAATCTGAATTGATATTTCCCACCATTATGCAAATGATCTCACATCGTCTCACAAATTTCTGTCCACATTTGATGCTGCATCCACTCTCCTATTGTTTCATCTCAGCATCAGCTGTCTGCATCATTTTATGGCCATTTAGTAGTGACTCTGATGTCACTACGGCATCTCACCACCTTATCTGAATGTGGTTTTAAGGTGGTACAACTGCTCCTCCCCACCATTGAGCCATTGTGAGCAAAAAGCAGACAACTAGAGATGAATTCTCTCCCCCTCCATCTTTTCTAAGAAGATATGCAAATTAGCACAAAGGAAACAAGTTAGCTGAAAATCCAGTAGTCTGCATTTAAAAGAAGTCAGGGAACATTTTTCTGCTATCATATTGGGGGGGTGGGGGTGGAAGTATGCTCACCCTTGAACCATTTGTTATTTCCTGGGGTAATCTCCAGAAAGCCCTGCCTGGCAATTGCTGGGTGCTTTGTGTTTTTTACCCAACTCGTTCTGTCTTTCCTGCCCCTCCATCTCTCTCTCTACCAAGTGACTCCCTTTTACTTTCTGTGTGTGTTGGGGGGGTCACAGGTGCCACTTCCGCCCCACTGCGCAGTGCAGTGCCCTGCTGGCGCCCCTGGGAGGCCGCTCCTCCCCCATCTCTTGCGTGCTCTCCCTAAACAGCTTGCATCTTGATGCAGACAGAGGAGAGTTCTATACTGAGCCAAATGGGAAACCAGCATCACAACAGCACAGAACAACTTTACATAGCAAATGCAGATTGGGTCTCTGTGTATGTGTGTGTAAAGTGTTATCAAGTTGTAGCTGACTTGTGGTGACCTGACATTGTTTCAAGAAAATGATAGCAGAAGCAGTCTGCCATTGCTTTCCTCTACAAAGACTTCCTTGGTGGTCTCCCGTCTAAGTATTGGCCCTCCTTAGTTTCTGAGATCTGATGAGATCAGGCTATACTACACCATTCTATACACCAAATAAGTTTTAGCCTTCTTATATTAGCTACCATGTTTAAAATACAGTTGCAGTAAGAACTTCCTAAGATTTACCAAACTAGTAAAGATTTTATAAACTTCAACTTTCTCTCCAGTAATTCAAATCTTCAATTACTGTGTCTTTACCCCTGAATATTATTTGAGTTTTATAACCATCAGTATACTTCCCCCTCTATCTTCCACAGTCTATTAGTATGTCTTTCTGAGCACAACACTTTCTGGGGGGAAACGCACACAGTGTGTTCTGATATTTGCTTGTTTTTATTTGGTGAATTCTTTTTGAGCTAATTTCTGTGCATTTTGGAGTCTCATGAGTGTTCTGAGACATGAGGAAATTACTTACCACATCCTAGAACATCTTTGAAATTAAGCACTGCATTAGACTATTCAGAACTTGGTCAGTTTTTTGACCTTCAAGGGCCTAAACACTCAGGAACCAAAGTACCTATGGTGCTGCCTCTCCTGGTATGCCCCTTGGAGAGCATTATGCTCAGCTGATCAACACCTACTGGAAGTCCCTGGCCCAAAGAGGATCTGGCTGTTCTCAACCAGACCCTCGGCATTTTCGGCTCCGGTTCCAACTTGGTGGAATTCTCTGTCTACTAACATCAGGGCACTGGTTGAGGACAGCAACAGTTTTTAACAACAGTTTTAACAGCAACTGGCCTATTAGCTGCTCCCCCCCCCCATGTTAATGTAAATTGGGGTTAGAAATTTTGCATTATGGTGCCATATAGTTGCTAGGTTTTATGGCTTGGTATTTTAGACTGTTTTAATGTATTTTTGTATGAACTTGTTCACCACTCTGAGCCTGCTTGTGGGGAGGGCAGTATAGAAGTTTAATGAAATACATAGATAACCAGGGAAGAAAGTCATCTTATAATATGCCAACCACAAAAATAATGGCTATATAAACAACTGTGCTTTTGTATTTTCATTGGTTGTGGCCTGTAACTTGTCATGCCCCCTGCAGTACTTCTAGGGTTGTCAATTCCAGGTTGGGAAATTCCTGGAGATTTTGTGGGAGATCCTGGGGAGGGCAGGGTATAATGCCATAGAGTTCACCATTCCAAATTGCCATTTCCTCCAGGACAGCTGATCTCTGTAGTCTGGAGATCAGTTGTAACCCTGGGAGATATCCTGTCTCCTCCTGGTGGTTGGCAACCCTACAGTACTCACAGACAACACCAGTACCTGTGGGATACAGTTGTTGTCCAGTGGATTCATATACTATTTGCTCAGGACAGGGGTGACCAAGCTTGCTTAACGTTAACAGCCACACAGAATAAAATCAGATGTTTGAGAGCCGCAAGACATGAACAAATATTACACACACATTTTAATTGAAAAATATGCAAATTTGCTTTTTATTAACATAAAATTAGACTGTGTGAAAGAGCCGCATGCAGCTCCCAAGCTGCAGTTTGGTCACCCCTGACTTAGGATGTTAGGAGACATCTTTAAACAACTCTTATTTTGGCTTGTATCTTGACTATATGTTACAGTTATGAAGGATGTTGTTTGACAGGCAACTTGGGTCACAAGCAGGATTACTCAGTCCAATTCAGTGAAGGCTCCCACCCAGGAAAATGTTCTTAGGATTGCAGCCACAGTCATTCTGAAGCCTAGGAACTCAGTACCACAAGGGAACAGTCTGTATCATAATGGCAGCTTCTCCACCCTTGAAGCAAGACTGTGCATTCTTTTTCTGGACCTAATGAAATTCTATAACAATATTGCTGTCAAAATATGAACTGCATTTGCATAAATATGGCATATAAATGCTGTACAAATGCTACACAAATGGCATTGAAATACAGTAAAATGGCATATAATGTATATATGTCAGTTAAAAACATATATAAACTGGGAACTTGTCAAAAAAATAGGCAGGGTGTGTACAAGGTTTTTCCTCTTGCACCCTCTCACCTCCAGTCCAGGAAATAAGAAAGGTGCAAGTCCTTGTTACTATGCCAGCACATGGAGAATCTCACATCTGTCCCACGCCCCTCCAGGAGTGAGAGAAACCAAAAACCCACATGCTTCAGGAACACTGAAATCAGTATTCTGCCACCAGGACCTATTTAAGGACGTTCCCAACTCAGGCAGAAGAATAGGTACCACCTCCTGCCAGGTTTCTGGGAATTAACAACTTATCAGCTCTGGGCTAGAGCTGCAGGTAATTAACACACAGTAGTAGCTTTCTAGGCGAGCAGCTTAGGCTCTAGATCTAGGCTTGGAGTTCCCATTTACAATACATGAACAACTCACAATCAGATGAACTTAATCTATATAAGATCTTTATTAAGTAAAGCAATTATATGACAAGTGACTTGCAAAGATTAGAAAACAAAGAACAAGCCTATAGCTTTTTACAGCTCTTACTAAACATAAAAATGTATCATAGTTACCAATCCTTGGTCCAGTGACCAGGTAGAACAAAATCCATTCTCCAAGGGATCTTAAAGAGGAACCACATGCTTGTAGTGGGCAATTAAGGTCAGCTTGTTGCCCACTTGCAAAATTCAGTGTTGCAGGTTTGTAATCCAAGCAGAGACTAACTCTTAGAAAGGGGCCCTCTTTCCAAGAGAGTTCTGTGTCTTTTTCCATAGGGTAAGGACAAATCCCCTCCTACCTCTGTCACAATTGAGTATGGCCATTTACCCAATCACGACAGAGTAGAAAGGTGTGTCTAAGTATGTAGGAGCTGCCATAGCTTATGTACAGACGGCACGTACGCTGGGCTTTGAAGTTTGGGGAGAATCTCAATGTCTGATCTTCCCCTCAGAGGTGCCAAAGTGGCTTTTGAAATGGATATTTAGGCTTGGCATCTGTGCATGCCATTTGGTCAGGTGTCAAAAGTCACAGGAACATGTTCTCAGCTAAGCCATTTGGGCCTAGTATGAATGAACCAGGGAAGTTTTTGAAAGTGTTTTTTTTTCTATACAGGGTGTTAAGTATGGAACTCAACAACATTTTGATTTCAGCAAGTGATTTCAGTTTATTCATAACAGCAACTCCAACTCAGAACACCACAACAACACACCACAAAACAGTGGAGCACAGCTCCTTCTTTTAAACCATCCCGGGCTGTCAAAGCCACACCCATAATAAGTTAAGGACCAATGGGATTACAAAGATAAGGTCCAATCACAACTGTTCCCGCTTTGATACATATTTACAAGATGATTGGTTCTTTAAAGAGGTTTCTCAGAAACCGGCCAATGGTAGTGCAACAGATGAAGAGCCACATTTAAAATCAAGCTTAACATGGGAATGTATAGCATAGATTCACATTCCAATACACAACACAGGGTGTCATGGGTGTGGATGAGGATGAGCTGACAGAGCCTGCAGAAACCACAGCTGCCCCCCCCCTTCAGTGTTAGATCCCTTCCAGTCTGGCTTTCGTCTGGGTCACGGGACGGAGACGGCGCTGGTCGCTCTGACTGACGACCTCCGGAGGCATCTGGATCGAGGCGGATTGGCAGTTTTGCTGTTGTTAGATCTGTCAGCCGCGTTCGATACGGTCGACCATCAGCTACTAGTCCACCGCCTCGCCGACGCAGGAATTCAGGGGCTCACCTTGCAGTGGCTTGCCTCCTTTCTCCAAGGTCAGGGACAAAGGGTGGCGCTAGGGGATCAGCAGTCAAGGAGGCACCCACTCGAGTGTGGGGTGCCTCAGGGGGCTGTTCTGTCCCCGATGCTATTCAACATCTATATGCGCCCCCTTGCCCAGATTTCCCAGAGGCATGGGCTGGGGTGTCACCAGTACGCTGATGACACCCAGCTCTATCTGATGCTGGGCGGCCAGTCGCGCTCTGGACCAGAAGATCTTGACTGGGCATTGCAGGCCGTGGCTGGGTGGCTCAGACTGAGTCGGCTGAAGCTGAATCCAGCGAAGACGGAGGTCCTGTGCCTGGGTCGGGGCAGTTCGGGGGTGGGGATTCCGCTCCCGGCCTTTGGCGGGGCCTTATTGGCCCCCACGCCAGAGGTTCGAAGCCTGGGGGTCCTCCTAGATTCTTCTCTTACTGTGGAGGCCAAGGTAGCGGCCACAGCCAAGTCGGCCTTCTATCACCTTAGGCTGATTAGGCAGTTGGTCCTCTTCCTCGACTGGGCTGACCTGGCCACAGTGATCCATGCAATGGTCACCTCAAGACTAGACTACTGCAATGCTCTCTACATGGGGCTGCCTCTGTCACGGATCCGGAAACTGCAGCTGGTGCAGAACGCCGCGGCCAGGCTGCTGCTGGGCCTCCCTAGAAGGGAGCACATCCGGCCTGCGCTAAGGTCACTGCACTGGCTGCCAATAGCATACCGAGTCCGCTTCAAAGTGCTGGTTCTCACCTTTAAAGCCCTATATGGCCGGGGTCCAAAATATCTACAGGACCGCCTTTCCCCGCACATACCCCAGAGAGCACTACGGTCTGGGTCGCAAAACCGTTTGACCCTCCCTGGCCCATGGGAGGCCAGGCTAGCTGCCACCAGAGCTGGGGCATTTTCGGTGGCGGCCCCTACCTGGTGGAATGAGCTCCCGGAGGAGATCAGGGCCCTGCGGGACCTTTCTCAGTTCCGCAGGGCCTGCAAGACGGAGCTCTTTCGCCAGGCATTCAATTAGGGGCCGCCGCTGTTGGAGTGCCCAGCTCGTAACGCTACAACAGAGCAGCTGCCTGAGCAGGAACACCTAGTATTTTACTACCAAGCTGGGGCCACTGGCGTTGGCAAGTAAGGAATACCAGCTCTTCAGAGACGATGAAACATTGGCCTATTGGTTGACCACTGCTAGCATCTTTGTACTGTAAATTGTATTGTAATGGTTTTATACTTGTATTTATAATATGTTTTAACGGGTGTATTTTAAAAATGTTTTATGTATGTACTTACATTGTTTGTGAGGGAGGGCGGGGTATAAATCCCATAATAAATAAATAAATAAATAAATAGCTGGCAAGTGCCTGCAACAGCAGTCTTCATACCTGGCTCAGATAAGAAGGAAGAACTGCAAGCTGGAAGTCCTCCTCACTCACCCACACGTGTGACTCGTTTAAGGGAGCGACTGCGACAAAACTTAGCAACCAGGTGAAGAGAGGCCAGGCTACAGGGGAGATACTCAGCTAGCCCAGAGTTCTAACAGGAGCCTGGGCAATCATGCAGCTGGCTAATTGGTAGCAGCATTTAACTCCACACTCTGGGCAGTACTCTTTGTGGAAGCAATGAGTCAGCTTTGTGCTGCTTGCATTCACTTTGGCTTGGCTCTTGCACCTAAACTTTTGGACCTCCCGGCTTTGGACTTGGCTCTGTGTTCCTGGCTTCTGACCCCAGCTTGGCTTGGACTATGCTTCTGGTTAGTGATTTTGGACTTGGCTCTATGTTTCTGGCTCCTGACCCTGGCTTGGCTTTGGACTTTGCACTCTCTTCTTGACTCCTGACTGTGGCCTGTTTATTTATTAATATTTAAATTTATATCCTGCACTTCCTACCTTCTGGCAGGCTCAGGGCAGCTAACAACATACATATATATACATTAAAATTCCAATAAAACTGTTAACCAATATAAAATCATACATCAGCACATAACTTATATTAAAAGATGGTGAATCTTCCAATCACTGTCAACTGAATGGTGTCCCCAGGTTTGCCCCCAACTATAGGGCCTCAGTTTGGTGGTGCCGTTGACACTGGTAGTACCAATAATGGTACACTTGTTGGTACTGGTGGTAGTTGTTGGTAATTGGGCCAGGGCTGTACAATTGAGGTGACCCCTACTTAAAAGCCTGGTGGAAGAGCTCTGTCTTGCAGGCCCTGAGGGACTGTAAAAAGTCCTGCAGGGCCCTGATGTCCTCTGGGAGCTAGTTCCACCAGTGAGGGGCCACCACAGAAAAGGCCCTGGCCCTCGTCATAGCCAACCTGACCTCTTTAGGCCCCGGGAGAACCAAGTGATTCTGGGAGCCTGATTTTAGTGCTCGCTGAGGTACATGTGGGGAAAGGTGGTCCCTCAGGTAAGCAGGTCCCTGGCCATATAGGGCTTTAAAGGTAAGAACCAGCACCTTGAACTGTATCCGGTATGCTATAGGTAGCCAGTGCAGGGTTTTTAGGGTGGGCTGGATGTGTTCCCGCACAGGAAGACACAACAACAGCCATGCCACTGCATTCTGCATCAGCTGTAGCTTCGTGATTTGGGACAAGGGCAGCCCCATGTAAAGAGCATTGCAGTAATCTAATCTTGAGGTGACCAGTATGTGGATCACTGTTGCTAGGTCATTGCGTTCAAGGAAGGGAATCAGCTGCTTAATCAGCTGTAGGTGATAAAAGGCTGACTTTGCAGTGGCTGCTACCTGGGCCTCCATCCTTAAAGAGGTATCCAGGAGCACTCCTAACCTCTGGTGCTGGTACCAGCGGTACCCCATCTAAGATCAGGAGAGGGATCCCTAACCTTGGACCACTCCGACTCAAGCACAGGACCTCTGTCTTCATCGGCTCTAAGCCAACCAGTCACGGCTTTCAATACCTGGACTCTCTTTGACTGGCACCCCAGCCCATGACACAGGGTGAAAATGTTCTTCCTTGCTATTTTTAAAAAAGTTTTTTATTGCAAAGTAATCACAAACAGTTAAAATTATGTACAACAAATTAACAGAAACTATCAAGAAATAATATCCAGTTTCAAATGCTTATATTATTTCTATTATACTTTAAAAATTGAAACTAATCTATATAGATCCGGCATTTAAAAAAATTTACCATGTTGCTCTAAATAGTTCAATATAGGGTACTAAATAGACTAAGAAATGTAAATATAAATATATAAATAAAATACCATCTAGTAAGAATCTTAAAGGTCTGAAGCTTTATTGATAAAACTGATGACTTATAATCTATAGATGCCCATATTTTCCCCCAGATCTCTTCATTTAAAGTGATTTTACAGTCTTTCTGAAATCTCCCCAACAAGGGAGTGCTTCTGGCCCCACTGCTGAACCTCCTGATGGCACCTGGTATTTTTGGCCACTGTGTGACAGAGTGTTGGACTAGATGGGCCATTGACCTGATTCAACATTGGCTTCTCTTATGTCCTTATGTTCTTCTGGTATGATAACCTGCCTGTTGACTCAATATTATTTATCATTTTATACAATTTAGAAATTAAGCCTTTTTTATTGGACTCACAGGAATTAAGCAATCTCTCGAAGTCCATTGAGGGCATTTTAATACATTAGGCAATCCAATGCTAGAACTTAGATGAGAGATTTGGTAATATACATACCAGGTAAGTGATCTACCAGTTTTTTCTTCCAGGAATTGTTTGTCTAACACTCTGTTCTGTTTTGTTAGATCCATAAGTCTAGTGATTTAATTTCCCAAAATTAACATCTACATTTTGTTGGCCAGGAAGAAACCATAATGATGAAAACCGTGAAAACTCTGGAGTTAATTGCACTCTGTACTTTTCCCAAACATTTAAAGCTGCCACAATGAATTTATTTCTATAAGTATTTGCAGAACGATCTACTCTTCTCTGCCATATAATACTCTTTATACCTATTGGATATGTATATAAGTTAAAAGTATTAGTCCAATCAGGCTTGTCTTCACTTGTCAATAGCCATACAATGAGAGAGAGCTGTAAGTGCTTATAGTATTTAAATAGATCCAGAAATTGCATCCCTCACTTGTTTGATGGTCTAGTAAGGGTCTTAGAACATATATGATGCTTTTTTTTGCACCCAAAAACTTTAACAATGTGTCTTGTCACAACTTCAGGTATTTATTTGAAATTGTAATAGGAATTGCTCTGACCAAAAAAATAAATTTAGGGAGGAAAAAAGAGTTAATTATATTATATCTTTCAGGCCAAGTAAATTGTGATTTCTCCCAGAATTGGAATTTATTAAGGATCTCTTGAAATGCCCTTTCATGATTTTATAAGATGTTCTAAATGTCCTGGAATATTAATTCCTAAGTATGTAATATATGATGAAGCCCATTCGTAATTATAATTTTGTTTTATTCTGGAGACAGTTGTTTGTGGTAAATTAAAAGGAAGCAAATTTGACTTTTCTTGATTAATTTTCAAACCTGAAACTTCTGTAAAGTTATTTAGAACCCACTGCAACTTTTCCAAAGAAAACCCCAGATTTGATATGAACAACAAAATATCATCTGCAAATAGTATAAGTTTATATTCCTTTTGATTAATTTTAATACCCTGAATATTATGATTCTTCCTTATTGCATTGGCCAGAGGTTCCATTGCCAAAGCAAAAAGCACTGGAGACAGAGGACACCCTTGACGAGTGCCTCCCTCTAAATATAATCTATCTGAATATGTATTATTTAGTTTTAAGTTGGCCTGTGGGTTTGCATAAATAGCAGAGATTGCAGATAAAAATTTGCTGCCAAAGCCCATATGTGTTAAGACTGATTTCAAGAATATAATTTCCAAGGAGTCAAAGGCCTTTTGTACATCCAAAGAGAGTAAAACAGCTTTTTCTTTAAAATTCTGAACATAGCCTTATGTGTGTTTTCTATAAGACCTCTTCCTGGCATAAAGCCTACTTGATCTTGAGAAATATAATTAGTAATGAATGTGTTTATGCGATTTGCTAGGGTTGCTGTAAATAATTTGAAATCCACATTCAACAAGGATAGTGGGCGATAAGTAGGGTCTTTACTAGGTTTGGGTATAACTATCATTATTGCTGATGATCAAGAAGGTGGCAATATGCCAGTCTCCAAAATCTGATTACAGGTCTCCGCTAATGGTTGGGCTAAAAGATTAGCATTTTTTTAATATATAAAATTAATTTATAAAGCCATCCTGGTGATTTGTTTATTTTCAACTTTTGAATTGATTCCAGCAATTCTTTTGATGTAATGGGATTTTCTAATAAATCTACATGTTCTTTTGCCAATTTAGTGAGTGGATTTAAGGTTAAATATTTATCAATAAGAAATCTATTTGGATTTTCTGAGGTGTATAATTTTGAATAAAAAGTTTTGTAAATATTCATAATTGCTGATGTATTTGTAATGATTTTGCCTGATTTATCCTTTAGTCAATAAATCATATTTGTTTCCCTCTTCTATTTAACCCTTATAGCCAAAAGTTTTAAATTTTTGTGTGTATTCCCCACCATTTAAAAACCAAGAAAAAACAGTCTTTTATGCCATAAAAATACATTTTCCTCATGACTTGTTTCTACAGAAGAAAGGAATGCACTGCAGAATAAGGATTTTTGCTTTTCTATTATCAGCCAATGTTTTACAGAAATAATATGTAACAATTAATCCTTCTCTATGGAGGGCTGTGGCACAGAGTGGATGCTTTGTTGAGTATTGTTGATTTTCTTTGAAAAGCTTCAGCCCTACAAAGCTAGATAAATACTGTAAGCGATAGCTGTATTTTCTCATCCAGCATGTCCTGGATTTGCTACTGAAAGTTATCAGAAACACATTCCTGCTGTTTATCTCACACTGCTAGGTTTTAGATTAATATACACACCTCAATTTTTTATTTTCCTTTGGGTGACAGTTTAGAGGGTTTTTTTTTTTAAAAAATGGCAATTTCTATTATTTGAAAACTCTAGAGTCTATATTAGCTAAATTTAAGTTTCTTTCCATTCAAAATAAAGACAGAGATCCAGGAAAAGCTGGTGCAAACTGCACTCCTAATGACCAGAATCTTGTACTTACCATTTCTCCAGGGGGGAAAATGCACACAAGAGATGAAAAGTCACAGAAGCTAAGGTCATGATCAATCCAAGGTGAAGCACTTTCAAGTCCCATGCATTTTGACAGAAGAGTTAGGTACATACTTCAGGCTGTAATCCAATCTGCACTTGCTTAGGCAGCAGGACCCACTGAACCCAGCGGGAAGGGCATACATCTGAGTACAGATGCCACCAGAGTTCGCCCTCCTTTGGCTTAGAGAGCTTCATGCCATCTTCAAAGTGAGGCAAGGATCACAAATCTATTCTTCAATGGTTTCCATGCTAAAGCAGAGCCAGAATTTCCCCTTTCCTCTCTTTCCCCTGCCCTAATTTACTTGCTCCTGCTTCTGAGAAGCAAGGCAGAACAGGCAGCATACTGGAAACTACATTTCTCAGAAAGCAGTCCTGAAACCTGTCTATGAGCAGCTTAGGATATTAACACCTACCCTGGTTCGATAGCTACATACTGTTTCTCCCAAGAAGTGCATATCACCATGTTGGTATTGGGCATTTGCGCTACTTAATACAGCAGAGTTCACCCTGTCATAGAAGTTTGATATTGTGTGCAGTAAATAAACTCCCAGGAAGTACATTGCAAAAGTTAAAAAAAAAAAAAAATCAGGTAGATTCAGTCCACGTCCATGTTGCAGTGGAAAGGAGAGAGAAGAAACCTGATCTCAAGAATACTAATCTGTATCACAAATCTGGAAGCATATGTGTGGGAGTAAGAGGACTTTGTTTCTATAGGAGAGACCTCTGGGTGCATCTGACTCCATTAAGAGCCCTGAGAGCCAGTATATGACTAAGGGCACAGGAAGAGGGGAGGGGTCAGAGAGAAGCTTCCAGGTTAAGACAAAGAGAGGTGTCCCATTAAGTAGATAACACATCTATACATTTAGAGCAGCGCCCCATGTCCAGGCATGCTGAATCACCTCACTCCAACAGTGGGGACTCCCAATGGGATAGGCAGAAGCTGAAAGAACCACAAGAGCACTATGTTCAGAGTTCTGGAACCCACTTGCTCTTTGCTGATACTGCAGAACATTACTTATCATTATCCTTGTGTCTTTTTGCAGGCAGCCCTCTAAAGGAGTGGAGACCAATGCAGACTCCATTCACATTGCAGTACCAACAGTCTACTGAGCCTACAACACAACAAATGGCTTTAGCGACTAGGGTGCATTGAGCCACTTTCTTGTGAGGTTGCCATCTCTCTTTTTCTAACTTAGCTTCTGCACCATTGCAAGCTGTATGCCAGACAGTTGTTTTACTGCCACAGTTCTCCCCCACTCCGGCAGCTCTGTTTGTGATCTTATAGTATGTCAGTACAGCTGGCAAAGGCTCAGGACCTTTGCCAGAACAAAAGAGCTGGAAACCCCTCACTTTCAGAACTGCATTTCTGAGTGTTCAATAATTGTGTGGGTAGCTGTGTCTCATTGTGATTTTGGTTTGGTAGAAAGGGATCTAGTCCCACCCCTGATGCTGACTGATTTCAGCTGTCTATTTCATAGTAAGAATGGGCTGACAGTGTCTTCCATTCACAGCTGCCAGATTTAGGGTTGCCAGCCCCCAGGTGGGATCTGGAGATCTCCCGCTTTTACAACTGATCTCCTGCTGACAGAGATCAGTTCCCCTGGATAAAATGGCTGCTTTGAGGGATGGACTCTATGGCATTGTACCCTGCTGAGGCTCCTTCCCTTCCCAAACCCCACCTTCTCCCAGATCCACTCCCAAAATCTCCAGATATTTTCCAACCCAGACCTGGCAGCCATAGCCAGGCTGCAGCCAGAAACCACCAAGAGGAATTGAGGGAGGGGCCTAGCAACAAAAGGGATTGTTGGGAGTCCTCCCACCAGAGCAGTTGGTATGCTTCAGGTCAGATGACTGTTTCTACAACTAGATTAGTGTTGTGGGCTCAGATATCTACCATAGAAAACAATAGCAGCCTTACTTCTGATACCTTATTGGAAAAAATGAGCATACTGATGGCTTACTATGGTCAAATGAGTAGACCCACAATATTTTGGTGTGTTTTTTTAAAAAAAACAAATGAGGACACACATCAAGGAAAAATTAATGTGTCTTTAAAAGAGCAGAATATAAGCACTGTGTGATTTTGACATGATTTCCAAGAGAACTGCCCTTACATTGCTAGAATTAAGATTAAATTGACAGAATATCCTATTATATTTTATTGTTTTGCTGTCATTTTTTTGGTGCCTTTTGGTCCTTAGTTTATCACTTACCCCACTGAATACTACTTTCATTCTTATGAAGTATAAAATAAAATTTGGAATGCATTTAAGCAAAATAAAATATGCACTTTTCAAATGGCAACCTCTAGATGAGGTTCTGCCTTTTTATTACCTTTTTCTTTTGCTTTAGAAAAACTGAACAAACAAACCAAAATATACAAATCAACAGCTGTTATTCCTCTTGGTGCTTTGCATATGATACCAGCAGGATATAAGATTTTTGTCTAAATGAGAGGTATCCTTTCCAAGTGAAAAAAGGGTTATTCGTTTTTTTGTGGGGGTTAAGCAACTTCTTCCTTTAGGGGAGGAAACATCTCAATGGGCTGTTGTTTCCTTCCATTTCTTGGTAAGCCCCGCAAGCCTGTAAACAGTCAATGCACTTGAAAGCAATTTCACTTTTTCTTTTCTTTCTTTTTTTTTAAATCTGTTTTGATAGTCATGGGGCAGGAACCCTTAGCTTAAACTAGATCTAGCATATAGCATACACATGGAAATAACAATTAATTGCAATCAAGAAAAATACCACACAATACTTAGCAACAAATGTATGAACAGTGGAAAATAGTATACAGACCTGAGTGTAAAGTGAGGAACTACCTTTACACTCAACACTGCTCACATATTATGATGTCACTACTAAAACTCTGGGAAGTGTGTACAATATTACCTTGGTAATATCAGGTAGGTAAAACGATGCCAGATGGCCTGAGGCCTGTGAATTTTGTGTTGATATTTCCCCTTAATTCCTTTCACTTCCTTACAAAGGACAAATAATGGAACCATTTTTATTCAGATCCCAAAAATGTGCATACCCAGATTCACCATTTCTCCCTACACTATATTTATTTATGTATTTAATTTGATTTATAGACTGCCCTTTCCCCGCATGGGGCTCAGGACAGTTAACAACAACTTATAACTGCATAAGAAGGTGGTGTGATTGTTCCTTATTTAGATTATTTCAATTCATTTACATTTTTCTTGTGGCTTTCTCCACTTTTTGCCAGTGACTTTGTGCATTTGTATTGTGGTTTGTATAGTTTACATGCCACATGGTTTATATGCAACTTTAATGTATAATGTGTATCAGATATATGTATACCAATACTGAAGGAATGACACACTTTTTATGGGGAAAATCCATTGCAAAAGAAACAGAGAAACATGAAAATAAATAATTGTGATTTGGCCGATGGGAGGAAGATATGAAACAGAAGCATGGATTTTAAGGGTGAAGCAGCATTGATGAGAAATTTGAAATCCTCTCATTTTGAGTCAACATGCATGGCTCAAGCATCATTTATCTGAGACTAGTACCAATTTATAACACAAATTCCCCCCACATACACATGATCCCATCATATACAGGCAATCTGATAAAATAAATATTTATATTTTATGTCTAAACTGACACAAACAGATCATAATGGTAATGGGCATTGCTGCTTGGCTCAGGCACCATATACCCATTTCTCTTCCCTACTTCATCCTGTCCACAAGTTAGTAGAATCTGATAAAATGAAACAGCAAATTCTTTATGTGCTCTGCATTTCCATCAAACCATCAAGATGAATGCAAGGTATAAAATATTTTGTAAGCTGTGTGGGGGAAAAAAGAGGTTTGCCTAGAAAGATGCACTTTTAAAAAGTGAAGTGTCCCTTTAACCACAATCACTCCTCTCTTTATCTTCATTATAGATATGTGGATATTAATAAAATATGTGGGGAAATGTTATGCAACAGAAAATAGGTTTCGGTGGAAAGAACATTCTGAATAGATACTTTTATGAGATAGTCTACATTCCAATAACTCTCATAAGGGATGGAGCTCAAGCATGACATAGTTCAGATAAGTCCCATATATGAATGGCTAATTTTTAAGCAAGCATCATTTGTATTACTTTTGCAGTATATCCAGTTATTATCAGCAGAATAAGACCATTTGAGATATTTTATATCTCATTTCCCACTTTTCTTTCCTTCTCCTGGGCCATGTAAACAGATAAAAATATGTAGCTGCTTGACTGGACTTTCTTCAGCACAGTGTGGAATCTCCTATTGCACTCACTGACCCAGTAATGACCTGATCTCATCAGCAGCTGTGCCAGCTTGACCAGGGGCTGTGGAGGCCACGGCTTCTTTGACTCCAGTAATGTGCAGGAAATGGAATTTTGGAACATGAATTTTTTCAGGGATGAGAAAATGTATGCCTGCAGAAGTCCCCTCTTTTACCTAACTGTTAAAGGTGCCAGTCTTCCTGTGGATCTGGCTATGGCCACCTCTGCTATGGCTGTAAAAAGGTGGGTATAAAGAAGTCCAGGTGTTCTGCAGTGGCACAACACAGTGACTTGTGGTGTTGTACAGGCATTATGAAGCTATGTTGCAGGTGTCAATGGGTTAGATCCGAAGTTCAATTTCCATTGACAGAAGACACTTGAGTTAATGGAATGGAACTTTTCTGTCTCCCCCTTCCCACTGCACTTTGCTGAGTTCCCTGGAAACATATCCTGCATCACAGAAGCACCATTTTAGGGAGATCAATGGACTGTGGAGAGAAGGAGAGGCAGAAAATTTTTGTTGTGTTGACAAGAGTCTTCTGGTAACAGAAAAGATTCACTTTGATCTAACCTAATGCTATTATTGCCAGCAGCAACCACAATGGCCATTCACTAATTAGTGATGACATATATTATGGTCTAGAACTACAGCTGGCTTTATTTCAAGGGTCCGACTAACTTCAAACTAGATTTGTTCATGGTAGTCTGTTTTGTTTCTTTCATTTTTGTTATTAATCCTGTAAGGGGCTGTTTCACAATTGGGTTGTTTTGTATGGTTTTATTTCTTTATTGTTTCTTTCCTTATTGTTTTGTTTTCATAATTCTGTTTCATTATTACTTCCAGCTGGTTTCAATGGAAGACACCCCCTATTCTTGGGTACTGCCTTTAAAGTTTTTCAGCCCAAACTCAGGTGAATTGTAGTATTCCCTGAGGACACCAAAATGCCAGATTTCAGATGCATAGAGGCAATGAAAGGCCCCCATGTTCAACATTAATGTCAGTTGCAGAAAAGAAAGGATAAACAGACAGCACTGCAACCACTTAAGCTGGAAGAACCAGAGTGCAATGGAGAGGCAGACGAACGAGGGGTGGGCATTTAGTGGCACAAGGAGGATAATGCATCTGGGCAGACAGGCAGTATCAGGAGGTCCTTATTTATTTATTATTTATTTATTTCATTCGATTTATAGTCTGCCCTCCCCATGACGGGCTCAGAGCAGCTAACGTGCCCATGTGCCGATTATTAAAACAATAAAACAATAAAAACAGAGTAAAAACAGTCCATTACAGCCTTAGAGCCACACGAGTTCTCGTATTGTCTTAAAAGCTCTACCATAACAAGATGGCGTCCTAGTAATTCCGGATGGTCCTTAATTGATGGCAACCATTCCAGGCAGTCCTAGCGTTCATTTATCCCAGGGCCATCTCACCACCCCGATATTGCCCTCGTTGTTGTTGGTGGTGCAGTGGCGGTGGCTCCTATTCAAAAGCCTGGCGGAAGAGCTCCGTCTTACAGGCCCCGCAGAACTGCGCAAGGTCCCACAGGGCCCAGATCTCCTCTGGGAGCTCATTCTACCAGGTAGGAGCTGCCACTGAAAAAGCCTTGGCCCTGGTCATTGCCAGTCTGGCATCTTTGGGACCTGGGGTTACCAGGTGTTGTATCCCCGACCGAAGTGCCCTTGGGGGAAAATATGGGGAAAGGTGGTCTCTTAGGTATCTCAGACCCTGGCCATATAGGGCTTTAAACATAAGAACCAGCACTTTGAAATGAATCTGGTACGCTATTGGCAGCCAGTGCAGCGCTTTCAGCACAGGCCAGATGTGCTCTCGCCTGGAGAGACCCATCAGCAGCCTGGCCGCAGCATTTTGCACTAGCTGCAGCTTCCGGATTTGTGACAAAGGCAGCTCCATGTAGAGAGCGTTACAGTAGTTTAGTCTCGAGGTGACCGTTGCATGGATCACTGTGGCCAGGTCCTCGCGGGCAAGGAAGGGAACCAATTGCCGAGCCAGCTGAAGATGATAAAAGGCCGACTTGGCAGTGGCTGCTACCTGGGCCACGATTGTTAGAGAGGAGTCCAGGAGCATTCCCAACCCTGACCCGACCTGACTCAAGCCCAGGACCTCCGTCTTCACCAGGTTTAGCTTCAGCTGACACAGCCTGAGCCAGCCAGCCACAGCCTGCAATGCCCGATAGAGGTCATCAGGGCTGGAGTCCGATTGGCCGCCCAACATCAGATAGAGCTGGGTATCATCTGCATATTGATGACACCCAAGCCCAAATCTCCGGGCAATCTGGGCAAGGGGGCACATATAGATGTTAGCATTGGGAACAGCACAGCCCCCTGAGGCACCCCACACTCAAGAGGGTGCCTCCAGGACTGCTGATCCCCTATCACCACCCTTTGTCCCTGGCCTTGGAGAAAAGAGGCAAGCCATTGAAGGGCGAGCCCCTAAATCCCCACGTTGGTGAGGCAGTGGGTCAGCAGCTGATGGTTGACCATGTCGAACACAGCCGACAGGTCTAGCAACAGCAATGCCGCCATGCCACCTCGGTCCAGATGCCTTCAGAGATCGTCAGTAAGGGCAACCAGCACAGTCTCCATCCCTTGCAATAGTCTTGCTTGGACGGGCATAAGATTTGGAGAGCAGCAGGCAAGCAAGGGTGTGCAGACTGCAAGGGAAATTTGGCACAGCAGGGCAGCCACTTGGAGGAGAGAGGAAGGAAAAATCCAAACTCATATAATTCAGGGTTGGAATACCTCACACAGAATGTAATCCTAATGGCTACAGTTTGCAGTCAAACAAGAAAGCTCGGAGCCTCTCCGCCCACTAAGGAATTCTATGCTGTCTCTGTACCTTTTGTTGGGAAAATGCTGGCTGCATTGTAAAAATGAAACCTGTAGAGTCAGAGAGTGTTATAATGAAAGAAACCAGAACAAAGTGAAATAAAATATTTTCACATTAATGACAGTATTTACAAACCACTCCATATTTGTAATTATTATAATTAATGAAAGAAATACATAAGTTTTAATACCATATTTCTAAGGTCCAAGTTCTAGTATGGGAATGGTCTACTAGCTAGCAAAGCAGATAGTTGATGACTGCACAGTAGGATTAATATACAGTTTATGAGGGACATCCAAAATTATTAGTTAACATTTTTCATTAATACTATAGGGCTTCTTTAAACTTGACATAGTTTAGGTCCTCAGCATGTTTTAATCTGATCCTGCATGACTGGTCCATCTCTTGTAGCACTGGGATATAAATGGGATTCTGAAATGATCTGGATGATTTTTCCTAGTTGCCTCTTTTTCCAAGCAGATCCTGTCAAGCTCCCTTCTTCCCTGAGGAGTTATTAGCTGATGAATGCAAGTAGATGAAAATACAAACTGAGTACATCTAATTGGTGGTGGTGGTGGCAGCTGCATTGTACACCACTGAAGCTATACAAACTTTTTAGCAGAGCTTTGTAGGTAGGTGATGGGGTTCCTTCATTTTCATTCTCAGAAAGCTCACTAAAAGGCATGCTGTAATTTGTTTGCTAGGCATTTTGTATACAAATTTGCTCAAGTTTTTTTCTGACTCATAAGTCCTCTATGCATGATCCATTTGTGTGTTCAATCAATGCAATTTAGAGCATGAGCAGGCTGAAGCATGCTACCCCCCTTCCTTCACATGATTGCCAGCTCATGAGCAGGTCATCTACATGACCAGTGGTCCATATAGTACGGCATCCTCTTTCATGCAGTTGTTTGCCTGATTGCTCGTAATTATTAATAATAAAGGGGCAGATGATTAATTATCAATAGGCAATTGGCTGTGGGGGTGAACACCTGTGTATACAGAAGTCCCGCCCCTCTGGGAGGTATTGGAAACAGACCAGGAGACTTTATGAGGTTGAAAATAAAGTCCTTTACTGGAATTCTTCACAAGCAAACAATACACAGTCTCACACACAATTACACAAGACTAGGAAAATAAAGAGAGAGGCATAAGCACATTTGCATTAGCAGGTAAGCATTGGTGGGCAATATTTACCGGTCTGTTGTGCAGAGCATTCCTCAGGAAAAATGGAGGGGAAGAAAATAGAAAAAATGGGACCATGTGGCCTGAACCAGCAGGTAACATGCAGAAACTCAGGCTGCAGACTTAGAGTTTAAAGATGGAGGCAGGGGTTGGGGATAACAAGCTGGACATAAGAGGGTCAAAGGTTCGATAGGGGTCGTAGAGCAGAGAGAGAGCCGGTGGTCAGGCATCCCCTTATATGCAGGAGGGAGGGGGCTGGTCACAACCCCTGGTCACACCTCCTGGTAAGTCCATCCCTGAAAATACCCTATTGGTTGGAAGGTTTAGGGGAGGTGGGACTGAGGAGTGGTCAGTATTGAGGGCTAGAAGCTTAACTCATGTCTGGCACCTGGTAGCAGGCAGGATGAGTCACCGAGCGGATTCCATTGTCCTCTTGATGACTTTAGCCAGGCTGCTGATGGCTAGCAATTAGTTGCCAGGCAACAATGAATAGTCTCTTCCTGGTCTACATGAGGTCTTGCAGGTGAGGGAGAAGGGAAAGAGGCTGCCTGCCTGAGTTAGAAGGAACTCTTAATGGTGGTTTTGGAGTCCTTTGTCCTTGTTCTTCAGCATGGCATGGCACTGTGTTTAGTGTATACTGGGGCTGTTCCATTCTTCTTCAGAAAAAAATGGGCTGGTAACCTTTCCTGAGCATTGGAGCTGCTGGGGAAGGTCAAGAGGATGTCTCTTGCCTAAGGTGCAGTCTCTTCTGGCATCATATTGGGGTTACCATGTGGCACAGTCCCTTTTGCACACACTTGCACGGTTTATTATTTTATTACAGTTCATAGAAAGGTTGAAAAGCCTTGCAGGGCAACACAGTGGCCAATCAGTTGCTCTAAAGCACCAACAAACAGAACAGAGGCCAAGACCTTCCCCTGATGTTGCCTCCTAGATCTGAGGATTATTGCCTCAATGTGGAGATTTGCTTTAGTCACAATGGTGAGTACCCCTGATGGACCTATCCTCCAGGGATCCTCAGTCAATGGATATTTGTGGCCATCACTTCTGATAGAGTGAATAGGTTCTGATAGGACCCTCATGGCACTAAAGGAGTGAAGGTCCCCGAGAGAGATAATTCATTTTAACATGTAGCTCCAAATGCTACAATGCAATTAGCATGAAGTGTATCCAAGTAAAAAGTGCTGGAGCTTTATAACAGGTGAAGGATGATGCAATCCTTGTAGAGTGCCTTGGAATAGTCATGTGATTGCACATCCCCCATACAGCATAACATTAAAAACTATAAAACAATATAAATTTCAAACTAGATGTTAAACAGTCAAAAAATCATACATAGATGTTACACTGTCAAGAAATCATATTACACACCATTCCACCTTTTCGTTTAGACCATATGGGATTACAGTTTTGGGGGCATGAATCCAAAACAATTCTCTGGTTTTCAAGTGCTGAGTCATCTGCAAGTGGTTACAAGGTTGAACATATTCCAAAGCAAAGAAAGAGAAGTCTCTGTCATTGTGGCCTGCTGTAACAAAATGCTCCATGAGGATTGTTTGTCTAAGGACAATTCGATTGAGGACACTTTGGCTGAACAGTCATAGGAAGGCATTTTCTGGTCCAGAAGTAACTATATAATTTTCTTTATCTATTACTTTCTGACTTAGGTTTAAAATTGTAGAATGCACTGGTTTATACATTTTTTTTGTTTCTAGATTAACACCAGTGAAATACCACTTGGCATGTCATTGCACCTTTGGGGACCTCATTTGTACTTTTATTCTATACCTAGTGGTTTCATTTTGGAAGTAAGTCAATATGCTTTTTAGTACTCTATATTTATGTTTTTAGTAGTATATACTTATTTATTTATCCATTTTATTGTATGTATCTTCACATTGTATTATATGTATATATATATATATCTCCTTATAATAATAATAATCTTTTGGTTTCGTAAGATTCCATGCGCTCCCATTGGCTGTAAAATGCCCTCCCTCAGCCATTGGCCCATCAGCCGCCACTCAAGAGTACTCGTGTGCCATTGGCTGGGTGCAGGGTCTGCTCCTCTTCCCCACCCACTCCCCCTTCAGACAGATTTGCATATCAGATTTACTGGTAGACAGCTCTCTCTCCTGAGGAAGACAGTTCTCTTGACTCCTGTGAGGGACTGTCCCCTCAGTGGCTGTTGGTAGGCAGCCAAGCTTGGTTTTGTGAGTAAAAAAACAAAGGACTTTCAGCATAACCCCCTCCCCAGTGGCCACTTTCCTGTCAGAATAAATGGAAAAAGGCTCTCTCTGCTGCTTAGCTTCAGCATGGCTGGCTGGCTAACAAGGTGGGCCAGCGACCATCAGACCATTTTCTTCAACTCCCCGCTGTGCGGCTGACTTTCCCCTATGGTTGCCAATCTCCAGGTGAGATCTGGAGATCTCCCACTGTTACAATTGACCTCCAGATGATAGAGATCAGTTCCCCAGGAGAAAATGGTTGCTATGGCATTATACCCTGCTGAGTCCTTCCACACACACCCCAAATGCTGCCCTCTACAAGATCCCCAAATTTCCCTAATCAGAGTTGGCACCTGTACTTTCTCCTCTGTCAGTAAAAGGCCCTTTCCACACCTATGTTGGCCTTTGGGAGAAAACTTATTGGGCCCAGTCCTGATCAAGTTGCCAACTCCAGGTAGGCAATTCCTGGAGATTTGAGGTATGGAGCCTGGAGAGGGTGAGGTTTGAAGAGGGGTGGCACCTCAGACAGGTATGATGCCATAGACTCCACCCTCCAATCCAGCCATTCCCTGATGGGGAACCATTGTTGCAAATCTCCAGGTGGGAGCTGGAGATCACTCAAAATTACAACTGCTCTCTAGGAGGGAGGGGGGAGGAGATGAAAAACTAAAGGTAGGTTGATGGTTGGCTGGGAGGGAGATAGGGTTATCAACTCCAAGTTGGGAAATTCCTGGAGATTTGAGGGGTCGAACCTGGAGAGGGTGAGTGTTGAGGAGGGGTGGGACCTCAGACAGGTACAATGCCATAGACTCCACCCTCCAAACCAGCCATTCCCTCCTGGGGAACCACTGTTACCAATCTTGGGCGTGGGCTGGAGATCACTCAAAATTACTACTGCTCTTCAGGTAGCAAAGATCAGTTCCTCTGGAGAAAATGGTGGACTCTGTCATTATACCTTGCTGAGATTGCCACAGCAAATTGTCACTGAGTGCCCAAAGCCAGGGCACTCTCCCAGAGCCTCTTTCTAGAGCCCGTTGTATTTATTTCCACAAAGGGCCTTATTCCTAGTATATGTATGTATGTGTATATATATATATATATATATATATATATAATTGTTAAATTGTTAATAAATACATGTATCTTTTTATACACTATATATATTAAGCTTTTATTGCTGGCCCTCTTTTCCAACTAACCTTTTCAGGTTCTGGATTCTAGTTATTTTAGGTTCATTTCCACCCCCCACACTCTTTTTGCCCGAGCAGAAAGCAGAAGTCATGAACCAATGTAAACCAGTACAGTTCACAAACCAACCACCCAGTTCATCACAGTTCGTGATTTGGTTCATGCCGATCCCTAGCTGTGGTTTGTGTCCATCCCTAGCTGTGTGCCATAGAGGAAACCTGAGTCTCCAGCCATAGGCCAGGATCCAGCTGATATGAACCTGCTCCCGCAGGGGTACTGCTATCCCTTATAGGACAGGCTGACTCTCAACCCTTTACTTTGCCTTTTAAATGCCTACTTGAAGCAGGAGAAAGACTATCCAGGGTTCCTGTGCAGCTTCTTCTGTCTAGTCTCTGCAGTAGCTTTGCAGTACACCTCCCCTGATCCACTGACTGTTGCAGCAGATCTCCTGCTATGTATGTCATGCAGTATGTCATACAGCATGTGCAGGAGTAGAACAGATGGCTGGAACAAGGAAGGTATGAGACAGAAGAGCTGTGTAAGATATCTCCACCACCCCCAACTAAGTATTTAAAGTAGTAGGAAACATAGTGATCTTGTGAGCATGAGGTTCTTCATGATCAGGTTTAGAATCAGAATCTGTTGTTGTTCAGTCGCACAGTCGAGTTCGACTCTTTGCAACCCCATGGACCAGATCATGCCAGGCCCTCCTGTCTTCTGCTGTCCTCTGAAGTTTGCTCAATTTCACGTTCGTTACATCGATGACACTGTCTAACCATCTCCCTTCTCATTTGGTGGCCAAAGTATTTGAGCTTCAACTTCAGGATCTGGCCTTCCAGAGAACAGTCAGGGTTGATTTCTTTTAGGATTGAATGATTTGATCTTCTTGCAGTCCAAGTGACTCTCAAGAGTCTTCTCCAGCACCATAGTTCAAAAGAATCTATTCTTCGGCGTTCGGCCTTCCTTATAGTTCAACTCTCGTAGCCATACATTACTACTGGGAATACCATTGCTTTGACCATGCGGACTTTTGTTGGCAGGGTGATGTCTCTGCTTTTTATTATGCTGTCTAGGTTTGCCATTGCTTTCCTCCCAAGGAGCAGGCGTCTTTTAATTTCATGACTGCAGTCACCATCTGCAGTGATCTGGGATCCCAGGAACGTGAAGTCTGTCACTACTTCTATAACTTCCCCTTCTATTTGCCAAGGAGTGATGGGGCCGGATGCCATGATCTTCAAGCCATAGTTTGTTGAGATCCACACAATCAAAGGCTTTAGCATAGTCAATGAAGCAGAAGTAGATGTTTTTCTGGTACTCTTTTGCTTTCTCCATAATCCAGCGAATGCTAGCAATTTGATCTCTAGTTCTTCTACCTCTTCGAAACCCAGCTTGTACTTCTGGCAGTTCTCTATCCACGCACTGTTGGAGCCTAGCTTGTAGGATCTTTAGCATAACCTTGCTAGCGTGTGAAATGAGTGCAATTGTGCAATAGTTTGAACATTCCTTGGCATTGCCCTTTTTTGGGATTGGAATGTATACTGACCTTTTCCAATCCTGTGGCCACTGTTGTGTTTTCCAAATTTGTTGGCAAATTGAGTGTAGCACTTTAACAGCATTGTCTTTTAAGACTTTGAATAATTCAGCTGGGATACCATCATCTCCACCAGTTTTGTTGTTAGTAATGCTTTCTAAGGCCCATTTAACTTTGCATTCCAGGATGTCTGGCTCAAGGTCAGTGATTATACCATCATGGTTGTCAAGGACATTGAGTTCCTTCTTGTATAGTTCTTCTGTGTATTCTCACCACCTTTTCCTAATCTCTTCTGCTTCTGTTAGGTCCCTACCATTTTTGTCCTTTATCATGGCCAGCTTTGCATGGAACGTTCCCTTGATTTCTCCAATTTTCTTGAAGAGATCTCTAGTCCTTCCCAATCTATTGTTTTCCTCTATTACTTTGCATTGTTCATTCAGGAAAGCCTCTTTATCTCTCCTTGCTGTTCTCTGGAAATCTGCATTCAGTTGGGCAAATCTTTCCTTTTCACTGTTGCCTTTAGCTTTCCTTCTTTCCTCTGCTATGTGTAAAGCCTCATCAGACAGCCACTTTGCTTTTTTGCAAGCATTAACTGCCTTCCATATTTTCCTCATCAAACCAGACAGAAGAGATCTAACTGAAAGAGCTGTTGGCGATTAGCAGAACTCATTTGCTATAAAGGTGCTTATCAGATTCAGTAAGCAGCTTCTTTTAAGATACTTAGTTGCAAATTATTCCTTAACACTGAATGAATATATTAACCACATCAAAATTCCCTGTTTCAGAGATTTTCTTGTCAGCAACACTGAATTAATATGAAGATAGCTTTCTTGAGTCTTTTTTAAAGAAGGGTTTATCATCCTTACCTAACTCCAACCTATCACTGTACTTTGCATTTAAAGCTATTCTGATCCATGATTGCAAAGCGACCATCTCTGAAAGCATACACACAGAATGAAATGAGAGAAGTGTCATCAGCAAAGGAATTAATACTTCAGGTGTTATATGGTCAGTGATACCTCCAACAACAAGGCAAAAATGAGTACTCTTCAAAGAAAAGTACTAAGTTGAATTGTCAAGGCCTCAAATATAAAATGGCCACAAAAAATACTCCGGAGTCAGACTAAAATAGTACAGCAAATATGACTAAAAATAGACTTGAACATGGAACTAATTACCACAGAAAACATTTTGCCTTTTCTGCCTTAAGACATATGGAAATACAAAATATAAAAAATGTGCAGTTGTATACACATGCTAACAAATTGCCCAAGATGCTTGTATACCTAACATTAATAAGAAGCATGACATGTCATTTCAATGCAATTTCAAACTTCTGCATTTCTAAACTACTTTACATATGTCAACTAAATCATTACACTTCATACGTACTATCACTAGTGTATTTGTGCTAGTGATAGATATTCTTCCCTTTGCTTAATTAAGAGATGGATTAGTATTATAAATGTCCTTAGCAAATGATACAGAAGACTCCAGTCTGCAAGTGCCTTCCTTCTGGCTCATAATTTGGAATATAGTACCACACATGGCATTACCATATTGGACTCCTGGGAATTTAGTTAGGTTTCACCATTTGGAAACTAAAGTATTCCCTTATGGAACAAACAGGCTCCAGAGAGTACATAAGACCTGGGTGGGGGACAGTGACAATGGTATGGTCAAGAAACAATGGGTTTTTCGGTTTCGGGGTTTTTCGGTTTCGGTGCTGCGAATGGCGGCCGCTTCTCGGGACGCTCCCGGAGGCGGTTAGCCCACACGCGGAATGGGGGGGTCTTTGCGTTTGCGAAAGACCCTAGTGAGCCTTAGTCAAAGGCTCCCAACCGGGGGCGCATAGGGGAGTAGCCTCTTTGCCGGCAAACTGCCGGGAAATTGAGGCTTTCTCCCCGCCCCAATCGGCCCCGCCGCGTAGTGCGTCCCGAATGGGACTTAGCAGCCCTGCCGACTTCCAGGAGTGAGGAAAAGCGGATGAATTACTATGAAAAGAAGAAATGGCATCTAATCGTGAGTTGAAGATCTATTTTGAAGCGAAAATTAAAAAACCCCTGCAAGCGGATAAGCGTATGGGAGGAGGGAGGAGCTTCCACCCTCTTCGAAAAGAAGCGAATTTTTAAAGGAAACGCGAAGGGGGGGTAACAAGAAAAAATGTTGGTGAAAGTACCGTTGGGGTTTTACAGAAGATTGCGGCTTTAGTTGCTTTCTGGGGGATGTGGCACGAACTTTGAAAAAGTAAATAAAAAATTAAATGTCGATGCTGGGGAAAATCCTGCTTAGAACGGAAGAGAAGAGAGGAGGGACTTCCGCTCCAGTCAACCCCCCCAGAACTAGCTGTCAATCAACAAGAGACTGAGATACTGCGCCACCTGCTGGAGTAAATGTAAAATATCAATGAAACGCTTTTAAAATGGAAATTGTTCTCATCAGACTATAAAAACAAATGTTGGAATCAACAAGGTTGATGGCAGAAAATGTATAGAAAATTAATTTGATGCTAAAGTTCCAAGTTATGGATGAAGAAGGGAAAGAAGATCTCAGATTTATTTTGACGAAAGTCTTGACACCTCTATCTGGCAGTGGAGCGAATAAATAAAAGAAGAGGCGGATAAGGCTCCCAAAGCCTACTCCGCCTTTAAAAAAGGATATACTCTGCCAGTAGAAAGGGGTGTTGAGCTTAGCAAGTAATGGAGATCTAATTTCAACTTGAGTGTTAATGGAGCCAACGAGAAATGACTGCCAGAAACAACAAGAAAAAAGAAGCGAAAGAAGATGGATTAAAAAATTTCTGAAGAGACATACCAGCACAGAGGAGGAAGCAGCACTCAAAATTTGGATTTTTGAAGAAGACGGCGGCCCGGGGGAAGGAAGTGACGGAACGGGAGGCACTAAAGTTCAAAGGACTTAATGATAATTGGAGAGACTTAAAAAGGAATTTGTTCGTGTAACATCTGAAAAGATTTGATTTAACCCCAGTGGACTTTACTAACTTTACTAACAGAATTGATTTGGACTTTGTAAAGCTGAAAAGAAGATCTTTCAACCGTGATGGATGCCGACAACTGGAAGAAATAAAACTAACCTTTACTAACAGAAAAAAAAAACTCACTCCGCTCTTTTTTCTCTTCCCATCTGTCTACCTTACCCTTTTCTTATAAAAAATAAAATTCTCTCCTTTTTAGGAGAGTTATTTCAAAAAAAAAAAAAGAAACAATGGAAAGACTCAGCTCCCAGAAAGAAGATGTTCAGTAAAAAGAAATAATACTCAGTTGGATAGTCTGGTCACACAGATCTCCTCTTATTTCTCTTTATTTTGGGATTCAGGTTGTAACTGGTCAGGTCATTTTACTTTATGTAACAAATAGAAACTGGTGTGTAGCAATTTATTAGCAACCACAGAAAGCTAAAACTGGCAACACCTCCTTTCCTTTGCACACCTCCCTCATTTATTCCCCTGGCCTCCCTGTCTCCCAGGAGCAATGTTCATTGGAAATTAGTGAGCTGCAATGGGTGGGTGGAGACAGGAAAAAAAAAATTTACCCCCCGAAGGGGATTTTTTATTTATTTGCATTTTATATAGACTACAAACTAAAGAAAAAAGGAGGGGGAACTAAACACTAAGGGAGAAAGAAAAGCAAACCCACACTAAACTAAAAACCCAAGAGTAGGAGATCATTCCACCCCGTTAGTATCTATGTTAGTACAACACAGTTAGCATGCATGAATACCACGAGTTCCTGTCTAACTTTTCCTGTTTCAAAATTAGCTGATTAATTGTTATGAGAGTATTCCAGAGCATCTCTCAAACTCGCTTCATAAAGGCCAATTTCAGAGTCCTTCTGCCTTTACTTAGGTTTCCTGTCCCTAAGTAGATAAGCTGGTCTTCGGGCATCAGTGCCTTCTTCTGCTGCCAGGTCCTCGTCCATCTCGGAGGGAACAGAGCCACTCGAACCAGTTTCACCGTCTTCTTTAGTCCCCAGGTGACATTTGAGAAATTCCTTGGCTTTAAACACCGAATCGATCTTCTCTCTCTTCTCATTCATTTTAAAGACCACTCCTTCTGGGTCTACCCATTTGTATCTAATTTGGTTGGTTTGGAGAAAGAGTGTCAAGTCCTTATAACTTTTCCGCTTCTGACGAATCTCGAATAGTATGTCCTTTAGAACCTTGATACTGTCGTTCCCCATTTTCAATGGAGCTGCCGAAGTTGCTCGTAAAATTGCATCCCTAGTTTGTCTTCTTGAAAATCTGACTGATATTTCACCAGGTAGGCTATTCTTTTTGGTGTAGTTTGAATACACCCTATACGCTGCTTCCATGTCGTGCATAATTTCTTCCGCTTTTAAGCCTACAACTGGTGCGAGAAGATCACTAAGGAGCTTCTTTAAATCTTCCTTCGAAGACTCTGGCACCCCTTGAAATCTGAGGATCATATTAGCTTTTTCCATTTGCAAGGACAAAAGCCTATATTCTTGATGGTTTTGCTTATTCACCACTTGATCCACTCTTTTCTTCAACTTTCTGTGTTCGGAGTGCATCTCCTTCACTTCTGCAATCGTCTGCTCTGTTTGTTTAACCGTTTCCGCCACTTGGAGCTGTTGTGCTGCCATCGTCTGGTTTAAAACGGCTAACTGCTAGTTAATACCAGCGAGTTGATCCATGACTGGCTTGAGCGTATCCGCTAGTAGTCTTATGGCATCTGGCCCCTCCTCCGGCCCAGGACTCTGACTGCCCGTAGGTTTCAGTTTCGTCACCTTCTTCCCAATGCATCTTCGATTATTGTTTACAGGAACCAACCGCTCCTTCACCACCTCTGAAATTCGCTTATACGTAAAATCCGCTCTGGTAAGTCTCTCAAAACCAAACTGCTTTTCTCTTTTCCCTGCGCCCACCCTTTTTCTTCTATTTGCCGCTCATGTGGGGGGGAACTCCCTCCAAACCGGTGAGACAAAGGAGCAGGGAATTTGCCGTTTCTTCCTTAAATCGCTTGCATTGAACTCACGTTCATCCTCGGCTGCCTGCAGCCTCGCCTCAATTGTCGCATCTCGCCCGATCTCCTCCGCTTGCCCCAATCAGCCTAGCTCGCGCCATTCGGCCACCAGCAGTAGGACCGTTAGGGCGAAGGAGTGCCTCAATTCCGCGGCATTCCGCCGCCGAAGAGGCAACTCCTTAAAAGCCCTCTGGCTAGGAACCCTTGCCCAGGGTTCCGTGGAGAGGCCACTTCTGTAGCCCCCCTCCAAACCACTGATGTGCTAGCCACTCTCCCGAGCCTCGGGAGTAGTGGCTGCCATTGCCACGCTGTTGACCGGAAATCTCGAGACAGGACATTTCTTGTGGGGTTTTGGGGCATCCATGTCCCTGCCTTCAGTGGCTCCCTTGTTGATCACACCCCTCTCTGTCCTGTTTGGGCTTGCAGAGCCTCAAAACTGGAGAGGGGAGGGAGTTTATAGCACCAGGTTCCTCCTCTCCACTGGGTCTCTTCTATGTAGTCTGGGAAGAGATCTAATGAGGCCAGCACAGCTGGCGGTACTGTTCAGACAATTCCTCTGAAGTCTTGCAAGAACCAGCAGTCTCATGAGACCTCAGGGGAATCTTAGGCAATACCTGCTGCTTCTTTTCCTCCTACCATTGCCCTGACTGGGCTAAACTGCTGGCACCGGTTGGTTGTGGTTGAATACTGTTGAAGCATTTCTTCTTGTCGCCACTGTCTTGGAAGGCTTTCCTGTTGCTGGTACAATGAGTTCCCAAATGTGGCTCCTGGCTAAGTCTGGGGGCAGCTCTGGCAGTGGTGGCAGCTCTCTCCTGAACAGTTCCATTTAGACATTGGAAACTTTAACACTTTGTCTTTCATTCTGGGCTGGAGAAGAGGATATGGGGAGTGGAGACAGACGTTCAGTGTGTACAACTCAGCATTATGAGCTGGAGAAATTCATCTTTCTTTCTTTCTTTCTTTCTTTCTTTCTTTCTTTCTTTCTTTCTTTCTTTCTTTCTTTCTTTCTTTCTTTCTTTCTTTCTTTCTTTCTTTCTTTCTTTCTTTCTCTCTCTCTCTCTCTCTCTCTCTCTCTCTCTCTCTCTCTCTCTCTCTCTCTCTCTCCCTTCCTTCCTTCCTTCCTTCCTTCCTTCCTTCCTTCCTTCCTTCCTTCCTTCCTTCCTTCCTTCCTTCCTTATGCCTGCCTTTCTTCCAGACATCTCAGGACTCACTTTCTACTGCAGGACTTGTGAAGTGTTATGGTTGGATTCTCTGCTTACCATTTGCCATTCCCAAACTTTCTTCCAATTGATGCACATTACATAAGATAGTGTGCAGCACTTTCTGATGGAGACAAATGTGCAATGTCAAATTCATTCCTTGAGTCAGTAATTTTTTTTCATGTACAGATCATATCACAAAATATTCAAGCTGTGAGTCTTCAGATTCTCTCATTTTGCCATCAATCTCTATCAGTTCTTATGAGCTGACATTTTCTTGTTACCCAAACCAAGATACTCAAGTGGTTAACATTTCAAATTTGCAGACATGTTAAAATGCTGACAAAAGAACTAATGATGCCACATCCAGTTAAATAATATGCATAGATGAGGATCTTGAATCACCTGTTGTCCTTCTATCATTCTTTGCCTAATGATTCTTGCAGGCCATTAATAGCAAGAATGTTTTTACTGTACTTGACAGATTTAATCAAAATGGGCTTTTAGCAGAAAGTCCACCAAATATGTTCCTGTGCACTGCCAAATTTAAGGCAGTTTTTGCAATGAGAGTGTCTACACTGGCTGTTGCATTCATCACTCATACCAATCTCCAAATAAAGAAATAGAACAATTATACTGGGTTCCAGATGCGTTGGTAGTGAATCAGCTCATAGTTTATTCAGTTAGAGAAAACTGAGACAATGAGGCAGGACCAGAGGCCTGCTTAAATCCCCATTGCAAACCACACCCAAATACCCCCCCACACCTGTGATAGGTTTATTTACAGTGTCCCCAAATCCCAAAGATGATTCCTCAGATCCTGACTACCTGATAGGTCCCTTCTAGGATCCAGGCTGACTGTTTTCTCAGGATGCGAAGCTTTGCTTCTTCGCATGACCATGTGCTAACTCAACCGCATGTGCGGTCCTCAGTTGGTACACAACACTCCTCCCCACATGGTTCAGACCTTCCCTAGTATACAAAGTCTTTTAGGTACACGGGCTTCTTTTGTTCCCGGGTCAAATGGTGTAGTTTGGTGGCTGGGGCTGCTTGCTCTGGTAAGGTCATGGGCAGCACGGCTGGGGTCTCTGGGGAGCTCACCTGGCTTGGTGTGCCACCAGCTTCTTGACCACGGGCTGGCTCCCTGGAACTTCCTGTGTCTGCTTTGGGGATGTGCTTGTCTGCTGCGGCGCTTGGCTGGATGCTGCAACCTTGCCTGTGTTGCTGGCATCAGGGCTTGGGTCTTCATCCTCGCAGTCCTCTGGCATGCTCGGGTCCACCGGAATGAGTCGGTGGCATAATTGATCAATGTGATGTCTCAGCAGCTGGCTGTCTTCTGCAGAGACCTCGTATAACAGAGGGCCTGTGACTCTGACTACCCTTGCCGGAATCCAGGCAGGACGCCGGGCATAGTTCCAGGCATACACGGGGTCCCCTGGGAAGAACCCCCATGGGGCTTCCTGACTTTCCAGGGCTGTGCTGTGCTCGGGGCTCGATCTGGATGTAGATGGTCCAGATGAGTTGTAAGGTGGCATCCCATCAGCAGCTCGGCTGGACTGTGCCCGGTTGTGGTATGTGGTGTTACTCACTGGCCAAACAGAAAAGAGGCCAGCTTGTAGTTCCAGTCCCCCCAGCCCATCCGACGCAGGGACTCCTTGGTAGTTTGGACCATGCATTCTGCCTGGCCATTGGTTGCAGGGTGAAATGGAGTGAAGCAAATGTGCCTGATCCCATAGTAGCTCACTAAAGCCTGAAATTCCGAGGAGGTGAAGACCGTTCTGTTGTCAGTGACTAGGGAGTCCGGGATTCCATGGGTGTTGAAAATCTGCCACATTGCACGGATGGTGGATCGGGATGAGGTGGAGAGGATCAGGACCACTTCCAGCCACTTGGTGTAGGCATCAACCAAGATGAAGAAAGTCTGCTCCTGGGAGGACCCCACAAAGTCTAAGTGCAGTCGAGCCCATGGCTTATGTGAGGATTCCCATGGCCACACTGGGGCTCGCAAAGGTTCTGGCCTCGATTCTTGGCATGTCTGGCAGTGCTTTACATGATCTTCAATTTCCCCGTCCATCCCAGGCCACCACACATAGCTCCAGGCCAATGCTTTCATGCACACAATTCCCGGGTGCATTTCGTGCAATGCTGTGAGCACCCTCTGGCACAGTGGGGTGAGTATTACCACCGAGCTTCCCCAGAGTAGGCAGCCCTTGTGGGATGACAACTTGTTCCTCTGGGATGAGAATGCTGCAAATTCTGGGCCCACCAAAGTGGTGGGCCATCGCCTCCCCACCTAGTCCAAGACATGGGACAGGAGATGGTCTCGGGCAGTGTGGTGGGACTCCTCGGTTACCTGGACTGGGTGGTCAGGAGTTTCTTGCGGAGGGAGATCTGATATGCAGGAGCAGGGTCCGGATCACTGGATGGCAGGGGAAGGCGGCTGGGAGCATTGGAGTGGCCCATCGCTTTACCGGGCTGGTGGATGAGTACCTACTGGTAGCTGGCCAGGAAGATCAACCACCTGAGCACCCAGGGAGACAAGATCTGGGGAGTCTGATGATTCAGGGCTAGCAGACCCAGGAGTGGCTTGTGGTCCGTGACCACTGTGAAGGGCCAACCGTAAAGGCCTCCTTGTCAATTTGAGCATAGTTGCGCTCAGCCGCAGATAAGGTGTGGGAGTAATAAGCAATTGGAACCTCCCGACCATCAGTGAGTCGGTGCCTGAGGACTGCCCCCACCCCGTATGGGGAAGCATCACAAGCCAGAACCACCAGGAGGGACTCGTTGAAGTGAGCAAGGACTGAATTGGACGTTAACAGGTCTTTCACCACCCGGGACATGATGGGGGTTTCCTATCGGGCATGTGACACAGGTTCTAGGATCCCCTGTTTCACCAGGTGATCAAGCTCGATATCTATTTTAGGGTGTAGTGTGAAAGGGGTGCGCCTGGCCTTCATGCGGATGGGCTGTACCACGGAATTAAGGTCAAGGGAAATCGGAGGTCCAGTGTAGTGGCCAAGCATCCCATTGAATATGGCTGGGAACTCATCACATACTGTGTTAAAGTCCTGCCGCCGCACATGGTTCACCCCAGTCACCCCAAACCCCAAGGGTCCAAACCACAACAGTCCCAGATAAGTGGTGAGTTTGCCTTCCACCACCAGCAAATCCAACAGTCCATTAAAGCCCTTGTTTTGAACTCTGAATTTGCCGCACCCCTTGATGGCCACCTGATGCATCAGAGCTCTGGGCCTTGGCAATCTGATGAGTGGCGTGTGTCTGTCAGTCCTGCTGTGCTTTTTTGAAGGCCATGGCCACCTGGAGGGCCTTGTCCAAGTTGAGATTGTAGTGGCCGATGAGTTTCCTGTGGAGCTTCGGTTCCTGGACGCTCCAGACAAACTGGTTCAACAGGGCATCCTTGAAGGCTGGGAATTCACAGTTGATTTCAAGCCTGTGAATGTTGACCATGAAGGTGGCGGCTGATTCTTTGGACTGTTGGTTGCACGCAAAGAACTCCATGAGCTTCGCCATCTTGGAGGGTTTCAGCATGAGGTAGTCATTGAGAGTTTTGACCAGCTCATCGTAGGAGGTGGTGTCCAGGGTCTTGGTTGTGATGAGACCCTGGACTAAGTGGATCGTGGTGACCCCGCACATGCTGAGCAGCCAGGATTTCTTCTTCTTCGCATCTTCAGTGCCTTGGATCCTGAAGAAGTGCTTCAGCTGTTCAACCCAGGCTTCCCACAGCTCAGGGTGAGCTGGGTTGAAGGAGAAAAGTTGTCCCAGAGCAGCAGCCCTGACTGGAGAAGTGACCTTACCTGAAATGTATTCCTGAACAATTCCACTGTACACATTCAGCAAAACAGCAGAAGGATGGGAGCCTTATTTTAGCAAAACAGCCTGTTTTTAATAATCTGTAAAGCAGTACACAATCATAAAATACATTTCTTAATTCCCATTGGCCAGCACAGCATCCATCGTCCTCTATAGAGAGGCTCTGTTGCTTTACTTGCAGACTGAGTACAGCAAGGTTCCCCCACACGGTGCCTGTGGGCGCCATGGAGCCCGCCAACACCTTTTCTGGTGCTTACCTAGTATTTTTTGAAAGTGGGAAGGACCAGGTGGAGCTTTTGCCCAGCAAGGCTTTTGACTGGCCATTGGAAATCTGATTGGCTGTGCAGATTTTTAAAAACTTTGCTGTGGCAGCATCTGCTACCACAACACAAGGATCTTCATGAAGGTAAGCTATGGGAGCCATTTTGTGGCTGGCTGTGCCTCCTGTTGCAGCCATTTTGTGGCTATGTCGATCATACTAGGTCAGAATTCCAAAATCAAAATCCAGAATCAAAAAGGTCAGGAACCCCTAGAGTACAGGATCTAATAATGACTGTGGTAATATGCAAACCATTGGAGTTTAATGAGAGATATATGAACATTTTCTGGGTCATATGACATAAATATGATAGGTTGCCCCATCAATAAGTATATTCGTCTTCAGAACTCTCATTATTACTCTATGTTCTAATCTCAGCATGTGATATTTTAAAATTATTTGCCTATTAGTCCGTCCTGCACCTCCATCTCTATTAACCTTGAGCCAGCTGTTATTACATTGACTACTGTGCATAAATCAGAACAAACTCATGGACAGAAAAGATTAGGAAATGTGTGTATGTGTGTGTGTGTGTGTGCATGCAGTACAGAGTTTTGCTCCTATTTTGGAAGCTTCTGGCATGCCAACATCTGAAATATCAATGTGTTATTTGGTGCAGATCAATAAAACTTCAGTGAGGACTACTCATAATAAAAGTGAGCTCACCGTACAGTGTTTTATAATTCATGAAGCACATTGGCTTTCAGTCATTCCTCATCCATACATTATTCTAATTTTGCTTTTAATGGATCTCTTCTGATGTTGTCTCAAATCATAGAATCGTAGAATGTTAGAGTTGGAAGGGACCTTGCAGGTCATCTAGTCCAACCCCCTGCACTCTGCAGGAGCAGAGCTAAAAGATAGCCCTACAACATACCCAAAAGATGGTCGTCCAGCCTCCACTTGAAAACGTCCAGCGAAGGAGCATCCACCACCTCCCAAGGCAGACTGTTCCACTGCTCAACTGCTCTTACAGTTAGGAAGTTTCTCCAGATATTTAGCCGGTAACGACTCCCTTGTAATTTCCACCCATTAGATCTAGTCTTGCAATCTGGAGCAAGAGAGAATAGATCTGCTCCATCTTCTACATGACAGCCCTTCAAATACTTGAAGACTGCAATCATGTCCCCTCTAAGCCTTCTCTTTCCCAGGCTAAACATACCAACTCTTTCAGCCTTTCCTCGTAAGACTTGGATTCCAGCCCTCTCACCATCCTGGTTGCCCTCTTCTGGACGCGCTCGAGCTTGTCAACATCCTTCCTAAAATGTGGTGCCCAAAACTGGACACAGTACTGCAGGTGAGGCCTGACCATAGCAGAATAGAGTGGAACTACCACCTCCCGTGATCTGGACACAATGCTTCTGTTAATGCATCTTAAGATCGCATTAGCTTTCTTTGCAGTCACATCGCACTGTTGGCTCATGTTTAGCTTGTGATCAACCAGAACACCTAGATCCCTTTCACATGTGCTGCTGTCAAGCCAAATCCCTCCCATTCTATATCTGTGCCTATGATTTTTTGTACCTAAGTGTAAGACCCTCGTGTTATGCCCCATTAGAGTTGGTTCAATCGAAATTTTTGAGATCAGTGCTCCAAATTCCAAGGTGTGTTACCAACGTGATGGCACGGCTAGAGACTGGCATGTTGAAAGTTGAAGCCAAGATTACCTTGCACTCCATTTTTTTTCTGGTTAAAGATAAATCTAAATCCATGTGGCCTAGTGCCTTTAATCCTGACTGACGACTATCAATCCGAATGGCTGACTTCCACTATTTGGAAAATTACGTTATTAGGGCTTTCCCCTCAAGAGCTTTTGGAAATGGGTGGCGATCAAGCCAAGCTAGCAGTTAGGCAGAGGATTGAAGACACCGAACGCCAATTGGACCTACAGGCGTCCCCCGCCTTTATAGCGCCACATAGTAGCAAATATATTGTTGCTCAAGCCTCATATCTATCTGTTCTGGAGTCTAATAAACTTAGGAGGGCATATACTTTGGCTAGATGCTCCGCTCTACCGTCTGCAGTTCTTGAGGGTAAATTCAAGAAAATCCCCCGAAATGAGAGGCTATGCATGTGTGCGTCTGGGGAGATCGAATCTCAGGAACACGTGTTCCTGAGGTGTCCATTATATACTGAGGCTCGCACAAAGCTCATTGACCCTCTCTTGGTTGGCCTCTCAGATCAGGATAAGATAGAGAAACTGTTATCTAACTTTGACCATACAGCGCTGCATCAGATAGCGAAATTTTGTCTCCTGGTTGTAAAAGCCCATCAGCGTCCAGGCAGCCATTTGGGTTAGGATTACCCGATCCTAATTTTACTGGTTTTATTTTTTTTATCATCGTTATTTTATCCTTTTTAAGATCTAATTTTGTCCCACATTTTATCGAACCTTTGGTTTTACTGATCAAAATGCTTGTGCAATTTTATTCTTATTAACCTTGTCTTATCTTAACAGTAAAAGCTCATCAGCGTCCAGGCAGCCATTTGGGTTCGACTACCCGGTCCTAATTTTATTGGTTTTATTTTTTTATCATCGCTATTTTATCCTTTTTAAGATCTAATTTTGTCCTATACTTCACCGAACCTTGGTTTTATTGATCAAAACGTTTGTACAATTTTATTCTTATTAACCTTGTCCTATCTTAATAGTTTTACCATCTGGGTACTATTTGTTTTTGTAATTTATTGACATGGTAATTACTTGTAAGTAGGGTTGTATACCGTTGGCTGTATGCTGTGACAATAAAATTCATTCATTCATTCACCTAAGTGTAAGACTTTGTACTTATCTCTATTGAAATTCATTTTATTTGCCTCAGCCCACTGTTCCAGCCTATCTAGATCATTTTGAATCCTGACTCTGTCTTCTTCAGAATTAGCAATCCCATCCAGCTTTGTGTCATCTGCAAATTTGATAAGTATCCCCTCTATGTCTTCCTCCAGGTCATTTATAAAAACATTGAATAACACCAGGCCTAGGACCGAGCCCTGTGGCACTCCACTCGAGACTTCCTTCCACATAGATGCAGAGCCATTTGTGAGCACTCGTTGGGTACGATTTTTCAACCAACCATGGATCCATCCAACGGTTGCAGCATCCAGCCCACACTTAACCAGCGTATCCTCAAGGATATAATGAGAAACTTTGTCAAATGCTTTAATGAAATCTAGATACACTATATTCACAGCATTGCCGGAGTCAACCATTTTAGTAACTGTGTCAAAAAAGGAGATAAGGTTGGTCTGGCTTGACTTATTCTTGATAAACCCATGCTGGCTACTACCAATTAACTTATTCCATTCAAGGTGCTCACAGACAGAATGTTTAATAATCTGCTCTAGAATTTTCCCAGGTATTGATGTCACAGGCCTGTAATTTCCTGGGTTCATCTTTTTTTCCTTCTTGAAGATCGGGACAACATTCGCTCTTCTCCAGTCTTCCAGCACAACACCAATACTCCAGGAAATCTCAAAAATCAGCGCCAGAGGCTCGGAAATAACATCTGCAATTTCTTTTAGCACCCTGAGATGCAAGCCATCCAGCTCTGGAGATTTGAAAGTATTTAAGGCAGCTAGATGCTCTCTAACCATTTCCTTACTTACTCTGGACTAGCAGTTCCTCCTTTCTTCATGTGCCCTGCATTCTTCAGTTTGTATCGAGCTCGTCTTACGGTTAAAGACCAATGCAAAGTGAGAGTTGAGTAATTCTGCTTTGTCTTCATACCTTGTTCAGGCTTCATCATCTTCCCCTAGCAATGAGCTTAAGATAAAGGTAAAGGTTCCCTTGCTTGAAAGCCAGTTGAATCCGACTTTAGCTTTGCGGTGCTCATCTCCGTTTCAAAGCCAAAGAGCCAGCGCTGTCCAAAAACATTTCTGTGGTCATGTGTCCAGCACGACTCAACACCAAGGTGCACGGAATGCTGTTACCTTCCCACCGAAGTGGTACCTATTTATCTACTTGCAGTTTCTTGCTTCCGAACTACTAGCTTACCCCATCCCTATTCTTCTTTTTGCTCCGAACATAGGCATCGAAACCTTTCTTGTTATTTTTACCATCCCTCACAAGCCTCAGCTCCATCTGCACTTTAGCCTTTATGACACCATCCCTACAGATTCAAACTTGCTTCTTGTACTCACCCTCAGTAATTTGGCTCCCCTTCCATTTTCTGTACATTTCCCTTTTTAGTCTCAGCTCTTTAGACAGTTCCTTGTTCAGCCACCTTGGCTTCATTACCCATCTCCCACCTTTCTCTCTTACCAGAACAGTTTGGGAGTGTGCCTTAAGCACTTCATTTTTCAGCATCGCCCATCCTTCTTGTGCAGATTTCCACCTCAGCATTTCCAGCCATGGGATCCTACCTAATATTTCTCTGAGTTTTTTGAAATCAGCTTTTCTGAAGTACAGGATACAAGTCTTACTATGTCCTGGTTTCACATCCTTCTCTATGTCAAATTCCAAGCTGACATGATCACTATTCCCCAAGGATCCCACAATGTTCACTTCATCAACCAGTTCTTCCCTCTTAGTCAGAATTAAATCTAGGATAGCAGATCCTCTGGTTCCCACCTCCACCTTCTGAGAGATGAAGTTGTCCACAAGACTATTCAAGAATCTACGGGATGCCCCATGTCTAGCAGAGTTAGATTTTCAGCAAATATCTGGATAGTTGAAATCTCCCATAACCACAACATCCTGGCTCTGTGAAAGTTTAGCAAGCTGTTGTACAAATGCATCATCCAGTTCCTCCGGTTGGTTCGAAGGTCTGTAGTATACCCCCACAACAATATCCCCTTCTTTTTCCCCTTACTCTATCCTTACCCACACACTTTCAATAGGGCAACTCTCGAAATACTGAATTTCAGTGCAAGTGTATTCATTCTTAACATATAGTGCCACCCCGCTTCCTTTTTTGTTTATTATATCTTCTCATACTTTCTTGGGGCAAAATGCTCCTCATTCAACATAACATGGGACATCTGGTTAATGTTCACCTTGCTGAATAGTGTGCTAGAGGTACACTTATGGGCAATTTGCATTAATATTGTGGCTACAAATTCCAAGAAATGGAAGCTTTGATGGTTTGTCTTTGTGTCTTTAGAATCCCACCCACCCACTTATTTATTCTACAGGATGATAGAACACAGGAGAAAATTATTTGATCAAATGTTTCTTTGCCTTGGAGTAAAGTGCAATAAAGATCAATCAAGTTGTTGAATTGTATTTTCATAGTGTTCTTGATGAGCTAATGAAGAATAACTTCCCAATAGTATATGAGAAACAGTATTTCTAGTTCATATTAAATTAAAAGTTTCCTCAGCCCTGGATCCTATCAGCAATGTGTGAAATCTTCCAGAATTAATCAAAATCTTGAGAAATTGTCTGTTTAAAGGAGGCAACTTCTATATCCTTCATCCACAGGCATTGGCTGCAACTAGTGATCTATGAAGTCCCCTGTATGAGAGCTGTAATTAGGTTGCCCGTTATGAATGTTTAAATCAAATGTTTAAATCAGTGGTATTTACTCTGTTGCTCATGTCACAATGCATCTTGATGTTGCATTGAGAGATCCTTTCCTTACTGCTGATCCTGAGGGATGTGAAAAGTCCCAAATCCCCCAAACTCAGGCCATTGCACTGTCATGTATCTGGTTTTTTTGACAGGATTTCTGCTGCTCATATCAGTGGTAAAATTTTAAAGAGCAGAAAGTTGACTTGACATTCACACACTCATGTGTAGACACATGTTGAGTAACCAGGGCTTTTTTTGTAGAAAAAGCCCAGCAGGAACTCATTCGCATAATAAGCCACACCCATCAGCAAAAGCTCATTAGCATATTAGGCCACACCCCTGACAGCACAGCTCAATAGCATATTAGGCCACACCCCATGTTACCAGAAGTGTGGTCATCCAGTCACACCCACCTTTTGCTTCTTATTCTGTTTACCTTGTTTGTTGTCAAAATCCAGGGCTTTTTTTGTAGCAGGAACTCCTTTGCATGTTAGGCCACACACCCCTAATGTAGCCAGTCCTAATGAGCTTCTGCTGTTGGGTGTGGCCTATTATGCTAATGAGTTCCTGCTGGGCGTGGCCAACTCGTGAGCCAGCCAGAACTTCATTCCTGTGCATTCCTGCCCAAAAATAGGTCTGTGAGTAACACGTTGAGCTGCCTTTTCTCTCTCTCTCTCTCTCTCTCTCTCTCATTTTTTTTTGGCCCCCTGAAGGGGATTTTTTATTTGCATTTTTCTATAGACTACAAACTACAACAGAAAAGGGGAGGGAAAACATCTACAACTAGGGAGTAAGAAAAGATAACCACAACTAACTAAACCCCCAAGAGATGGAGATCTTCAATAATGTTTATATCCGTGTTAGTCCAATAAAAAAGCTTAAAAAACATTGAGCATGATCTAATAATCCCAGTTCTATTTCAGCTTAACTATTTTCCCAATTCAAGAACTCTCCCCAGATCATTTCATAAAATAAAAGCTTTATATGAACTTTCAAAGTCTCAGTTCTTATTTCGCTTCTCCTTGCGCTCTCTCAGTTGATAGCTTTGTTTGGGAGCAGCCGCCCCCTTTACTGAATCAGAGTCCTCGTCAGAAGACACAGAGTCCAATTTGCCAGTAGATTTGCTATCTTCTTCTTTCGTATCCTCTTCTGGATCTCCCAGTTGCAGCCTCAGGAACTCCCGTGCTTTGAAAACAGAGTCATTTTTTTCTCTTTTCTCCTTTATTTTGAAAGTGACGCCTTTGGGAATTAACCACCTGTATGCAATGCTATTTGTTTGTAAGAAAAGGATTAGGTCCTTATACTTCTGTCTCTTTCTTCTTATCTCAAATCGGACATCTTTTAATATCCTAATATTATTGCCTCCAATTTTCAGGGGTGTATTTGTAGCTGCTTTTAAGATTAAATCTCTTAAATGTCTCTTTGAAAATCTCACAACGATTTCCCCTGGCAGATTATTCTTTTTGATGTACATAGAGTAGGCTCTGTAGGCCACATCCATTTTGCTTAATAATAATAAATTTCGCTTCTGCTTTTAAATCTCAATCACCCCTTGGAATGGGAGTACCATATTTGCTCTCTCCATTTGTAGCTGTAGCAGTTGAATTTCCTCTGAAGCTTGCTTCTTTTCTAGCATTTGCATCTTTTTTCCTGCTTTTTTTGAGTTGGCATCAAGTTCCAACACTTTCTCAGCCACCTGCTCTGTTTTCTTTGTAGTTTCCGCAAGTTGCAGTTGCTGTGCTGCAAAGTTCTGGTTTAAAGTTGTCAATTGCTGGTTGATGTTAGTCATTTGGTCCAGTAGAGGGCATAAAGAGTCTGCTAGAACCTTAGAAAACTCTGTGGTCTCTTCTGCTCTCGGACTCATGCCACCTGCTGGTTTCAGTTTCAATCCTTTGTTGGGTCACCTCCCCACCATCTTTCTGGATTGTTTACTTTAACTGAAAGTTCTTAAACTCTCTGAAAGTCTCCAAAACGCTCAGACTTCTGCTGGTGAGGTACTTAAAATTGGTTTCTTGGCTTATTCTTCCGCTCCCCCTTGCTAGTCTGCTTTTCAGTCTCTGCGTATGGGAGGGGCCCCTCCCCCGCTTGCTTCCCACGGTACTACCAAGGGGGTGCTTTCTTTTAGGATGCCGATTTTACACTTTTATGTAACTCACTGCTCATTGCTCATCTTGTGACTTCGCTTGCATTCATTTAATTGCTCGATCTCCACCGCTTGTTCCAACTGGCAGCTCTAGTTCTATACGGACGCATAGGAGTCAGATTGTTAGGGCGGAGGAGCACCTCAATTCCCCAGCATCGCGCTGGTGAAGAGGCAGCCCCTCAAAAGCCCCTTGGCTTTTTCACCAAGGCTCCCGGGGGGTAGTGATTGCTCGCCCCCCCTCCAGAACTGCTAGCATGCAGATTGTGCCCTGGGAGCGCCCCTGAGGCACGTCTACTTGTGAATCACCATTAACCAGAAGCTCCTTGAGCTATCTTTTCTCAACAATGGCTTCTGACTCCCTAGATACCTCTTGGTGTTAGAATCCCTTGCTATATCAAAGTATCATCTACCCTGCCTCCCTCTCTAATTGACCTCTGTAATCCAGGCCTTAGCTAGAATAGTGCATTTCCACTATTGGAGTAGTGATGACGTGTGAAAGCTCAAATGTAGCTGATGTTCCCCACAAGACTTGGACATCCAGTACATACCTGATTACAAATATAACACCTAACAAAGGATTTGCTATTAATCTTTCAAACACCTTTCACTTCTGTACCTCAGGGATATCTAGTGGGTGCCCTGAGCATGTGGTTTTGTTTCCTCATCAGGGATGTAAAAGTGCTGTCTGGCAGCAGTAGATGCCTCATGCCTTGTCAGCTGGGACAAAGAGGTGGTGTGGAGGCAGGTACTGGACACTTGCCCTGTCTCTTCAGTGCACTGTGTAAGGGTATAGTCATGATGAAGCTGGCCACCCCTGCCTTCAGCTGGCTACAGCAAATGTTACTGTTTTGCCCCCCCACCTCAATTGCTAAAAAGGATTTTGCTATTAGTCATTTAAATACCCTTCATTTGTCTCTTTTTTTTTCACTGACCGCAAGCTTAACTATAACTTAACCAAATGAGCAAGAACTAGAATTGATTAAATGAATACTATTAAAATCAGAAAGAATAACCAGAATTTATCACATAAGCTTTCATCAGGATCATACCTTCAATAGGACGTGGTTTAATAATGCCACTGCTTCTCATTTGCTGTGCTGTAGTCCTCTCTTTGGGACATATCAATTGTTTATAAAAGCTTGGAGGATCTTGGGAATCGTTCTGTGTCCAGCATTGTACGAAATAATTCTGGTGGATTAAACATGATTAAGAAGGACTGCAGCTAAGTCACACTCAAGCTTTTATCTGATATGAAATTGCTTATTAGGAGTTCAGCTAAAACGAGAGAGAGAGTGCACATTTTTTGCACACAAGAAAAGTGTATAGGTATTGTTGTTATGTGAATGTGCTGAAGATGCATTTGGTTTTCAGCATCTCATATATGGATGGTTTTGAATTTCCTATCCTTTCAATTTTGATCCACAACATTCACAGCTTCAATTTTGCTTCTCTGTTGTGTAAATCAGACATATGGTTCTTTATTTTTGAGGAAAACATATGCTTTCTTCAACATCATTGGTCAATAATGTAGCACTATATGTTCTATGTATAATAAATTACATACATGGTACATATAAATATAACATGAACTGCATATAAAATAGTACCATATGAATATGCAATACAAATGAATATATGATAGTGAAAAGCAGACAATAAAAATCATTGGCAAAAATATAAAAATAAAAAGTGAATATTCACTAATTCTGAATCTTAGTCTCCAACTCTCATACCAAGCAGATATTGCTATTGTTTCACCAAAAATATGTATAGAGTTGGGTAAATTCATAAAGAAGAGCTACACTTGCTTTACCGAACTTCATGAATTTTTCATTTGTGTTCTTCACAGAGTTTTCCAAAGTATTGCCTTCATATCCACACCAGAAGACTGAAAATGTCAGACAGATGCACGCTTAAGCTCTAGAGACCCTTAGAACTTGCCCCACCATTTTGATATCTCAAGCTGTCTTTTAACATGTATAGCCTCCAACAACCAGGGAGATAGATGGAGTGCCATTTATAGCCATCCATTTCTCAATCTCTCAGTCAATAAATAACATACACTGAAATGTTGCCTAAATGTCTGACATTCAGGCTCTGAAGGAATGTTCTGGTTATAATAAAAAACATGCATATTATTTGCAAGTTACATGCTCTTTCTTGCACATAACCCTGGTTACCAGAGACTTACATCTTCAGAAGGAAAAAACAACAACACACCAATTAACAGCTCAGTGCTAGCCTTGAGTTATGCTGACTGTACAAGAATAGGGTTACCACCAAATCCTTTAGGCTGGCATAAGGGTATCAACCTTATGCAGGTGTTACGATGTCATAGCATAGTGATATCATTGATCAGAGAACTATCTTAATTTGAATCCTATTTGCCTTCAAGGCTTCCTCTTGTTTCTTCCACCAGTGTGAAGTTCTGACAGCAAAACAGTGGAAATAATTATTTACAGGGCTATTTTTGGGCAGGAACACACAGGAACAGAGTTCCAGCTGGCTCCCGAGTTGGCCATGCCCAGCAGGAACTCATTAGCATAATAGGCCACACCCAACAGCAGAAGCGCATTAGGATTGGTTACATTAGAGGTGTGTGGCCTAACATGCAAAGGAGTTCCTGCTACAAAAAAGCCCTGGGTTTTGACAACAAACAAGGTAAACAGAATAAGAAGCAAAAGGTGGGTGTGGCTGGCTGACCACACTTCTGGTAACATGGGGTGTGGCCTAATATGCTAGTGAGCTGTGCTGTCAGGGCTGTGGTCTAATATGCTAATGAGTTTCTGCTGTTGGGTGTGGCCTATTATGCTAATGAGTTCCTGCTGGACTTTTCTACAAAAAAAAGCCCTGATTATTTACAATCTAAAAGTAAATACACAATGTTAGATCACATGCAAGTTCTCTGTAAATGTCAGTGCTTACACAAAGTTTCCTGGAGCTGGTAAAGAAACTGCTTATCCTGACATGCTAAAGGATGCTGGCCCTTTGTAAGCTGTTTAGGGAAAGTGTGGCGGACTGCTTGGCAGAAGTTTGAGTTTTGTAACTGATCTCTTTTCAGCATGTGTAGAATATGAGATTGTTCATTATGAGAGGGGAATGATTCAGGACAGGGTTTATTCTAACATGCAATAGGACACATTTTGTGCAACAGAAACATAAAATGAGCAGTAGGAAATCATTTTTTGTGCAGTTGACAATACAGGCCTTAAAAAGGAACAAAATTATTTTTAAGATGGATGAGAAAAAGATTTAAAAAAATAGAAAATTAAGATGATTACTGTTACCTCAGTCTTCATAACCATATATTAATAGTATATGATTGGAACTAACTATGTGAGACTAGTCAAAAGTATTAATTAATTCATGTTGAACTCTGAAATTGAAACAGTTACACAGCAATATAAATGCAGAAAACTCCCCCCATTGTGCCATGTGTCATGTCAAAATCTCCTTTGTTCATGATGGTTGGATCTTCACGATATGGGACAGGATGAGATGAACAATGATGCTTGCCAGCCTCTGAGTAAATTCCTTTAAACCACATCTGCTCTCTTGCTTTACCTATGTCTTTCATTCTGTGTTCTCGCTTATTCATCCATAGAAGCCCTTTGATCTCATTCAGTCAGTGGCAGTATATCATGATAAATGTAGAGGTATTCATTTTCTTACTCAGCAGAGACTCTGTTTCTGTTTATGGACTTCAGTGTAATACTTGTACTGATGAGACATTCAGCATCAGCACTATGATTTCTGTATTATTTGGATAATGCAAGAAAATGGACCAAACGGGACAATGTCATCTTGCAAGCTTCATCAATGTTTTCAAGTTGAAATATCTCATCACATCCTCATGACATTTCTACCAGGTGAGGTCTGTACCTAGCAACTTGTGAACTGTTTCCAGATTTATTGAAGGAATAACATGTGACCCAAATTTAGGGGAATGACCATCAATAACATTCAGAGAGGGAGCCAAATCATTCAGAAATAAATTGAACAGGTAGGGGGCTAAGTGGCAAATGCCTTCATAATCAGCAACAGATCAGCATCAACTTCAAAGAGTGCATCCAGGAAGTCAATGACTAAGGATGGCATGAACCAGCTAATGAACTAAAGTTTGTGATGACCTTTGGCCGGTTTGTGGTTCATTAACTGAAGTTCATGGCATGAACTTTCCATAAGCTTTCAAAATGTTCATGGATGTTCTGGGAGTGGAATGACAGCCCCTCCCCCATTGGAATGACAGCCCTTGGGAGTAGCAGAAGTGTTTTGGGAGTGGAATGACAGCCCCCAGGGTGAAATGATGGCTCCTGGGAGTAGCAGCTGCCACCATCTCAAGGATCTCCTTCACTGTGTGACTGAAGGTATGCTGTGGTCATCCTTTTCTGGCTGCCTCTGCCTCCTGCAGCAGTCATTTTGTGGCAGTGCCAACTGCGCTATGTTAAAATTCCAAAGTGCCCGCAGGCTCAAAAAGGTGGGGACCCCTGACTTGGAGTACAGGACAGGATTTTACAGTGAACCTGTGGAAGGGGTGCTGTGGGACACTGGCCAACAGAGTGGGCAAAAGTGCATGAGGAATTCAGACAGGGTGTGACATGTAATGGGAACATGGAGGACAGGAAGGAAGCAGAACTGGACACTGGAACTGGAAGAGAGACAGATGCAAGATTTATACTTGTCAACAGGGGCGGTAGTTAACACCAATATCAAGACTCTGCAAGGAAACAGAGCAGCTGAGTTGACAGTCAGGACCAGTATTTAAGTGGAGCTGATGGGGGATAACCCCATTCCAACCCCAGACCACTTCCCAGGAGCTGTCATTTCATTCTTGGGGCTGTCATTCCAGCTTCCAAACTCTTCTGCTACTCCCAGGGACCATCCTTCCACTTCCAGAACACTTATGTTATTCCCAGTAACCCTCATTCCACTGGGGGGGGGTTCATTCCAGTCCCAAAGCATTGATTCTATTTCTGGGGAATGTCTTTCCACTCTGGGACATGTTATTCCAGTCACATGCAAGTCTATCTGGGCCCAGAGACATTAACTGAAAATCCACTTTGCATTTTCATTGCAGCTACTTTGTTCCGGAATGTATTTCAATGGAGCCCATGCAAGTCAATTGGCATTCCTGGATCTTATTATCTCCAATGGGCCTTCAAGCCTCTCCCACTGTTTCTAATGGGCAATCCTGTCATTCCTTTTAGTACATCCCTCTGCTGGGCACTAGTCTATTGCACTGGTTCTGCTGGACTTGCAAAAATGCCTCCCTTTCAGTTTCTACTGCAGAGATTCTCTGGCTTGAACTTAGTCCTGTTGGGCTTGCACTGCCACAGTGGCACTGGTTCTTCTGAGCACATGGTGCTGGTTCTGCTAGGCTTGTAAAAATGCCCCCTACCTTTAGTTTCTACTGAGAGATTCTCTGGTTTGACCTTAGTCCTTTGGAAACAATAGAGGATGGGGCACCTTCTTTGGAGGGCTGTAACTTGGACTCCATAAATGTGATCCTCACCAAACTTGGAGGGCATGTAGAAGAGCATCAGCCAGAGACCCACTTCAAGTTTAGTGTATCTAACTTGTCAGGGGGTTGCTCTACAACATTGCAAACATCATGAACCAAATGGGTTGGTTTGGTCCCTAAAAATTCATGGTGGTTCATACTGGGCATGCCACAAATGATGAACTGAAACAAACTGCATATTCCCTGTTTATGCCCACCCCTATCAACAACTTCATTACAGACAGAACCAATATCTCTCCTTTCAGACACATACTGATGGTGTTCCCTGAGTCTCTTCGATTGCAGTCACATGCACCAGAAAAAATTGGGGGGTGGGGAAGCGAGGCTATTTCCTCTGGAGGAATTTGACCTGTAGTTGCATGATCAGACATCCCTTTGAAGCTACAGGTGCAGTCCATCAGTGTGTGATCAGACACAACTGCAGGTGAGTCTTTTTTTTCTGTGCGTGCTGTTTTTTCCCATACGCTTAAATGAGGGATCAATTAATTGCACCTCCACACCGAGGTCTCCCTATGGAGTTTGTGATGATGTGCATACTGCAAAGGAGAAAAAAACCAATGGCACAGAGTCAAGATGGCCTGATCAGACAATCCTGATGCCATGAGAGCGTGCTGGAGCGATCAGACATGGCAAACTTCATCTGTGGCCCATCACAACCCGTTTACTACTGGATTTCCCCCAGTGCCTTTTAACATTGTTTCTGCGGTGGAGCAGAATGGGTTGCCAACAGCTGTGGGGCACTTCCCAGATGTTGTTGTCTGATCGTGCCCTTTAAATCTGCCCGGCATTCACACCTATGTCGGGTCTAATTGTGAATATGATCACAGCCTTCATCCACTTTTTTGCCAGCTGAATTCCTTTCGGCATCATCGTTCCATCTGGCTGTATAACAGCTTCATCCTTAAAAGTCTTGGCACCCCCCCCACACACACACCAAGCAAGTGCTGTTAGTTGGATGTCAACAGCTTTGATTTCACCGACAGAGTCAGCTTCTCTATATCAAGGATGCTGACACCATCTCTGGCACCTACGGAAAACAGTAAGGACATCAACCAGAAAGGACAGATGTAAGAGGTTATCTTCATCAAGGAGAAATGCAGGAAACCCATGAGCTGCCTTCTTCTCAAACTTCTTCCTGAAGAGGACTAGGAAATGCCAGAACACAATGACTGAATGTACTAGTGAGAAGGAAAACTCTGTCCTCCTGACCTCAAAAAGCTTGGGAATGCAAGAAGGGGACAGTGTTGGCTTCTGCAATATCCTGAAATTCTCTGAATCTGAGTTCTCAGGATCTGATGTGTGGCAATATGTTCTCAGCCACGTATGCTGCTTGAATATATGCTCAACTTCACCGACTGAGTTATTTGTAGATGTCCATGCAAGATTTGACCTGTGGATTCCACACCAGATCTTCAGAGGGACAGAAGGTTCTTGACCATTACCCCTCATTTTGGGTTGGATGAGAGTCCAAAAACCTACCCTATCACCTGTGTTGACATCTGTGACTAAGGAAGATACATGCATGAAGAAAGTCAAGCTGCTTTGGATTCAACTGTTGCTGCAGGCATTCTCAACTGCATCCAACACTCCTCTTGCACCATGGCTACAAAGTTCACTTGCACCTAGAAAGTACTGCTTTTCATCACCAAATCTTGTCATGACATTCACCATTACATACATTTTGTTGATTCTTATTTGGTCCACAATGCCATCACACCTCAGGGACAGCACCAATGTATCTCCAGTCATTGTCCTGATAAGACTTTCACTGTCACTTTCTACAATGCACTGCAGAAATTACTCATGGGCATTTGGAGTCAAGTACTGAAAGGCCATCTCAGGGTGCAATCATACGAACCGTAAGCGGCAGCATATGAACGAATCTACCGCGGAGCAAAGCGGTGCGATCAGACAGGAACATCTGGCTAGCGTCCCACAGTCGTGGCCAAGCAATTTCGTAGCGTCGCAATTCCAGAGTAAAAAACCACTGCAGAAACTGCAGCAGGATCTGGAAACCGCGGGGCACGTGCGGGCATCTGATCGGTGCCCGTGCATGTCCCGCAGGAGTTCCTGATGTTTTGTGGGCCTCCATAGTATGCGCAAAAGCATACATTAGCGCTTGCGCAGGACTATGTGTTTGCACTTGTGCGAAAAACAGGATTTTACGCTTGCGCCGAACTGTGAGTTTGTGCTTGCACAGTCAAAATGGTGATGCGAAGTGAAAGGGAGGTTGGAAGCGTATTCCAGTGCAGCGCATCCAGGGAGCGCACACAGAAAGGCACCCCCAGGCCAGCAAACAAGCCTCTGGCAATGCGCAGCGCTGGGGAGCAAGCCAGTGGGCCACGGCGTACTGCACCCAGGGAGCCCACACAGAAAGGCACCCCCAGGCCACCGAGTGCACCACCGGTGATGCGCAGCACCGGGGAGCAAGCCAGTGGCCCACGGCACACTGTGCCCAGGGAGCCCACACAGAAAGGCACCCCCAGGCCACTGAATGAACCACCGGTGGTGCCGCAACACCGGGGAGTAAGCCAGCGGCCCACAGCGCAGTGCAGCAAGGGAGCCAACAGGGGAAGGTGCCCCTAGGCCACCACGAGAAGGTGCCCCTAGGCCACGACAAGGTAATTCCCGTTCCACCCAGGGGAGCCATGGAAAAGGCCAGAAGTGTGGGGTGCGTGGTCTGACATGGAGGCGACCTGAAATCCTGGACCTCCTGGCCATGTGGGGAGATGCGAAGGTCCAGGCCTTCCTGAGTGAGGGCCACCGGAACATAGATATCTTTCAGGAGGTTGCCCAAGCCATGGCTGCCCGTGGCCATAAGCGGAATGCTGTTCAGTGCTGTGCAAAAACCAAGGACATGCGGCTGAAAGTCAAGAGGATGGTGGCCCTCAATTCAAAGTCTGGTAACCAGAAAAGATCGTGTCCATACTACGAGGAACTGTCCAGGATCCTCCAGGGTGAGGGAGACATCCAGCCCCGGCAGGTGATCCAGAACCTGAGGCGGGTGCCTGGATGGAGGATGGGCCAGGCCACTGATGTGTCCCATGAGGAGGCATCTGAGGAGGTCCTGGAGGAAGACCCAGAGGACCTGACTGAGTCCCAGGACACCAGCAGCAGCCAGGCAGGTAAGTGTGGACATCAGCAGTCCATGGGACCCAGGGTCATGGCCGTGGCCAGTGCAAAGGAGCTGAAGGACAGTGAGTAGAGGGTGAACACCCGTGAGGCCGTCCCTGCGGCACCTGCATATGGTGACATTGCAGGCCACAAAGGCCTTGGAACCCACCCCCAGGCAAGAAACAGTGGGAGCACAGTGTACAGGATGCCCAAAGTACTCAGGAGGGCAAGTGGCTGGGCATGGCAGGGGATATAGTGGCAGGGACCCAGCAGAGGTCACACCACCCCATGTGGCCATGGGCCAGGGATATGTCACAGTGGGTGCGCTCCACTGTGCTCACGCTCTTTGCCACTGCAGGCATTAGGAGCGGAAACAGGGACCGAGGCCACAGGTGGCATGGGCAGCTGGAGGGAGGAAATGTCTTGGAGGCAGCCACAGTATTGTGACCACCGCCACCTCTCCATTTACAGAGTCCAGAACCAGTGCACCACCCAGGAATGGACCATGGACCAGGAAAGCAGCAACAACGGGGATGGTGACATGGGCCAGTCACCCAGTGACAGTAGGCTCCTGACCCCTTTGGGCAGTACCACTGCCAGCATCCCATGAGTGGCCATGTGGGGCCACCAGTGTATCCAGCACAGCATCCAGTACCACCAGGGCCACTGTCAACCTCTTATCGTCCTTTCCCAGAGATGTCAGCCGGAGCAGAGGAGGAGGAGGAGGTGGTGGAGGAGGAGGAGACGGAGCCGCTGGAGCCAGGCCAAAGGGACCCAGTCAGTAAGTGGAAGGAGGAAATGAGGGTTGGGAGTCTGTGGCCAGCCAAGCAGCACGTTGGACTCTGAGGTTAGTAACACAACTTCCCCCCCCAGGTTTGCCACCAGATGTCACCATGGGTGAGCTGACAGCTGCCGAAAAAGCGGCTCTCACAAAGGCCAGGAAAAAATGGATGTCAGCCCTGCAGAGCGTTGGAGAAAGCCTGGCAGCCCAGGCCCAGGAGGAGAGCCAAGAGGCCAGGCTCCAGGAGCAGAGGCAGTATGAAGAGCTCCTCACAGCCCTCATGGCCGCCCAACAGGCTGCAATCATCGCTATCATGGAGACATCGTCAAATGCTCAAGCTGGCCTGACCCAAGCGGTGACTCTCCTCGTGGAGTCCATCCATGGGCAGGCCCCGATGCAGGAGTCTGTCCATGCAGGGCACTGCAGTGCCTTTACCCCCGGAGCAGTGGCCAAGCTGATGCAGGCAGGGCCCAGCAATGTAGCCAGGCAGCAGCCAAGTCATCAGGCTGTGCAGGCAGAGCCCAGCACTGCTGATGCCCAGGCCCCAGTGGTTGAGCCCCCGGAGCCATGCTCCACCACTGCAGTCAGCAGAGCTCGTGTGGCTCAGCTGCTGCCACCACAGCCCACCCCTGGAGGCACCTTGTCTGTGACAGCCAGGACACTGAGGCCACGGCCCAGTCCCAAAGTGACCAGTCCTGCAGTGGAAAGGGCAGGTCCGTCAGGCCCGAGCGCCATGGTCCCCAAGGCACCTGCTGGCCGTTGGGCCTCACCCAGGCACTGAAAGAAGGCCCGGCCCTACAGCCCTCCACAATAGGGCACACTCCCTCCCTGGGTGCACAACTCTGTGTCCATGGGCTCACCCCTGTCACCCTTCCCCCAGGGATAGGACTGGTAATAATGGCACCTGAGAAGGGGGGGTCCAACTGAGCACCGGCCATGTGCTATGACTCCTGGGGGGTCATCACTGAGGGGTGATTGGGGGATTTATTTGGGTAAGGGAAACGGTCCACATCCTTGGGATCCCTGGGGTGTGAGGTTCACACAGCACCTGGCCCAGTTGGCCAGCTTCCACAACCCAGCACCTGTCTGTTTGCCACCATAGCACAGGGGACCACTTCCCATCCCACGGCCACTGCAGGAGCGCTCCCACTCCGGCAATTGTTGTGTCACACAAACCTCCTCAATAAACCTCAGAAGCCTGCTGGGCCATCAGCATACCCATGTCTGCGTCGTTGACTGCGGGGGATGAGGGGGAGGGGGGCCACCACACCCGTGGCCAGGAAAGCCATCCCCACCCATGGTCAGGAATGACGGAGCCAGTAGTACAACATAACCAATCTTTATTCAAAACCAGAAACACAGAAGAAACACCCCACCACCACACCAGAACAAAACAGTCACACCGATGAGTCAGAACTGCTGCCCCCGTCAACTCCCCTGTCCTCCCATTCATCTGGCTCCCTCCTCACCACCTGCTCAGGCCCCTCCACCTCCTCCTCCGACTCTTCCCCCTCCGTTGCCAGTGCGGCCACGTCCCCCACCACCTCCGGCCCCTCCCCTCCTCCCTCCTCCTCCCCCTCCTCCTCCTCCTGCTGCTCCACACCTGTCCGTCCTTTTCTTGCTGCCGCCTGCTGTCATCGCGCACGCTGGGCCTGGGCCCGCTCCCTGTCCTCGCAACGCTGATGCGCCAGGGCATCATCAAGTCGCATTCTGAACAGCAGGTGACGCAGACGGCCCATCCCCCGCTGCACAGAGGACAGACACCGCTCGTGCTGTTCCACTGTGGGTGAGAGCAGAAGGGGGAGCAGCCAATCAGTCATCGGGCCACCAGGTGGGACACCCACAGTGCCACGCATGGCACGTCACGATGGCATCCATGGATGACTGCACACCCACAGGGCACTGGAAGGGGACCCAGCAATGCCAGTCTGCTGGCCCACATGGGGGCCCTGTAGTCCGGACAAACCACGTCACCATGACACCCCTTGGGCCACGGGTTACGCACCTGTCCTCTGCATCCCACTCATGGCCTCCTCCAGGGAGCCCATCCGCTTGGCCACCATTCCTGCTGACGGTCCCGGCTCGTCCGTGTGGCTGGTCCCCGCTCCTGGAAGGAGGAATTTGATGGTCAACATCCACTGGAGCCACTCCGGGGGGCCCAAGGAAGGGGTGCCCTATCTGCTTCGGCCACTGGGGCTGAGCGAATGACCACCGCTGAGCCCTCTGTGGCTGCGGCCGCCATCAGGACCTGAGGTTCCACTGCATTGGGGCCCCGGAGCATTCCCCATGCACCATGCCACTGCAGGGCCCTGATGGGAGTCAGAGTGGCTGGCACTGGCAGGTCAGGTCCCCCGTGGCAGCAAGCACTCTCTGGGGACACATCCAGATGTGATCACAGGGGCACCATGGCCATGGCAGCGGCCTTCTACCTGGCCAGTCCACCCACGGCCACCCCAAACACAACAGAGATGTGACAGGGCCTGGCTGCCACAGATGCAAGCCTCTTGATGCCCTGCTGTCCAAGGTGAGCAGGTGCAGTTGTGGCCAGCAGCAGCGACTACCAAGCCCCCATTGCATCCCCATACCGTTGCTTCAACTTGCACCACACATCTGTAGGATGCACGTCAGCCACACACCTGAGTCATCCATCCCAGAGTTCCCTGGGGACATTTGGGGAGTGGTCACCACCACCGGCTCTGCGAAAGAACGACATAACCAGCAAGGATTCCCCATCACCATGCCCCATTCTGGCCCCACTCCACATGCCACAGGTGGCTGCAGGAGGCCTGGCTGCCACAAGCACCACCACCAGCTGTGGTGCACCCTCCAGAGCCACAGCCCAGCCGGGCCAGGCCACTGGCACTTCTGGGTGCCACCCCAGTGGCTGCCAGGAGGCAAGGGTCGCCACCAGTACCCACCCCATGCCACGTCTCAATGTCACCGTGCCCAACACACCTAACACCCATGGGTTTTGGCCGTGGTCAGCAGGCTGTCTGTGGTCTCCATCACTAGGGGAGGACACCACCCTGACTCTCTTAGCACGGGGTCGCCCTGTGGAATGGGATGCAGAAGATGCAGTGAGACAGGTCGGGAGGGAGGAGAGTACCATGGACAGGGGGGGAGTACTCACGGTATGGGGTCCGGTGCCGCCAACCCAGTCGGCCCCCCTGCTCCCACAGGACCCTTAAGAGCTGGAAGCGTGGAGGGCACTCTCCCCTTGGAGGGATGCCCTCCCAGTCTTCCAAGGCATCAAAGATGGCGGCCTTTTCTCTTTTGAATTTCGCACGGCACTGATCTGCCGTGCGACAGTACCCCTGGCCTGCCAGTCACTCAGACACCTCCTCAAAGGCGGAGTGTATCTCCAGGTGGGTGGAGGTCATAACTCTGGCCCCTGCCTCCAGATCATGGAGGCTACTCAGGAGGCATTCCATCTCCTCCTGCAGCCACAGCACACCCTTCATGGGAAACATCATGGCAAAGTGTCCCTGCTGTGGCTGCAAATGCGCATGTGTGGGCGAACGCTGCGTGTCGCCTTTCGCCAGCGCGCCAGCTGAATCCCATGCATACGTAGTCTTCTGCATCCCCGGAGCCAGGACGGAGCCGCTGGGAGGGCGAGCCTTGCCAGGTGCAGCTACAGGGGTATGGGATAGATACCCTGGTAAAGCAAGCAGTGGCCGTCAGGTGCACCAGCTGCTGGGAGGGAGGCTCCATGTCAAGCAGCCCCGAGGTTCAGTGTCCCATCAACGTGATGGCCAGCCACACTGTCGCTTATCCACTGGGTATCGAGCGGCCCCTACAAGCAGTCAGGGCACTGCTCTGGGTCGGGATTGCGTGCGGACATGATCCGCTGTCCCAACATCCACTTGTACGCATGGCTGAGGAAGCGTATGTCCGTAGTCCAGGAGCCACCGAAGCCAGGGGCCATCACCGTGGCCAGGCATCCCCTTTGCATGCGGCTGCGCACTCGCGCCCACACCTGTCCCACGCCCCCCTTTTCTATGGAGTTTGCCCATTGTATGGCGGATGGTAACACCTGGCTGGAACGTCCTGCCGATGGGGGGAAACAGAGGAACGTCATGAAGAATCGTCGGCACATATGACTGCTGCGAGTAATCTCCCAGTTTCACACCACTATGGCCCTCTCACCCCTGGTCTTTCTGTCGTCCTTCCTCCCTCCCTTCCATCTGTCTTTCCTTCGGTCGGTCTGCCTGTAGCCTTCCCCCCCCCTGCCTCTGTCTCCCCCCTTTTGTGTGTCACAGTTATCAGTGTCCGTAACTGCACTGATAGGACCATGAGGGGTGGATGTCCAGGTTCCATGGCAGTCATCCGCTACCGCAGTTACTTGGAGTGCCCAGCAGTCTCAACCGATGTTTCCCAGCTGGCATGGGTTGCATCACGGACTACAGCACTGTAGGTGGAATTGGACACCAATGGTGTCACCATCGGTTCTTCATTGCTGCCTATGAGCCCCATCACAACACGCCTTTTGCATGGTGGCCTGCATCCTGGCTCCCGTCACAACACAGGTTCCTGGACACACCAACCAGAGTGCTTAGTCACATACTGTGCCATGCTGGCCAAGGGGAATGTCACCTGTAGGCACAGCTTATGGGCTTTGGTATCCACTCCCACACATGCAGCTGCTGCCATGTGCCTGGGTCACTGACAGTTCTCTCCAAAGTATTCCCTCAAGAGCAGTCCTAGGAAGAGCTCTCTCAGCCCCACCGATGTCACAGGGTGTCTGCTGTGGGGAGTGGAACGTGGAGGGGACTGTGAGCCACTCTTAACGGCACGGTGTGAATCTGATCTCCCCCTCCCCCTCCTTCCCCCCCTCCTTTGCAGGTGGGGGATATGGCCACCCCCCTTGCAGGAGTGGCCCCAACCATCGTTCCTGCTTGTCATGACAGGCAGAGGGGGGTCCCATCCACCCACACCACGACGACAACTATGCAGGGAAGTATGACGCCAAAGGCCTGTGAGGAGGGTGTCATGTGGTTGAGGGGAGACTTAGATTGGAGTGGGTGGTGGAGGGGCCAACAGACATGGCTGTGGTTGCCAGAGATATCATGACACACAACACCGTGATAAGCACACAAACCCTCTTTATTTGTCCTGAACAAACGACATATCCTGAACTCTGACATGGCACACAGTCCCTTCTGTCATGGGTCCTCCTGGGACTGACATGGCTGGCCACCTGCAGGGTCACCCGGGCCACAGTGCAGTCTGTCAGACGTGGTGCTGCCTAGACCCCTGGTGGATTGTGCAGTGCGTGACACCCTTACTGTGGTCTAGCTAAGAGCACTGCACTTGAATGCTGGTCCCTGCACAGTTCCTGCACTCTGGGACCTGCTGTCTGAGGGGGCAGGGGGCCAGGGACCATGAGTGGTGAGTTATTTGGGGGGAATACTGGGGGATCCTAGGGGATCCTGGCCCGTCTACAGAACCAGGTGGTTAGGGCTGCCCGAACCGCTGCTCCCGCTGCTTGCTGTGTGTTCTCAATGGCCTCCTCAGGATCCTCCTCATCCTCTTCGAATGGCCTGTCCTCTCCCACCCCTAGGACTTCTGGGACCCCGTGGCCACGATCCTCACACATGTTGTGCAGGATGACGCATGCAGTGATGGCATAGTTAATATTCTCCTCCTGGAGTGGCAGCTGGAGTAGGAGGCACCGCCACCGTGCCTTCAGACGCCCAAAGGCCCGCTCAATGACATTCCTGACACGGGAGTGCACCTTGTTGAATTGGATCTGGTGTCGGGTGACATGTCCTTTGTAGGGAATCATGAGCCACCAACGCAGGGGATATGCACCGTCCCCCAGTATGAGCGGGGGCACCTCCACTCCCTCGATGTTGCGGGTCGGGTTCCCTGGAACCCACTGACTGGCATCCATGGCATCCATGACGTTGGAGCCCAGCAGGACATGTACGTCATGGCTCTTCCCACTGTGTCCAACGACGATGTCCACGAAGCAGCCCACATGGTAAACTGTGGCCTGCAGAATGACCGAGCAGAAGTGTTTGCGGTTCATGTAGTCCTCTGCGGCTGCTACTGGAGCTCGAATGTGAATGTGACAGCCATCAATGGCAGCCATGCACTGTGGGAAGCCCCTGGCAGTGAAGGCTCACATCACCTGTGGACACAACACATGCAGTTAGTCATGTGGCCCCTACTCAGGGAACGGTGGTGCCCTGTTGGATGGATGTGCCACTCTGTGGGGCTTCCAGGTCCAACCACGGGGTCCTTCCACACCACCATTTGCCCTATGTCCAGTCCTGTCACCCCACCCCATGGGGCCACTGCAGTGCGGCCCATCATCTCATATTCTCACCCTGTCTGGGTCCCGCAGGTACACCACTCTATGCAGGAGCTCCAGCGTGATGGCGCGGGTGACCTCTGCCACAATGGCAGCCACAGTGGACCGTCCAATTCTGAATTGCTGGCCTATTGTCCTGTATGACATGGTATTGCCCATCCACCAGATGGTGATGGCCACACGCTGCTCTACTGACAGAGGTGCTCGCAAATCTGTCACCTCTCGCTGGAGTCAGTCATGGAGGGCATCAGCCAGCCAGTGGAATGTGGCCCTGTGGGAGCATGAGATCATCTCAGCACCCATGCGACATCTGGAGGCTGCGAGGGCTCGTGGCCCTACCCTCACTTGCCCCCAGCCCAGGGTCACTGTCTCCTCATGTTCCCCAGCCTCCTTCCTGGCAATTACACAGCCATCCATCTGTCGCCACTGTGGACAGAGCAGGAATGGTGGTGGTGTGCCCGACAATGGGTGCCCGACGTCTGGCCCCTGTGAGGTCTCCTTATAGGATGATCCCATCCATGCTGCAGATGCTCAGGGGAGTTTCCTGTTGCTGGTGGCTCACTGCCCCACCTGCCCTGTTAGTCCCCATGTGCCTGCATGGGGCACATGGTGGGGGGGCTGGGCCACCATTGCCACCTGCCACCGGCATCCCACCAGCCAGCGGCTGGAATTGGTGGGCTCCCCACCTCTCTTACCTGGACATCCTGAAGTGTTCCAGCCACTGCTCATCTCCCCACACATTGCTGATGAATGTCGCCCACCACTCTCGTGGCCATGGATACACCCACCAGCGTCGTGCAGGCTGCTCCTCTGCGAGACGGACGATGTGAATGGTGTCCCATGTCCTTCTGGCTTGGCGCCGCCTAGCCTGGGCTTGATGCCTGGCGACATGTGTGGCGATGATGGCACGCTGCCGCCGCCTGGCAGCAATCACCACCTCCTCCCACTGCCGCCATGCTTCCTGCATCTAGCGGTGGGCTGCTGCCACCGCTGTGCATGCAGTTAGGATTGCTGTCCCCACGAATTCTGCATCTCTCTCCATTGCTGCCTGCTGGCTGCGTACAGGGGAACTCTGGGAGATTGTGTGATCTCTGAGCCACAGAGCTGTGGACGCAGCTGCTCCCTCATGGACACGCACGGACACTGTGGAACTGTGTTTTTATGTGTGTGCGCATGCCTGCAGGAACACTTCCTTTGTCATGCGCACCCTTGCGTGGTTTTTTTTTTAAAAAAAACACATACAGCCCGTCTGCTGCGGAAGCATGCGGCAGCAATCCCCGCAGGTGTGATCGTGCCATGGCGCTTCTGCCTGTCTCCTTTGCTGCACTCCACCGGCTGTGTGTGATCAGCGGCTGATGGACTATCCATGGAGATTCGGAGCCCCGTCTGATCATGCAAACGTGTGCCATTTTGCCCCAAGCCAAACTGACTCGCTTCGCCCCCGGATTATACTGCGCGTGTGACCGGGACCTCAGTCTTGTGTGCCACTTCTGCAGTATTATAGGAAAGAAACAGAGGCTAACCTACTTATAACTACTCTTGCAGGAAAAGAGTATGCACTCAGATTCAGTTTCCTTGCATCTCCATAAGTGTGCAGGAGGAGGCCACAAACTTCGTCTGCCAGTTTTTCATTGGCCTTGCATATTGAGTTTCCCATAGAAGAAATATCTGATGCCTCAACAGGTGTCAACATTGAAAGATGGAGTGTTTTATGCTTTCAGTGTGATAGGATGACACTCCCCCACCAGACATTGTTGGCTTAGACATATTGCTGTCAGCATCTTCAACAACAGTGTGAGTGTCCCCAATTTCTTCCTGATTATTGGCATAAAGAGGCACATGAGAGCATTCCTTGTGCAGCAGCAAGTGTATTTGCACTAGCTGAACCACAAACCTCACCATGAATTTTGCCGTTTGTGAACTGAAGTTCATGAGGGGTCTATCATCACAAACTTCCATGAACTTTTAAAGCAATTCATGGTGGTTTGCGATGGTTCATGGCTAGAGCAAAAAGCATGAGTTTAAAGGGACTCCAAGTCACTTTAAACCCCTGCTTTCTGTTCCCTGTGAAAGCCAAAAAAAACAGCTGAGTGGTGAGGAGGTGCTCCCTAGTACTCAGCTGTTTTGGGCTGTCTTGTGCAGTCCCTTTAAACTTTTTTGGGACTGTCTTAAACTTTAAAGGATCTGTACGAGACAGCCCAAAACAGCTGAGTGGCTTGGAGTGCCTCCCCATGTTGAGATACACATGTTCTGTAAGTCTGGCTAGATGTATTTGATCTGGTGACAGGTAGCTGTCAGCCAGGAACCTCTGTAAGAGCTGGCTATAACTGGTTCAGGGCAGTCTTGCCACTGCTATCACAGTGACTCAGCACTGAAGCCTGACTGGCTAGTTTTTGTATAAATGTACAGTGAGAGATGTAAAGTTTCTCCTCCTCATTTGTATGATTGCAGCAGAGCACTTTGACACTCTGTTTGATGGTGGCTGTGGTGTGTAAATAAATGTATATACATTGCACCTAGCTGAAGCCTCCAGTATTTATTTGGAAACTCACACTCTCTTCTGGCCCCCTCCGTGCCTACCACTTCTGCTGTTCGAACCCGCAACAGGGTTATGGGCCCAGCCTACGGTTGGCTGTGCATGGAGTAAGTTGGAGCTGTTGGGAGCTGTGGAAGCAGTATCTGTGGAGTTGTCTGTCTGCTGTGGCTTTCTTTGCTGGAGAGAAAGCAGTGTCTGGCCGTGCTGTCTGAGAAGCAGGCTGGAGGAGCTGTGAGCTGGAGGAGCCAGAGGTTGGTTGCAGTGTGTGGGAGTCCTGTGTGGAGGAGGACACCAAGCAGCTGGAGCCAAGAGACCAGCAGCCGGGAGCAAGCATCATGGCTCAGGTACCTACTTCACAGCTGGTAGAATAGCTCACTTCTACAAACTATAACAATTGGGCACTTAAAATGCGGTTCTTTCTTGTGAAAGAGGGGCTTTGGAAATATATTAATGACCCTCCCGAAGACCCAACACCACTTGATGACAAAAATGATGAAAAAGCCCTAGCACTGATTGTTTTGAGTGTCAGTGACGATCAGCTTGTTTATGTTGCTCATGCTGACAGTGCTGAAAAGGCTTGGTCTTCACTTAAAGATGTTTATCAGCAGGCTAATGTCGGGTCTCTTATCTCATTAACCCGGCATTTGTATAGAAAGCTGCAAGCACCCCAGGAGCCTGTGAAAGACCATCTCAAGGTCCTGATGGATTATTTTTGTCAGCTTCAGGAGCATGGCAAAGTTTTTGAGGAAATTGATAAAACGTACATAATTTTATCATCATTATCACAAACATTCGACTCACTTTTGCCTGCATTTGAAACGGTGGATGAAAAAGTTTTAACAGTCCAGCTCGTCACCGGAAAGCTGATGCAACATGAGGAACATATTGTTGAATCTAGGCAACATGCCAGGGAGTCTGGGCAGTCAGCCAAGATGACTGGGCACACTTCCAGGCAATCTGTGGAGGAGATAGCAGAAAGCACCTGCACTTTTGCTGTTGCCACCCTCCCGGAACAGTCCAAAGATACTTCCAGAGGCAGCAAGAACAAGAGGAAATGTTTTTTCTGCGGCTCTACAAACCACGTGGTCCGTTTCTGTCCTGAGAGGCAGAAGCAAGGAAAGAAACAGCCTGAGTCTCAGCATTCTGTAGCTATGGTGGGCCCTGTGGACAATTTCGTGGCTTCATCCTGGCTACTCGATTCAGGTGCATCCCAAATGTATTGCAAGGACAAGGGGCTTCTACACAATACTAGGACCTCTCCCTTAACACACATAAGTCTTGCAGATGGGACACCTTCCCAGGTTATAGCTGAGGGGGATGTGTTTTTCCCCAACTTGAACCATACTTTTAAGGGGGTGATTTGTGTACCTGGCCTACAAAATAATTTGTTAAGCATTATGAGTTTGGACACTGCAGGGTTCCAAGTGGTATTTGCTAATAAAGAGTGCAAAATTATGAAAGCTGGTAAAGTGTGTGCAATAGGCAGGTTGCAAAATAATGTTTATGTGCTTAACAATACTAAAGAAAATGTACAAGCTGTTACCAATGTTAACCCCCATAATAACTGTCAACATTTGTTACACCGCCGTCTAGGTCATGTGAGTTTCAAAACTATTCAAAAGACCCTGGCCCTGACAGGCCAAGAGGGTGTAAAAGAGTGTAAAAACTACCTAGACTGTGAAATATGTAAGATGGCAAATTCCAAAGTGTTTTCAGTCACAAAAAAGAGCTTAAGAGAGTTTCAAAAGCCTTTGGCTTTGGTTCATATGGATGTGGTTGGTTCTTTTCCAAAAGCCATTTGGGTAACAAATATGTGCTCATTATTACTGATGACTGGATGAGATTTTGCTGGGTGTATGTGATGAAGTACAAGTCAGATGTCTTCTCAACCTTTAAATATTGGTATAAAAGAGTAAAGAATCAGTTTGGCAATGTGCTAGCCATCCAAACTGACATGGGGGGGGGAATTTACCTCCAATGCCTTTGAGCACTTCCTACAACAAAAGGGAATAAAACATAGGGTTGCCAATGTTTGTACTCCAGCAGAAAATGGTGTGGCCGAGCGCAAAGGTGGGGTTCTTCAAAATATGATGTATGCAATGTTGAAGGACTCTGGCCTGGGTATTGCGTTTTGGACTCAGGCGATGAAAAATGCCTGTTACGTTAGCAACCGGATTTATTCACACTCTGTAGAGGACATACCATACAGGTTACTGTATAACTGTTTACCAAATCTAGAATACCTAAGGGTTTTTGGCTCCAAAGCTTGGGTAAACATACCTCTGGAGCGCAGGAGGAAAGGGGGAGCCAAAGCCAAAAAACTGGTCTTCCTTGGTTATCAGTCTGGCATGAAGACCTATAGATTTGCTGATCAGTACAACAAAGTGAGTTTCAGCAGGTCTGCCTCTTTTTGTGAGCATGAAAACTGGGGGACGATTCATGCTAATGAGTTACCACAAATGGTTGCTTTACCTAGCTCTGATATCACTGAGGGTGTCAGTAATGAGCCTGTGATCAAACAAGAGCAACAACCTGTAAATGTGCAGTCTGATAGTGTGCAAGATGAGAAAGTACTACCGAGGGTTTCTATGCGCAGTACCAAGGGCATACCACCTGTAAGATATGGCTATGATGTCAATCATGTTTTCATTAAGGAGCCTCAAACCTACAATGAAGTATTGCAAATGCCTACAGTTGAAAAGGAGGCTTGGTTTCAGAGTGGCCCTCATAAAAGCAGGGCAAAAAATAACATGAGAGTGGATCATTTTGTTTTGGCAAATGCACCCATCTCTGAGAAGGTTTACATAGCACAAACTCCTAGTGTTGTGTGCAGTTAGAATGGGTTTTACAACTGCTAACTGACTTCAATGTAAACTATGTATTACCTGTATTACCTGTCAACAGCTGGCTGATACACAGAGTATTAGAGTTAGAAGCAGGCACATTAACATAAGGTACATTAATGTTAAAGATGTACTACAATGAGGTTTGATAAAATTAAACTATTGTGCTTCTAAGTCAAATGTAGCGGACTTGTTTACCAAGTGCCTTGATGTGAAAACATTTACAGAGTTAAAGATCAAATTGAACATCCAGATGCAGACTTAAGGGGGAGTGTTGAGATCCACATGTTCTGTAAGTCTGGCTAGATGTATTTGATCTGGTGACAGGTAGCTGTCAGCCAGGAACCTTTGTGAGAGCTGGCTATAACTGGTTCAGGGCAGTCTTGCCACTGCTATCACAGTGACTCAGCACTGAAGCCTGATTGGCTAGTTTTTGTATAAATGTACAGTGAGTGATGTACAGTTTCTCCTCCTCATTTGTATGATTGCAGCAGAGCACTTTGACACTCTGTTTGATGGTGGCTGTGGTGTGTAAATAAATGTATATATGTTGCACCTAGCCGAAGCCTCCAGTATTTATTTGGAAACTCGCACTCTCTTCTGGCCCCCTCCGTGCCTACCACCTCTGCTGTTCGAACCCACGATACCCCACCACTCAGCTGTTTTTCAGGCTATCATCTGCAGTCCCCTTAAAGTTTAAAGAGACTGCATAAGACAGCCTGAAACAGCTGAGCACCTTGCTGCCCATCATTCAGCTGCTTTTCAGGCTTTCTGCAAGCCCCACTGAAAGGGACTGCAGTCCCTTTCAACAGGGTTTGTGGGGCCATGAACCACGAACTGGTTTGGTTTATGAATGAACCTCCTGGTTCAGTTCGTGGTTCGGTCATGAACCGACATGAACCATATTTTCCTGGTTCATGTGCATTCCTAGATGGGAGTGTAGTTTTGAATGAAGTGCCAGCAGGTGGTGCATGAGCTAACAAAAATGGTGTCTCCCCACCAGTTCTAGTAGATTTATTCCCAAATGTTTTATCATGCAAGATAAAAATCAGATATTTTTATTTTAAGGACAGATCTGCTCTCCCTTTTGCACCTAGAGAACTATAAGGGTAGAAAAGGACACTCCAAGATCATCTAGTCTAAGTTACCCACTGCCTAGTCCTCCTAGGACCAAGCCCTTACATCAGATATGCAGATAAAGTAAATAAGGACAACACTGAGCTGCCATTTTGTGTGGGCTCTATATTTTGTGACAACTTTAGAACTTTCTAAGCCTAGTACACCATATAAAACTAACAATAATGATCAGGGGAGTCTTTCTGTTTCTCCTCTTAATTCCCTCTCCTCTCCTCCTGCCTGTCAATCTCTTTCTCTTAACTTCTCTAATAATTCTGTTTTCCCCTTCCCTCTTTCACATTATTCTTTTTTTCAATTAAAACTAATTTAGGAAGTACTCACAGGATTGTGGATTTTGTGCTAGCACTGGCTTTTTGTGCAATAGGAAATAAAGCATCGAATAAACCCTAATTCAGGAGGAGACTGAGGGATGGATGACCAAATGATTTGCCCAGTACCATGATAGAGACTGAAGACAGTAAGTTTGAACACAATGATAATTTAGGAATTAGGGAGATGCAGAAGACTGAAAAAGAAGGAACTCAGTTGATGATTTATTGTTGGGTGCAGGCACCAAAGTGAGTGGGGCAGAGAGAGGTTTATAATTTTATATATTTTACTGTTGTTAGAGAATGGTGTTGGGGTATATAATTACCAGCCTTTAGGTGTGACCTGGAAATATCCTGGAATTACAACTGATATCCAGACTACAGAGTCAGTTCACCTGGAGAAAATAGCTGCTTTGGAGGGTAGACTGTATGGCATTATACCCTGTAATGTCCCTCACAACCCCAAACTCTGGTCTCCTCAGGCTCTTTGAAAATGTGAGCATAGCCTTGTATTGGTAGGAATGCCAGACTCAGATTGAGTGTGTGCTTCCCTCCTATGGCAGGTACTTAAAGCCTGACAAGGACAGAGGTTGAACTTCAGGGCAAGAGCCAACGGGCTCTTAGCCCTTGACTTTTAGCCCAGTGCTCATGGCCTGTGGCCTTGATGGCTAACCTGGTGGATATCTGCCTAGCCCAGGATGTTTTAGTGGACTTTTAAAATTTTTGCTTCATTCTTTGCACTACATATATATATATATATATATATATATATATATATATATATATATATACACATATACATATACACACACAAAAACACTGCATTGTGTTTTGTTTTTGTAAGCCACTCTGGATCCCCATTGGGGATAAAAGCAGGATAAAATTATGTTAAATAAATAAAAAGCTAATATTTTTAAAAAAGACTTTCTGGCATTTCTACTTAATTGTATACAATATGTGGAAGTTTTATTTAATATCACTGGGAGAAATTTTGGCTAAAAAGGTTGAGCCAATGTATTTGCTATCCAGATAAAAATCTGACTTATTACAAAGCAAAGAGAGGTGGCATTTCTTGACACTCCAGAATAAACTGGATCAAAAGGCTTACATACCAAGTCTTAAATATTTTGTCTCCTGGATACCACATGTTCATGCCTAGACGATTATTCATTCACAGAAATGAAGAATGGAATCATGGCATGATATTGCAACAATTTTTTGCAATTAACACTTCAAAAACTAAACACTGAGTGAAGACCAATATCAGAACATTCCTTTCCCCACATACCCCAGAATGAAAACAGAAAATTCAGATGTTGGATTAAACTAATGTCAACTTTATTACCAGATGATCTGCATCAAGCTGATGACCTGCATTTCCATTATCTGGGCATTGGATAGCTATGCATTGGACACCCAGCTACCTCTTTTGCCGCTTTTTGCACTTGACTGGATATGCAGGAGTCTGATTCCAATTTTACTTATGGATTTCAGTGACTCTCTCAAAGGCACTACAGTTGGTGTTTAAACATTCATCATTACTGCTGGACCTCCTGATGGCATGTGGTATATTTTGGCCGCTATGTGACAGAGTGTTGGACTAGATGGGCCATTGGCCTGATTCAACATTGGCTTCTCTTATGTTCTTATGTTCTTATTACCCTTAAGGAGTTTTACATTTCAGTTGTAGTGCTTGCTACTGGGAAGTATGACATCTACCAGGAAAACGTATAAATTTTTTCATTAATAGGAATAGCAATGGGGTTATAATTTCAACTATGTTGTAAGAAACTCTCAGTTTAAGTTATACCATATCCCCATATCTATTTATTCTTACAAAGTTTAAGGACATATTTTAGTTGTTCTGGCCCAAAAGAACCACACATGCTTCATGAGTTTGTCCATTATGTAATTTATAGTAAGCAGCAATCAAACATATTCAATAACTCATGCTATTTTTGTCTGCACAGATCCTATGGTCTCCATGGTAGCACATTTTCAGTGGTCCAAAGATGACCCACCTCAATCTTTCACCAGCAGAAAATCTTTTGGGATCCAACAATCTGTCTTTTTGCCTTTAAGGCCCGATCTGCATCTAGCATTTGCTCCACTGTCTTACCAAACCTACACTGGAACAGAAATTCCCATCTACATTGCATGCCACTTTCACTTTGATAGAGTGTTGCATTTTATGGCAGTGTCCAGACTGCATGCTGCTTTCACTTCTTTTGATCTGGTTTTATAGTGGCTGTCTGCATAGATTTATGGCTGTTTTATGGCCATTCGGGGGTGACTCTGCAGTCAGTACAGTGTTGGCCCGGGATAGTTGATCATGGTTTTGAACTGCATCTTTTTCTGTTCCAGTGTGAGTTTGGTAAAACAACTGAGCGAATGCTAAATACAGATTGGCCCTCTGAAAGCCAAGGAAAATATTTCCATTATAACATGTTTACCAGTGAAAACCTTATACAGAGTTACTCCAGTTTAAGCTAATTGAAACCAATGGCCTTAAGTTACCTCTGCATAGGAGTACACAGCTACTTTCACTTGGGAATAAAGACTATTATGCATTTTATGAACAGTAACATGTTTCTTCAAAATAGCCCCCATTAGCATCTGTTTAGTTGGATCAATGCAATTATATCCAAAATGGATGTCTTCAAATACAAGGACACCTTGTTCTATATTCCCCAAGTCTATAGTTTTCAAGTACAGTTGTCACAATTGGTTGTCTTCATAATATGCAGGGGAATTATTTGAGTTATACAATCCCTTAATTAACTGTGCTGTTGGAAATAGGAAACCTTTGTTAGCAGCCATGTTGCTGCAGCCACTCTAGGCCATGTGGAACTTCATCTTTCTAGTTTGCTGATCAGTTGGGCTGTTCTTGTTGCTTCCAATGTCTCCAGCTGATCTGGCTGCTACAAAAAGATGGGGGAAATATAAAAGTGATACACCTTCCATGTAAAAAATGTAAATATGCAGACATCATGCAAATTAATCTATACAACTAGTAGCAAAAAATAGAGGAACCGAAACTTCTGACAAAATGTATACGCAAATATGAAAAACAGGAAACATCCACTCAAAGATCTTCTGTCCCCTGTGTTAGAACCAGACTTTCCAGACTTTAAGCATGGAAACTGCTCATAATGTGAATCCCAAGTGGGTAGCAATATTAGTTTATAGCGGCAAAATAAAACAGGAGTCCAGTGGCACCTCAGAGACTAATAGAATTTATTCTTGCACAAGTCTTCTGAGCCAGAGCTCATTCATCAGATGCCTATGATGAGTTCAGGTCTGACTAATGAAAACTTAAATTCATGAAAGCATAAATAAATTCTATTAGTCTCTTAGGGGCCACTGGACCCCCTACTTTATTTCATTAATAATATGGGATTTTGGTCTCCTGCTGTATGGATTCTTTTATCAGCCCAGGATCCTACCTTCTGTGGAATCTACATGTCTACGTATAACCATTTGGTGCTTCATAATAGCTTCTTCTCTGTGAGCAGCCATTTTCTCTATCTGCAGAGCTCACAGTTAGACCATAACTCTGGATGGAAATTATATGACCTTGTAGAGTTTCTATAATAGGGCCAAAATTCTCTTTTCAAGGCTGATGAGTTCATATTGTTTTATATCTTTTTCTGAAATCCCCATAATTTTATGCTGAAAGTCAGAATTCTCAGTGAGGTGGACTACAGTGAGAAATAGATTTTCTTCAATGGATTCATTTAAAAAAAAATCCCTTAAAATCAATTTATCTTGAATTTCAGCATGTATCTCATTCCTTTAACAGTAGTTTCCCTCAGAGGGATCTTTTGCCTTCCTGTAGCCTTCTTAGTAGGGTAATCTATTCCTTTAAAGCATTTTACAGTTCCTTCTTAGTCATCCCACAATTGCCTAAATACCTCTGAAGCTTTATTTGAAGTGCTATAGATTAAAACCTATGAAATTAAGGCATAATATGCCCCTTCTAAAGTTCTATATGATTTTAAAAATACAAGACAGACCTAGGGAGCAGTAATTTGATTTAGTCTTCGTCTGCTGAATGCTACCATGAGGATACTTTTTTAAACTGGAGCTCTAAGGAGAGGAGAATAAAATTAGTTGAATTCTGAAAGGGAAAAAAAGATAAAAGCAAGGCCCTCAAGCCTGACTGTGAAGGAACAGAATATTGGTCATAACAGAAACTTTCAACGGTTATATTCTGTGTGGTTCTTAAAATACAGATTGTGGTTTTCTTTGTTGTGCTCTGATATGAAACATCAGGGGTCATATTTCCTGAGTCTGGGCAGTTTTAAGTTCATAATCACTTGATAATTCTGAATTAGGAAAATCATTGTGGAATTATCTCCATTGACCATAATAGGTGTGGGGGTGAGAAGTTCATTTGAAGCTTACCTTTATTACAAATTGTTGCTTTTCATGGATTCAGTGGCTTTTAACTAACATTAAAGCAACAACTCTTTCATGAGAAGAATAACCCAGCTGGCTATCAACTGATAAACAGTAATGCAGGGTAATATATAGCTGAATGTTTTATGCTGAGAACAAAACATGAATATAAGCACTAACTTATAATGCCATAAATCTCGGTTGGCGGGAATGTCATGTAGACGCATCCAATAGACCCCCAGGGATTGGTGTGACATTGGTATCCACTATGAGGCACAGTGGCAGGAGCTTAGAAAAACCTGCCTGGTGAGCAAAAGCTCTTTAATAAAATAACATTCTCAAAGCTATTAACTAAAGAGAGCCTAATTAAAGCTTCACGCTGTTCATCTTAAATATATCCAGCTGTTTCATATGTTACAGTATGTCAAAGTGGAGAATAAGCATATTTTAAAATGAGAGGATATAAAAATTTCTTAAATTTTACCTTAGACTAGCTATTCTGGGAGGAAAAAAGAAACTCCACTTGGCAAATATTTAGCAAATTGCAAAACGTACATTAATTTCGTAATTCCATTAGCATAGTTAAAAAATACATATTCTGCTTCTTTTGGATTCTCGAGCTGCAGAGTGCTCTTTTAATAATTGCCTGGTCGGGTGATCAGATTTTGAAAGGGACACATCTCCTACTTGCTTGAAATCCAAAACTGAGTTCAATTCCAGGTATGAACAATTACAAGACCAGCCTTTTGTCTCTGCTCTACGCACCTCATTAACTAGATGGTGGAGTATCATAAGTATTCTCAACATTATTTACGTTTGGATTGATTACCTCCTTAATGCATGTTTACCTATTCACTAACCATCAGAGTGGTTGAAGAGTGGGTTCTGACCCATCAAAACAGTAAATCTGTTGGCTTTTACCTTGATTCCTTCTTGCTTTTGCTGCTGTAGTTGTTGTGCAACACCAACATATATGGAGAGTGCCCCTGAAAGAGACTACTCTTGAAATGCACTAGACAATTAATATGTAGCGATAAATTACTGCTTTTTAATAGCCATTTGAAATTCTTTCTCTCCTGTTGTTTTCTGCTTTCCCACCTTGATGTACCTATGTTGAAATCATATGCTGCTTTTTTACATGAGCATAAGCCTGCCAAAGTTGCCTCTTCACCATTTTAGTCATAACAAAGTTAATCATGAGGGTACCGGAAGCTGCTTTATAATGAGCCAAATGGTCATTCTGCCCAGGTCAGTATTGTCTACTGTGACTGGCAGCAGCTCTCCAGAATCTCCACATCCCCTTTTAGCTGTAGATGCTGGGTATTGATCCTGGAATCTGCTGTATACAATGTACATCTGTCACTGAGCTACAACTCCACCTCATTTGTAGACAGCATATTAAAAATCTATAAGCTCGATGAACCGTGTTTACATATGACAATTATTATTATATGGCTTCAGTTTAACAAAGTCCTCTAGCTGTTTCTAACCTGTAAGAAGAATAATTGTTGAGAAAGAGAGAGAGAACACCTCTTTCATCTTTTGAACTAATGCAGTTGTATAAAATTTCAAGCATTGCTAGGTTCATGGAATCCAATAAGTGGTTCTGAGAAAAGAATACCCATGGTATTCAGAAGTAAGCAGATTGATACTGCATTTGGCAAGAGACAGACACATTCATTTGCTCAAGGGTGCTTCATCAACAGAAGTCAACTTTGGAACAGGGTGGCTAAAATGTACTAGAAGTGGCAGCTCAGCATAGTGATTCAACCAGCTCTTTATTAGGTTACATCAGAATAAGCCTATAGAGGCTGGCTGCAAGCCACCTTTTTTTCCTGAACTCACCACACCCAAACCACACCCAAACCACACCCAGCACACACCCCAAACACCATGATAGGTTCTATTTACAAGTCCATAGTCCAGATTGGGCTACTTTAGGATCCAGGCTAGCCCATTGGTGCGCCCTTGGATCCACAGTCTCTATTGTTCTCTCAAACAAAGCTCTGGCCCTTTTCGGACTGCATGGTCATCCATGTGGCGATAGCCACCTTTTCTCAATACATTACAGTGGCTTCAACAGCACATTTATACTTCAGTGAACTAAAGCTGCAAGCAAGACTTTTTGTCCTCTGTTTCCAGAGCACTCTTCAATGTACACTTCTTTTTTTAAAAAAGAAAATTTATTATCGGATATATAATAGCATGTTCCACATTTTGTTTACAATTCTTATATCCTTTTCAAATTTTTATCTCCCCCTCCCCTGGCTTCCCATGATGCTCCGCCCCCGTTAACATTTCCACCCAATATTCTCGTACATTCAACTTGTTCTTAATATTCAAATCTTAAATTTCAATATTTTGCTTTTTAACTTTAACAATTAGGTAACTTTTCAAATACAGTCCCTCTTGTTACAACACTTCTATTATTAGTAACTATCAAAACAAAGTAATCTATTTTTCACATCCCAGTTAAGCTCTAAATAGTCTTTAAAATCTTTCCAGTCTGTTAAAAATTCTTCATCTTCTGCTCCATGCAGTTTTCTTGTTAGTTTGTCCATTTCAGCCATAAAAATCATTTTTTTAATCCATTCCCACATCAGGTATCTGCTCTTGTTTCCAGAACTGAGCGTAAGTCATTCTTGCAGTTGAAATGAGATACCATAACAAAGTTCTTTTGTCATTTTGACTTCTTCTAACTTTAGTCCTAAAAGCAACATTTCTGGTTCTTTTTTCAACATACATTTCAAGATTTTCTGAACATAAGAACATAAGAACATAAGAACATAAGAGAAGCCAATGTTGGATCAGGCCAATGGCCGATCTAGTCCAACATTCTGTCACACAGCGGCCAAAATATACCAGGTGCCATCAGGAGGTCCAGCAGTGGGGCCAGGGCACCAGAAGCCCTCCCATTGCTGCCCCCTCCAGCACCAAGAATAGAGTGTATCACCTGCCCCAGACTGAGAGTTCCCATCTATACCCTGTGGCTAATAGCCACTGGTGGACTTCTGCTCCATATGTTTATCTAATTTCCTCTTGAAACTGTCCATGCTTGCAGCTGCCACGACCTCCTGTGGCAGTGAATTCCATATGTTAATCACTCTTTGGGTGAAGAAGTATTTCCTTTTATCTGTTCTAACCCGACTGCTCAGCAATTTCATAGAGTGCCCACGAGTTCTTGTATTGTGAGAAAGGGAGAAAAGTACTTCTTTCTCAACCTGCTCAATCCCATTCATAATCTTATAAACCTCGATCATGTCACCTCTCAGCTGTCGTTTCTCCAAGCTAAAGAGCCCCAAGCATTTTAACCTTTCTTCATAGGGAAGGTGTTCCAACCCTTTTATCATTCTAGTTGCCCTTCTCTGCACTTTTTCCAATGCTATAATATCCTTTTTGAGATGTGGTGACCAGAACTGTACACAGTATTCCAAATGAGGTTGCACCAATGATTTATACAGGGGCATGATGATACTGGCTGATTTGTTTTCAATTCCCTTCCTAATAATCCCCAGCATAGTGTTGGCCTTCTTTATTGCAGCTACACATTGTCTAGACATTTTCAGCGAGTTATCCACTACGACTCCAAGATCTCTCTCTTGGTCCGTCTCTGCCAGATCAGACCCCATCAACGTGTATTTATATTTAGGATTTTTGGCTCCAATGTGCATCACTTTGCACTTGGCCACATTGAACCCCATTTGCCACGTTGACGCCCACTCACCCATCCTCAACAGATCCCTTTGGAGTGCCTCACAATCCTCCCTGGTTTTCACCACCCTGAACAACTTTGTGTCATCTGCAAATTTAGCCACATCACTGCTTACTCCCAATTCCAAATCGTTAATAAACAAGTTAAAAAGCATCGGACCGAGTACTGATCCCTGTGGTACCCCACTGCTTACCACCCTCCACTGAGAAAGTTTCCCATTTATACTCACTCTCTGTTTCCTATTTATAAGCCAGTTTTTGATCCACAAGAGGACTTGTCCTTTTATCCCATGATTATTGAGCTTACTTAGGAGCCTTTGATGAGGAACTGTATCAAAAGCTTTCCGGAAGTCAAGGTAAATAATATCTATTGGGTCCCCCTTGTCCACATGTTTGTTCACTCCCTCAAAAACACTAACAGGTTAGTGAGACAAGATCTTCCCTTACAGAACCCATGCTGAGTCTGCCTCAATAGTTTTTGTTCATCAATGTGCCTTCTAATTCTTTCCTTAATAACAGTTTCCACCAACTTACCCGGTATCGATGTCAGACTGACTGGCCTGTAATTTCCCGGATCTCCCCTGGAGCCCTTTTTAAAGATGGGAGTGACATTAGCTACCTTCCAGTCCTCAGGAATGGAGGCAGATTTTAAAGAAAGATTACATATTTTTGTCAGGAGATCCACAAGTTCACATTTGAGTTCTTTCAGAACTCTCGGATGAATGCCATCCGGGCCTGGTGATTTATTAGTTTTTAAATTGTCCATCAGTCGGAGGACTTCCTCTCTTATTACCGCAATCTGATTCAGGTCTTTCAAAACCCCTCCCGAAATCGGTGCTTCTGGAGTGGGCAAACACTTCTCCTCTTTAAAATCTTTAAAAGTGGGCAAACACTTCTTCTGAATTTCACTATGAATCTCTGTCCAAAAAACATTTGCTTTTTCACAAGTCCACCACATATGGTAAAACGAGCCTTCTTTCTTTTTACATTTCCAACATTTGTTAGACATATTCTCATTCATATTAGCAATTTTTTTTGGTGTCATATACCATCTATACATCATTTTGTAACAGTTTTCTTTAACATTAACACATGTTGATATTTTAATCGACTTTTTCCACAGACACTCCCAAGATGACATTTCTATATCTCTATTTACATTTATAGCCCATTTCACCATTTGCTCTTTTAAAATCTCATCCTCTGTATACCATTTTAACAAAATCTTATAAATTTTAGAAATCATTTTTTTACTTTTTTCACTCCAAATCTTTTCAATTTCATTATTTTCTTTTCTAAAACCATATCTCATTTTGTCAGTCTTAAATAAATCATAAATCTGTCTATAATTTAGCCAGTCATATTCAAAACCCAAATCTTCTCTAGATCTCATTGTGAAACTTTTCCCCTCAGTTTTCAGAATGTCTCTGTAGGGTAGCCAGTCTTTTCCTTTGTGCCTTGAAAGTGGTTTTATTACTTCAGCCAGAACAATCCACATTGGTCTTGCTTCAAAAAAGAATCTCTTATATCTCATCCATGTCATAAATAGTGATCTCCTTATGAAGTGGTGCTTAAAAAGGTTATCTACTTTGGATTTCTCGTACCATAAATAAGCATGCCAACTATATCTTCGATCATGCCCTTCTAGTGCCAACAGTTGTCTATTCTCCAAGTTGATCCACTGCTCCAACCAAGCTAGGCACACCGCATCATGATATAGTCTAAAATTAGGAAGCTGGAAGAATGTACACTTCTGATCAACATTGCTGTTTGCTTGTCTCTGAAGTGGAGAGCTACCTCTGATGTCAAAAGAAAGTATCCTCAGCAAACTGAAACCATTATAAAAGTTCTTCTGAAACATACTTTAGATGCATACTGCCTCTCTTGAATGGAAAATGCTTTTGCCCTCCAGTTGGAAGAGACAGACACAGGTGTTAGATAAATAATAGGCCACTTAATTTAACTATTTACATGGTTTCAAATGGCAAAGGCCAAACTAACTTGTGGAATGGCCAAGGCCAGAGGTCACCCTATAGCCCTCCCTTGCCATGCAACAGGTGAGCCACCCTGCCCCCAGCATGAGCCAACTTGGCTCACACCCAGCTAGCACAGCAAGCAGGTTATCGTTCTGGAACTCCAAACCTCCAAGCCACACAAATTAAACAGAACTGTTCCACCAGGCCTTTGGGTGAGGCGGCAGATGTCCAATTATTCCATCTACTGGCCTTCCTTGCTGAACCTTCCATCTTTGTTTAGCCCGTCAGGTGAAGACCCACAGTCTGATTTACAGCCTAGCAGCTCCACTTTTAAAAACTATTATACTAATCTGCAGTGCTATCTGCCCTTAGTTTATAGCTTTGTTTTTAACTGTTTTAATTATTTATTGTAAAATGTTTAAATACTTATTGTGGATTCACTGTTGTGATCCACTCTGAACCGCTTGTGGGGAGGGTAGAATACAAGCTGAAATTAATTAATTAATTAAAGGGAGGAGCTACCCAGAACCAGGCCTATAGCCAGGAATTTTTAAGTTGGGGGCACTGGATAATTAATTAAAGGTAATTGAATTGAATTGAATTGACTTTAAATCCAGATCACCACTGCTGCCTTCACTGCAGGGGATGGCATGGGGGGTCTCTTTGCCATGGCCACTTGTGTGGGATCATGGCTTCGAGGGTCAAAGTATAGTGAAGAGGAAGCTGCAGAAATGCACATGGAAGGAAGGAAGGCTCTTACGGGGACAGGGTAAAGAGAGCAAAGCAAGCAAGTGTGGAGTCCTCTGCAAGCCTTCTTGGCTCAGCCCTGGCACAGAGGAGGAGACGAAGCACTGTTTTAGGCCTCCTTCCTGCCTTTCCTCCCCCAACTCCATGAGCAAAGCCAGCTTCCTCTGGGGAGGAAGAGAAAGGAGCCAGGCCATTGTTGGAAACCCCTTAATCCCCCCCCGTCTCATCGAGCTAAACAAACTTGGGTTGGGATCCTCCGGCTTGAAGAACTGCCTCTTCTGGAAGTAACCCCATTGAATAACATGTGTTTACTTCCAAGAAGAGCTGCTTTGGAGGGCAATGCATGAGAGGCCACCTGACACAAGGAGCAGCAACAAAAGAAGAAGAAGAGGAGGAGAGTCTCAGAGCAGCTTACAACTCCTTTCCCTTCCCCTCCCCACAACAGACACCTTGTGAGGTAGGTGGGGCTGAGAGCTCTTTCGAGAACTGCTCTTTCAAGAGGACTTGAGCACTTCAATCCCAACAGTGTCCAAGGCTGCTAAAAGATCAAACAGAATAAAGGTGGAACAATTCTGGTGTCTGATGCAATAGAAAATCCAAATTGGCAAAGGCCTAGAAAATAAATATGCTTGAACATTGCTCTGCAATGTTTGCTATGAAGGTCAGGTTGAAGATGGAAAAATACATTATTAGAGTTAGATGTTTTTATACAGTTTTTAGTTTCTGTATAAATGGCCATATATTTGAGGACACAAAGGGTTTTTTAATTGCAAAGAAAGATATTAATAATTTTAGTCATAAAACAGCTGAGTCATTTGCTAGTGTTCAACATGGAAGACGTGGGACAAAACCAAAAGACTCTCTCTGGAAAACATCCCTAATTTAACATGTGATACTAAGCAGAGGTACATCTAAGTCCATTGACTTAAATGGATGTAGAACTCTATATTTCTACAGTGCCTTTTAGATGATCTCACAATTAATTTTCAATATTCATATTAACAGAATCAGGCCCATAGCCTGGATTTTGTGGCTTGTGCGGCAAATTTTTTTTGGTGGGGCTGCCATTATTTGCTATAATGAAGGGGGGGTATATGGAAAAGTATATGACACTGTGTGTGATAGATGTATGCTTAAAGTAGATCTATTTTGTACTTTTTATTTTTTATTTTAATTCATTATTTAATATTATTTAATATTTTAATTTTAATAATTATAACCAATGTTCCCTCTAAGGTGTGCAGTCTCGTGAGCAGAAATTTTACCCTGTGAGCAAAAGTGGTGCGACTGTTAAAACGGTAAGTGGACTGACATTTTTTTAAAAAATGTATTGAAGTGTACAAACATACAAACAACATATAAACTATTATCATTTGTATTGCAAGCCATATATTTATATTAAAAACTTATTTACATGGAACATATTTGTATTGCTTAACCTCCCAGGCTTAAGGGCACATAGAGTCACTTTGCAAAGCACAAGCAATCTTAAGGGCACATAGAGTTACTTTGCAAAGCACAAGCAGGCTTAAGGGCACATAGAGTGACTTTGCAAAGCACCAGAATAGACCAGATCGCCTCTAGCACGCTGCTTCTTCAACTAACCTCCCAGGCTTAAGGGCACAGAGAGTCACTTTGCAAAGGACCAGAATACACCAGATTGCCTCTAGCACACTACTGAGGCCAGCACCCCCCCCCCGGCCTTCTTCAACTAACCTCCCAGGCTTAAAGGCACAGAGAGTCACTTTGCAAAGGACCAGAATACACCAGATTGCCTCTAGCACACTGCTGAGGCCAGCACCCCCCGCCTTCTTCAACTAACCTCCCAGGCTTAAAGGCACAGAGAGTCACTTTGCAAAGCACCAGAATACACCAGATCACCTCTAGCAAGCTGCTGAGGCTGGCTCCCCCTCACCTTCTTCAACTAACCTCCCAGGCTTAAGGGCACAAAGAGTCACTTTGCAAAGCACCAGAATACACCAGATTGCCTCTAGCATGCTGCTGAGACCGGCTCCCCCCCTTCAACTAACCTCCCAGGCTTAAGGGCACAGAGAGTCATTTTGCAAAGGACCAGAATACACCAGATTGCCTCTAGTACACTGCTGAGGCCAGCTCTCCACCCCCACCTCAAGACAAAACAAATACCCAAGCAACTCATCTCAGGAAGGGCAGAAGCTGGGCAACAGAGCAGTCCTCCTTCTGGGCCTGGATATCTCCAGGAGCACGAGGCAGCAGACTGACAGAGTGGGTAGCAGCGCCCCCTTTCACAGGGCAAGCAAACCCAGCTGAGAGGAGGCGGGGCCAGCCCAGATTAGGAAACACAAAGCATACTGCTGTGTTTCTGTGCTGCTTGAACAAATGGATCCATGCTGCATGGCCATTGAGAAGAGAACCTCCCGTCCCTGCACTGTGGTAGAAATTGCTGTGCTGGTCAGGGGAAATCGGTGCACCAGCACAGCCTGGTGCAGCTTAAAGGGAACCTAAATTATAACATAAATAAGGATGAATGAAATTCTATTGATGCATTAATATTTTTGTTTATTTAAGTTCTGATGGGACCCTAGAAAATATGCTATTTTAAGAGTTTTATACTCATAAAGAGAATTTATTGCACCTTATGTCCTGTATCTACATCACAGTCCTTGGAAAATGATTGTATTCAAAACAGGTAAATTACTAGAGTCCCATGGGACCAGTGATTGTGAAACTGACAAGGTGCTGTTTGAATGTTTGAACATAGTGTAAACCTGCTCTTTGATGTATTATTTTGGTGAAACCTATGTTTGGTAATATTTGACACCAATATTTATATAACAGTATAGAAAAACTGAAAAAATCAAATAAAAAGCACAAACTAGATCTACCTTAAGCATATATCTATTGCACACAGTGCCATATATTTTTCCATATCTTCTTAACACTTCTTATATTGAAGGGGGTGGCACACACCCCTATCCCACTCCTCCTGCAAGATTTAAAGGGCCCTTCAACTGATCAGGGGGGAGCACATGGCTTTTGAGAAGAAGTGAGGAGTGGAACATGCCACTTTCCCTCCCTCCTGCAAGATTTAAAGGGCCCTCCAGCTGATTGGCAGGCTGTGTGCTCCCTGCCGATCAGCTGAATGGCCCTTTAAATCTTGCAAGAGGGGAGGGAGAGGGGTGCATGTCACCCCTTCTTCTCAAAACCATTTAAAGGCTCAGACCAGAATACTCATAATCAGTGCAAAATACAAAATCCTGTGTGTCCTGCCTTGTGTATGGGACCATGTATTAACTGGAGAAACTGATAATACATGTTTGTGAACTAAAACTTGCTATGTGGACTAAAACTTGATAACATCCCTCTTCCTACTACAATTTGCTGTGGTTCCAGAAACACAACTCTTGGCTGCTGATGGAGCCTTGGAAGCAACATGGAGTAAAATGTGGGCACTGTGATAGGAGCTGAAATTTTGCCTGAGTAGAATTATCCCTTGTGTGAGTTGAAAGAGGCTTTAGGATCCATAGCTCTTGGAGGCATTGGTATCTGCTGACCATAAAAAGTTGTGATAATTAATTGATTTCCTTTAAAGTCTTCTTCATCAATCTTTCTTTGGTTCTGTCCAAGTCCACTGGGTCATCAGATATTTAAACAGTCTCAGTATGTTTCCATCTTCACATAGAAGCTACTACTGCCATAAATTTAGCCACAGCCAAAATGATACCAGAATCAGTATCAGCAGGCAGGGAAGATATAAAAACAAAAGAGACCTTGGTATCTGCTGACCATAAAGAGCTGTGCTAATGAACTGATTTCCTTTGAGGTCTTTCCCAGGATACCAACGTTTTTTTTAAAAGTCCTCCTTCTGGGCCAGGGTTTACAGCCATATGTTTTCACTCATCTGCATTTCAGGCAGCAAAGAACTAATAGTCATTAGAACATGTATCATATTACACAAAGGATAAAGTGGATTACACATATGGATATGTTAGGCAATCACTGCTTTTTATTATTTGATTGAGTTTATTACAATATATACACAAAAGAACACATCAGTATCATACAACCTTGTGATAACTAAGTTATTGAACATATAAGATGCATAGAATGTATACAAAAATACTTCTCAATTATATTGCATTAGAGGAGTGGATCATAACACTGAATTTAAATAAACCAACTACCAAACATATCATACAACCTTTTTAACATCAGATATTAAGCAAGTTCATATGAAACAATTTTTTTTAGGAACCACATTGTGAGAAGCCAAATAACCTAATACAGGAAACCACTCTACTACAAATTTGGAATATATATCCATATTACTTTGAGTTATTTGATCAGTGATTTTTCCATTATATAGAGATTCCTCATCTTGTTATGCCACATATTTATGGAAGGCCCTGCCTTGTCTCTTCATTTAGCAGCTATAGCTGTTTTTTCTGCAATCAATAATGTAGCTATTAATTCTATAGTAAATTTTGGTATATCTAGATCTGACCAGTAATTTAGAAATATGAATTCTGGTTCCATTGATATATTAAAACCAGTCATAATATAAATCAGATTTAAAACCTGTTCCCCAAATGCCATGATAATCTTGTACCTCCACCAACAATGCTCAAACGAATCCACTTCACACATTTTCCAGAATAATGGAGCATACTATCTTTGCTAAACAATGACTTGAAAATCTTCACCTCACTGCTAGCCATTGTTTAAAAAGGTTCATCACCTTTTATATACATTCTGATCAAGTTGGGTTTGTGCCAGGGAGAGGTCTGACAGCTAATACTTTTAAGACTTGAATATCATCAATTTTTGTAATACAGTGTGGAAGCTGTCCCGCTTTCGTTACATATCCAGAAGGCGTTTGACAGTCTGGAACTTGTATATCTGAAATCTTTACTTTCCCAAATGGGATTCGGGGATAACTTTTTTAAGGGCAATCACTGTTTGAATGTTGAAAATTATGGTACAATTTGATCATCATAATAATTATTATGTCTTTATAAGTCTCCATCTAGGGCTAGCTTTTCATTTCTTATACATATGAAAGGCCCACCATCTCTGGCTGTGGTCACACACGCTAAATAATCCACTTCCAAGCCACTTTCAGTGCACTTTCCAACTGGAATTTGCTGTGTGAACTGGCAAAATCCAATTGGAAAGTGCATTGAAAGTGGATTGAAAATGGATTATTCAGTGTGTGACCTCAGCCTTTGTGTATCAAATCAGTAGGAGATATTATAAGGTGATTTATTAGGGGTCTGTGATGATCTGTGTTCGCAGCTGATGCCTTGATTTTAGGCATCATGATTTGCCTAAATTAAATAATCTATCATGAGACCGACAAATTGGGAGCTTCATTTTGAGTAGATTAATCTTATGAGAGGAGATCTGGGAAATTCTCCATGCACTGATTTCTGTAGCAAGAAAATAATTTATTCGGTAAGTTAAAGAACCGGGGATGGGGGGAATTCAATAAACAGGATAATGACTGAGCCTGACTTTATTGGTGGAAATGTCTTCAGATGTGTTCCACCTACTTGAATAACAGTTAATGCCTTATGGGTTTTTGTTTGTTGTAGCTAGAAGACAAAGAAGAACTGCATAATTGCATTACACCATTTGGAGATACTGAAGACTTAATGGTAGAAAACCCTTTAAAGGTATATATGCCTCCAATTATCTATTGAATGGTGTGTGGAACCCCTTATTTCCTCGTAACATCTTTTTCACTGCCATGTTGTTATTGATAGTATCAGAGATTGACTGAGAACAATAAATACATTAGAAGTAGGAAACTAGCCAGGGAGGCAGTGGGGCCCTTGGATGACCAAGGGGTAAAAAGAGTACTGAAGGATGATAGGGAAATTGCTGAGAAGCTGAATGCATTATATTACCAAGCGGCCACCATGGTATGGATAAAGGAGTGGCTTACATTGGAAAATGGTAGGATACTGATGTTGGAAGGCCACAATTTGTATATGGGATAGCACGCGTATATCTGGTATGGGAAAGATAAAATACACTCAAATTTTGGTAGGCATTTGTTAAGAGGCGCATTAAATAAAATATGGAGCAATATAAAAGAGAGATGGTATAAGAAAACACCTAGATGGGTCTCCCCTCTTGAAGCTTTCATAGCACCATCACTATTATCAACAAGTAAGAGAGTAAGTTACCAGTCGTTACTAAGTAGAAACAATAAACTAAAATCTCAGGAAAAATTAGTAACTGAAAACAATTTGTCTTGGTGGGAACAGATAATGCTACGAGATAGATTTCAAAAAGATATGATAAGGGGATTTGAAGATCAAAACAACCAATTGGATAGGATCTGGCTATCGTCAAATGACAAATTAATACAGAAGTTATATGGATTCTTGTTAGATGATTATGAACAGGATGAGACAATTAAAGCAGTTATGATATCTTGGATGAAGGACTTAGGTGAAAAAGTGGAAACTGATCAATGGAATAAGATTTGGAATCAGTGAAGTATATGTGAGCTATTGCTTATAAAGAGAATGTATATAAAATGTTTTATAGGTGGTACTGGTCCCCGGATAAATTGGCGAAATGTTTTCCTGGCTATTCCAGCCAATGCTGGAAATGCAAAGCTAATGTGGGGTCCTTTTATCACCTATGGTGGAAATGTCATAAGACACAAGGATATTGAAGAATGATGCAGAGAATGGTTCAAGATATTTCGGATAAGAGTGTGGATTTGAGACTGGAAATATTTTTGTTAAATATGGTACCAGATGGATATAGCCAACAGGAAAGTTACTTATTATCTTATATCACAACCGCTGCTTGTTTGTTGCTGGCTAAAAATTGGAAACTTGATATAATACCCTCAAAAGAGGAATTAACACTTAAGGTGTTGGAGTTAGCGCAGTTGGATGATTTGAGTTTGATGTTACAAAATAAAAATTAAAAGGTACATAAGAAAAGATGATTAAGGGTGTATAAATGGATAGAAAATTTAACAGGTGCATAAGACCTCATGTTATATGTAAAATGTGCAATTGGAATGTTGCGTATTTTAAAAAATGAAAATAAAACTGGGGGGGGGGGAGAAAGATTGAGGTGATGAGACAGGAGATCCTACTACTGATAGACAAAAACTGATAAATCACCAGGCCTGGATGGCATACATCCAAGAGTTCTGAAAGAACTCAAATGTGAACTTGTGGATCTCCTGACAAAAATATGTAATCTGCCATTAAAATCTGCCTCCATTCCTGAGGACTGAAAGGTAGCTAATGTCACTCCCATCTTTAAAAGGGTTCCAGAGGAGATCTGGGAAATTACAGGCCGGTCAGTCTGATGTTGATACCGGGTAAGTTGGTGGAAACTGTTATTAAGGAAAGAAATAGTAGGCACATTGATGAACAAAAACCATCGAGGCAGACTCAGCATGGGTTCTGTAAGGGAAGATCTTGTCTCACTAACCTGTTAGTGTTTTTTGAAGGAGTGAACAAACAGGTGGGCAAGGGGGACCCAATAGATTTTGTTTACCTTTTTTTCCTCTCAGTTTATCATTCAGGACAGCAAATGAGACCAAAAGGTGCAAAATAGTCCAAAGCATTTTTAAATCAGAGTACTTTCATTTTAAGTTTGAAAACTTTCTTCTTGTGTAAACAATGTCTGGGAGAGGGAGACGAATGGTGCTGGAAAAGAAGCCTATCACAGGAAATAATTAACCAGATACAGGAAGCAGCTGCTGACTTTCTTAATATGCTGGCACTAGCATTGCGCCCTCTGCTGGAGCAGATGTCAAATATCAATAGTAAGCTGGATGGAGTCCAAAAGCAAATGATACGGATGGATAAAAGAGCAGATGATACCGAGAAAGCTATTAAGAAAGTTGAGACAAAAACAAAGGATATCAAAAAGAAATTGGAACAAGTGGGAAAAGAGAGAATCTTAGATAAAGGTCAACTGTTGCAACTTCAAATGAAAAGATCAATGTATATCTTGCACTTTCAAGGCATTCCAGAACAAAAAGGAGAAAATTTAAAAGAACTTTTAAGTGAAGCATTAGCACCAATGACAGAACTTAAACAAAATGTACTGCAAAACGACATGGATCTGGCTTATCGGAGCTATTCAGGTTTCATCAAGAAAAATAAGCTAACTGCTGAAGTATTTGTGAAATTCTCCAAGAGATCTACTAGAGAAGCTGTTTTGAAAGCTACATCTGGGAAAATCTTGAAAGTAAAAGATGAAGTGAACATTTTAAAGGATATTCCATTTTAGGTGCAGAAGCAAAGGCGACAATACAAAGATTTAGCTTTCTTCCTTCATAATAACTCAATTGCATTCAGATGGACATTTCCAGAAGAACTAGAGTTCAACTATAAAGATAAGAAGATCAAGATTGACTCTGTTCAGAAAGCCAAAAATTTTTTGGAACAGCAGCAAAATCCAAAAGATGAAAGAAAGATTGATGATAACAACGAAGAAGACGATAAAAGTTACTTTGAATCTGAAGCTATGTCAAGTAGCTCTGGCAGTACTTCTGAGGTCTCAGATTCGGAAAAAGGAGCAGCTGCTCCCAAACCACCTAAAGTTAAACTGAAAGACAAGAAGAAAAAACATGGAAAATGAACTGGAAGTTCAATAGAACATAATTTGACTATAAAACACCTATAGATTTGTATTAAAGACTCAAGCCAGCTTCATCTAGAAATCAATATCTTGACATAATACCTTTGTTATTATTGTAGGGCTGATATATAAGAATGCTCCTTTTGAAATTTGATCCTTGTCTTAATTTAGCTTCTGTATTAGTTTTAGTATTTCCTTTGCCCCTTTCCCTTAGGATGTAGTATATAAAAGCAATTATATATATATATATATATATATATATATATATATATATATATATATATATATATATAAAAAGATTTTGTTTACCTTAACTTCCTGAAAGCTTTTGATAAAGTTCCTCATCAAAGGCTCCTAAGTAAGCTCAATAGTCATGGGAAAAAAGGACAAGTCCTTTTGTGGATCAAAAACTGGCTAATTAATAAGAGAGAGTGAACATAAATGGATTATTTTCTCAGTGGAGGGTGGTAAGCAATGGGGTACCACAAGGATCAGTACTCGGTCTGATGCTTTTTAACTTGTTTATTAATTATTTGGAGTTGGGAGTAAGCAGTGAAGTGGCTAAATTTGCAGATGACATGAAGTTGTTCAGGGTGGTGAGAACCAGGGAGGATTGTGAGGCACTCTGATGGGATCTGTCAAGGATGGGCAAGTGGGCATCAATGTGGCAAATAGAGTTCAATGTGGCCAAGTGCAAAATGATGTACATTGGAGCAAAAAATCCTAAATATAAATACCCGTTGATGGGGTCCAAACTGGCAGAGACTGACCAAAAGAGAGACCTTGGAGTCATAGTAGATAACTCACTGAAGATGTTGAGACAGTGTGCAACTGCAATAAAAAGGCCAACGCTATGCTGGGGATTAGGAAGAGAACTGAAAACAAATTAGCCAGTATCATAATGACCCTGTATAAATCAATGGTGCAACTTCTACTGAACTGTTTCTGGTCACCACACCTCAAAAAGGATATTATAGCATTGGAAAAAGTGCAGAAAAGGGCAACTAGAATGATAAAAGGGTTGATGAACACTTTCCCTATGAAGAAAAGTTAAAAGCACTTGGGGCTCTTTAGCTTGGAGAAACGACGGCTGAAGGGTGACATGATCAAGGTTTATAAGATTATACATGGGATAGAGCAGGTAGAGAAAGAAGTACTTTTCTCCCTTTCTCACAATACAAGAACTTGTGGGCACTTTTCTCCCTTTTTCACAAGAACTCATGGACACTCGATGAAATTGCTGAGCAGTAGAGATAGAACAGTTAAAAGGAAGTACTTCTTTTTTTTTTTTTTTTTTTTATAACATTTTATTAATAAATGCAAAAAAGGAAAATAGCAATTAACAAAACAGGTAAGTTGGAGTATACACGAAAAGAGTGTTAGAGTTACTAAAAAGAGTATTACATTTTCAAAGTTACAGTATCAGTTTACATTTTTCAAATCAAGGAGACATTCACATCTTACCATAAATTTAAGTCATTAACTGTAGTAGGGATTTCACCCTGATCAATTAAATATTCCACAATAGGGAACCAAATCATAGCGTGATCTAAAGAAGATTTGTATACATCTCTTCCATCTACATTTTCCGTTATTTTTGACATTATATAGAACTTCCAAAGTTTAGCATGCCAATGATGTTGTTGAGGACTTTTAGTGTCTTTCCAAAATAAGGCTACTGCATTTTTAGCTGCTGCCAACAAAATGGCTATTCTTTTCATAGTATTACTAGATTGTATATGCATTTGCCATCTATTTAGTAGTATATGTTCCACTGTGCATTGCAATTCATAACCAGTTATATTTTTAACCTGAGTTATTATTTCTGTCCAGAACAGCTCTAGTTTTGGGCATTCAAGCCAACAATGGACATAATTTCCCACACCTCCACATTTCTTCCAACATGCAGGAGAAACAGCAGATGTTATATGCGATAATTTCTGAGGTGTTAAATACCAAAAAGTAAGTATTTTAAAAGTTTGTAATTTTATTTCTATAATATTCGTATTAAAGGGAAACGTCCTCCATATGTAGTGCCAGTCGTCATCAGATAAAATAGAATTACAGATAGAATGCCACCTTTTCTGATATGTCAATAAGTTGTGAGACTCTATTTCCATTAATTCTAAATATAGTTTAGCCATAAGTTGTCTTCTAGAGGTATTCATCCATTTATATATCTTTTCAAAATTTGATAAAGGACGCTTAATGATATTATTTAAATGTATTTGAGAACAAAAGTGGGATATTTGTAGAAATTGCATCCAAGAGATAGTAGAACCCAGTTTTGCTTCTAATTGAGTTTTATTCATTAAAATATTGTTTTCTACAATATCTTCAATTTTTGTAATGTTTGCTTTTTTCCATGTTTCCTGGTGTATTGGGAAATTTGGAGGTAATAAACTTTTTTGATTAAAGAGATGTTGGAATTTTGAAAGTCCAGGGATCAATTGTTTTCTTTTATTTTCCCAGGTGGCTAAGAAGGTTTGCAGGATCAGACTATCAGTTATTTTTTTGGAACGTTCTGAAGATGTTTGCCAGATTGTTTCCGGAACATCATATGGGTAGGTATAGTGTGTTTGTATTATAATCCAATCCTTATTTTGGTAATCATGTAGCATTTTGAGAATGTTGGCTAGGTGATTAGCTTGGTAGTATTTATATAGGTCTGGAAAGCCTAGTCCCCCTTTAAGTTTATGCTTGGTTAATGTTTCCACACTAACCCTATGGCGTTTATAAGCCCAAAAAAAGTTTAATAAGATTTTTTGCCATACCTCAATTTGTTTCTTAGATATTGTTATTGGTAGAATTCTAAAAAGAAATAAGAACTTAGGTAATGCATATGTTCGAATGATGTTTAGGCGATCATGCCAAGAAAGAGACATTTTATGCCATTGAGTAAATTTTCTCTTTAGTTCTTCTATTAAGGAATCATAGTTAACTGAATGTATATCTTTAAGTTGCAAAGGAATTTTAAGCCCTAAATAGCTCAAATATTTTGTGGTCCATTTATAAAGGACTGATTTTTTAAGCTTTTTCACAGTATCATCCTCTAAGTATATTGGAAAAATAGAAGATTTGGCAATATTGACTTGTAATCCTGATACATTGTCAAACTCTTCCAATATTTTTTGAAGCGATGGTAAAGAAATTGTAGGTTTAGTCAAAAATAATAAAATATCATCTGCAAATAAAGCTAATTTAAAAATTTTATTTGCTATATGTATCCCATGTAGATTTGAATGCATTCTAATCCTTGAGGCTAAAGGCTCCATTACCAAAGCGAATAATTGAGGAGATAATGGGCATCCCTGCCTAGTGCCCCGTTTTAAATTAAACTTATCCGAAATAGAGCTATTTATACAAAGTTGAGCTGTAGGTTGATCATATATTGCATTAATTATGCGTATAAAGCTTTCACCAAAGCCTAAATGTTTTAGCAATTGTTTTAAATATATAAAGTTAACTGAATCAAAGGCTTTTTGTATATCTAAGGCAACACAAATGGATTGTAATTTATTTTGTTTACAAAAATTAATTAAACTCAGTGTTTTATAAGTACTGTCCGTAATGTCTCTATGGGGCATAAAGCCAACTTGGTCTTGATGGACATATTGCGTCACAAATGAGCTTAGACGTGATGCTATTATAGTGGAGAAGAACTTAAAATCACTGTTTAAAAGGGAAATTGGCCTGTAAGAGGCAACATCAGTCAAATCTTTACCTGCTTTTGGAATAACTATTATTGAGGCTTGCAGCCACGAAGGGGGTAAAATTCCATATTGCATGACATAGTTGCAGGTTTTAGTAAAGGGTAAAGCTATGGTATCCTGATATTTTTTGTATAATTCTGAGCTAAAGCCATCCGGGCCAGGAGCTTTATTACACTTGGATTTTTTAATAGCTGCAATCACTTCCTTTTCAGTAATAGGACTCTCCATTACTGCTTTATGTTCTTCTGACAATTTAATATTGTTATAGTATTTTTCTAGATATATTTTAATTGAGGTTGCATTTATTTCTTTTGTTTCATATAATTGTTTATAATATTCTAAAAAAGCCTTTGTTATTTGCTGTGTTTCAAATTGTAGTTTACCTTGTCTGTCCTTTATTGAGGTAATTAATCTGGCTTCCCTTTTCTGTCTGACTCTTCTAGTCAAAACTTTCAGTGCCTTCGATGTGTTTTGCCATGATTTTTGTTGCAAGTAGAGTAAGTTTTGCTGTATTTGATTGATGTCAAGTGTGTCTAGCTCCCGTCTTATGGCTAATAATTTCTTGTATGCTTTTTTATTGCCTGTTTGTTTGTGTTTCATTTCCAGCACAGCTATTTCTGTTAACAGTTTTTCTCTTTTTTGCTTTCTTTGTTTGTTTAGATAAGCTGCCTTAGATATCAACTCACCCCTTACGACAGGCTTCATTGCATCCCAAATAATTGCTGGGGATACATCTTCTGTGTTATTGTCTATGAAATAATTTTTAATGACTGATTCTATCTCAGCTGCTATGATTTGATTTTTTAATAAATTTGTATTCAGCTTCCATGTTTTTTGTCTTACTTCCATACCTAGTTCTAAATCACAGCTGACCCAATGATGGTCAGACCATTGCAGATTCCCAATTTGGGCTGATTTAATTTTATTTATTATAGATGGTGAAGCTAATATGTAATCAATTCTGGTATAGGTTTTATGTCTCTGTGAATAATATGTGTAGTCACGTTCTCCTATATGTAACTGTCTCCAGATATCTATTAAAGAATATTGTTGGATCAACCTCGCAAGGGGGTTTGTTTCTTCTCAATCTGTATGCATTTTTTCTGCATCTTATTGAAGGAGGATCTATCCAAGGAATAATCCATAATACAGTTTAGATCTCCCCCGATTATTAAATCACCTTCTTGAAAGTTGGCTAGCTTATTTAGGACTTCAGTCATAAAAGCTATTTGATTTGTATTTGGTGCATACAAAACAGCTAGAGTTACAACAGTTGTATCAACACTTCCTACCACAAATAAAAATCTACCTACAGGGTCTTTGAGTATTTTCTTAAGCGTGAAGTTAGTATTAGCTGAAATTAGGATGGCTACACCTCGAGATTTAGAGGAGCCATACGACTGCCATTGATATTTGAATTTTTGTGATTTAAAAAGACATGGATACTTAGCAGTGTTGTGTGTTTCCTGAAGAAAAACAATATTTGGATGTTCTTTAGTTATTTGCGCAAAAATACGCTTACGTTTCACAGGGTTGCTCATGCCTCTGGTATTATAAGTCATGCATCTAAGTAGTTTTGACATTTTATAGAATCAACAAAATAACAATACTTTTGCACAGATGTAAATGGTATATCTTACATATATTCTACCTGATTATTGTATATAATAAAACAATGCGTGCAACGTAACCAAGGAATTACTATCACTCTTTCCTAGAAATGAAAAGTCAAGGAAAATATTACTTTTGTAACTAGCTTTAACTACTCTCCTGGAGACTAATACTGCCTTACCTGCCTTATCAACTGTGTAACAGTAACTTTACTTAACTTAACCTGTTTGGTAACTATACTCAATATCTAACTCTAATAACAACCCCCCTCACCCCTAACTGAAAACACACACCAAAATAAAAAGACTAAGGGTAAAAGAAAAAGAACTTCCTGTAACCCTTCCCCAAATACTTGGGAGAGGTAGTGAGATTAAATCTCTCACTCCTTAGAACAAGGATCGAAGTTATGAATTTGAGACTATATCCAGACTTTAACTATAGAAGGAACTGGTGTGAATATTACTTGCTCCCCCCTTCCCCCCCAATACCATATATGGTCTTTAGAATATTGTATACATATTTAACATAATAATCTTTAAACCATTAGAATAAATGACCACTTTATGAAACCTTCATACAGCAGATAATTATACATTTACTCTCAGTGAGTTATAAGTCAAGGACGTGCCATTACTTTGTTTTCCTTATGTGGAGTTAGATTGTACTGCAGTCTTCTTTTAAAAGATTGTCTGTCAGTCTCCATAGATTGCTGGGTGATTTCCAGGAGTTCCAGTAATGTTTGACCAGATTCCAGGTCTGTAGCTGTGTACAATGTTCCTTTGTGCCATACTTGCAATTTTGCAGCAGCAGACCATCTATATCTTATGTTTGCTTCCCTGAGTTGCATGGTGATCGGCTTTAGAGTCCTTCTCTGTGCAATAGCATCCGGGGGTAAGTCAGGGAAAACTTCTATTTTAATATCCAAAAAGGGAAGATTTTTGTTTACTCTGGCTTCTGTTAGTATTTTATTTTTGGTTCTTGCATCCAGAAACGTTGCCAGAATATCTCTTGGTCCTCTACGCTTATCTTTGTTTTTCTGTCCCAATCTGTGAGCTTTTAAAATCATAGGGGCCACACCATCTTCAAGCTTAAGAATAGATGCAAGCCATTGTGCCAGAAATATTTGTAATTCACTTTTCTCTTCAGCGTCCTCAGGAAAACCGCGAAATTTCAAATTATATTGCCTGGTCTCCATTTCTAGAGCCAACAGTCTTTTCTGAGTTACTGTCTCTTCAGTTTTAAAAGTTTTAATTGCTTCTGCAGCTTGTAAACCTAAAGAAGTTGCATGATCTGCTTTTTTATCAACTTCCTGCAGAGCTTGTTTTATATCATTTAGCTGGGTCTGTATAGGCTCAAATAATGCCTTCATGGAGTCTAAAATTCTTGTCTCCATTTTGCTCATTTGTTTTAAAACATTTTGAGAGTCAATTTGCAAATCATCTGTACCTTGTTGCTGAGTGCCGTCAGCCATCTTGTCTTCAGTAGTTTTAGAAGCAGATCGGCCTGCAGTCGTTGTAGCAAGTTGGAAGTAGTCAGTAAGTGGTCGCTCTGTATCTTTTTTCTGGTTCCTGGGTCTCTCACTGGATCTCCCCATATATTTAGAGTCGTTTGCAATCAAAAGTGGTGCGATTTAGGAGGTATTGGGGTGAGAAGGAGCAGAGCTCTAGAATTGTGCAGCCATTCTTCTTAGTGTCAGGTCTCACCCAAAGAGTGATTAACACATGGAATTCACTGCCACAGGAAGTGGTGGGGGCTACAAGCATGGACAGCTTTAAGAGGGAATTGGATAAACATATGGAGCAGATGTCCATCAGTGGCTATTAGCCACATGGTATAATTAGGAAAACTCAGGCTGGGGCAAGTGATGCACTGTATTCTTGGTGCTTGGGGAGGCAACAGTGGGAGGGCTTCTAGTGCCCTGGCCCCACTGCTGGACCTCCTGATGGCACCTGATATTTTTGTGTGGTAGAGAGTTAGACTGGATGGGCCATTGGCCCGATCCAACATTGGCTTGTCTTATGTTCTTACTAGCCTGATATCCGTGCTTCACTACGGTATTTAAGTTCCTGTAAATCCAGTTATAATACTGATAATGTGAAATTTGAAATGTGACATTTGTTGTAGGAATTCTAACAGATAAGACTGTAGTATAAGAAATGAAGTGAGATATACATACTTTGTTTTTTCTCTACTGAAGGACATTTCTCTAGACCACATTGGTGGTTCTGTCCTCAGGTTCTAGGATCACCAGGCTGCTTGGTGAACTCACTCTGGAGCAGGCCACATAGAACTGTCCATTTAAGAAGCAGTTGTCATTTAAGAAGCAGGGATTATGTTTCTCAGAAATCCCTTCATGGGGGGGGGGAGTTGATGTCATGGAAGGAATGCACTCCCCTTATTTTGGGTTTCTTGGTATAGGGGTTTGGCTTGGGCATTGAATTTGGGGGGAGGGCATACCCCCCCTTTTTTTTTTTTTTACAAAAATCCTTCTCACTTATGTTACATTTTAGAACTGGGGCATAACTACATATTCAAAACACCATCCGAGCAATCAGATATTAAGCAAGTTCATATGAACCAGTTTTCTAGAACCCACATTGTGAGACACTAAATAACCTAATCTTCTACAAATTTGGAGTATATTTCCATTGTTGGTGGGAGTGTGGCTAAGCTGGGCCAGCAGCACCACTAAAGTGATACTGCTAGGGCAGCATCCCTGATGGATTAAAGTACCCTGGCCCTGCTCCTACACCTGACAGACACCAGCCTGTCTGGTGTTGGGGGGGGGATTGTATTTAAAGGCATCAGGGAGGCTGGGCCAGCAGCAGGGCTAAGGCAATCCTGCTGAGCATATCTCCCTGGTGGTTGTAAGCATCCCACCTCCTGTCCTACACCTGACAGGCAGCTGCCTGTCCAGTGTAGGAGGGGGAGGCAGAAGGAGTGTGAGAAGCCACTGTGGAGGTTGGGCCAGCAGGATCACTAAGCTGTTACTATTGGGGCAGGATCCCTCAGGGCTTTAAGCACCCTACAACCGCTGCTGCACCTGACAGACAATTGCCTGTTAGGTGTAGGAGGTGGAGGGAGTATGTTGAAAGCCATTAGAGAGGCTGGTCCAGCAGCATTACTGCACCTCACAGGTGGTTGTTGGCCGTTCCTGATTTCAACTGTCATGACCTCTCTGCAGTCTCCTGTAACTGTTGGTTTTTTTTTTTTACTCAGAACACTGAGCTCTGCAGCTGACCAATCATAGAGTGGGGGGTGCAAAGAGGCAGCCTCCTGGCAGCCACATAGGAATCAATGGGGGATCACATTTTACCCCTTTTGACCCCCTTAGGGGTCGAATTTCTAAAAATCCCTTCTTAATGAGTCATGGTCGGAGTGCTCTCCTCAAATTTGGTGTTTCTAGGTCCAGCAGTTTGGCCTGGGTGTTGATTTTATGGTGAGGAGACTTTCTTTTATATATATATAGATGTTTTCAACAACACCTAGGGGACCAGACTGTGAGGACTAAGTCATGAGGAGAAAGGAGTTTCAGTCCTGCCATTCAAAAGTCTCTTATGTCTTAAAATTAGGACTCTAGACCTGCATTATACATTTCCAGGATTTAAGCAATCATATCTAGCTTCAACACTGGTCATTTCTTAAACCTCTGTTACCTATTTTTAAACCAAGTGTCACAAATCAATCCATGTATAACTATGAGCCAGAAGAGGCCACAAATACCATCTAGTGAACATTTTCTTCATTTTTCAGCTTCCAATCCATATTTTGTTTTGTTCCCTACTAGGAAGCAAAGCCCATGGTGGAGGAAGACAATGGGCCCTAGAAAGGAAGGGAGGGAGGGTGGAAGGGAGGGAGGGTTGGAGGAAGGAAGGAAGGGGAGGGAGGGAGGGAGGGAGGGAGGGAGGCAGAGGTGGGAGAGAGGAAGAAAGAAAAGGGGGGAAAGGAAGGGAAGAGTGGCGGAATGGGCTTCTCTGGGCCTATTGTACCCACAGAAGGCCCAGAGGATGGTGTGTGGGGGCAGAACGGGCTTCTTTGGGCCTACTGAGCCCAAAGAAGGCCCAGAGGATGGTTTTGGGGGGCAGAACGGGCTTCTCTGGGCCTACTGGGCCCTGAGAAGGCCCAGAGGATGGTGTGGGGGGCAGAACGGGCTTCTCTGAGCCTAATGGGCCCTGAGAAGGCCCAGAGGATGGGGGGCGTAATGGGCTTCTCTGGGCGTACTGGGCCCTGAGAAGGCCCAGAGGATGGTTGGGGGGTGGAACAGGCTTCTCTGGGCCTACTGGGCCAATAGAAGGCCCAGAGGATGGTGTGGGGGTGGAACGGGCTTCTCTGGGCCTACCGGGCCCTGGGAAGGTCCAGAGGATAGTGTGGGGGGCAGAACGGGCTTCTCTGGGCCTACTGTGCCCTGAGAAAGCCCAGAGGATGGTTTTTGGGGGGCAGAACTGGCTTCTCTGGACCTGCTGGGCCCTGAGAAGGCCCAGAGGATGGAGGAGCGGAATGGGCTTCTCTGGGCCTACTGTGCCCTGAGAAAGCCCAGAGGATTTTTTTGGGGGGGCGGAACTGGCTTCTCTGGGCCTGCTGGGCCCTGAGAAAGCCCAGAGGATGTTTTTTTGGGGGCGGAACTGGCTTCTCTGGGCCTGCTGGGCCCTGAGAAGGCCCAGAGGATGGGGGAGCAGAATGGGCTTTCCGGGCCTACTGCACCCTGAGAAGGCCCAGAAGATGGTTTTGGGGGGCGGAACGGGCTTCTCCAGGACTACTGCACCCATAGAAGGCCCAGAGGACAATGGGGGGCGGAACGGGCTTTTCTGGACCTACTGCACCCATAGAAGGCCCAGAGGACATTGTGGGGGGACAGAACAGGCTTCTCTGGGCCTACTGGGTCCTGAGAAGGCCTAGAGGGTGGTGTGTGGGGGCGGAACAGGCTTCTCTGGGCCTACTGCACCCATAGAAGGCCCAGAGGATGGTGTGTGGGGGCAAAATGGGCTTCTCTGCGCCTGCTGTGCCCTTAGAAGGCCCAGAGGATGTTGGGGGGGCAGAACAGGCTTCTCTGGGTCTACTGGGCCCTGAGAAGGCCCAGCGGATGGTGGGGGGGCAAAATGGGCTTCTCTGGGCCTACTGTGCCCATAGAAGGCCCAGAGGATGGGGGGGGAATGGGCTTCCCTGGGCCTACTGCACCCTGAGAAGGCCCAGAGGATGATTTGGGGAGGGCGGAACGGGCTTCTCTGGGCCTACTGCACCCATAGAAGGCCCAGAGGACATTGTGGGGGGACAGAACAGGCTTCTCTGGGCCTATTGGGCCCTGAGAAGGCCCAGAGGACGGGGGCGGGGGGCGGAACGGGCTTCTATGGGCCTACTGGCCCCTGAGAAGGCCCAGAGGATGGTGTGGGGGGAGTGGAATGGGCTTCTCTCACCGGCCTCGGCTTTGAGGGCCTGTCCCTGTGCTCACTCTGCAGACGGTCCTCTCCTGTCTGAGGACCGGAGCAGACTGAGCCGAAGACACTGGCCGGAGCTGACATAGGTGGGATTCCGCCAAGCAGCCAGTCAACCCAAGCCAGTGTCTTTTGACTGCCAGTTCTTGCGCCCAATCAATTGTGGCAAGCATAGAATGTTGGTGACCAAAATTCAATTATATATAAGGAGAGGATACCAAAATGGACATATTTCACATTTGCCAAAAGTGAAAAATGAAACACAGCCAGGTATATTGGACAGTAAAACTTCATGGAGAATAGGACAACTGCATTGGTATAATTTTGTATTCAGGCTTCACCTGCCCCAGACTGAGAGTTCCTATCTATACCTTGTGGCTAATAGCCACTGATGGACTTCTGCTCCATATGTTTATCCAATTCCCTCTTGAAACTGTCCATGCTTGCAGCTGCCACCACCTCCTGCAGCAGTGAATTCCATGTGTTAATCACTCTTTGGGTGAAGAAGTTTCACACACATGTGGAGAGAACCCACAAGAGCAATAGGGAAATTTCATTAAGCACATCATATGGAATTAGAGAATCTGAATTGGTAAATTTTTATATTGCTGATAATTATTTTTTTGTGATCTTATCTTTTATGAATCTCCTTGATTACATTTGAAATAAAATAAACTAATTGCCTGTAAATAATCCCCCAACAGTATGCTATTCAAATTAGAACAAACTTTGAGTCCAGTGGCACCTTTAACACTAACAAAGTTTTATTCAAGGCATAAACCTTAATATGCATGCCCACTTCTTCAGATTAGGTTACTGTTTTCACCTCTATTTGTAGCATCTATGATTCACATGTGAACAAGCGACAAGTGTGAACAGGAAGAGAATACCTATTTCCCCATACCACTAAGGCCAGATGCACTTCACTGTATATCATGAAAAACCTGCTCCTGTATTCAGCTACTGCAGGTCCAGAGCAGAAACCATAAGAACTTACTTGAATAGCTAGTTAGGATAAAATCATTGTGATGAACTATTTGTGCATGCAGTCAACAGTGCCTTATCTGGGTTTCCGGTTTCTGGCACAGAGATGGTGGTCACTCTCCCCAATGCTCGGGGGAGCGATTCACACAGCAGTGGTGTGGAGGGAAACTGCTGGTGCGGTTTCCCCACAGAACCCTAGGGCAGGGTTTCAAGCCATAGGGCTTTTGAGGGGTAGCCTCTTCAATGGCATAATGCCAGAGAATTGAGGCACCCCTCCACCCTGACGATCCTACCTCTGTGTGGCTGCATGGCACTAGCTGGGTTGACCAGAACAAGCACTGGAGATCGAGCAATTGACGAAGATATAAGCGAGGTCGAAAATGGCCGACAATGAACATGAGTTTGATGTAAGTGAACCTTGAAATAACCGGATAACTCCTTATCCCCCCCCATACCAGCAAGCTGAGAGAGGAGGGACACTTCCTGCGAGCACGATAAGCAGAAAAGAGGGGGGGGAGGGAAAAACCAAACGATTGACTTGGTTTGAGAGACTTACCAGAGCGGACTTAAAATCGAAAGTGGTTTTCAGAGGTTGTGAAATAGCGGTTGGCTTTTGTAAACAATCTGTGAAGATGGTGGGCACAGGGAGGAAAGGAGCGAAACCAAAACTTACGGGCGGCCAAAGTCCGAGGCCAGAAGAAGAGGGAGTGGACATCATGAAGCTCCTAGTGAATACAATCAAGCCTGTGATGGAACAACTCACTGGTATTAACCAGCAGTTAACTGCACTCAACCAAAATTTTGTAGCACAACAGCTCCACTTGGCAAAAATGGTTAAAAAGACAGAGCAAACGGTGGAAGTAGTGAAAGAGATGCACGCTGAGAGCAAGATCTTGAAGAAAAGGATGGACGAATTAATGAATAAGCAGAATCATCTGGAAAATAGACTATTGTTTCTACAAATGGAAAAAGCAAATATGATCCTCAGGTTCCAGGGAGTTCCTGAATCACCAAATGAGGATTTGAAGAAGCTACTCAGTGATCTTATCGCACCAGTAACAGGCTTGAAAGCGGAAGAAATTACGCGTGATATGGAAGCAGCATACAGGTGTATTCCAATTACACACACACACACACACACACAAAATAGCCTGCCTGGAGAGATATCAGTCAGATTCCCAAGAAGACAAACTAGGGATGCAATATTAAAAGCAACATCAGCAACTCCACTGAAATTGGGGAATACAACTATCAAAACTCTAAAAGACATCCCATTTGAAATTCGCCAAAAAAGAAAGAGCTACAAGGACTTAATCCTTTTCCTTCAAACTAATCAAATCACATACAAATGGGCGGTACCAGAAGGTGTCATCTTTACACTTCACAAAAAAAGAGAGAAGATTGACTCTGTGTACAAAGCTAAAGAGTTTTTGAAATGCCACCTGGGAGCCAAAGAAGATGGTGAAACTGGCTCAAGTGGCTCCACACCCTCGGAGACGGATGTGGCTGCAGAAGAAGGCGCTGCTGCCCGCAAACCAGCTTATGGTTTTAGAGATAGAAAGCCTAAGTAAAGGCAGAAGGACTCTGAAAATTGCCTTTATGAAGCGAGCTATGGGGGATGCTCTGGAATCCTCTCATAGCAAGTAACTAACTAATGTTTTAGCAGAGATAGATAGAAATTCACAGTATGCATTGTTTACTAACAGTAGATTTTAACTGGGGTATGATCTCCTCCTCTTGGATTTTTAGTTTAGTGTGGGTATACTTTCCTTTCTCCTTAGTTGTTGTTCTCCCCCCCTTTGCCTAGGACAAGGCAAAGCAGTATGAATTCTGAACCTTTTTGTAATCTCTGCATTTACAGCAAGAATGACTTTTCTGCTCCCATCTATAATTAATTATTGTATCTTTGAAGAAATATTTTTACTTGGGCAGAACATGAAAAATGTAATCAAAAAAAGGATAATATTAGCTCTACTATGTGTTGCTAAAAGTCCCTTAAAAATATAGTCTGTTAAGGTCTTGTCTTGGTTGGATATAATAGCTGAAATATATTGGGGTTGGATCCAGCTGGGTTTTTCATTCAATCTCACCCAGTTCCTCTCCATAATATGTCCACTACCCCACATGGCTTTTGTACATGCAGATCCCATAATTCCCAGCATAGCCCTTCTGGGTGGTGAAAAATAACGTCTCATAGCTTTGTCAGCAGCAAAAAGCTCTTTGGCTCCAGCCTTTATCCTTTTTTAATTTTGGAAACAGGAAAGTTATATTTAATTCTTTATTAGCTTTACTTATGGCTTGGTTGCCCACAACTGAAATTAGATTGGAGAATTTAATTTAGAATGTACAATTAAAAACAACAACTATGCTGACTTCTCATGTTTACCTGTATTGTAAAAAAACCCCCATCAAATCCACCAAAACCCCCACAATTGCAAAGTTTCTAATTTCAACATCTGAATTACAGTTGATTCAGATACCCAAGAATATGGTATACTCCTCATAGGACTTGAAAATGGAAATCAGATGTCACATGGTTAACAAGTGGCACTTAGGTGGCTCAAATGTAATGACTAACTATGGTTCATCATTACATGAACTAGCTTAGAGATGCAATTGATTGTGCACACCTTGCTCCCACAAACTGGAGCAACACGTACCTGGATATTGTACTATTCTAATCATTTATCTCCTGGATTTTCTTATCTAGGGAAACCCAAGGAATGAACGATTATTATAGTGCAATAATCAGCAATGTATGGAACCACATTAGAATTAAACTTGGCTGTTTGAACATACAAGTGGGGAACTGCAAGAAACTTGCATGGAGGTGCATCCCATCCCCCCCCCCTTGCTTCCTTCCCTCCCCCCTTCTCTAACAATGCCCTCTTCTTTCTCCCCCTCCCCTTCTGTCAGTTTTCTACCTCTCTTTCTCCACCCACCTTCTCTCAGTCAGTCTCCCTCCTCTATTTCTCCCCCCTTCTCTGACAGTCTCTCTCTCTCTCTCTCTCTCCTCCCATTGTCTGTCAACTTACCACCCTCTCTTTTCCTTCCCACCCCTTTTCCACAAATCTCTACCTCCAGTTTTCTGTCAATTTCTGCTCTGCATTTCTCCCTCTCCTCCTCAATCTTTCACTTCCTCTGTCTCCCTTTCTCTCACCTTCTTATCTTGATCTCATGTTGTTGGTGGGGGCTCACAAGAATCCCATCCTCCCCCTCAGCATCGAGCTTGGTACAACTCCAGGCCTCAGCAGCTGCTGCCAGCCCTGGTCACAGCAGCTGCAGTGTTTTTGAGCTGCTCCAGGCTATCACTGAGCCAGGTGCAGCTCCAGGCCTGGTCATGGTTGTGGTGCACCCAGACACTGCCACCACAGCAAGGCCTGAAGCAGCTCCTGAACATCCTCACTGCTGGATCTGCATAAGAAATGATCTTTCAGTGGGGGGACTTAACCCCCAATGTATTTTTTCTTTTTAGATTTCAAATTTTTCTGCAAATCTGGGGGGTCCCCAGGAAAATCTGTTTAGTGTCAGTATGACCCTGATCTGTGGATGGGTGGGGGCACACTTTGCTATTAGATGTATAAATGATGACTACTTGTGGTTGTGTCCTGACCTGGATGGTTCACGCTAGCCTAATCTTGTCAGATCTTGGAAGCTAAGTAGGATCAGCCCTGGCTAGTATTTGGATGGGAGATCACCAAGGAATACCAAGATTGCTACACAAAGGCAGGCAATAGCAAACCATCTGTGAATGTCTCTTGCCTTGAAAACCCTATGGGGTTGCTGTAAATTGGTTCTCTCCACCACTAGCAGCTGCGGTTTGCCCTGAAAGCAGAAGTGGATTTTTGAGCTGCACATGTAGGCAGTACCAAGGAATTGACCGGGGGAGGGGGTCACATTATCTTGATAATCTCCAAGGCTTATTCACATAATGACAAGCCATCCCTTAGTCATGCTTTGTATTTAACATAATATGTTTGGTTTTAAAGTGCTATGTGGGCCTTTTAAAAAATATGAACCGTAAAGGATATCCTACTTGCACTCTAAAGAAACACAGTCTAGTGAAGATTGTGCCTCATGATTTGTTTCTCAATTTTAGGATATTGAGTCACTAATCGGGGTGGTCACTAATGAGGGTGGTCACTAATGGAATTTAAGAATAAGAGACAGGATAGGAAGAAAAGTGGGGGTGGGGTGAGAGTTGTTGGTGAAGCTTTAGTAGGGGATTCAGACATAAAGCTAATGGCTGAAGTCTAGTTGGCAAGCAGGCTTTTGAGGAAACTTGCAAATGGAAGTTGTTTGATAATTTAAACCAGATGGAAGTGGTATTACAGGTGAATAATTGTAGGGAAGAGACTTTGGAAGAGAGAAAAAGTTCTAATAATCATGCCCACCATATTTTAAAATTGCTTTGAATTCTAGAAGGAGTTGTGCAAATGTCTTGAAAAAGAAGAAGCTGTTCTTCAGATTGCACAACAGATGAGGCTCAGGGATGGGATTGGGCACAGGAGTAGCATGTTGGGTATACCTTCCATCAAATCAAAAACTGACAGGTACCACACCCCCTTTCTGGGGATCAAATCAAAAACTGACAGGTACCACACACCCCTTTCTGGGGATCAAATCAAGAACTGACAGGTACCAGAAGTCCACCAGGGCACCCCTCCTCCACTCCCACCCACCCCAATCCCATCCCACACTGGGGTAGCCTTCCCCCCACCTCCCCAATTGACTGGACAGGCATTCAATGGTAACAGAGTAGGGAGGAGTTATGGTTTGTCAGCCATGGTTGATGGAAGGAGGCTGTAGCAAGGGGGGGGAATGGCTGGTGTTGGGGGGGTTGTACCATGGGAGGGGTGAGTGGAAGGCTAAAAAAAGAGAATGGCTGGGCATTTGTGTGTGTTTTACAGAGAAGAGTGCTTTGGAAATGTTGGGAGACTGAAAGGGATGTGTGTGTGTGTGAGAGAGAGAGAGTTAGTTTGCAAACAGCCCCCCCCCCTTAAAGGGGTGGCAGATCTGGTTGAGAGCGTAGAGTCCCCCTCCCCACAGCACCCTTCAAAAAAGCAATCAGCTTTTTACAAAAAATACAGTTTAAACAGTTACATGCAGGCTCCTTCTAAAAGTTTTAGCAAAGGGAGGCAAAACTTACCAGGAAAACAGCCCACAGCACCGTTTCTAGCTTCCACTTTAAGCCATTCAGCACACAAGCAACAGTTTTAACCCATAAGCTTAGTTAGTTTGCAAACAGCCTTTTTTAAAAAAGACAAGCAGCAGTTTTTACTTACCGTGAGAGAGCAGAATGCCATAGTCTCTTCCCCCCATTCCCGTTAAAGCATGCAAGCAGCAAATCCACACACACACCAGTTCCATTTTTTAAAAAAGAGAAATAAAGGTGCAAAATGGGAGAATCCTCAGCTATCGTTTAAAAAATTCTTCTTAAAATAAAGCCAGCCCACGGAAAGTAGAACCATGCGTCCCTCCCAAAGTTTTTTAGCAGAATGGTTTCCAGAAAGAGAGTCCAACCCGCGCTCGCTAGTGGGTGGGGTTGAGGGCGGGCAAAGGAGGGAGCCAATTAGATAGGAGCTTGAAGGAAATGCTGAAGGTGGGAGTTTTTGCCATCTCATGAATGGGCTTCTGTTGACCCCCCCCCAAAAAAAACCTAGGCACACAATTCGAGATTCCATGTGTGCATAAACACTTTCCCCACCCCACAGCCAGAGTGTTTGGGGCATCATTGTGTCAAGAGGCTGGGCTGTTTCCCCACTCACTTCCTCTCTTACCTACCTCCCCCCCACCCTCCCAGAGCCAGGCTGTGTCACTGACAACAGTGTACTTGTTAACTGGTGATTTGAGTTGTGTATCCAACAGGGGGAATCTGCCTCAATGTGGAATTACTTTTTTGAGGCATCTGTCTCTGTGCTAAGGTCCCCACCCTTTTACAAAGTAGCACATACTCCCTCCCTTTCCTTTCTTTGTGCATTCTGTTTGAAATGGAAATAAAATAAGGAACTGAAATAAAAGCACATACCATGTTGTGTGCAGCCCCTCCCCCCCTCCTCACAGTATACCCAAGCCGGTCTCTTTCCCCTTCTGTGTGACGTAAAATAAACCCTGAGGAAATAAATCATAGGAAATTGCAATAAACAAAAAAACACAGGTTTTCCGGTTTTGGGGCGCCCTCCTTCATTACACGGGGGAGTGTCTGGTGACATTTAAATGTGCCAATGAGCCCCCGTGGGCTTGGCAGGGGATTCTCTTTAAAATGGGAAAAGATGGAGTGAAGATGGGGGGGGCTGAGACACAGTCATCTGTATATTTGTTATCTAATAAAAAATACTTTCATTGTGGTAAAAGAGAGTGAAGCGTCATGGTTCATCATCAGGATGTATTAAAAGGGATTTATTTTAACCCCAGGGAGATTGAAAGTTTTGGAGGGGTTGAATCTCTTTTTCAGGCGGCTTCTAAGAGGGGGCATCGGGTGAGCAGAAAAGAGGTGGAAGCGTGGCTCAATGATCAGGATGCCTATGCCTTTTATAAAACAGCCAGGGTGCATTTCAAAAGAAACAAGGTAATCGTGGGAGATATTGATGAGCAGTGGCAGGCGGACTTGGTGGATATGCAACAATATTCCAAGTACAACAGGGGCTACAAATACATTTTAACGGTGATAGACATCTTGTCTAAATACGCAAGGGCTGCGCCTCTGAAAGATAAGGGTGGGAAAGAAGTGTCAGTCGCTTTTAAAAGCATTTTCACGGAGTCGGGGCAAGCCCCTCAGTAGCTGCAAACAGACAGGGGCAAAGAGTTTCTCAATAAAAAAGTGGGTGCTCTGTTAAAACATCACGGAGTTCACCATTTTGCCACCAACAATGAAGTCAAGGCTGTAGTGGTGGAGAGGTTTAACAGAACTTTAAAGACCAAGATGTGGTGGTATCTTACAGCCAAAAACACTTTTAACTATAGGGATGTGCTACAGGACCTGGTCAAAAGCTATAACCACAGCTACCACAGAACTATTCAGACACGGCCTGTAGATGTGAAGCCTTCTAATGCGCTCGCTGTATGGAGACACGTGTATGAAACAGTCCCAAAAGTTCCCGCAAATGAAGCACCATTTCTGTTTAGAAAAGGAGAACGAGTGAGAGTCTCTAGAACAAAGGGAACTTTTGAAAAGGGGTATGAACAGTCTTTCACCGACAAAATCTTTATTATAGAAGAGGTGGTCAGAAGGGGTGAGAGGACCTTGTACCATCTGGTAGATTTTGATGGGGAGCAGGTCCTAGGAGGCTTTTAACCTGAGGAGCTGCAAAAAGTGAGCAATTGGAAAGACAGAACATACAGGATCGAGAAAATTATAAAAAGCTGAACAAACAAGAAAAAGAAGTTTTTCTTTGTTAAGTGGAGGGGGTGGCCACCTAAATTTAACAGCTGGGTCCCCGCTGAAGACATCACAGAGCAGGATGGAAGATGATGGGTTTTACATCACGCTTCCTAGCAATGCTTCTAAGGATCTATTTCCTGAAAATACCAGCGCTTCTTTCACAGTGCGCATGTTTAAACCTCTGGAGTTGCGAGGGGAATTGGAGGTGGGATTGGTGGAAATTCACTATCCCCACAATTGGTACACATTTACCAAGCCAGCTAGATTCCAGATTTCTAATGGGGCTGTTCACCAGAAATATCAGCTGTGCTCTGGATACTACTATGATATTCGCAGCATAGTTGAATTTATGAATAGCGCTGTCAAAAAACAGATGCGGCCTCCCCCGATCTACAGTTCTATTTTGATCCAACGCAAGCGATACTCAGGTTTAACGGGTCTGATATTTACTCTGTCACGATGAGTGAAGAATTGGCCTACGTGATGGGGGCTCCTCCCAACGTTCCCATCAAAAAAATCCAAAACTGTGCAGATATTACGGGGGGGGGGTAATACCCTGTATCTGTACACTGACATTGTAGAACACCAAAGAGTGGGGGACACGGCGGTGCCCCTTCTACGCTGTGTTCCTGTACAGGGGAAGCCTCATGACTTTATCACAGTCTTCTATAATGAGCCCCACTACATACCGGTCAATAAGCACCACATCGAAACCATCAGCATAGAGATAAAGACGGATCAGAACAGCCCTGTGCCATTTTGCTACGGGAAAGTCATTGTGAGGTTGCACATTCGCCCGCGGAAAAAATGGTGATTGTGAAAGATTACAGGGATCCCATTATGCTTAGGAAATATTACCAATCTCAGGCGGGTCACGCTCTCCTCGGATTTCATGGCACACCTGTTATGTACGGGGTGGGGGTGGGAGGTATTTTCTTGTTACAGCCTCCTTCCAGCAACCATGGCTGACAAACCATAACTCCTCCCTACTCTGTTACCATTGAATGCCTGTCCAGCCAATTGGGGAGGCAGGGGGGAGTGGGGGAAGGGTACCCCAGTGTGGAATGGGATTGGGGTGGGTGGCGGTGGAGGAGGGTGCCCTGGGGGACTTCTGCCCAGAAAAGGGGGGCATAGTACCTGTCAGTTCTTGATTTGATCCCCAGAAAGGGGGGCGTGGTATCTGTCAGTTTTTGATTCGATGGAAGGTATACCCAACATACTACTCACAGGTATGGAAGTATGGACAGCAAATGCTGACATGAAGCTATGATCCAAATGTGACCACACTGTCTACCAAAAACTTCAGAGCCAAGTTCAGACTCTTGATCTGTTGGACTACTATATGTTTGTGTTTGTTGTCTTCCTATGTGGCTGGATTTGTAGTGTCTAGTCCCATGTGGTCCCATATTGGTAGTGGACAGGGGATGGGTAATACTACTGCTGATGTATTTGCAAGCAGTTTCTTCTGTCATACAATTTAAAATCAAATGTTACTTTTTAAAGAAACAGAATGTGTGTAATATTTACTAGAATACATTTTTCTGTTCTTATTTTCCATGCTGCAGTGGTCATATTTTAAAGGTAAACAAATGACCTTGGATAAAATATAATTGCAAGTTTTTAAAGATCTGTTTGGATAAATGAACATTATTAATCTCAGATTTATTGTTATAATAATTTTAGGATTGTAGTGTGCATTTCATGATGACTTTATAAAATGTGAGGACCTATCTTAAAAATAATCCACAAGAATTAATAGATGTTTACTGTATCACCACTAACCTCCCTTTTACAATAGATTTATGATTTCTTGTTAGATTATTATTTGCGAATCTGTAAGATTTATGTGAATACTATAATATTAAGCTCTAGGAAGTAAGATCTTGAGCGAGGGTATCATAAATCTTGGTTGTTTGATGACTATTGGCCAGGAAGAGTTGCTGATCAAGAGCTGCAAAATGTGTATGTTACCGTTTGGAGAACAAGACTGTCACAACATCTCTGAGAGTAAAATGAAAACCATCAATCATCCATGGTAGTAAGTGGTGATTATATTTGTTACCATTTAAAACTCAGGGTTTTTTTTTTTAATTAGAAGCTGGCTATACTTGACAGTTCCCTTTTAGGGCTATCAATCCAAATTTTGCTCTCAGTCGTAGGTAGAATATACAATTAAGAAAGCAGTGGAATGCAGCACGATGATAGCACTGTCTGGGTTATAGTAGCACCCCAGTACTAGACGGGAGAGAACAGAGAGTGGCCAGAAGTGTCACAGTATGTATGGTACCATTTCATCATTTCCAAGCTTTTATATAAGGCTTTAGCAGCAAACATGGTTGCCAACTCTGGCTTGGGAAATTCCTGGATATTTGGAGAAAGTGCTTGAGGAGGGCAGAGTTTGGGATGCGAGCGAGATCAATAGGGATGTGAGGCCATGGAGTTTGCCCAGCAACGCTGCCATTTTCTCCAAGTGAATTTATCTTTGTAGTCTGAGGATAATTTGTGATTCTGGGAAAAGTCCAGACCCCATGTTGAGGTTAGTAGTTAGCATCAAAGGGCACTGAGAAAGCTTCGGCAATCCAAAAACTAGAGCAGTGTACAGTCTATGTTGTTGTTGTTCAGTCGCACAGTCAAGTCCGGCTCTTTGCGACCCCATGGACCAGATTACGCCAGGCCCTCCTGTCTTCCGCTGTCCTCTGAAGTTTGCTCAATTTCATGTTCGTCACATCGATGACACTGTCTAACCATCTCATCCTTTGCCGTCCCCTTCTTCTTTGACCTTCAATCTTTCCCAGCATCAGGGTCTTCTCCAGTGAATGCTCCCTTCTCATTTGGTGGCCAAAGTATTTGAGCTTCAGCTTCAGGATCTGGCCTTCCAGGGAACAGTCAGGGTTGATTTCTTTTAGGATTGACTGATTTGATCTCCTTGCAGTCCAAGGGAATCTCAAGAGTCTTCTCCAGCACTATAGTTAAAAAGAATCTATTCTTCAGCGCTGGGCCTTCCTTATAGTCCAACTCTTGCAGCCATACATTACTACGGGGAATACCATTGCTTTGACCATTCGGACTTTTGTTGGATGTCTCTGCTTTTTATCATGCTGTTTAGGTTTGCCATCGCTTTCCTCCCAAGGAGCAGGCATCTTTTAATTTCATGGCTGCAGTCACCATCTGCAGTGATCTGGGATCCTAGGAACGTGAAGTCTGTCACTACTTCTACGACTTCCCCTTCTATTTGCCAAGGAGTGATGGGGCCAGATGCCATGATCTTAGTTTTTTTGATGTTGAGCTTCAAGCCCACTTTTGTGCTCTCCTCTTTCACCCTGGGCAAGAGGCTCTTTAGGTCCTCTTCACTTTCTGCCATCAGAGTGATATCATCTGCATATCTGAGGTTATTGATCTTTTCCCCAGCAATCTTAACTCCAGCTTGTGATTCATCCAGGCCAGCCTTTCGCATGATGTACTCTGCATATAAATTAAATAAGCAAGGTGACAATATACATCCTTGTCGTACTCCTTTTCCTATGCTAAACCAATCAGTTGTTCCATATCCAGTTCTAACTGTTGCTTCTTGACCCTTATACAGGTTTCTCAGGAGACATGTGAGGTGGTCCGGTACTCCCATCTCTTTAAGAACCTGCCATAATTTATTGTGATCCACACAATCAAAGGCTTTAGCATAGTCAATGAAGCAGAAGTAGATGTTTTTCTGGTACTCTCTTGCTTTCTCCATAAACCAGTGAATGTTGGCAATTTGATCTCTAGTTCCTCTACCTCTTCGAAACCCAGCTTGTACTTCTGGCAGTTCTCTATCCATGTTCTGTTGGAGCCTAGCTTGTAGGATTTTGAGCATGACCTTGCTAGCGTGTGAAATGAGTGCAATTGTGCGATAGTTTGAACATTCCTTGACATTGCCCTTCTTTGGGATTGGAATGTACACAGACCTTTTCCAATCCTGTGGCCACTGTTGTGTTTTCCAAATTTGTTGGCAAATTGAGTGTAGCACTTTAAAAGCATCTTCTTTTAAGACTTTGAATAACTCAGCTGGGATACCATCACCTCCACTAGCTTTGTTATTAGTAATGCTTTCTAAGGCCCATTTAACTTCGCTTTCCAGGATGTCTGGCTCAAGGTCAGTGATTATACCATCGTGGTTGTCAAGGACATCGAGGTCCTTCTTGTATAGTTCTTCTATGTATTCTTGCCACCTTTTCCTAATCTCTTCTGCTTCTGTTAGGTCCATACCGTTTTTGTCCTTTATCATGGCCAGCTTTGCATGGAACGTTCCCTTGATTTCTCCAATTTTCTTGAAGAGATCTCTAGTCCTTCCCAATCTATTGTTTTCCTCTATTACTTTGCATTGTTCACTCAGGAAAGCCTCTTTATCTCTCCTTGCTGTTCTCTGGAAATCTGCATTCAGTTGGGCAAATCTTTCCTTTTCACCGTTGCCTTTAGCTTTCCTTCTTTCCTCTGCTATGTGTAAAGCCTCATCAGACAGCCACTTTGCTTTTTTGCATTTCTTTTTCTTTGGGATGGTGGTGATTGCTGCCTCCTGTACAATGTCACGGACCTCTATCCATAGTTCTTCAGGCACTCTGTCTATCAAATCTCGTCCCTTAAACCTATTCTTCACCTCTACTGTATATTCATCGGGGATGCGATCTAGGTCAAATCTGAATGGCCTTGTGGTTTTCCCAACTTTCATCAATTTAAGTCTGAATTTTGCAATGAGTAGCTCATGATCTGAGCCACAGTCAGCTCCGGGTCTTGTTTTTACTGACTGGATAGAGCTTCTCCATCTTTGACTGCAAATTATATAGTCAATCTGATTTCGGTGTCGCCCATCTGGTGATGTCCATGTGTAGAGACGCCTCTTAGGTTGTTGGGAAAGGGTGTTCGCTATGACCAGTGTGTTCTCTTGACAAAACTCTGTTAGCCTTTGCCCTGCTTCATTTTGTTCTCCAAGGCCAAATTTGTCTGTTATTCCAGTTACCTTTTGATTTCCTACTTTAGCATTCCAGTCCCCTATGATGATGAGGACATCATTTTTTGTTGTTAGTTCTATGAGCTGTTGTAGGTCTTCATAGAACTGGTCCACTTCAGCCTCTTCTGCAGCAGTGGTTGGGGCATAGACTTGGATTACTGTGATATTGAATGGTTTGCCTTTGATTCGGACCAAGATAATTTTGTCATTTTTGAGATTGTATCCCAATACTGCCTTTCTCACTCTCTTGTTGACTATAAAGGCCACACCTTTTTTCTATGGGATTCCTGGCCACAGTAGTAGATATAATGGTCTTCTGAGTTAAATTCGCCCATTCCTGTCCACTTTAGTTCACTGATTCCCAAGATGTCAATGTTCATTCTTGCCATCTCATTTTTGACCACGTCAAGCTTACCTTGATTCATAGATCTTACATTCCAGGTTCCTATGCAGTATTGTTCTTTGCAGCATTGAACTTTCCTTTCACCGTCAGACACATCCACAACTGAGCATCCTTTTGGCTTTGGCCCAGCCGCTTCACTCTTTCTGGGGTTACTCGTACTTGCTCTCTGCTCTTCCCCAGTAGCATATTGGACACTTTCCAACCTGAGGGGCTCATCTTCTGGTGTCATATCTTTTAGCCTTTTGTTACTGTCCATGGGGTTTTCTTGGCAAAGATACTGGAGTGGGTTGCCATTTCTTTCTCCAGGGGATCACGCTTGGTCTGAGTTCTCTGCTGTGGCCTGTCCATCCTGGGTGGCCCTCCACGGCATAGTCCACAGCCTCATCAAACCACGAAAGCCCCCTCGCCACGAGAAGGCAGTGATCCATGAGGGAGGCAGTCTATGTTGGGATGCTCAAACAACTGCCTGTGGTGATCAGGCACCCAAAGAATCATCAGGTGGTTTGGCTGTTTGCAGCTATATGTAGGAACAGGGTACTTGTGTCTGTCTGATCTTCCCATGGAGAAATTTTACTCTGTACTCAGTAAAGATTTTAGGTCAAGGGAATCAGGAGGCAACTCTCACCTGATTGTGGAGGATCAGCTGGAAGTTGGTTTCTTCAGATTTCCCATCCTTGGTAACTTTGCTACATTCCAGACTTCCTGAAATGCAGCACATTTAGGGAGCACAGGGTGATCAGAAGCCCAACTGTTCTCTGTCTTTTTTTTCTATGCCCCAAGCTCCTAGCCTGAGCTGTGGAGAAAGAGAAGATTGCTCCTGTTCTCCATAGCCCAAGCATTTTGGGTTTGGGATGGGGAAGAAACAGATTGTTTTTCTTCCCATCCCAAGTTATTGGCTTGGGTGGCAAAGAAAAGGAGAGAAGTAATAATCTCTTTTTTTTCCCTCTCCTTTTTTCAATGGGGAGATTAAAAGCAGTTGTTCTGTTCCCACCCCACCTTGGAGGAAAGGGAAGATAAATGACCTCTTTCTCCTCTCTCTTTTGCAATGGGACAACTGGTTCTTTCAGATCTCCAACCTCACTATGTAGTTATTTTTCTGAGGGTGGTGATGGAGCAGAATGTGATACACCGCTGATCTCCTGTTCAGCTATGAACCAGCTTCTGACCACTAGGCAGCTGGAAGTTTGTTCACAGAGTCGTTCAATGTCTATTCTTGATCAGCTTATAGTCTGATCATGAGGAATGAACAGGACATGTTTGATTGCCTAACAGGTTCACTGTGAAATTCATGGCATCCCTATCCTATATTCTGATAGCAAAGTCTAGATGTCTTTAGATACTTAGATCTGGTGACTGCAGCTGTGAATGGGCAAGACAGATCCCAGCCTTGATCTGGCAACCCTAAAGGGAACTGATCTCTGTTGTTTGGAGATCTTACTGTGATTCTGGGAGATATCTGGACCCCATCTGGAGGTTGGCAACCCTATAAGAAAGCAGGAAAAGGGACGAAACTATGGGGGCTTTCAGGAAAGGGAAAGAGGAAATAATGGGAGAGGGGGAAGTGAGATGCCTTCTGCAAGTCCTTGCAGGTTCCCACTAGGGGTGTGCAATATTTTTTTATCTGGTATTTTTCGATTTGGGTCTATTGGAACTGAAATTTTGGGTGGATTTAAAAAAAATCCTGAAGTTTTTCAGATCTAATAGACCCAAGAAGAAAAATACTGATTAAAAAAGAAAAGCCAGCATATTGCTCAGCACAGCCAAGGAGATCCTGGCTGTGCTCGTTTCTCCTGTGGTCCCGTTTAAACGGAGCTACAGTATGCTGTGTGGCACAGGAGATACTGCTGGGCTCATTTCTCCTGCAGTCTGGTTTAAACTGGCCCACAGGAGAAGACCATGCAAAGCGCAGCCCACTGGGAGCAAACTGTTCCCAGCAGCACAGCAGATCCTGGGGCTGGGTTGCATAAGAAGCCCACCCCAAGCCAAGCCAGCAGGAACAGTCTGCTCCCCGCTGGCACAAACATTAAAGGAACTGTAGTAGAAACCCAACAAACAACTGAGAGGTGGGCGCAATGTGCCTCTCTGCTGTTTTTGGATCTGCCTGGTAATACCCGAATATATCCAGGATTTTTGGGGGGATCCCCCTGTTGAGATCCACATGTCTTGTAAGTCTGGCTAGATGTATTTGATCTAGTGACAGGTAGCTGTCAGCCAGGAATCTCTGTTAGAGCTGGCTATAACCGGTTCAGGGCAGTCTTGCCACTGCTATCACAGTGACTCAGCACTGAAGCCTGATTGGCTGGTGTTTGTATAAATGTACAGTGAGTGATGTACAGTTTCTCCTCCTCATTTGTATGATTGCAGCAGAGCACTTTGACACTCTGTTTGATGGTGGCTGTGGTGTGTAAATAAATGTATATAGTTTGCACCTAGCTGAAGCCTCCAGTATTTATTTGGATACTCGCACTCTCTTCTGGCCCACTCCATGCCTGCCACTTCTGCTGTTCGAACCTGCGACACACACACACACACACGGTTTTCCTGAGAAAACCCGGATACATTTGGATGCTAAAATCTACCAAAAAAAACCCCTTTTCTTGTGGGAGACTGTTCTTCCTCAGTTGTTTGTTTTACCTTTGGTTTAATTGCTCTTCTGATTTCATTCTTGGAGTAGCCATTTGCTTGAAGTGCATGGTTAAGATTATTTAGTTTGTCGTTGAGAAAGTGTGGTTCACATATCTGTCTTGCACGGTCTACTAATGTTTTGATTATGCCTCTTTTTTGCCGAGGGTGGTGATTGAAGTTTTTGTGTAAATAACAGTCTGTGTGAATTGGTTTTCTGTAGACCTTGTGACCTAATTGAAGGTTAACTTTGCGGATGACCATGATATCTAGATTAGCTACGTTGATGGGCAGCCAAAGCACACACAGACATCTAAGTAAGTTGCAATTAAAATTTTCAAATGGATTGTTTTCATTTTAACTATGTACCCATTTGAACAAGTTAGCATTAAAAATCTCAAACAGATTACTTCTCCCTTAATTATGTGTCAGTGACAGATGGATATCAGCAGTGGCTATTGTGAGAAATTAATGTGCATACAAATTTACTCAGACAAATTCAAACAATTGTCTCCCCTTTGCAAGTGGCAATCACAACTGGCAAGTACGACATGGACAGAATAGCAGGTGATAGAGGATAATAAATTCCAGTTAGCCATCATGGCCAATTGACCATTGATGGACCCATCTTCTATTAATTTGTTTTAAAGGCATATAACATAGTGGCCATCACTATAGGCTGTGATAATGAGTTCCACAAATTAATAAAACAGTCTGCGAAAACATTTGAAAAGCCAAATCGTGTCAGCATATTTATGCAGATGTATTTAATGCATTATTATTCCAGTAGAATTTCCAGTGTTCTACTAAATTTTGTCAGGAAGATGGATTTCTTTGTCTTTTTTGGCAGAGCTATACTCTGTGATGGTCACTGGCATTTTTATGGTTATTTAATCTGATTTAAAATCAGTTTTAAATGTTAATTTTAGAAAGCAATTTGTTCCTCAGTTTATGTTGTGTCACACCATGTTTCCATCATCTGCATGATTTTGTGCTGCATATACACTAAAACAGTCAACTCTGGTTGCTTCACTATGACTGCTAGCAGTAGTGTGCACAATTTTAGGCAGAGGGGAGAAAAGAGAGGGCACTACACCATGTCAGAAATCATGGAAGAAAGTTGGGTTACGAACTCAATAAAGAAACTGAAAAGTACACTTACCTTGAAAGGTCAGGTTTTGGTTCCAAGGGAAACAAACTGCTATATTAGATAGATAACTGCATAGATTATATGTGTATTAGCCTTAAAAAGAGGTGTCTCTCTCCACATGGTTCACTAGGAGACAAAAAGTTTCTTTTCACTTTCACTGTTACAGCAAATATTGATTGTGGGCACTCAGCAAAGGCAGCTATTCTCCTCAGCTCTCTAGAGCTTTAAAAAAAATCACTTATTTTCTTCAGCCCTACTTTGCAGTATGCTTTTGCAAGAGGCTTTTCTTTTATCAGGTTCTCCTTTTTCCCCATGGCTACTTTAATTTGCTATACAAAGAAAAGTCTGATGACCTTCCCAATGAAAAAGAATGACATGACCTAAATTGCTTTCATTGTCAATAGTGAGTAACATTTTGGCAACACATCCTTGCCACTCTCAAAATAAAATAATTCTGTCTGGAATCTGTCATTGCTACCCCTTTCTGTTTCCAAATTCACAATGGCAGGATATTTAAAAATGACAAAAAAGATGATCTGATGGGAAAAGATCAGGAGCAAGTTAAATATTCTAGGACAGGATATCCTAAGTCATTACCATTGGATGTCTCCAGTCTCATCCCTCCCCAAAAGAAATAGTTTCACTGATCCTAAAATTCTGTTTTTGTAAATAAAAACAATTGCTTTAATTACATGATTTTTAAAGAAAGAGAGAGAACAGGATAATGGATAGAATCCAGTCCAGAGAATCCAGAGCACAGTTCCTCTTGCAGAATGGGTCCTGACCACCACCAGCAATCCTTCAAAAGTTGTTTCTGAGAGTCAAAGATCCAGCAGGTTGGAATGGAATGGGATACTCTCTTAACAGAACTGAAACTGGAGTGGAATCCATGACAATCAGGGTCTCCCTCTCCTTTGCACCTGCACAATTGCTTTCTGGCCAGGCAAGAGGTGAGGTTATTCATCTAAATCTTAATTTTGACATGATGTATTTGCTGAAGGCTCAAATCAACTACTAATTTAGTCCAATAGCTTAGCATTATGAACTTTTATGGCAGCCCATTTCACCCAGGATTTCCATACTACCCTGGACCAAGTCGACACCTTAGTCAAGTTCAAAATCATGGACAAGTTAAGTTCACTGAAGTCAAAGGCTTCAAGCAGACTTAAGCTATTAGACCCTTTCCAGTCTGGTTTCCAACCGGGCCATGGGACAGAGACGGTCTTGGTTGCCCTCACAGATGATCTCTGGAGGCATCTGGATTGAGGTGGTATGGCGGTGTTGATGTTGTTAGACCTGTCGGTGGCATTCAGCGCTGTCAACCATCAACTACTGGTCCACCGCCTCGCTGATACCAGGATTCAGGGGTTTGCCTTACAGTGGCTCTCCTTATTTCTTCAGGATCAGGGACAGAGGGAGGCAGTTGGGGAGCAACTGTCTGGAAGGCACCCGCTAGTGTGCAGAGTGCCACAAGGTGCAGTGCTCTCCCCAATGCTGTTTAACATCTATATGAGCCCTCTCACCCAGATTGCCCAGAGACATGGGCTGGGTTGTCATCAATACGCTGACGATACACAGCTCCATCTGTTGTTAGATCACCAGTCCGCCTCTAGTCTGGGAGATCTGGACCTGGTGCTGAAAGCCGTGGCTGGTTGGCTTAGACAGAGCTGACTGAAATTGAATCTGATGACAACAGAGGTCCTGTGCCTGAGTCGGAGCGGTCCAAGATTAGGGATCCTTCTCCTGACCTTCGATGGGGTGCTGTTGGTGCCAGCGCTGGAGGTTAGGAGTTTGGGAGTGCTCCTGGATACCTCCCTAATGATGGAGGCCCAGGTAGCAGCCACTGCAAAGTTGGCCTTTTACCACCCATGGCTGATTAAGCAGTTGGTTCCCTTCCTTGAATACAATGACCTAGCAACAGTGATCCACGCATTGGTCACCTCAAGACTGGATTACTGTAATGCTCTCTACATGGGGCTGCCCTTGTCCCAAATCCAGAAGTTTCAGCTGGTGCAGAACACAGCAGCGAGGCTGTTGTTGTGTCTTCCTATGTGGGAACACATCCAGCCCACCATAAAAACCCTGGACTGGCTGCCTATAGCGTACCGGATACAGTTCAAGGTGCTGGTTCTTACCTTTAAAGCCCTATATGGCCAGGGACCTGCCTATCTAAGGGACTGTCCTAGCCCTGGCTGGACTATCAACTGATTACCAACTATATTAAACAACTGACCCTGGCCTGATTGCCAACTGTGTTAACAACTGTACCACTATTGGTACCAACAGTACCAACACCAAGGCTTGAGTCGGTGGACAGTGCTCAGTTGACACTCGATATCGGAAGATTCACCATCTTTTAATATAAGTTAAGAATAATTATGAAAAATTGTGGGTTTTAATAAAGCGTGATTTAGAAAAGTGGGAAAAACTTAGATTATCTCTTCTTGGAAGAATTGCCGTTGTCAAAATGAATGTACTGCCCAGGTTGATGGTTTTGTTTCAGACAATACCAATTGTAAAAGATGTGAAAGTGTTGGTGAAATGGCAAAGAGAAATCTTTAAATTTATCTGGGCAGGAAAGAAGCCAAGAATTAAAATGAAAATAATATATGATATCAAAGACAGAGGTGGCTTCCAAGTCCTGAATTTGCGTTTGTATCATGAAGCAGTATGTATGTCTTGGTTAACTGACTGGGTTAATTTGGAAAATAGAAAACTTTTGGCCCTTGAGGGTCACGATTGCAGATTTGGCTGGCATGCCTATCTTTGGTATGGGAAAAATAAAGTAGACTCAATGTTTAAGCATCATTATGTAAGAAGAACACTGTTTGATGCATGGACCAGATACAAGAACACAGTTCCTGATGAGAGGCCTTTGTGGATTGTTCCTGCTGCAGTTATTCATCCCTTTTCAGAATATAAAGGTAATGATTGGTTGAAATACCAAGAGTTGCTTCAAAAGGAAGGGAAAAAATATGTTTTAAAACCAAACAATGAATTAGAATTTGAGTATGGATGGTTACAATACTGTCAAATATGGGATATTTACAAAAAAGACTGTAAAGAGGTTGGTTTTAGAACTAAGAACGATGAGTTTGAAGATATATGGTTGAAAAAAGAGCGAAAAATGATATCAAAGATGTATAAAACTTTGTTGACTGTTTATACTTTGGATGAAACTGTTAAAGAACAAATGATAAAATGGGCCATAAATATGAACAAAGAAATTTCTATGGAAACATGGGAGTTTTTGTGGAAAAAAGCTTTTAAAATGTCAACCTGTGTCAATGTAAAAGAAAATTGTTATAAGATGATGTACAGGTGGTATATGACACCAAAAAAGATTGCTAACATTAGTATGGATAAGAACTTGAGTAATAAGTGTTGGAAATGTAAAAAAATAGAGGGTTCTTTTTACCATATGTGGTGGTCATGCGATAAAGCAAAGGTATACTGGTCAAATGTACATTGTGAGATGCAGAAAATATTAAAAATTCCTATTAGGAAAAGACCGGAACTTCTTCTCTTAGGTTTGACAATGGAAAAAATTCCACAAGAAAAAAGGACACTATTATGGTATATGATTACATCGGCGACAATGGCTTTTGCTCAACAATGGAAAGCGGAGAAGGTGCCAGATATACATGACTAGTTAAGAAAACTGCTGTTTTTAGCTGAAATGGACAAAATGACGAAAAAACTAAATGGAAAAATGGCAGAACAATACTTAAAAGACTGGGACGGCCTGAAATTGTATATGGAAACTGAATATAGAATGAAAGGGAAAATGTACAATCTTGATTTGTATTGAAACTGAATGAGAAATGAAATGAACACTTGATTGTACTGTACCTTTATTGGAAATTATGCTTGTAAAAGTCAGGCTTTTATGTATTTGAAATTAGGTTACCTGGTTTGTCGATTGTTACAAGTCTAAACTTGATTACCTTTTAACTTTTTCTTTTTTGTTATTAGCAGTGTTGGAAGCCTATTGGGGGGGGTGGGGGGATGGGGTGAAAATCTTTTTAAATTGTATTGGTAATGATGTTTAATAATGTTGAATGCATCCCAATAAAAATTTTGTTTAAAAAAAAAAAAAAAGAATCTATTCTTCGGCGCTCGGCCTTCCTTATAGTCCAACTCTCGCAGCCATACTTTACTACGGGGAATACCATTGCTTTGACTATGCAGACTTTTGTTGGCAAGGTGATGTCTCTGCTTTTTATCATGCTGTTTAGGTTTGCCATCGCTTTCCTCCCAAGGAGCAAGCGTCTTTTAACTTCATGGCTGCAGTCACCATCTGCAGTGATCTGGGATCCTAGGAACGTGAAGTCTGTCACTGCTTCTACGACTTCCCCTTCTATTTGCCAAGGAGTGATGGGGCCAGATGCCATGATCTTAGTTTTTTTGATGTTGAGCTTCACCCTGAGCAAGAAGCTCTTTAGGTCCTCTTCACTTTCTGCCATCAGAGTGGTATCATCTGCATATCTGAGGTTATTGATCTTTTCCCCAGCAATCTAATAAGAAAGGACTTCCCTGGGGCTCTTCCTAATGTAGAAATGCTGGTATTCTGATTATGTAGTTACTTTCCAAATCAGTACCAGGGGTCTTCAGAAATATACTACTGAGTTGCACAGACAGAAATGGCTAAATAATAATAATAAATAATAAATAAATAAATAATAAAAAATAATAAATAATAAAGATAGTCATGATCAATCTCATCAGGATAAATCATTCCCATTAATTTCTAGAGGATGTATATGTGATTAAACTTAGTTGCTTCAACAGCAACAGCAAAAAATCAGTTTAAATCTAGAAATTTAGCCATTTCTGTCTGTGCAACTCAGTAGTATATTTCTGAAGGCCCCTGGTACTGATTTGGAAAGTAACTACATAATCAGAATACCAGCATTTCTACATTAGGAAGAGCCATAGGGAAGTCCTTTCTTATAAGAAGCTAGAATAGAAGGAAGCTACTTGGTAATTGTTTACTCACCGCATTGAATCTTTAGTATATATATATATATATTACTTTTTTATTTATTATTTATTTACTTACTTATTTAGTAGACTTTTACCCCACCCTCCTGGCAAAGCTGGCTCAAGGGCGGCTCTCAACACATAAACAATACAATATAACTATAATATAAGTTATAATATCCATTACTAGACACATATCTAAAAACAAACTTTGAGGTTAACTAATGGTAATACCGTAAAATCTATTGACATTCTTTAAAAATACCTAAACTGCTGCCAGAGTCTTGGCTCAATATTTTCTGAATGTTTCACACTATCAGCCTAATTCTCATAGTTTAAAATTTTCAATGAGAAGCAAAAGGGAAGCAAGATTAAGGATAAAATCCTGGTCTGGAATGACTTATTACTTCTGTTGTATAATATAAACTGTAATGACAGACCTCCACAATGTGACAGCCCATATCCTGTTGGAACTCATCTAAATCATATTTAGCGACTCCCAAAATTGTGCTTGCTTGGCACAAGTTCATTTTTATTTGGTTAGATGAAAAATTACTGCTTATAGGGAAATTAATTAGGGAAAATCCAGTGCCATTTGAAATAAAAAACAGTGTGTTAAAATTTTTGCATGCAGCCTGATGTGGAAAGATCTTTCTAGTGACTCTTTGTTTTAAACAAGAAAAAATTTCACTTAATTTGGAGGAGAGCCCAGGGCCACATCGCCCATTGGGCGAACTAGGTGCTCGCCTATGGTGCCTGGGCCTCAGGGGCGCCAAATGGCTCCCCACTCCCCCCGAAAAGCACCCCCCTGCTGCCCTAACCAGGCACCCACCACCGCTAGATCCTCGCCCCCTTCCCGGCTTTCCTGGGGGCCCTGCAGCCGCAGAGTCCCCAGGACAGCCGGCTCTGGGAGGGAGGGGCAGCAGCTAGACCCTCACCCCCTTCCTGGCTTTCCTGGGGGTCCTGGAGCCATGGAGCTTCCAGGAAAGCCGGCCCTTGGAGAGAGGGGTGGTGGCTAGACCCCCCACCCCCTTCCCAGCTTTCCTGGGGGTCCCACACCCACGGAACCCACAGGACAGCTGGCGCTAGGTGTGGTAAGAAAGTTTAGAAATATAGAAGGTTTGGGTTTTAAAATGAACCAAATATTTTATAAAATCCATGTATCTATCTCTGTTTTTGCTAGCAGGAACCCAACAGCCTGCTTTCACTGAATCAAATCCCATGAGTCTTTGCAAAAACCCTTCTTCCAGGCAAAGCACCCCTCTCTGTCACATACAAAGTTCATACATTCCATTCCCAGGATCTGAATCAATGTAAATCCCCTTAGGTGTGAGACCCACTGTATCCACTTAGCCATAAAAGCCCATCTGGCAGGAAAAGCCATTTGGGCAGTGACAGACTCCAATCCATCTGATACAGGGATTCACACCCCTACTCCCATCCCCGAGATAACATTGGGTTCATCTTCAATGCTGGGAACACCAGGAAAAAACACAATAACACCATTTCTGGTCCTGTAAACAAAAGGCAACTTTTGTTGTGTGAGATGCAAGTAAACAATTTCCTTGCAAATATTCTCAACGTCAAGATTTCAATTTACAACTGTAATTTGATTATTGGGGACCTCTTTTGATCTTTCGGGTATAAAGGCTGGGCAGTCCCAACAGACCTTCGCTGGCTCTTGAAGGAAACAGGAGAGATTTTACTCTCTGGAGACTTTGGGAGTCAGCCCGAAAGGCCTTTCGTTTCTGCATGCTTTGTGGGGGGGGGGACTTTGCTTGCATGTATTGTCTGTGTTTTCACGATCAATGTTTAAGAAATAGGATTGTACTGTGTTGGCAGTTGGTTTGGCGTCTTGCTAACCACCTTGCCTGGTAAACTTTTGGATGTTTTCTTAATAAAGATAAGTTTTATTTTAAGAAGAGACCTTTTGCTAAGAGTGTCTCTGCCAGCGTTTGGGGGTTTCCTAGCTTCAGGCCCATAGCCTGCATGGGGCCCTGGGGGCCCAGCCCCCCCGCGGGTTTTGCCGGCCCCCTCCCCGATCCTCTGCTTCCCCTCCTCCCCCCAGCCCCCTCCCCCAGCCCTCGCTGGGGCCCTAGCCCTCATCCCTGGGAAGGCCACCTGCAGGCACACTTCCCAGACACGGTCTGGCCAAACGCCCCCGGCGCTGCCTCTGCGAAAGGTCCGTGGAGCCCGGGCCCCAGCGAGTCTCTCGTGCGCTCTCCCCTCGGGAAGGCAATGGGCCTTTAAGCGAAGGATCGGGCCCCACCCCATCCCTCTGGGAAGCAGCCATCTCCTCCTCACTCCCCCCGCAACGTGTTGCGTAACTCCGCCCGGGCAGCCAAGTCTCCCCCACCCCCTTCGTTGACTTGTTTGACTTCTTGCCGCCTCTCATTGGCTGCATCCCTCCCCTGGGAAAGTTGACGTCTGCTTTGGAGCGCTGCGTGTGTTCAAGTCGCGGGAGGGGACCTGCAAGAGGAGCAGCACAGGGGAGCCCGGCCCAGCCGCACGAACCGGGTCCCATTGCCGTTGGGCCGACCAAACGGCCTTCGACGGGCTGGGGGGATGTTTGCCTCAGCCTGGGATGGGACGCCCTCCCATGAGGCGGAGGGAGGGAAACGACCCCTCCACAATCGGCTCCATCCAAAGGCAGCGGGATGGATGAGGTGTCCCGGGGGAATCCCGCATTTGCGCTCTCCACTGGGAGGGCGGGAGAGCTGCGCGCATCCACACCGATGCAGCGCCTGCACTTTCCACCAGCTGCGCTCAGTGCTCAGGGCATCTGGAGCTCACAAGCCCCTGACCAGAATCCCAGCAGGGACACTCAGTGGTGGAGAAAAGGCACCCTGCACATGTTCAAACGGACCGTCTCTTTAAAACAAGCAACCCTGCGAGGCAGGCCTGAACCATCAGGATGAGGTGCGTGGAGACAATCACCAGGCCCATCGGCAATGTTCCCACTAAGCTGAGTTTGCATGAGCTACCTCAGTTGTTTAGCCTCCAGCTCACACATTTTTTGTCTCAGCTCAGGAAGGGTGGCTCCTGAGCAAATTAATTTATGCAATAGTAAAATCGCTCGCTCATAACTTTAATGCCAGTAGCTCACAAAGTAGAATTTTTGCTCCACACCTTAGAGGGAGTATTTCCCATGGGCTCTATCTAGGGGGTGGCGGCAGCCACAGGTGAAGCTCCTGTTCCAGACGCTAAGGAAAGAAAGCGAGGGGGTGGGGGAGGGGCGACGGGTGGCATGGTTGGAGGGGGAGGCTGCCGGGCCCTCTGGGGGGGGTGCCGCGCCACGCGGGTCTGCCTGGCCTCACTGGCCGCTAGGGGCGGTTCTTATACACTCAGCCAGCGCTGAGGGAAAACCAAGGTGAGCACAGCTTGGGAAAGAAAGATTTTTGTCTTAGCTCAGGAAGGATGGCTCCAGAGCAAACTAATTTATGCGGCAGCCAAATTGCTCTCTCACAACTTTAGTGGCAGTAGCTCACAAAGTAGAAGTTTTGCTCACAAAACTCCACAGCTTAGAGGGAACATTAATGGTGGGCCCCCTGAGCAAAAAGTTGTTAGCTATGGGCCTGCCTAGCTTGCATCTATTGCCTTTGGTAAGGAGGCGACACTCAGGGAACACACGAACCAAGAGGGAGAAGTGTGGGTGGCACGGGTGAACACATTCACAAGACACGTGCAGCCCCATTATTCTCACAACAAAATGGTGCCGTGACTCGGATCCCCTATGCCTCACAAGAAGACCCAGCACTGGACTTGTAAGTATTAACCTTTCTTCCTATCCTGTCTTTTCTAAAAGTGATTCCTGAAGGGAGCCTTTAGTGAGAGGCCTTCAGAAAAGGCAAGGAAGCCTGTGGGAAGTGTTTTAGCACACTATAGATGCCCAGTAGCCAGAATCAGCTGGTCTGATTGCTAGCTGGAAGGGGCCACTGTAGTCAGGGTCCACGCTCTCTGTTACACTGAAGGTATAAGGCATTTGGCCACCTTGCTAACAGATTGAGCTAATATCTCACTACCCTGCTCCTTTGTCCACAGGAGTCAGTCTCCTTTGGCCAAAAGCAGGACTGAGCACTTGAAGCTCGCCTTATTTTTTCCTCTTCATTCTTTCTTTTTTATAGTAAGTACGGGTGGGATAAGTGTGTGGATGTGTGAGATGACGGCTGTGATTATAAGTTTATGATGGATGTGCATGAATCCCTATCCAATTCCTGGTCAACTTGGGGCAGCTGTCTGGAATTCTGGAGAAGATTCCAGCCCGTTTTGAAGGAGGAGTGAGCAATAACACTCTCTCTAAAAAAACTGAAGACTCAGCTGACAATGTCTTACATTAACACCACTTTTTTTTTATTTTTCTCCTTGTCACCAATGAATCCCTTGTATGAATGTGAAGCACACCTGTTGTGTTACAGGAACAGTGGGTGGGCTCTCTTTCTAAGTTTAATATGAGCCTGTCTCCAGAGAGTCTCTGCTCTGGAGCCAAGTTGGGAAACCCTAGGGATCTGGGTCTTTTCCCTTTGGTGGCCGCTGGCCAATTTGGTTTGTAACATAAGGTTGTTCCTCAGATCTGAGAATCTGAAGCTAGGGAGACCCCAGAAGTCAGGGTCTTTTCCCTTTGGTGGCCATTGGCCAATTAGGTTATTGTAATGTAAGTTTGTTCCTCAGATCCGAGAATCTGAAGTTAGGCAAAAATGCTAAGTTAAAAACAAGAGGAAGTCTGACCTTGTAATCAAGATCCTCACTCTCAAATTCCTCTTTTCCCAAATGGAAGGAGAACTGGAAAGGGTGATAGAATTGTAACACAATATGTAAAAGGTCAGGCAGTCTTTTTAGAAATCAAACTGCCTTGCTCCCTAGCCTTTTAAGTACAACCCAGCAGGCAGAAGTAAGTCACCAGTCTTGCCATGCTGAGATTAAATTCCCTTGAAACAGCAGCTTGAGACCCTGGTTGCATTTGCACCCCATGTGACGCTGCTAGAACTCTTTAAAAAAAAATCCCTAAAATTCCTGTAATTCTGAACAGAATAGAGAGAATCCTGTAATTTATGTTAAAACCAAGACAATAGTAAGGCAAAAACAAAAAAATTAGGAAAACAGGAGCCCTAAAATGGCCCACAAAACTCCCGGGAAAGACCAGCCCAGCTCCCAGTATAGAAACAGAAGCAGTTGTAAAGTACAGCCACTTAATGGCTGGAGCAAAAACCTCCTCCCATTCCAACCCCAAACTGGGCAAGGAATGGAGTGTACACAGGACTTTCCTGTGGAAAGAACTTAGAAAGAAAGAAAGAAAAAAAACCTCATCCCTTAGCTTATTGCCCAGAGAATAGCATCTCCCTTTGGTAGTGCCAGCCTCCAAGCAAGACCTGGAGCTCTCCTGGAGTTATAGCCAATCTCCAGGCTGCAGAGTCCAGTTCCTCTGCAGAAAAATGAGTGTTTGAGGGAGAGGGAAGACTCTATGGCTTTTTCCCCACTGGAGTCTCTATCCTTCTTCAGACCTCAGCCTAGATCTCCAGGAATCTCCCACCTGGACCTGGCAACCTTACTTAGAGCTCAACAAGACCAACAAGTCCAAAATATGTAACTTTAATATAAATAAAGAACCTTAGCTGCAGAACTCGGGCCCCAGAAAGAACTTAAATTCAGTGGCTATAAAACAGTGCAGCTATGTCACCAAAATTCCCAAAACAAGCTTAAATGTTTGAGAAATGAAGTACAATACAGATGTGACATCATAAATAGTCTTTCTATAATTACTGGCATGATTGAGAGAAATTGAGAAATTTCTGTACCTCTGGATTTACCCTTTAAAATATAGAATTCTAGAAATCCCATTCTCTTCCCAAATGCCTTTGGGAGAGAACTGGATCCATTTCAGTCATGTTTAAAACAGCCAAAAGAGTGAAACTTTAACACTTGCCTCATCAGGCAACGTTTGCAGTCCGAAAAGAAAATGAGAAATTATTTTCCCCTTCCCAAACCTAAATGGGCATGAACAGCAGGGAAATCCTAAAATAAGAAATGTAACTTTTATTTTGAAAATGGAAGCTCCTAAGTTTGTCTTTCTGTAAATTCCCAATAGTCCATTGGGATGCCACCCTCCAGGTAGGACCTGGAGACTCCCCAGAATTATAGCCTTAGGGAGCTATGGTCACCTGGAACACCTCCCCCCCACCCCCGCATAACCTTCTTTCATCTGAAACCTCTGTATGTCCAATGTATTGTCTTTGTTTTGTATCATAATACCAAGCCTTTAAAGGCTGCTTTTTTATGTTTTGGAAGAATGCCACGTTATTTGGAGATCTTTTGTTTAAACTTTTAATAGCCCCACCTCAGGAGTAACTGAGGGGCCAACACAGTTTTAAGTGGCACATTTTAAATTTTTGAGCCCCAGCAGTGCATTAGTTCCCCATGTCTGCAAGAAGCAGCAAAATCTTCATTTTGGGCACAAACGTAGAGCCTCCAGCTTCCAGTGCAGTGAAAACTGAAGTAGCACTGCTTGGCACAACCCAGGCAGACTCTCTCCTTTCAGCTGCCCTTGAGGGAAAAGAAAAAAATTGAGCCCAACTTCAGCCTTACCTGATAAAAGAAGTTAACCCCTTTTGTAAATTTTGCATAATCCAAAGAGCTAGCAGCATTGAGATAAGATAGAGAGTAATTTCCCTCTGCAGCCAGAGAGGGAGAAAAGGGTTTTTTTGGGTTTTTTTTTAACATCACCCCCACCCCAAAGGAACTAGGGGGGCACAGTAGAAAGAAAAAATGTTTTCTCTTTCCTTTCTGTTCTAGTTTTTTTTAAAAAATAAATAAATAAATAATACATGAAAAACTTTTTCTGAATCTCAGAAGCAATTCTGCTACCATCTTTTAGTCTCTGTTTTGTGAATTCACAGAGAGTTCTGTAGATTCAAGGGGGGGGGGGAGTCAGTGGTAAAATTTTGTGTTCCACTTCCAAACTTTTTTGAATCACAGCAGCAATTCTGCTAAAAACTTTTGAGACGCATGGAAAATTCAGAATTGGCCATGTGGCACATAGTTTGTGATAAAGCCTCCCCAGATAGAGGCAGTCTGTCTGGGAGACCTCTCCATTTAGGAAAATGCCTGGGTGGAAAAGGAGCATATGTTCTCATGTTTGTTTGTTTTTATAGGTATTACAGTAGCATCAGTTAAGAGGGGCAAATATGAAGGCTCTCTGAAAAACTAAAAATGCAGTCACTATTGCAGAAATGCCAATGCCAAATTTACAGCCTTTTCTCCAGAATACTGAGGTCAGTGTCCCTGGGGAAAAGTGCATCCTATATACAGTGACCTGCAGGCCATGTTCTCCATAAGCTCATCCCCAAATATCCAGGAACATGTGGCCTGGAGTTGGCAACCCTAAGTTTTGTTTTGCAATGCTTTGGGAGGAATGATACCCTCTTTCCTCTCAAATTTAGTAATTCATTGTCTGTTTTGGAAGGCAGATCCTCTTTCTTTCCCCCATCCCAAAGTCTTAATTAGCATTTTTTTTAGGTCTATTTTGTAATGTTGTTTTTACAGAAATCTTCAACATTTTAAAATTGGGTTTCAGTCCCCTTTTGGAAGATGCCCTGAAGTTTTCCCTATGCCAAAGCAAAAAAATAATTATTTGGGTTTAAAAGTTCTTTTTATTGTTGTTGCTATTTTTAAAGCTTTAATTATCTATAAAGCTTATTTTGTAATTGTTTTTTTTATATAGAAGTCTTTCTTCATAAAACAGGAAGTCCTTTCCCTTGCATGCTCTTCATTGTAGTTTTTCTTGAGTATATCTCTTTTCAGGAATCCTTTATTTTCAAGAATTCTATTTCTATTTCATTATTATGGTACTGTTTCTCCCTCTTAATCCTTTTCTCATGTTAGTATAAATTTAATGTTTTATTTTTCCATTCTTATAGAAGTGGATCTCTTTTAGCTCTCTCTTTTTCATAATAAATGTTCTTTTTGGTTTTGTGATTCGCTGTTCTTTTACAGCCACACCTTCTGTGCTCATGTCTCTCTTTTAGTATTTAGGATAGTTTAGCCACTGAATGTTCAGCCTGGTTTCTACCACTAAGGAAAGAAGCTCTACTTGCTCAGGGTAATTGTTTGCTGGCACAAAGCTTGTGCCAGAGACACAGCATTTTGTGTGTGTGCGTGTTGTGATCTTTTTTGGCTGACTTCTTAAGTCATAATGAATTCTGTGAACCTTATCAAGGGCTACTGTTTTTTCTCTTGTCTTGGATTTCCAATCCAGTCTATAAGCCAGCTACTTGATGAAATATCTCTGCCACTCATGCCATATTCTTTTATCTTTGTTTTTATGCACAGAGGACTATTTCTAACACAAGTTTTATGACTGAGATACTGTGCCTACAGCCCAGTTCGCCATGTACCCTACAATAGGGCTTCCTCTTTGGGGTGCACAATCAGTGCCTTATCATTCTAAGTTTATTTTCCTTTTTGAGTTTTATCCTTGCATGGCCACAGCTTCTTTCACTCAAATTCTTTTATATCTGGACAGAGTCAAGAGCCTGAACTTACAATTGAAGTCTTATGCCTGATAATACAGGTACACCTTATAAGGGGTTTTAAGAATTGTTGGTTATGTGTGTGTTCATATTTATTGCTTCCCAGTCTTTGGCAGCCCTTGCACGGGGGAGAGCGGAGATCCCTTTTTATCTCTTCTCTCCCTGACAATGCCAAGGAATCATTCCATATTTTTCCTGTGGTACCTCTAGGCCTCCAAGTAGGGCCTTCAGACGTACTTTATGCCAGGCACCCAGACCACTGGGCCAGACTGCGACAGTCACAGTGGGAACTAATAAATAATCAAGGTGTAAACACAAGGAAAATGTGGGTTTTATATGCAAAGACCATGCTTTTGAGGTGCATCATCCTTATCTGACTCTGCAGTTAGATTCTGCTAAACACACACCCTGGTTACAGCTTTCATTGCAAACCATCAAAAGGGATGGAGACACATTCTCCATGGTTATTTCACGTAATGGCAAGGAAATAACAGATCTAGGCAAAGAATTTAAGGGCTTCTTCGCTGGAGTCCAAGGGTGATGGGCTTTTTCAATCTAGCCCTGCACCCCATAGTAATCATTGTGGGATTCCAGATTGCCCTGTGCATTGCATTAATTGGATTGGGGTATTGGGTCAAAACTCAGATCAGCATAATGAAAACCCTCACCCATTTCGCTCAATATCCAGCATTCAGGTGCTTGGAGCCTGAAGTTTCTTCCCCATTATCCCCGTTCCCTCCCCCCTCCTTTCCCTTTTCCTTCCTGATAATAAAATCGACTTCGATCCAGCCATTCATTTGTAAGGGATCACGGGTTTTGAAACCCTGCCACCCTTCATCCACCACAGGTGGGGAAAGGCGGTTCAGCACTGGGTTTTTCTGCCAGCAGCGTTGCAACCCTGTGTCATATTATGCCTGCTGGATGCCATGCTCCAGCTGGCAGAGCTTGCGGTCATTCTTTATGTCATTTTTTAAATGAAACACAAATGTTACAAATGGGGGTGTAGGCATCCCTGGGACTCTCCCCCACTTTTTTATAATAGCATCCACACAAGAACAATAAGGAACTCCTGAGAAAGAAAAGGACTATTTTATATTTTTGTTCTCCTGGGCAGGAGACCAGGAGACGTGGAGAATGCCCATGAGGCCCACTTTGTGACCCTCATGGGAATGGGGGGGAGTAGCAACCCAGTTCTTTAAATAAATCCATTTAGAAGAGACCCAGGCTTGCCTCACTTGCCAACAGTTTGCCTTAAAACCATAAGGGAAAATGAGAACCTATCCTTTGGGTTTTGAAGTTGGGGTTTTGTTTGTTTGTTTGTTTGTTTTGTTTTGTACATCTTTGTATTATGTTCACATTATTTTTATTAAATTGTTTATCATTTAGTGATTAAATGTAATAGTGAAATAAGTAATTATGGATTTAGGTAAGAATTTAGTGTTAGGACTTTGAATTACCAGCAACAATAAGGCTAAGTCAATTAGTGTAACAGTAGACTTGTGGCCTCTTTCAGACTACACAGCCTAACTATGTGACTAAATATTTATTTTTGACCCATCTTTTTAAAAGGGTGCCCATGGGAAACCCCAATCTTCCAACTCTGTCTCGGCTGATAAGGCTTGCCAACCTGGCCATCTAGTCTGGCTACTGATGCAGCACCAAAGCATTCACTTGTCCATCACTGGGAAAACCTCTTGTGATGTTTCTGGCCACCACCACTGCCAAAGAACGAGGGAACCAACATCTGGACTTCACACCTCTCACGCATGACGGGTTGTGTCTCCAGTGGAACCCAACAGCCGATCCAGACACCTATCTGGACCTGCAGCAGGTGGAAGTGACAGAAGCCGAGGCCCTACCCAGACCTGACACACTTTGTTACCCGTGTCAGACCAGCAGCCGTCCCTGCTCCAGTCGTTCCAGTTACAGTGGAACCCTGCAATCTGCATCCTTGCAGGCGACGTTTGCATGCCTGCCACCTGCACAAGCCATCTTGACATGCAGAGCCAGCACCCTGTTGTTCCAGCCAGTGTTTTGTTGTTTCAGTTGTGTTCTAGTTTGTTCCAGTTTGACCCAGTCTTTGTTCCAGCTTTGTTCCTGAACTTTGACTTTGTTCCTGAATAATAAAGTTTGCAAGCCACCAGCTGACACAGAACTCTTATGCCAGCTCAGGACTCTAGTGATAGTGAGAGTGACTGTAGTGAGTTTGAGTTTAATGAACCAAGATCTTCCAGTGAACTTTCTCCATTCTCCCCATTAGAGACTTCTAGTACTGACTCTAACGAATCTAGTGAACCTAGATTCACTACTGAACTATTTCCAATCATTCCTGTAGAAATCACTCCCTTAGAAGATTACAGCATTCCAATTGGTTCCAATTCCAGCCTTGCATCTAGTACTGAGTCTATTGCTTTTACAGTAGACAACTTTGATCTTTTCTTTAACCCTTTTCATTTAGGTAATACTGGACCTGAAGAGTATTTGTGGGTTTCATTTTGTTCTAAATATTTTTATGTACAGCAAGATTATCAGGAAGAATACTTAGCTATTTCCTCTGATCTTTTATTTAAAGAATGCAGTATTGTTAGGTGGTTTTGTAATCTTGATATGTTTTCTCACTATTTTGGATGTAGCTAAATGTATTCCTTCTTTGTTCTCTTCCGGAATCAAAATAGTCTCTAATTCCACAGCAGCTATATCACCACAACAACGTAAAATAGTCGGATGGGCCTAATAGCTTCCTGTAGCCTATTTTGTTTGTGTTCCTTTTTAAAACCCAAAAATGGAGGATTGTGGTAAGAAATTATAGAAATATAGAAGGTTTGGGTTTTAAAATGAATCAAATATTTTATAAAATCCATGTATCTGTCTCTGTTTTTGCTAGCAGGAACCCAACAGCCTGCTTTCACTGAATCAAATCCCATGAGTCTTTGCAAAAACCCTTGTTCCAGGCAAAGCACCCCTCTCTGTCACATACAAAGTTCACACATTCCATTCCCAGGATCTGAATCAATGTAAATTCCCTTAGGTGTGAGACCCACTATATCCATTTAGCCATAAAAGCCCATCTGGCAGGAAAAGCCATTTGGGCAGTGACAGACTCCAATCCATCTGATACAGGGATTCACACCCCTACTCCCATTCCCGAGATAACATGAAAGAATGGGTTCATCTTCAATGCTGGGAACACCAGGAAAAAACACAATAACACCATTTCTGGTCCTGTAAACAAAAGGCAACTTTTGTTGTGTGAGACGCAAGTAAGCAATTTCCTTGCAAATATTCTCAACTTCAAGATTTCAGTTTACAACTGTAATTTGATTATTGGGGACCTCTTTTGATCTTTTAGGTATAAAGGCTGGGCAGTCCCAACAGACCTTCGCTGGCTCTTGAAGGAACCAGGAGAGATTTTACTCTCTGGAGACTTTGGGAGTCAGCCCAAAAGGCCTTTCATTTCTGCATGCTTTGGGGGGACGGGGGACTTTTCTTTGTATTGTCTGTGTTTTCATGATCAATGTTTAAGAAATAGGATTGTACTGTGTTGGCAGTTGGTTTGGCATCTTACTAACCACCTTGCCTGGTAAACTTTTGGATGTTTTCTTAATAAAGATAAGTTTTATTTTAAGAGACCTTTTGCTAAGAGTGTCTCTGCCAGCGTTTGGGGGTTTCCTAGCTTCAGGCCCATTGCCTTTGGTAAGGAGGCGACACTCAGGGAACACACGAACCAAGAGGGAGAGCTGTGGGTGGCACGGGTGAACACATTAACAAGACACGTGCAGCCCCATTATTCTCACAACACTAGGAGGGAGGGGGCAGTGGCTAGACCCCCCGCCCCCTTCCTGGATTTCTTGGGGGTCCTGCAGCCATGGAGCCCCCAGGACAGCTGGCGCTGGGAGGGAGGGGGTGGCGGCTAGACCCCCGCCTCCTTCCCTGGCTTTCCTGGGGGCCCCGCAGCTGTGGAGCCTCCAGGAAAACCAGTGCTCCGCTGCCACCCCCCGGTTTCCAGGCCCCACCGGGAGGTTGGCATCCCCAGTGGGGGGCGCCCCAGGCTTCCGGCCTAGGGCACACAGACACCTGGAGCCGGCCCTGGCAGAGCCAGTGAATCACAAGTACTTGAATTGATCAGTAAGAGCTTAGTTCAAACCTCCACTTACCCATAACTCTGACTTCATGGTTTGGGGCCAGTCATCATCTCTTGGCCTAAACCACCTCACAGGGTTGCTGTTGTTGTGAGGACTTTAAAAAATGGAAATATAGGCTTACAGCCCATTACAAAAAAATCTGTCCACCTTAATGCTTCGGCCTTAGAAAGAACTAAAAAATGCACAAGCATTTCCCACTAAGAGTTTCTTTGATCAAAGTGAACTAATTTGGGCTGTGTAACTTCCTGTCAAAAAAACCAGCCCAACAAGGTAACTTCTGACACACCTCTTCCCCACATGAAGACTTCCTCATCTCTTCTTATGTGGAAATATCCTCAGAACCCTTCCTCTCACTTCCAGGTAACTAGGGATCATACTTGTTAGCTCACCTGGATTCTGCTTCCCTTTCTTCAGCCCTTGGTAAAAAGCATGTCCCCAAATCAAGTTCAGGGTGTTAGGCTTGTGGGTGTTCATGTTTTGGCTATGGAAGTTTTAACACCAGATCTTGACTGTAGCTACAGTGAGACATCTTGGGGCTGCCCACCCCAACTTACCACCCATGCCTCCCAACTTCCCATCCAACTGATTTATTTTATTTTTTGCACTGAGCAAACCTGTTGCCCTGCCTTGCCCACCAGCAGTGTGTGCAGGAGTCCCCCCCAACTTATTTAAATGCCCCCCAAAGTAAAAAAATCATGGCTATGTTCTTGCACCAGATGCTTCAGATCATATCCTGATCACCAGCCACAACTAGGCAGCTGATTTTCTATTGATCAGTTTGATGGCTCATGAACTGCTTGGGGCTGAATGAAGGATTGATGTACTCTGTTGTGTACCAACTGAAGACAGCACGTATGGTCAACTTTGCATGTGGTCACGTGAAGTAGCAAAGCTTTGCTTTCAGAGACAATAGCCTGCACAGATCCTAGAATGGACCAATCGGTCAGTCAGGATCTGGGTATGAACCAGTGGGAGATAGGTGTACTGTAAATAAACCTATCACAGGTGTGGGATGTATGTGGGGCGTGGCATGCAACCGGGATATAAGCTGGCCTCCAGACTGGTTGGATTGTCTTGTCTTGTATCTAGAGCAATAAACTATGAGCTGATTCACTTCACAAGGTATCTAGAACCCAGTACTTTACATACTCCTTCCTACACAGCATAATATGACATGATTGGCTTTTATCTATGTGTGTTGTCTCAAATACCAGTGCTCTCTTCCCCCAGTCATTGCTGTGTACTGCTCCACAGCTGAAACACTGTTAAATGAACCATCAAGCATATAAATGACTGGCAAATCCACTCTAAAAAAATTATACTGTTTGATATTCTGTTCTGTATTCATTAGTGCTGGTAATACACAGTAATCTGTTTGGAACAGGAGGGTTTTGCATGGGTGCAATTTTGCAAACATTGTGGGAGTTAGAATTCCCCATCCTTTTTTTTTTTTTTTTTTGCTTTTTATTTTAAAAAATAAAATTGTGCAGCACAGTGAAAAAGCATCCCCCCAAAGAAACAAATATTTTGAAAGCAAGGGTACCCAAATTGTGCCAAGTTAAAAAAAAAAAATCTGTTATGCAATTCCTGTAACTGAGGATATCTTGTCACAGCAAGGCCCTTCCTTGCACTTTCTACTTGGCCACCAATTGCATCATGAGCAAGGAGTGTTTTGGCTGGCAGCCATCATATGTTCAAGCATCTAACTGCTAGCAAGCACCACTGCACAGCTGCAAACCAATCTGTAAGTCGGTCTAGTCATTTGCTGCTGAACTGAACAAATCTGGGGATCAGCAGCTTGATTGCAGCTATCAAACCAGGTCAGCTTGACTGTCAAATTTATTTGCTTCTGAATTGCCACATACCCTGAGGGGGTGCCTGGATATGCTCCGGTCTGCCATGGAAGTTTCTGTGTGATCCTCTTCACTGGTATGTGATGACAAGTACGCTCTATGGCCGAGTTCAGACTGGCAGTTTGGCCTGATATAGGCACATTTAAGAGACGTTTCACAAACAGGTTAAAGGGCCAGTTCACACAGGCACATCTGTCAGGCATTTCCCAGCTGTACTCAACCCGTCTTGTAATGTTTCCCTCCCAAGTTTAAAAGATACCAGGTGAAAGTGGTAGCAAACCCTGGAGAGCGCGTTTTCCCAGAAGTGTGAATGCGAACAAGCTGATCCAGTAGGGATGCTCTTATGTTCATGAGCACATAAGCACATATCGTCAGATTCCATTACAAAAAGCCGCTTACAGCCAAGCACGCCTCCTCCAGGGGTGGGCCAACAGTGCGAATGCTCCCTTGTCCGTCCTCCCCCAGTATGCTCCCGCATTAGTCGGTGCAGTGTAACCGGGAAAACCCGGGAACAAATTGCTCCAGGTCTTTTTGCCATGACTCTCTCGTGCTTCAAACTGCCAGTCTGAACTCGGCCTATGTAGCTCCAAACCATGTCATTTTGTGTAGTCATGGAGTAGCTGTCCTGATGCACTTTTTTGCATTCTCCCCATTGATTATTGGCTACTCAGATACTAGGGACCCTGCCTGTGGCTGGAACCCACTCAGATAGACAGTAATAAGAACCCGCTTCACATCTTGCTGGGATTCTTTCTTGATATGCATTGTATAATGTGTGTTCCTGTTTGGAATATTTGAATCTTAACATAGGCACTGGCATACTTGTTGTATGCCTGATATTACTGTGACTGCATGAGTATGCTAATTATTTCTTCCATGAATAAACCTTTCTCTGGTTTCATCACATTCAAAGTCTCAATACTTCTTACATTCTTGCGTTTGGAATCTTGTCACTTTGTGAAATGATCCTGTCACTGTTGCTTGCATTGGTCATTAGGCACACAGCCAGCTGTGAAGCTAATCCAGTGGCTCCAACAAGTGAGAAATAATGGAAAAAAGGCTTTTCTCCATACACTCAGTCTACCCTTGTGTGATTTGGGAGTGAATTGGAAATGGCCTCTTTTCACACACACAAATAGTAACACTGGTGATTGCAAAAAACATTCTCTTCAGTGGAAAACCTGAAGAAATTCCCATTTTCTTTCATGATATACATATAAGCGGAAAGTGTAAGTCATAGAATACCAAGCATTCCACTGAAACCTAACTTTATTTTCAAATAAAATAACCCCAATGTGTCGATATGAACACTGAAACCAAACATATGCAACAAGGAAAGGGTCTTTTAAAACCTAAAGACATTCTTTTTATAGTACTTTAAGGATCTAACCATAAGGTCTTCTGTACCAGGAAATGGACTTTAGGCATAAGACTTATAGATTAGTGGACAAGAGGATGAGACAAAAACTGTTCTAGTGCACAATGTGTTGCTGATTCAGGACATTGTACTAGAGCAACAGCGAAGTCATTCTCTCTACATACGTATCCAAAATGAATGGTAGGTTATTATCATTGCTACAGTGATTTCCCCAAAGCCTCCTATTGAATCCGAAATCATATATTATTTTTCAGGTCTACAGCAGTCTGCAAAGCATAATGGTTTCCTCTTTTCATTAAGACAGGATAAGGAGAAGAGATAATGACTTGCCCAAGGCCATCCAAGCAGCCTTAATTTGAGTAGGTGTTTGACCCTGGGTTTTCTGTATCTAATTCCAATTCTCAGTCTTCTGTGGATCAGTTTGCTGGGATTTGAATGGAGATATATTTCAAGGTGGAAGAGAACACCAGCATGTTAAAGAGTATCATATTGATTGGTTTTCTGCCATAGCCACAGCTGACACAAAGAACACCTGTTTTCCAGAAACATACCTGCTTTGGGGTATGTGAATGTGGCTGGGCCTTTAGAACTTGATTGACACTTACCTATCTGACCTTAAAGTCTCCAGAGGCAGGTTCTGAAGAACAGAAAGGCAGACATCCCCAAAGTTTCAACAGGAGCTCCCCAAAGTAACCTCACAGCAGCTTGGCAGGTACCCTAGCCATATAAGACAAGCAGGGGAAGTGTGCTCACAACTCTCACAACCTCCTCCCCAGGCTGAAACACACAGGTCCAGATCACACCTGTCAACTGGGGTATATTCTTCTATGCAGAAAGGAATGGAAAAATATGTTGAGCTGGCAAGGCCACCCCCCCCAAGTCTCCAAATGCAGGTTCTAAAAGACATCCCCAGAGTTTTGATGGGGGTTCTTAAAGTAACCCCATGACAACTTGGCAGAGACCTCTGGCAAGCACTGGAACCCAGCGAGGCATGCCCACAATGCTCCCAGCCCCCTCAGGGCCAAACACATAGATTCTCTGGTCACAGCCCACCCCACACGAAATTTCTGGTTGTACAGATAAGAGATCACCTTATGCGAATTGTAAAAATATTGAGGGAAAGAGTGGGGGCCATTGAGAGAAAGAGGAGGTCCAGACCCTCTCAGCAGGGAGAAGTAGAGGGAAGCAGGAGGTCCCTCCAAGAAAGACCTGGGGCGCTGAGGGTGGAACATTAAGGCAAGCGACCTTCCAAAAGGTCATTCCCCTGGGAATGCTGACAATACCATCCAAAAAGGCAATGTGGAGGGCCCAGGAAGCAGTCACTCACCTTGTCAGCAACATGATTGCTGTAGATGGCCAAACCTTCTCCCTTATGGAGGATGTAGGCTGCTGCAATACCTGGCTCCTTAATACTCCTTCCCCTCACAGAGGATCATGAGCCAACAAACCTTGCCCATGTGTCTAGAAATGTATCCATTCATAAATTGCCATGAACCGCTTGAAAGTTCGTGGAAAGTTCACGCTGGTTGACCTGCCATGAAATTCAGTTTGTGAACCATGAACCAGCCAAAATCCATCACAAACTTTGGTTTGTGAGCCAGTTCATGTCCATCCCTACTCTAGTCCCAAGCTGTGGTTCTTCCCTGACTGCGCTGTGCTGGAGGTGAACATGGAGGTGATCCAATCAGAAACTTGCCTCTGGTATAAGTGAGGAAGTTTGAACAAGTTCAGTTGGCCTGGTGAGCATGCTGAAGTTCTCAATGTGCCTGACCACACTGGATTTCTAATGAATCTTCAGCAGCAACACTTTTTTTTTTTTTGGTAAAACTCTCCTAAAGAGGAGAGAATTTTATTCTTTTTATAAGAAAAGGGTAGGGTAGACAGCTGGAGAAAGAAAAAGGATGGAGTGAAATTTTTCTGTTAATAAGGGTTAGTTTTAATTAGTAATATTTTAAGCATCCATCGCGGTTAGAAGATCTTCTTTTTAACAGTCCACAGCCCAAAATAACTCTGTTAATGAAGTTAGTAAAGTCCATTGGGGTTAATTATTAAACAGCTCCTTCAAGATGCAACACGAACAGCCACTGCTCAAGTTGTCTTCTTAAGTCTCTTCAAGTAAGAGTTGAGTCCTTTTAATCTTGATGGCTCCCGCTCCGTCACTCCTTTCCCCTGGGCTGCTGTCTTCTTCGCTGCTTACATTAATCCCAGTTTTGAGTGCTGCTTCCTCCATGCTGGCGTGTCTCTTCAGAAGTTTTGTTGCTTTAAGGATGGATTCCATCTTCTCTTGTTTCTTTTTTTTCTTATATTTCCGACCATCAATTTTTGCGGGCTCCATACTCACTACAGATGAAATTAGATCTCTGATGTATTTCCTGCTCAGCTCGGCATCCCCTTCTTCTGGCAGAGTATTTTCCTTTATATAAGTGGAATAGGCTTTGGGAGCCATGTCCACCTCTTCTTTTAATTCATTCGCTTCACTGCCAGTTAGGGGTGCCAAGTCATTTGTCAAGATAAAACTGAGATCTTCTTTCTCTTCTTCTTTCTCGCCCAAAGAGATTAACATCAGATCAGCCTTTCTTGTTGTTTCCGAGATTTGCTTTTGCCGGCTGATGAGAGCACTTTCCACTTTCATCAAAGTTTCATTGATTTTCTGCATTTGCTCCAGCAGGGGCCGCAGTAGCTCCTTTTCTTGTTGAATGACAGCGAGCTCTGGGGGGGGGGGTTACCCGGACCGGAAGTTCCACCCCTCTTCTCTTCCGGTTTGTGCCGGACAATTTTCAGCGTCGACATTTTCTTTTTTTGTTTACTTTTTCAAAGTTCGTGTCGCATCTTCCAAGAAGCTAAGAATATCGTAACCGCCTGCCAAACCCCAACGGTACCTTCACCAACACTTTTTTCTCTTTACCCCCCTCCTCACACTCCCTTTATAGATCTCGCTTCTCAAAGGGGGTGGGGACTCCTCCCTCCTCCCTACGCTTGCGGGGGATTTTATCTCGCTTCAAATTAGATCTTCAACTCACGATTCGATGCAATTCTTCTTTTTATTTTAATTCATGCCGCTTTCTTCACTCCTGGTGGAATTCGGGGGCGCTGCTAAGTCCCATTATGGGCATGACGCAGCAGGGCCGATTGGGGCGGGGAGAAAGCCTCAATTTCCCAGCTGTCTGCCGGCAAAGAGGCTACTCCCCAAGCGCCCCCGGTTCGGAGCCTTTGCCTAAGGCTCACTAGGGTCTTGCATACATGCAAAGACCCCCCCAAACTGCGCGTGGGCTAACCACCTCCGGGAGCATCCCGAAAGGTGGCCGCCATTCGCAACGCCAAAACCGAAACCCAGCAGCAACACTTAATGTACAGCACTTGACAGAAAAGTACCTACTTACCCTGTTTAACTGGAAACATCTAAAATATGCCTTTTTATCAAATGGATCTATTCATATACAGTATGATTCGTTTCTCAAAGATGCATCCTCTTCTGAAGTAATAGGGTTAATTCCAGACTAATTGTCCATTTCCACCACTTACTGCTGTAGACCCTCCTTGTGTCATTCCACAGGGTCCGTCACCCATTAGCAGCAGCATTTTGTGGAATAAGTGCACTGCAGTGGGAAGAGGGTTCAGGAAAGTTCTGCTGCTGGAAAATATTTGTCTAAACCAACCCAGAGATGAAACAGAGATACTACAGATATATGGCAAGCTCCAAAATTAATATTTCTTCTGTATTATCCTTAGAAAGAAGAATTTTCACCTTATTGGGCCACATTGCTCTTTACTGTCAGCTGTGTCTTCAAGCAACCATCAAGAAACACATGGTGTCTTGATGGAATGCTTTACTGCTGCTTCAGTACTCATATAACACATTTTCCTGACTCCTGATGTCTCTCGTAGTGACAGTACTTTCCATTCGGCAACAACTTGCATGCACTCTAACATTAAAAGGTAAGAAGCAAGCACCTTAAGTCATTTTAAATAAGGAGACATCTTGTCCAGACTATTTTGTATGCTCCAAACAAATGTCTAAGTACTGGAGGGGCAAGCTTGTGCATCAATCAGCTGTAACATAGCAGTAAAAATGGGTCAAGGAGTCCTAATGATTCTAAAGTAAGCCAAAGCAGCTGTTAATTCTGAAAAGAACATCTTGGTATCATTTTTTTTTTTTTTGCTTTGTGCTCTAAAGAAGAAAGCTTTCTGGGTTCCCCCCTCACATATTTTTTAAAAACAAAACTTATATATGTTATCGAAGACTTTCACGGCTGGAGTTCATTAGTTGTTGTACATTTTCCAGGCTATATGACCATGGTCTTGGCATTGTAGGACCCAATGTTTTGCCAGCAGCTGTGACTGGCATCCTCAGAGGTATAACAGAGAAAGATGAAGTACTCTCTGTGTCAAGGTGAGAAGAAAAAATGGTAGGCAGGTAATTTATATCTACTCTGGAAGGTGGGGTAGGGCTCAGTCATTACCTTGTAGGAGTTCCCCAGGTTGTGAAACATGTTAATGGAGGAGCTTTCCTGAGGAGGTTCTTTTGCATATGGATTGGCTGTTGGAATTATAATCTTATCTGTAGTACTATTGTAAGATGTAGAGCATTTTGTGTTTTTCAGGACAGGAAACCATGCCGTATTTATTTTTAAACACTCTACTTTCCTGTTGAAATTGAGGTTATGTTTACGAATTTCAATGGCTTCCCTGTGTAATCTGACATGGTAATTGGAAGAGTTGTCCAGCCTTTCAGTGTCTTGGAATAAGATACTATGTCCTGTTTGAGTTAGGCTATATTCAGCCACTGCTGATTTTCCAGGTTGGTCCAGTCTGCAGTGTCTTTCATGTTCTTTTATTTTTGTCTGAATGCTATGCTGTGTGGTCCCAATGTAAACCTGTCCACAACTACATGGTATGTGGTATACTCCTGCAGAAGTGAGGGGGTCCCTTCTGTCTTTTGCTGATTGTATTTTTCTGGTGGGTCTGAATACTGTTTGTATTTTTATTTATTTATTTGTTTCGATTTGTATCCCGCCCTCCCCGAAGGCTCAGGGCGGCTAACAGGGGCATGAATGCCAATTAAACAATATAAAACAGTATCAACAGGTAAAATTATAAAATCAAGCAATACAACATAAGCACAACATTTAAAACCAAGATGACGGGAATACGATGGCATGGTTTTCGAGGTGGGATATCGAAGGTGGAATAGCGGCAGTGGCAGCTCCTACTGAAAAGCCTGGCGGAAGAGCTCCGTCTTGCAGGCCCTGCAGAACTGGACAAGGTCCCGCAGGGCCCGGATCTCCTCTGGGAGCTCCTTCCACCAGGTAGGAGCCACCACCGAAAAAGCCCTTGCTCTTGTGGCAGCCGCCTCACATCTCTGGGGCCCAGAATTTCCAGGAGATGACGGCCCCCAGACTGAAGTGCCCTTGGGGGAACATGTAGGGAAAGGCGGTCCTTCAGGTAAGCCGGACCCTGGCCATACAGGGCTTTAAAGGTGATCACCAGCACTTTGAAGTGAATCTGGTATGCTATTGGCAGCCAGTGCAGCGCTTTCAACACAGGCTGAATATGGTCCCTCCTAGAGAGACCCATCAGCAGCCTGGCTGCAGCATTCTGCACTAGCTGCAGCTTTCAGATTTGCAACAAAGGCAGCCCTAAGTAGAGAGCGTTACAGTAGTCAAACCTTGAGGTGACCATCGCATGGATCACCGTGGCCAGGTCATCGCGGCCAAGGAAGGGGGCCAACTGCCGTGCCTGCCTCAGATGGAAAAAGGCCGACCTGGCAGTGGCTGCTACCTGGGCCTCCATCGTTAGAGAGGAGTACAGGAGCACTCCCAAACTCCTAACCTCTGACGCCGGCACCAAAGGTACCCCGTCGAAGGCCGGGAGAGGGAGCCCCAGCCCCGAACCGATCCGACTCAGGCCCAGGACCTCCGTCTTTGCTGGGTTTAGTTTCAGCCGGCTCAGTCTGAGCCACCCAGCCACGGCCTGTAACGCCCAATGCAGATCATCCGGGGTGGAGCCCAACTGGCCCCCCAACATCAGATAGAGCTGGGTGTCATCTGCATATTGATGACACCCAAGCCCACAACTCCGGGCAATCTGGGCAGGGGGGCGCATGTAGATGTTAAACAACATCAGGGACAGCACTGCCCCCTGAGGCACCCCACACTCAAGGGGGTGTCTCCAGGACTGCTGTCCCCCTATCACCACCCTCTGTCCCCGACCTTGGAGAAAAGAGGCAAACCATTGAAGGGCAAGCCCCTGAATCCCCACATTGGCAAGGCGGTGGGCCAGCAACTGGTGGTCGACCATGTCGAACGCTGCCGACAGATCCAACAACACCAGAGCTGCCACACCGCCCCGATCCAGATGCCTACGGAGATCGTCAGTCAGGGCGACCAGTACCTTCTCCGTCCCATGACCCGAGTGAAAGCCAGACTGGTAAGGATCTAGGATGGAAGCATCATCCAGAAAGCTCTGAGCTGCAGCGCCACCGCCCTCTCAATAAGTTTGCCCAAACAGGGCAAATTGGACACTGGCCGATAGTTGGCCAATTCGGCTGGGTCCAGAGATGGCTTTTTCAAGAGGGGGTGGACTATCGCGTCCTTGAGCGCCCTGGGGAACCACCCCTCCAAGAGGGATGTGTTGATAATCTCCCGCAGGACACCTCGAAACCCCTCATGGCCTGCTTTAATGAGCCATGATGGGCACGGATCAAGGTTGCACGTGGTTGGACGCACAGATACAAGCAATCTGTCAACTTCCTCCAGGCTGAGCAGGCTGAAACACTCTAAACCCGACCTCAAAGACTAGCAAGGGGCCTCAAGTTCTCTAACTGTTTCAATTGTGGCGGGGAGGTCGCGACAGAGTGCCAAGACTTAATCTGCAAAATAGCTCGCAAAAGCCTCACAGTCAATATCCAATTCCCTAGCATTTTGCCTGCCCTGTGGCAGAGCCGTCAAGGACCAAATTGTACTAAATAATTGGGCTGGGCATGAGCTAGCAGATGCAATCGTGACTGCAAAGAAATCTCTCTTTGCGGTCTTGACTGCCATCTCATAGGCTCTCATAAGCGTCCTATAGGATGTTCTTGATGCCTCGTCGCGGGCTTGACACCACCGTCTCTCTAGCCATCTCAGTTCTCGCTTCAGCTCGCGCAGCTCCTGGGTGTACCAAGGCGCTCGCCTAGCACGAGTGCGGAGAGGGCACCTGGGAGCGATCTCGTCGATGGCTGCAGAGAGCTGGACATGCCAGTCCTCCACAAGCTCATCCAACGAGCCGCCAGGGGGTCTTGGATCCTGCAGGACCATCTGGAACTGCATAGGGTCCATCTGCTCGCCGCCTAAACAGGGTTGGGGTGGGATATTCAGTCGGGCCCTCAGGGCCAGGTGGTCCAACCATGGCACTGCCTCTATGGCAATCCAGTCCACCGTCACCCCCGCCGCAAAGATCAGATCGAGTGTGTGACCAGCCCAGTGCGTGGGAGCTGAGATGGATTGGGAGAGTCCCAGTGCCGCCATGGATGACACGAGGTCCGTAGCCCAGCCCGAGGCCGCGTCCTCGGCATGGACATTGAAGTCACCCAAGACAATCAGCCTAGGGTGCTCCAGCGCCCAGCCTGATACGGCCTCAAGCAGGGACAGCAGGCCACTGGCCGGTGCGTTAGGCAGCCGGTACACCAACCAGATTGCCAAACTCTCCTCGGCCTCCAGCATCAGGCCGACACACTCTATGCCCATGATCTCCACAGATGGAAGCACCCTGAAGGAGTAAGCCTCCCGAATGAAAATGGCCACTTCTCCCCCCCGCCCCCTGGTCCGTGACTGGTGGAGGACCGAAAACCCAGGTGGGGCAAGTTGAGCGAGGGCTACCGTTTCGCCCTCCCACACCCAGGTCTCAGTCACACATGCCAAGTCCACTTGTTGATCTTGTACGAAATCCCTAAGGATTGAGGTTTTATTATTAATAGACCTGGCATTGCACAACACCAGTGACGGAGGGGAGTTCTCCAACCTGACCCCACTGCCAGCCACCGTTGGGATGGGCCATAGGCTGGAAGGCCGCCGAGCCGCTCTGTTTCTCTGCGTCCTTCCCTTAAAGCCCCGCCTCGGCCCACCTCTAAATTTTCCCTGTCCCAAGAGCACCGGAATTTGCTGTCCTGCTATGTGTTACCCTGGTGGTCTCCGCCACGCTTCAGACCACCAGTGAGAGAGCAACAGGGCAGCTAGATCCACTCCCAAGGCAACAGTGCACTAATGTCACTAATTCTGCTGCTACCAACAACTGAGCACTGCACAAAACAAATGATGACTACTAAAAATTATTACACTATTACAAATAATGACTGCACAATAACAATACAATACACTAATTGCAGTCTTACACCTTAGCAGTCACCCCCCCCACATTCATCACCCAAACAGCACTCCACCCAAATCTAACAAGCAGACTACACTCAACCATCCACATCCACAACAACTGTTGCCCCTTGGGGGGAGTCTCTCACTACCTCACCACAACCTCGAGAACAAATATCCCGCCCCTGCCAATGCTTGAGGCTGTCTCACAACCGCCCCCAGGAGCCAAAGTTCCATCCCAGAAAGAGACCGCTCTCCCAAACAATGTCCTGCTCCAGGTAGGTTGTAGGTAGTGTTTTTTCATAAGTTTTCCCATCTGATCAGTGATTCCTTTGATATATGGCAAAAACACTTTTCCTGTGGGAGACTGTTTTTCCTCAGTTGTTTCTTTTACCTTTGGTTTAATTGCTCTTCTGATTTCATTCTTGAAGCAGCCATTTGCTTGAAGTGCCAGTCACAGCTGCTGGTGAAACGTCAGGTCCTATAATGCCAAGACCACAGCCATACAGCCCAGAAAATCTACAACTAAAAAACTTATATAAATGGAAAGCACGTTAAGTAGTATGCTTTAAAACACATGTAGCTGGGATTTTCCAGTCTTTCCAAAAATAATATGAATAAATTTGGTATGCTTTCTAGATGTTGGGTTGGGGTCCACCAATATATTCATGGGAATCTTATTGCCCAGGATGTTGACAATAAGTACTACTAGGAACAGTACAGAACAAACAATCTGGACTGTAGCAGTCACCAGATCATGATGGAAATTCAGCTCTGGAAATTACACATCCTGTGCTTTTCAGTCCTGTGGAACAGTAGGAACTGTCAGAGGGTGAGGCAATGTAAGATCTGGATATGTGAAGCCTCCAGGACCTTGTACATAGACTCTTGGCTGCAGGGCCAAACAACTTACTCCCTTTACCACATCAACTATGCTGGGCAATCCAGGCCTGATGAGTCACATTGCCATCCTGCAAATGGCCACTCCAGGAATTAACAATAAAGCCAGTAGCTCAGCCACAAGCAGACCTGTAGACAGAGTTCCAAGTATGTGGCTGTAGGGTTTAAATTTGGCAACAATAATATACATATATTTTGATCCATAAAATTTCAAAGGTTCCCCTCCTCAGGACTGACACTACAAGTATAGTAGTTTCACATATTTCTTCCAGTGGGAGAGATAAGCAGTGACAATTCACAACTCCTCATTCAAATCAGATGAGTAAGACAGTTACAAATCCAGTTTATAACTTCTCTTTTAGGCAGTAATAAATCCATTTCATAGCTGCTCTTGATGGGTTGCCACCTCCTTTACCGTTTCGAGCTGATCTTCATCAGAATTATTCTAATCTTACAATGTCTCCTTATATATAATTCTATTTTCAAGTGGCAACATTCCATGCACTCCCTCAGTCATTGGCCCATCAGCCGCCTCTCAAGAATACTCACATGCCATTGGCCAGGTGCTGGGTCTGCTCTTCTTCCCTGCCTACTCCCCCTTCAGCCACTGTGTCCTGCCAGAGTTACTGGCAAACAGCTTTCTGCCTTGATGAAGATGCTTTTCCTGCTTGCCTCCTGTATGAGACTAACTTTCCCCTCAGTTGGTAGGTGTAATGAAATATCAGTTATCTGTTTGTAAGATGGCTGTGGTTCTTTGTTTAAAATATTCCCCCATAAGGTTTAATTGAGCTGTAGTTCCAGAGAGGTGCCTGCAGGGATATCACTCACTGGGTTGAATGGGGCTTCCGCATCTGCTGTCCTACAGTTCCCAGCTGCCCCAAAGCCAAAAAGTGAAGGAAAACAGAAACTGTCCCAATGGGTGGGGTGGCATCAATATAGACTGCAGCCCATCCAGGTAGGAGGCAGTCTTCATTCCTGGGAGGCAGCAGAAATTCAGCCACTCCAGTCGGCTGGACTGGGGAATGAATGGAAGTTTCCCTGCTCTCTTGGGCAAGAGAGAGAGGCTGAAGTACAGCCAGCCGCCAGTCCAAGGAAAGATCCTATCCTGACCCCACAGCCTCCAGAGGTAGAGAGTATTGTGTGTAGGGAAAGAGGATTATGTTTAACCCCTGTTGATTTATGCCCTGTTGGTTCATAGTGTGTGCTTACTCCTACAGTGTGTGTGTGCTCCATAACTGTGTAAATATAGTTAAATAAATTATTTTATTTGGGCTAATAATCTGTGTTGTGCTCTGACCACATAGTCTCCCCCACTCTGCACAATACCAAAGGGAGGGAGTAGCCTAGGAAAGCAAAGAAAGGCCAGACCCTTGGGTTGCCAACTTTCCAGGGATCCCCCAAAGATTGGGGATTCCATCTCCAAATGGGGAGATTCGGTCAGAGGGGTCCCACTGTCCCTCTAAAAAGGCAGTGGCGATTCCATGAGTGGTGGCATCAAACTTAAGGAGTGAGATACGCCCACAGGATGAGGGTGGGAGGCAAATAGCTGAGTAGTAAACTGGAGCCCGTTTTGCCACAGTAGGCAACCAAGCTTAGTTCAGACAAAGGAAGGAAACCCTTTGCAGGCTTTTGTGAGGAACTCATTGGAGCCAGTCCTGACTAGGGTTGCCAGCTCCAGGTAGGGAGATTCCTTGAGATTTCCTGGAAGAGTCTATGGAAGCCAAGGTTTGAGGAGGGGAGAGGCCTCAGCTGAATAGAATGCCATAGAGCCCACCTTCCAGAGCAGTTATTTTCTCTGGGGGGGAGAGATCTGTTGTCTGGAGTTCAGTTGTGATACTTGGTGATCTTCAGGCTCCCCCTGTAGGTTGGCTACCCTAGGCGTAGCAGTCAGTGCTTCAGAGCAGTCACAGACTTTCAGCCTAACCTACCTCACAGGGTTGTTGTGGAAGTCAAAAGGGAGAGAGGAGAATGATGTCAGCTGCTTTGGTCCCCATTGCAGAGAAAGATGACTTTTCCTCCTGGGAAACCATTGTTTCCAATCTCCAGGTGAGGGCTGGAGATCACTCAGAATTACAACTGTTCTCCAGATGGCTGAGATCAGTTCCCCTGGAGAAAATGTTGGATTCTGTGGCAGTCAGGGCTTCAGAGCACGGATGAGGCTGCAGGTGTGTGTGTGGGGGGGAATGGAAAGCTGAAGAGTGAGGGGGAAATACAGGTAGGTTGATGATTGGCTGGGAAAGATATAGGGTTGCCAACTCCAGGTGGAAAATTCATAGAGATCTGAGGGATGGAACCTGGAGAGGGTGAGGTTTGAGAAGGGGTAGGAACTCAGACAGGTACAATGCCATAGACTCCACCCTCCCAACCAGCCATTCCCTCCTGGGGAACCACTGTTGTTAATCTCAGGAGAGGGGTGGAAATTACTTAAAATTACAACTGATTTCCAGGAGGGAGGGGGGAGGAGATGGAAAGCTGAAATCAGAGGGGCAGATAATGGTAGGCTGATGCTTGGCTGGGAAGGAGATAGGTTGCCAACTCCAGGTTGGGAAATTTGTGGAGATTTGAGGGGTGGAGCCTGGAGAGGGTGAGGTTTGAGGAGGGGTGGGACCTCAGACAGGTACAGTGCCATAAACTCCACCCTCCAAACCAGCCATTTCCTCCTGGGTGCCAATCTTCAGGTGAGGGGTGGAGATCACTCAAAATTACAATGGCTCTTCAGGTAGCAGAGATCAGTTCCTCTGGAGAAAATGGTGGACTCTGTGTCATTATACCCTGCTGAAGTCACCACAGCACATTGACGCTGAGTGCCCAAGGCCTTTGCACTCTCCCAGAGCCTCTTTTTAGAGCTTGTTGTATTTATTTCCACAATGGGCCTTATTCCTAATTCTAAATAAAGTGCACCAGTACATTTTCAAGCTTCAATTTATTTATTTATTGGATTTATATCCCACCCTTCTGACATGGGCTCAATTGAGCAGTCAAGTTCAACTGCTGTGTTGTACTTGACCCTTCCCCCTCAATTGATTATGACTGTGCTTCTTTCTTCTGGCCCTGCTGACTCACACTTCTGACAGGATGGTGGTGACTGGAATACCTGCTATTATGCCACTCTCCTGGCCCTTTGCTTTATATTTGTTTGCAGCTGTTTTGAAGATCTTGTAAATTCTCAAAGGAGATATGATCTTATCAGAGCTTTAAAATATGGATTCTTTCAATTTGGTACTAATGGGCCATACTGGGTCAGTCAAAAAGCATTTCTCCCATTCACTTCTTGATAAACATCCTTGAGAAACCCAGTATGACCTGGTAACATTAAAAAAAATCATTAAAAGTCTGTATATAATAGCAACCAAGCACATCCTATGCAAGCCATTGGATTTCAGCAGATTCTCAAAAGGTGGTCAATAATTAAGAGGTTTTACCTTTTTCAAGATAACTTGCTTCTAACATAAAGATTGTTTTTGGATATTTGTTTATGAACAGCAATACCCATTGATCATGAAGTGGTTCAGATTCCAATTAGGAAAGCAAGTAAATTTGAAAATGGGGAAATAGTAATGACACCTGTCTGTTAACATGAGTTCTGCAGCTATGCAAACAGGAACAGTTTGAAACAGAACAAAAACATATACTGAGGAAGGACTTTTCCCAATTACACAGCAAGCAACAAAGATGAAAATGGAAAGTTTTTTTTCTTTTCCCATCTTTGAAAAGAGAGGAGAGGGAAGAGGTAAGGGCCAAGTGTGTTCCCTGACAAAGGGGCCATTGCCCCCCCCCAAGTCGGAATAATGAGAAAGACAACAGTTTGGAAGTAAACACGGGCCACTTTATTAACTATTTAACATAACATTGTGGCAAGGGACCAACTAAGTGAGCATGAAACAGGCAAGGCAAGTGTCACTCCCTGACCAACCTCCTTGCCCTTTTCATGAGCGGGTCATCCAGCTCCAGTCTTGAGCCAGCGATTTGGCTCGCAACTGGCAGCCTAGCAAAACTGGTTGCCACCTAGGAGCGCCTACCCCTGAAGCCTAACAACTTGCAGAGAGGAGCATTACTCTAAGAGGTTCCCAGGGATTATCACCATTCCCCACCCTGGATCCTAAAATCCGAAGGTAGTTCCTGATGACCCCCTGTTCCCAAATGGGAAAATGATGTAAGGTGCTCACTGGTTCTGATTTCTTGCCCACACAAACCTGCCACTGCCAAGGCCAAGCCTCTGCTTTGGCCTTTGCTCCCCACTAACAGCCCAAGGCTGACCTAATCCCTTGCTGCAAGTCCTGTAAAAATAACCCATTACCCTTGTCTGATACGTGCACCCCGTCAGCCCCGTAAAGGTCCTGGAACTCGACCCGTATGTTGGGGTGTGGCAATAATTGCCCTAAACCACCCTCCATGATCTTCCACATCTGGCGGTTGGCTTTAAGCCTAGCGGGGGTCTCTCAAATTGCGCCATGCCTGGCGGGGCAGAAATGCCAACCCAATTATCTGCACTCTGGGCCACCTTGCTGTTATAATTGCAAGGTCAGCCCCCGCTTGTAGCACCAGGGCCTTGCCCTTCATGGCAAGGCAGAATAGCCGACCAGACTATCTGCACGCCAGGCCACTTTGCTCTTATCATTGCAAGGTCCACCTCCCCTTGCAACACCAGGGTGCAGCACCTGAAAGAAGAACCCCATTAATAACTTAAACATAACATTAGACTTTGCAATCCTGCACATATCCCTTGTAGCATCTTGTAGCCTTCACCCTCAGCCTGCATAGATAAATAGTGGCATAAGGCTTGCACAGGGCATAATTCCATCTCAGAAAAACTCTCCTGTGACCAGCCTTCAAGCATTTTCCTTATACGGAAGTTGCCTATCTTCTCATACCCATATGCCTTGCTGGCATTAGCGAGAGATGGCAGCTTACCCCTGATGGAGCATGCTGACAGGCCCTTACCTCTCAGTGAGACACAAAATTGCATCAAATGGGACACTGGTATGGGCCAGACCTGTCTCAAACATGCTTCCTCCCTAAAGGACAGGAACTACTTACCCGCCCTTTTATAAGCTCTCTGAGTGGAAGGGTCAAGAGATAAGCTTATTGCCCTGAAAGCCTCAGCCTGCCAATCTGCCACACCTCTACTGGCATCTGATAAGGGCCATGACCCTAGGGGACTTGGATGCCAATGAATTAATCATGTACTGTAGACAGATTGTTGCACCAGAAGTGGACTGTATGGTTGGCGAGCTCAGAAGACCAACTCCACACTGGCATGACAATCGGAAAAAATTCCAGGAAGGTGAGGTCTTTGACCCACCCTGCCAGAAACCATTCCCCAGGCCAGCCCTCAGCACACCAGTGTCCACGGAAATAGACTCCAAAGCTGGAGGAGCCTGCCACATCAGATGTAACCTGCAGCTCAGCTTCTACTAGGAGGTCCTCCCTCCAAATACACCCCATTGTATGAATCCAAAAATTCTTTCCATACAAGGAAGTCATCTCTTATATCCCTGGTGACCCTAGTCCTGGTGGTGTGGTAGGTGCAAGCCCTTCATGAACTCACACAGTTTCCTAACAAATGTCCAGCTGGGTGCCACAACTTTGCATGCAAAGTTGAGGTGGCCAGCCAGCTGCAGCAACTCCAGCAGGGTAATCTTCTTCTCCCTGGCTGTATCAATAAACGTCTGCAGTGCATTTAATTTGTCAGCTGGTAATTTACATAGCTGCCCTACGGTTTCTATCACTATCCCCAGAAAAAGTTAGAATTAGAGTAGGACCTTCCAATTTCTCTTAGGCAAGGGGAACTCCTAGCTCAGTAAAATTCATATAGCCACCATCTTTCCTTCCTGCCAACAGGAAGTCATCAAGATAGTGGGCAGTGCTTCATAATCCTGTACTGTGATGCAAGGACCATTCCAAAAAGTAACTGAACCTCCTGAAATCAACACAGGATACTGAGCACCCCATGCGAAGGGGGTAAATCCATGTAAATTTGCCCTTGAAAGCAAAGCCCAACAGCTCAAAATCAGCTGGGTGGACACAGAGGAGATGGAAGGCCAACTTAATGCCACATTTTGAAATTCCGCCCCCTGCCCACATTGGCGCACCACTTGTGTGGCCGGATCAAAACAAGTTGTATCTAACAAAGCATCTCCTCTGCTATGGCATCATTCACAACTCCTCACTTGGATGTGACAGGTAGTGAATGAGGCGACACTTGCCAAATGGGGAAACCTTCAAATTGTTAACTGTTGGGGAGTTGAATGGGCAAAGTACCCTACCTTACCTACACTTGTCAATTTTTCCTTACTATGTACTCCATCCCCTGAACCAATTTCAGGCTAGGAACACTATATGACCTTATTTTTCCTTGGTAAGTTATCCTGAACCCCAGGGTAAAGCCTTCCAAGGAGTAAACACCGTCCTGTTGGTTGGGTAATCCCACAACCAATGCTCAAGCACTTCATCTCTAATTGGGCTACTGCCTCCTCCTGAATGCTTACCTCCTTTGCCTCCTGCCCTTCCCTTCATTTTGGGGCAACCTGAAAGTGCATGAGGCCCCGCACACAAAGGGCATTCATGCCTGAAGGAGCATAACTCTTGGCTGCATGTCCCATAGGAGGTAAACTCCCAGCAAAGCATCCGTCGCTGAACTGCCCTTAAGAACTTTATCTCTGGTGGCCATGGAGAGGTGATCTCCTAGTGGCAAAGCCAGGTCCCCAAATGGAATAGCACCCGCTGACACCAAGTCATATGCAGAACCCCCAAGATTTGAAAAACCAGCACCTGAGTTTGGGTAGTCTCATCCAGGTCAAACACCTTGAGGAGGCGGTTGGGCCATACTTCCCCAACCTGCATAGGGTGACCATCTGCATGGCACTGTGTGCCCAACACTACCTTGTACTGCTTGTGTAGCATACCCAGTGGCACCTTGAGCACCGGGACCCCATGGGCAATATGACCTTCCTTGCTCGGTGTTCTCTACCTTCCCTTCCCTCCCTGGAGGTCCATTGTAAAGCTCCACCTGGAGCTCCTCTGCACCCTGGCTCTCCTGCTTATCATCCATGAGCTGTCTCTGGACCAGCTGATCCGATGTTGATGCCACTTTGCCCCGTCTATCCTTGAAAAAAGCTAAGCGTGCCAACACCTGATCCTGAAAGGATTGTTTAGGAAAGGATTTAGACACATCACGTGAAAGACCATGCTCACCCCGTCAAATCTCAGGGGCCGCTAGCTTCTTGAGGATGGCTGCATTGACAGGGTCCTGCTCATCCTCATCAAAGGAGTCTGAAAGAGTGGGCCTCTTTGGAGGCTTCTGAGTAGGCTTCTTTGGGGCTGGCTGTTTGCCCTTAGGAGCACCTTGGTCCTTCTTAGAAGCCATTATTAAAATGAAATTGCATGGGAGCTGGCGCTTTTGGTCCCTAGTTTGCTATGCAACCTTAGTTGCCTCACTTAAAAGTAATCCCTTCAGGAGTTGAGTTATGTTCACACTTAGGCCTCAAAGGTATGCACTCTGGCAGTCACTTAAAATGGCTGTCCAGCAAAGCATTCTCAAAATAGCCACCTGGAAGATACCCTGTAAGATGGCCAACCTATAAGGCCACACTCAAAATGGCCACCTTACAGAGGCCCACCCAAAATGGCTGCCAGTAGATGCCCTCACCAAAAATGGCCACCAACAATGCAGATGGAGGCCTTCAAGCCCACACTTGGCAGTCACTGCAGGGCCTGGTTGCCAAATAGTGCCCTCTAGCTGATCGGCCAGGCTGATGCTCCTGATGGCTGTTTGAATTAAAAAAAAAATTACCCTTACTCCCAAATGCCTGTCTGGCCTACTCTAGGCCAGTCTGAGACAACCCTAACTGCCAAAACCATTTATTTAAATACCAGGTCATTGGGGCAAGGTGTCTGAATCACCAGGCCAGCAATGCCTATTCAAATGGGACTATGGCTGCCAGGAGGGTGTGTGGTAGCAAAATAGGCTCCTAAAAACCCTGCCCCTTAAGCCAGGCTGGACTTATTTATTTTATTTATTTATTTAGACTTATACTCCGCTCTCCCAGCCAAGGCCAGCTAAAGGTGGCTTACAACAGAATAAAACACCCACATAAATTGAAATAATCCTAAAAACAGATAAAACATTTTGACATTTAAAACATTTTAAAGTTCTAGCATTTCTCTAACAAAGCCCCTGCACAGAGCCGGGCGCGGGGGGGGGAGACAATATTTGGTGGAGGAGGTAAAGAAAAGGGGAAGAGTTGGGAGGGGGGTGGCCCAGCGGCCTTACCAACTGCAGCCACCCCCCACCCAGGGCCCAAACAAGGCAAGGCTCCTTCTTTATTCTTTTCTATTCTATTTTTTTTAAAAATATATATTTTAAATGCCCTGAGAGCCAGAGCTCCAATGCAGCTCAGAGATCCAGCCACAGCGCAGCCACATAAATCAGGCTGTAGACATGGCCCTGGAAGGAGGTCAGCAAGGGGTGCCCTGCAGCCGCAAGATACAGGTGTGGCCCCAAAAATCAAACTGCCAACGTGGCCCCAAGGCCTCGGCCACAGGTGCGGCCTGACACCTAGGCTGCAACACGGCTCAGCCTCATGGCCATGGATGCAGCTCAAACTAGATCCTCGTTGCTCGGCCCCCTTTCCCGGACTTTGCCACCTCGCCGCCGCTCGGTTTTATTTCGTTTTTTTTTCAAAAAAGAGATCAACCCTGCCTCGCCATTGCCTGAAAGGTAGGCAAGGCCTTGGGAAGCTCCCTGATGTGCTTGGAGCTGCTACAGCTACCGAGCATGAGTTCCAACTGTCTGGGCAGGAGTGGAGCCCAGCCGTTTAACAGGGCCGGCTCTGCCCCCTGCCCATGTCATGACGCACCACGTTGTGCTGACTGTCACTGCCCTGGTCTCCTCTGGGGTGGCAAAACAGCCCCCAGCATCCAGTGGCATCGCCGGGAGGCTGAGCGCTCCTTTCTGGGATCCTGGAAATAATTCCAAATAAAAGGAGGGAGAGTTATTGACAGACTGCCTGAGTAAAGAGATGGGATTTGGTGGACATTTCAAGCTACCCACTGTGGACAGACCATGACAGGAACTCTGTTCATTGGAACACTTTCTAATTTTTCAAATCACTGGGAGTTACCACTGTTAAGATCTAATAATCATAGCTGAAATGCTTTGAATGGAGTCTGAGGACAGGTATTCCTAGTTCCCATTTCTACTTGCATTGGTGTATAACATTTTTTGGGGGGTTAGACTTATTTCCATTCTAAATATCATTACATATTTTTTTAAAAGTTTCCTCAGTATTAGGAAGTACATTTCAAGTGTTCACAGCTACTTCTGATTAGATGGTCCTCAAAGAATGCAAGGCAATGTGCTGGTGTGGAATTACTGCAGTCTCAGCAAATGTTACAGTTTCTGATGCCAAACTATGTAGAATCATGGTCTGAAATATATTTTTTTCAAAGATGGAGGCTTTTACTGACCCAATTCAGGACCAACACGCACAAAACCCCCAAAGGTTCAGCATGTCAGGCTTTAAACACAAACAATATAAATCAGAGTGATGAGATCTTAGTATAAATTGTAAACTCCAGAACATAAAGACCCCTCAGTCCCACTGGGTTCGCGAAATGTGGAAATATTTAGGCACCCATGCTGCTGAGAACTACAACAACCTAATAAAAAACCCAGTTATTTTTGTTTGGTTAGAAATATATTAAAGGGCATCAGCTTACAGGAGTCTGCTAACCTGACTCAGTTTAGTAGGGTAACTACAATAAAGAATCTCCTGGCTCCCTAGAATTAAGCCAGGGCCGGCTCCAGGTGTTTCTGCGCCCTAGGCAAGGAGCAGATGCCAACCTCCCAGTGGGGCCTGGAGACCGCTGCTGCCACCGCCTCCCCCCCACTGCCACCCGCCTGCCGCCACCACTGAAGGGGGGGGAGGGAGGTGCATCCAGAGCCACAGCTCCACCTCCATGCCACATGGCCCCGACGGTGGCGGGGTGCCCTGCTGGCATCGCCATGCAGCCTCCTCCAACAGCTACTGCTGGCAGCAGCACCAGTGCAGAGTCCCTTCAGCCGGGGCATGGTGAGGGGCTCACTGGGGTGGGCAGGCATGCAGGGCCAGTTGTGGGTCATCTCTGCCATCGGGGCTGGGCTCTCCTCATCCTCCTGCCGCTGCCGCCTCCCACCCACCCCCTCGGTTGGGGAAGTGATGCCATCAGGGTGCTGCTGCTGGGCAGCGGATGGGCAGCCACATGGCTCTTGCCAGGCAGGCTGGCCCCGCTGATGGTGCTGCTGCCGCCACCATTGCTTGTCCCGCTCTGCCGCCACCCGCCCCATCTCGGCTGCCCCCTGCCCATGAGTAGCTGGAGGAGGGCAAGGAGGAGCACAAGGCTGGGAAGACCCTCCCCTCCCCAGCTACCCACCACCTCTCCTCAGCACCCCCCCTCCTCTCAAGCATTGGTAGCAGGAGCAGCCCTGAAGGCCGGGCTGAACATAAGAACATAAGTGAAGCCAATGTTGAAACAGGCCAATGGCCCATCTAGTCCAACACACTGTCACACAGCGGCCAAAATATACCAGGTGCCATCAGGAGGTCCAGCAGTGGGGCCAGGACACTAGAAGCCCTCCCACTGCTGCCCCCTCCAGCACCAAGAATAGAGTGCATCACCTGCCCCAGACTTAGAATTCCCATCTATACTCTGTGGCTAATAGCCACTGATGGACTTCTTCTCCATATGTTTATCTGATTCCCTCTTGAAACTGTCCATGCTTGTAGCTGCCACCACCTCCTGTGGCAGTGAATTCCATATGTTAATCACTCTTTGGGTGAAGAAGTATTTCCTTTTATCTGTTCTAACCCGACTGCTCAGCAATTTCATGGAGTGCCCACAAGTTCTTGTATTGTGAGAAAGGGAGAAAAGTACTTCTTTCTCAACCTGCTCAATCCCATTCATAATCTTATAAACCTTGATCATGTTACCCCTCAGCCGTTGTTTCTCCAAGCTGAAGAGCCCCAAGCATTTTAACCTTTCTTCATAGGGAAGGTGTTCCAACCCTTTTATCATTCTAGTTGCCCTTCTCTGCACCTTTTCCAATGCTATAATATCCTTTTTGAGATGTGGTGACCAGAACTGTACACAGTATTCCAAATGAGCCCGCACCAATGATTCATACAGGGGCATGATGATACTGGCTGATTTGTTTTCAATTCCCTTCCTAATAATCTCCAGCATAGCGTTGGCCTTCTTTATTGCAGCTGCACACTGTCTAGACATTTTCATTGAGTTATCCACTACGACTCCAAGACCTCTCTCTTGGTCAGTCTCTGCCAGTTCAGACCCCATCAACGTGTATTTATATTTAGGATTTTTGGCTCCAATGTGCATCACTTTGCACTTGGCCACATTGAACCCCATTTGCCATGTTGACGCCCACTCACCCATCCTCAACAGATCCCTTTGGAGTGCCTCACAATCCTCCCTGGTTTTCACCACCCTGAACAACTTCGTGTCATCTGCAAATTTAGCCACTTCACTGCTTACTCCCAATTCCAAATCATTAATAATCATGTTAAAAAGCATCAGACCGAGTACTGATCCCTGTGGTACCCCACTGCTTACCACCCTCCACTGAGAAAGTTTCCCATTTATACTCACTCTCTGTTTCCTATTTATAAGCCAGTTTTTGATCCACAAGAGGACTTGTCCTTTTATCCCATGACTATTGAGCTTACTTAGGAGCCTTTGATGAGGAACTGTATCAAAAGCTTTCTGGAAGTCAAGGTAAATAATATCTATACGATCCCCCTTGTCCACATGTTTGTTCATTCCCTCAAAAAACACTAACAGGTTAGTGAGACAAAATCTTCCCTTACAGAACCCATGCTGAGTCTGCCTCAATAGTTTTTGTTCATCAATGTGCCTACTCATTCTTTCCTTAATAACAGTTTCCACCAACTTACCCGGTATCGATGTCAGACTGACTGGCCTGTAATTTCCTGGATCTCCCCTGGAGCCCTTTTTAAAGATGGGAGTGACATTAGCTACCTTCCAGTCCTCAGGAATGGAGGCAGATTTTAAAGAAAGATTACATATTTTTGTCAGGAGATCCACAAGTTCACATTTGAGTTCTGAAAGAATGCCATCCGGGCCTGGTGATTTATTAGTTTTTAAATTGTCCATCAGTCGGAGGACTTCCTCTCTTGTCACTGCAATCTGATTCAGGTCTTTCAAACCCCCTCCCGAAATTGGTGCTTCTGGAGTGGGCAAGCACTTCTCCTCTTCCACAGTGAAGACAGAGGCAAAAAATGCATTCAGCTTCTCAGCCATTTCTCTATCATCCTTCACTACTCCTTTTACCCCTTGGTCATCCAAGGGCCCCACTGCCTCCCTGGCTGGCTTCCTACTTCTAATGTATTTGAAGAAAGTTTTATTGTTGGCCTTTATGTTTTTTTGCAATATGCTCCTCATATTCCCTTTTGGCTTGCCTGATCACAGACTTGCATTTTATTTGCCATAGTCTGTGTTCCCTTTTATCAACCTCACTAAGACTAGCTTTCCACCGCTTAAAGGAACCTTTTACAGCTTCCATTACTTTGTTTGTTAACCATGCAGGCTTTTTTCTATACCTATTTGTACCTTTCCTAACCTGCGGTATATATTTTTTCTGAGCTTCTAGGACTGTATTTTTAAATAGTCTCCAAGCTTCCCCAATGGTTTTGACCTTCTCCACTCTTCCTTTCCATTTCTTCCTCACATGTCCCCTCATACCAGAGAAGTTACCCCTTTTAAAGTTAAAACTGGTTGCGTCAGTCTTTTTGGGCAACTCCCTGTCTGTACAAATGTTAAACTCAATGACATTATGGTCACTGTTCCCAAGCGGTGCAATCATTTTTACATCTCTCACCAGGTCTTGGGTGTTACTTAGGACCAAATCCAGGATCGCCTCTCCCCTGGTAGGATCTGTGACCATCTGTTCCATAGCACAGTCATTGAGAGTGTCTAAAAACTCAATCTCTTTTTCCCGACTAGAACTCATATTGACCCAATCAATGTGTGGGTAGTTAAAGTTGCCTATTATTACACAGTTATTTCGTCTAGCCGCTATCTTTAATTCATTCATCATTTTATAATCCTCCTCTATCTTTTGATCTGGTGGGCGATAACAAACTCCCACTGTTAAGCTTCCTTTTGGACCCACTATTTCAACCGATAGCATTTCCAGAAGCGAATCCAATTCTCTTACCCTCTCAATCTTACTGGACAGTATACCCTCTCTGACATACCGAGCCACCCCACCTCCAACCCTTCCCCCCATCCTTCCAATATAATTTATAACCAGGAATCACCGTATCCCACTGATTTTCCTCATCCCACCAAGTTTCTGAAATACCCACAATGTCTATTCCCCACCCCCAACACCAAGCATTCCAACTCCCCAATTTTACCTCGGAGACTTCTAGCATTTGTGTATAAACACTTATAGTTTCCCACGTTTGTTAAGCCCACAGCCTTCCTCTTGCTGCCTCGAGACCTTGCCAGGCAGTTCCTATCATTAGCCACAGTCTCAGTGGACAATTATAATCCATTTCCTTGTACAAAAGTAATAGCTACCCCTTCATCTCTTTGAGATGAGCCATCCCGAACCAGAGACTTTTCATCTCCTGTTGGCTTTCCCCCATTATTCAGTTTAAAAACTGCTCTGACACCTTTTTGATTTTGAGTGCCAGCAGCCTGGTTCCTTCTCGGGACAAGTGGAAACCGTCCCTTTTGTACAGCTCCCTCTTGTCCCAAAAAGCATCCCAGTGCCTAACAAACTTGAACCCTTCCCCCCTACACCACCGTCTCATCCACGCATTGAGACTCCTGATCTGTGCCTGTCTCTCCGGCCCTGCACGTGGAACAGGTAGCACTTCCGAGAAGGCTACCTTGGAGGTCCTGGCCTTAAGTTTCCTGCCCAGCAGCCTAAATTTCTCCTCCAGGACCTCACGACTGCATTTCCCCACATCATTGGTGCCGACGTGCACCACGACCACTGGCTCCTCCCCAGCACTATCTACCAGCCTATCTAAAACACGCATAATGTCCGCTACCTTCGCACCAGGCAGGCAAGTCACCATACGGTCAGTACGTGGGTTCGCCACCCAGCTGTCTACCTGCTTAAGGATCGAATAACCAACTACCAAGAGCCCCCCTCCCACCCTTCCCAGGGACGGTTCCTTGGTACAAAAGGATACCCATTCACCAGCTGAAGAAGAGGTCCCTTCTGAGGGCACATTCCCCTTATCCTCAGCATGGTGCCCCATTTCCCCTTGACCCTCATGCTCCCTGGCAGCTCCCTGGGCTGCCAGATCCAGAGTGGGACATATCTAACAAGTCCCCGAGAGTCTTCTCCGTGCACCTAACTGACTGTCTCTGCTTCTCCAGGTCAGCCACCTTGGCCTCAAGGGAGCAAACTCGCTCCCTGAGAACCAGGAGCTCCTTGCACCGAGCACACACCCAAGACTTCTGACCAGTGGGCAGATAGTCATACATGTGACACTGCATGCAAAACACTGGATAGCCCCCAACCCCCTGCTGGCATTCTGGCTTCATAATTGTTTTTAAACAAATACTGTTCTATAACCCCCCTTTTAAAACCCTTTGTATTTATATGGTTCCTGTTGTAGAAGTCTACTTATCTTACTGGGAACCCAAGGAGCCAAGGTCCCTGGCTTTCTGGCTCTTCCTGGGCTCTTCCTGGGCTTCTTACACAGCCCCTAGGCTGAGAGTCCCTAGGCCAAGAGCCACAGGCCAAGAGCCTCACCCTTTTGCTCTCACCCTTCAGCTCGTGCCAGAGGCTCGTGTCTCTTGCAAGCTTCCTGCCTTAAATAGAAGTGTCCTCCAGGAGAGGGTGTGGCCAGCAGCTACTCAAATTCACCCAAGGCACTTAATGACAGGCAAACAATGACCCTTTCACACCCTAACTCCAGAAGCCAGGAGTCTGTTACAACTCACCCACACACTCCCAAATACAGTCCCACACACAGTACCTTCTCAGCTAAAGCACCTCAGCTGAAAGTAAATAAATAAAAATACCACTCACCCCTCTGGCAGCTCAAACACCTTGCTCCTTCTCTCGGGCTGGGCACCGCAGGCCATGTGTCTCGCTGCTGCTGCTCCTGCTGGTGCTGGTGCCAAGTCCCTTTGGCCAGGACCCACCAAGCCCATGGCAGGACCCACTCCTCCACCCCTGTGGGGGTGAGGGTGGCAATTTGCCACCCCGATCCAGGGCCCATGCTCTAGGTGAACACCTAGTTTGCCTAGCAGGTGAGCCAGCCCTGGATTAAGCACTGTGGTTAAGTGGTTAGTTTCAGATTAGGATATAGGAGAATCAGTTGAGAATCCCCACTTGGGTCATGGAAGCTTGCTGGGTGACCTTAGGCCAGTTACACACTCTCAGTCTAACCTACCTCACACGGTCACTCATTGTGAGGATGAAATCGAGGAGAGAGGAATTATGTAAACTGTTTTAGGTCCCCACTGGAGAAACAGGCAAGGCAAAGCTTCTTTCTAATTATTTCCATTATTAATCAAGGCTCCATACTAAAGCATTACCCATTTCTAAGCATTGCACTTATTCTTCATGTGAAAGCAGAACTTCCTTGTTAAGTGTCAAGTTGCCAGGTGCTGCCCTTCTCTTTCTCAAAAATAATAGTCTTACAGCAATGAGTCAAGAGAGCATAGTTTTCAGACACTTTGCTAGGAATGGGATCCTTGTGTTCAAAAGATGAAGATGCTGCACCTGAAACAAAATTAAAATAATAATGAGCTCTGTTAATAAGCAGGACACAGATGAAAGGCTGATGAAAATGTGCATCTTCAAAGCTTAACTGAGAATATGTCTGTTGTACAAATTCAGTCACAAGACTTAACTGGCATTCAACATATCCATTTAATCAGCAGAGCTATGAATCAGGCAGACAAGTTGACACAGAAAGCAAATAGCCTTTGTCTCATCTATTGTCACAGTAGATGGAAACTCATGCCTCACACTCTGTTACCAATATAATATGAGAATATTTGGAATTTCACAGTATCAGTGGAACACAGTTCAATTCCCATCATTTGGATGATAATGTTTTGGTGACCAGTTATTCCCATACTTCACAAATGGGAGGAGTGGAGGGGCAACTGAACAAGAAGACTGGTTTAAGAGGATGCACACACTTTATATAGCTTGCAAGTGCACCTAGTGATTGGCTGGGCAATTAGTCTGCCTAGTCACCCCGCCTACCCAGTGGCCATGTCATTATTTTTAAATTTGGGCCAGTGGCACAGACTTCTCAATATCCTGGGGAGGATCACAGGGCTGAACCTGGTCCAGGCCGACCCTTATTTATATTTCCAAAAATAATATGCAATCAACAATTAATCATGTGGTTTTAAAAATACATTTTTTTCACTCATAATAGTCTGAATCTCAGTCAAAGAAAGAGGATTCTGGGAGAGGAAGCATGTAATGAACCCTTTCAGTGAGACAATTTGAGTAAACATTTCATTAATGTATGGAAGGAAATATTTCCTTGCACTCTCACTTTTCATCTCAGCTTAAGCTGAGTATGTGACTTCCCCAAAGTCACATAGGGTGCGTTCAGATGGGCTGTTTTATCAGCTTTCGTCACACTTCAGTAACGGATTTTATATGCACATTCACATATCAACATCTGCGCACCGTCCCCAGCCATCACTTTCTGGTTCAACCCCCCTTTAAATCGGGGTATTTTGTTACCAGTTCCTCCTCTGGTGTTTTCCTGATTCTCCGGTTTCAAGCCACAGTTTCTGATGTCTGATCGCTCCTGCGGTGTCGAGCTGTTTCCGGGTGCTTCAAAACCCTCCCCTCTGGACAGCTGCTGCAGAAGCCCAATGCTTCCGCTTTTCGCCTGCCATTTTTTTCAGCGTCAGCAGTATGCACATAAGCAGAGCTCTGCTCCCGTCTTAATAAAATCAGGGTGATTTCCCACTAAAGCTGCCGCGGGGTTGCGCTACCGTTTGCCCCGAGATTTTTAGTCAATTTCACACCCGAAGCCGCGGGGCTGCATTTTGACCCGCGGCTTCGCTCGATTTCCCCCGCAGTTTCGTAATCCTGTTTTTTGAGGATTACGAAACTGCGGGGAAATCAGGCGAGCCGCGGGTCAAAATGCAGCCCCGCGGCTTCGGGTGTGAAATTGACTAAAAATCTAGGGGCAAACGGCAGCACAACCCCGCGGCAAGCTTTAGTGGGAAATCACCCCCAAAGTTTAAATGGTGACTCATTTTAGCATTTAGACAAGTTCAGGATCTCATGGAGGCCAGTTTCAGGTCAAAAGTTTAAAGGGAAGTGTTCTGTTACAGCGGTTAGAGACACCTCAGGGCATGCTTTTGGCGGGAAACTAGTTGTTCTGTGTATGCACAAAGATTCCAGTTCTACAGATGACAGCCTATGTGCATGCATAAACTGAGAAAAAAATTAAAAAACCACCGACACACGTTCCAGCACATTGGTAGTATAGATGGCGGGGAGCGATGTGACTGCGTGGCGAGCCGGGATAAGGAGGTGAGTGTGATCGCGATTATTATTATTATTAAAAAAAAATTGCATTGGAACCAGACCAGTTTAAATCACTCTCAGCATGCCATCTGAACGCACCCATAGTGTGCTTTGTGGCTAAGTGGGGATTTGAAAGTTGCTTTCTTCAGTCATAGACAACACCACCACTAGATATCCAAACGCATCTCAGAATTCACAGTAATCCCACAGTAAATATTGGCTTCTCAGACACTTTGACCTGAAATTATAGGAGCATTTGTTTAGTTGAAGTTGGGTCCAGAATAGCAGATTCACCTCATTTTGTATATTTGATGAACCAGCTTTATCTCTCCCCCTCACCATGTACAGATGCATAGAGACAAAAGGGGAGGGGCACTCTCATACCTTCCATTTCTTTTTCTCTAATCCTGAACCATCTCAGGATACCAAAATTACCATCACTTCCAGCATTTAAGCCACAGGCATCTTCTTTCCCTGCCCCCCCAACACACATGGCTAAAGACAGAAATATTCCCATGTCCTCCATTTCTTTTTCGGTGAAGCTGCAAGCCCCAGGATATCAGAGTCACCTTAACTTCCAGTACATTGTCTGTTTTGATTATCACGGATTGACAGTAAAGGCTCTAGGCAGAACTTCCAAAGATCTCAAGGGGGGGGGAAAGGTAAGACAGTGGAGGGGTGCTCCTATGTGACAAGTAAATGTCCCAGAGAAAGAAAGCAGTGTTGGCAGCCTCTTTATGAGTGGAGATGCTGAGACAGCACAATTTAAGCCTAAGCAGCTTCATGGTGCTACCTGCCAACCTGGGGGGGGGCACTGCCCTCTCCAGGAAATCTGGGCTTGTGGCTTGAGCCTCTCTGCCCCACATAGTTTACACCCCTAATCAGGGCCGGCTGGAGGTGTCTCTGTGCCCTAGGCAGGTGCAGATGCCAACCTCATGGTGGGGCCTGGAAACACCCACCATGCCACCCCTGCCTCCTCTCCCACCCCAGGGAAGGGAGAGGGTGGGCGAGCACAGGCTCCGCAGCTGCAGGGCACCCAGGCAAGCCAGAGAAGAGGTGGTGGGGTTAATCCCCGCCCCTTCCCTCCCAGTGCCAGCTTGCCTGGGCACTCCACAGCTGCGGGGCATCCAGGCAAGCCAGGGAAGAGACAGGGGTTTTAACCCCTGCCCCTTCCCTCCCAGAGCCAGGTTGCCTGGATGCTCCACAGCTGCGGAGTGCCCAGGCAAGCCAGGGGGAAGAGGTGGGGGTTAAACCCCTGCCCCTGCCCTCCCAGCACCAGCTTTCTGAGGGGGGAGGGGGAAGGCGGGCAAGCTCCCCCGCTGTCTCCTGTGCCCCGCCAGGGCGCTCTTCCCTGGTGGTGGCAGGGAGGTGGCAGTGACGGGGGCTTTTTGTGGGGGGTAGAGCGCAGTTTGGCACCCCTGAGGCTGGCACGCTCTAGGCGAGCCGGCCCTGCCCCTAATTTGGGACATGATCAAAGGTGGCTTTCTTCCCCAGGGTAGGAACTGGCCCTTCCCATAGTGAACCACAAAACTTGAAGAATGATCTCAACAGTTCAAGTTTCATGAGGGTCTGGATAACTCCTAACTGAAAGAGAAAGCCACAACTTGTGAAAGAGTGCTGATGAGCTATTCTTGTAGAAAACAGAAAGTTATTGAGCACAAAGCACTGCAGAATTTCTTGAGGAAGTCAACTGGTAAATGCTGAGTTCTCAAAAGGATCATCCAAATAAATATGGAAAAGTATCCAAGCCTGGGAGTAGGTACAGTGGCTTCATTTAATGGGAAAAATTATCTTGGGAACATGTCTGCCAGCTTAGGAAGCTCAAAGCTGAGCTTCTATTTCAGGTATTAAAGACTATCCTGGGCATGGCCAGCAGTTAGCACCTAAGTGCAAGAGCCAAAGGACTTTTAGCCCTTGGCTTCTAGTTGGTGCCTTGCAACCTGTGACCCTCAGCATGCTGGCTCAGTTCAATCCCAGACCAGACCTGGAGTTTGTTTTTTCTCCTTTACATATTTCTGTGGATTTTTTGGTGAGTGACTTTGGATTGCTGGTAGGCAGAAAAGCAAGATGTAAATATTTAAGTAAAGAAATAAGTGCTTCACATCCATTATGTTAGTAATCCTAAAATAATTATGCATTAGACACAAACATCTTTGCTCCTTTTTACTGACAGTGATATTTCATCCATTTATAGAAGTAATGCTTTGAAATTAGTTTTTAAAAAACCAGGTAGACAGAAAAGACTTATTTTTTTCAATCCCTGAAAGATTGAAGAGTAACTTGAAGGTAGTAGCAAGAGGGTACTGGCTAAATATTCAGGTTGATTCATAACCACTGTACACTGCTGACCCATTATAACTGTCCTGAATTAGCAATGACCATATCAACATCCTGCTGGGCTATACACCTTGCTTTTAAATGCCAGGTCAGTTACAGGTAAAGCAGCAGCCATTCAGGATTTAATTCCAGATGTGAGGAATAACCTGGCTGGTATCACTGAGACCTGCCTGGGGGAGGAGGGAGGAGTTAACCACTCACACACGCCCCTGAGGTACTCAGTGGAGCATCAGCAAGCAGGGAGGAGGCATTGTTGTAGTCTATTAGAATTCTATCCCCCTGGTTCAATGCTGGTTTAGAGAATGTGTTTCTAATATTGAATTCTATCCCCCTGGTTCAATGCTGGTTTTGAGAGTGTGTTTCTAATATTGAGAGTGTGAGACAGGATTGGCATTCTTTGTTGTACTGCCCACCCCGCTGTCCAACCATCTCCCTACCTGAGGTGGAGGAGGTGGTTTTGAAGGAGGTGTTAAAGACTCCTCGGCCGGTTGTTTTGGGAGCTTTGACATTGTAGGACCTGACGTTGACACAGAGACCTTGACACAGAGAGTACTACATCTTTCTATGTTCTACCTCTGAGGATGCCAGTCACAGCTACTGGTGAAACATCAGGTCCTACAATGCCAAGACCACGGCCACACAACCTGGAAAATCTACAGTAACCAGAACATTTGTTGGACAGAAGAGTTTAAGGAACAGCAAAAAGAAAGAGGATTAGATATGAGGAAATGAGGGAAAATATAGCAGGAGTTTCACAGAAGTTGCCCAAATGAATCTGAAACACACACATACACAAACACACGCATTACAATGCTATATTTTAGTAACAACTTCTAGAAATAACCTACTAGGTTGTTGTACCTACATCCTGTATCTGCAACTGTTTTTTCTTCAGTATTGTTCCCCAAAATCACTTCCCTTCCATTTGTTGAAATCTCCTGCCAGATTCCACCTACTACAGAACTGTTCTTTATTGATCAATCATGCAAGGAGTGGGATCTGTAGATGTCAGTAAATGGAAGGGGAGCAATTTCTGCTAATTCCCCTCACTCCAAGTCAGCTCCCCAATTCAGCCCTGAGGCTGTTTCTTAGAGTCCACTGTTCCTCAGGAGCAGTATTTCAGGCAACATTTTGGGCTGTAGAAAAAGGTGAGGAAGTCATGTTCTACTGATGATCCATCAGTGGAAATTACCAATGAGTCCAAGCCAGTGCTTCTAGCCATTTCTGTATTGTCATGTACAGCTCATGGTCAGTTGGTCAATGTTATCTAGATGTGTTCCTTTATACTTCTGTTTCCTCTTATTTAAATTACATAACTTCAACAGGCTCAGGGTGTGTCCCTAATCTCTTTTAGTGTTGTTTCATTAACTGCTCTTGGAAGTGGACTGTGACTTCTACTTAATTACCATCATAATATTTTCCCCTTTCCTCTTCTTTTCTGTTTCTGTGATAAACCAATGGGTCTGTACACAGTATTTTGAGTGATACTTGGAGAACAATATATGAAAGTACTTTTAAATGCTTTTTATCATCCTACTTATCCTCTTCTGTCACTTTTAATAATGATATGGGGGAGGGAATGAAAATGTACACAAATTTTATATCAACTGGAGAGGAGTTGTGTCTTAGAAATAGTTACTTTTAAAGGAATCATCTCTATCCTGAATGCTAATGTGGATACTCACACAGAGCTTGCCTTACATTTTTTATACCCTTGAGTCTGTACTGTTAGAAGATAAAAATTCAGCCATGGTGACCCTGAGAAACAAGCAATCTGAATAGTATGGCTCTAGGCACTTTTGTTCAGTTTGGAAGGATGACAGAGGAAGCAGTAAAGATTTCTGGCAGGTTTTGTGCTGGAAAGGAGTGGCAACCGATTCTGTTTGCAGGTGCTGAATATTGCTCCAGGAAAAAATATATTGTGTGTTAATAGAGCCTATTCATTTTCCACATGCAACAACCTTTTAAACATGTAGGAGTTAAATGAAGCACAAGTTGGGAACGTGTGTGTGTGTGTGTGTGTGTGTGTTGCAGTTAAATCAATAGTACAGAGAACATTTGCAGTAAAAATTTTTAAAAGGTTCAGTTTTAGACAATGTTTGCTGTTTTCCTCATATACTCTCTTTCCCCACTCCTCATTATTTTGTTTCTGGAACAGAATCCCCATAGCAAAGTCTAAGTGATTTAGTCAGCCACTTGTACCTTGGAAAATTAATGGGAAAGAACAGGAAAAGAAAACCCCTGGGTAGACCATCATTCGCTGTATGGAACCTAAGTGGATGCCATCTTGTTAAATGGCTGCCTTTATGTTGTATTAGTGTGTTCTCTTCTCCTGGATAATATAGGTGTAATCTAAATGTCAACTAATAGATATTTGAGTTCAACAGAGATTGGGAATGGTTCTAATAACAGTGGACCAAAGAATATGTTTTTTTGTGCCTATATTATCTGAATGAACACACAAAACATCAGACATACACATTAAACTAGGTTTTATAGTTGACTGATGCACGTTAGTAACATATCATGTTCTTTTAAGTTCAGGTTGCTGGTTACAAGGTAGACCATAAGAGTTAACACCATTGCATGCAGCCTCATCTGAACTCCAAATCTGGCTAGGATTACTGCCCTTTCTTTATCCCAGCTTGCACCTTCCAAAGTGCTGAAAAGTATTAAGCCTTATTTTGATTTCCCCACATGATGCTTAACCCTATAGGGGTTTGGTTGATGTTGGACATACTCTCCCTTAGCAAACAGTTGCACAAGCAATATTGGTCTGACATGAGAACAACACTTCATCCATTGATCCCTCAGGTTTTTGTTTTTGCCAAATATCCCTACCTAAGGTGTAGCAACCCATGCTACTTCTGCCATCATTGGTCATAATGATGTAGTCATAAAGGTCTAATTATAGTCCACCAAAAGGCCATTAATATTGAGCAGGTGAAAAATTTCCCTTACAGACTTCTTTGGAGGGAGTCCCCAGAATTCTGGCTCAGTGGCCAACTTGTTCACATTATATACTAAGAGTGGATGGACCATTTTATACCAAATGCCAGCTCTAAAGATGTAGATGCTCTGACTTGAATAGTCCATATTAGTCCAACCTCTTCAGATCTCAGAAGCTAAACAGGGTTGGCCCTGGTTAGTATTTGGATGGGAGACCACCACTTGTTATACATTGAGTTTAGTGCCTGACATTTAACAGGTTTAGATAAGGTTACCAGGTCATATTTTCCAGCCAGTGGGGGGATTTGGGGGGAATGCTGGGAGGGGGAGGGGCCACTCCTATGTGATGACATCACACAGAGTGCCATCATCACATCAGGGATGCTGCGCTGTGTGCATATGCCCCTCCCCCTGCGTTCCTCCAACCATTTAAAGGGAACTTTCCCTTTAAATGGTTGGGGGAAAGCGGAGACTGCTGGTGCCTGCCCTGCAAGCCTTTGCTGCCTGCAGGGCAGGCAAGAGCAGCCCTGCTTCAAAAGATCAGGAGCTGCTCATGCTTGCCCTGCAAATAGTGATCTCGTGGCTTGCAGGGCAGGCACAAATGGTGCTTTTGAAGCAGGAGCTGCTCACACCTGCCCAGCAAGTTGCAATCTCATTGCTTGTAGGGCAGGCATGGGCAACTCCTGCTTTAAAAGAATAGGTGCTGCTTGCACCTGGCCTGCACACCCTGAGCTGCTGACAACTTTTGGGCATGTGTCCCCCCCCTTCCAAATAGCATCTCTTTAAATGCTGTTGGGAAGAGGTGGGGGTGCAGGAGTACGTGTGCGGCCACCCCTCTTCCTTCCTCTGCAAGATTTAAAGGGCCATCTTTAAATCTTGTAGTAGGGGGTTGCCAGGTGGTCGCTTATGGGGGTGGGGCTTGCCCCCACCAGCCAGCTGACTGGCAGCAGGAAGGAGCCCCCCCCCAATTGGGAAACCCCCACAGGGCCGGGGGATCTTGCAACCCTAGGTTTAGACAGTTTAAAAAGCATATTTTCAGGTGTCAATGTTGAATTGATAATAAAGTAGGTGAAAATTGTAATTCTGACTTTGAATTATATGTTCCTTACTTTAACAGATGTTTTATGGTGAGTCAATTGTTGCAGGACTTCTATGAAACTGTAGTTTCCTCAGAGTGCTATCTTTTGCAATGCTGGCAGATGGTTTACTGATGTCACATCCTATTAGAATATGGACCTTTATGAAAAAAGAGCTGTGGGACACTGATCCCTGTTCCCTAAACCAGAGAATGAAGGAAACAAATTGTATTTTTCTACCTAAGCTTGCCTCATCCAAAGCTCTGACAGTCCTTTTTTCAAACAGCTGAAACAAATGTTCAAGGAAGAGAACTGCATCTATCATTTACACAGCACAATGGCATGAGTGAAACCTGATGGTACTGTATCATACATGGATATCAAACCACCATCTGCTTCCTCTAACTCCAGAAAATCGGTTACTATAGCAACTTGTCTGTCCATATAATCTCCAGTCATAGTTTTACTTAATACAGTGTTTTCAAGACTCTTGGTTTGTTGTAGAGATTTTCTTTGGCTGATAGCAGCACTAACTCTTTGTTTCTTGAGGAACTGAGTTTCACCATCTTGTATTACAAGCCTGGTGGGCGGCTGGACAGTTTCCTTCAGAGACTGCTCCAGGAACTATCAATTATAAAGCCTACCTCATATAAGGTCTCAAAGTTGGTAGCATTTTCCAGATTGTATGAAATATTTCTCAAAACAAACACCATTTTGATCAGAATTCTGTTACAGATGTTTTACTATGTTAATTGATACTTGATTATTTACTATGACCTCACATGTTTATTGTCACTGGTTTGTCTTTGTATCTGATGTTAAATTTTTAATAAAAACCTTAAAAAAATAGTTTTCCAAAAGTTCAAATATAGCTGCATTGGACTTGTTGTATGTGAGTGTGTCCAGAAGAGGGCAACCAGGATGGTGAGAGGGTTTGAATCCAAGTCTTATGAGGAAAGGCTGAAAGAGTTGGGTATGTTTAGCCTGGGAAAGAGAAGACTTAGAGGGGACATGATTGCAGTCTTCAAATATTTGAAGGGCTGTCATGTAAAAGATGGAACAGATTTATTCTCTCTTGCTCTGGATTGCAAGACTAGATCTAATGGGTGGAAATTATGAAGGAGTCGATACCAGCTAGATATCAGGAAAAACTTCTTAACTGTAAGAGTGATTGAGCAGTGGAACAGTCTGCCTTGGGAGGTGGTGGATCCTCCTTCACTGGACTATTTCAAGCAGAAGGTGGACGACCATCTTTCGGGTATGTTGTAGGTATGTAGGGCCATCTTTCAGCTACACTCCTGCAGAGTGCAGGGGGTTGGACTAGATGACCTGCAAGGTCCCTTCCAACTCTAACATTCTATGATTCTATGACATGAAATGCTCAAGAATCATGTTTTGGTGCTATTTTTTTCAGATGTAAATTATACTCTGAAGATGGTAGAACACCCTCCAGCTGGCTTAGTAGTATATCCATCTGTAGCAAATAATGTAGAAGGAAGAATATCATACTTTAGTAGGATTCCTGGAGATTACCTGCATTTTTATGTGCCTTTCAGAAGCAGAATGCCTTTTCTTTTCCAGTGAGGAATATGAAGTTTATTTCTTTCCATTCCTGTTTTGGAACACGAACAAATAATGCATCCTGTAACTGTATTCATAAAACTTGTTTTGTGAAGAAAACATTTATCTCAGAACTATATGTAAGCAACATGGCCATGGTCTTTGAATGAAAGGAGATGTTCTGCTACCTCCCTTGATGTCTGATGATGGAGCTGTGTATGAGTGAAAGTTCTACATGACTTTTTCTCTGCTCTCTACTAAAAAGCACAATAAGTAGTGCTAAAGGCTGTATTATCAGGCATAATTCATCATGAGTTGCTGGTTCATAATATCTTGTTCTGTCAGATCCAAGAAGTTATCGGAGATGTTTGTTATCATTACAGTCTCATGATACACTTGTTCCCATTCAATTACATGGTGGTGGTACTCAAGGGTAATAAATACCAGGGAACTGGGGGTGATGAAATGGGAGGGATGATGGCCAGAGCACCACTGGCAGAAAAGTCAGAGCAAGACTGTTCAAACAAGGCATTATGGCATAGAGCCCATATTAGAACTTTTTCTTTGGTGGTGATAGTGGTGAAAAGGCAATATTTCTCCATCTGTACGTAATTGTCCAGCTGACCTGTTTTGTGTCAGGGGGCTTTGACATCATAGCCCCAGGGAATTGGATTCTGACCAGACAATGGCCTGCTGTGATGAATTTTCTACTTACTTGGTAGACAAAATCATCCAAATCCACTGTGCGTTAGATGCTGGTGTGGGTGCATATCCAGATGAAATACCCTTGGCATGTGCTTGTCCATCTTATATGGATATCTCTCAGCTTGTGGAGCTTGAGGATGTGGACATGATCCTTGAAGAGATGAGAACTACCATCTGTGTTCTTGACCCTTGCTCTTCCTGGCTGATAAAAGCTGCCGGGGGGGGGGCTGGCTGAGTGGGGAGTGATAAATGCTTCCTTGAGGGCAGGGTCATACCATCCATGCTCAAGGGTGATTAGACGTGTTTTGGAAAAAAAATCCCTAAGCCCTACACTGTTGGAGAACTTCCAACCAGTCTCCAATCTTCCATTCTTGGGCAAGATACTTGAGTGGGTGGCTACTTCTTAGTGCCAGGCAGGCCCATAGCCAGGGGGGGCATTTGAGGCCAATGTCCCCTCCAAGATTTCATCTGCCATTCCAATTTCAGTCCCTCCCTGCCCCTGGGAGCCCAGAGTGACCAGCAAATGGAATGGTCCATGCCGGCACTATTCCGGCAATGAGCCCGCAGCAAGTAACCTCCAGCTCACTCCATGCCTTGGAGGGAGGGGGCTGAAGATGAGCATCAGCAACCCAGCCCTTGGCAATGCCATGGAAAGGCAGGGAAGCACTGCTGCTACCTCATCCTCAGCCCTTGTCTCAGTGGGCCCCGGCCTTTGTGTTGGAAGACACGCCAACTGTGGAGCTGGCATCTCTGTGCCTCTGCAGCACTGAACAGGCCAACAAGCCACTGGTCTTTCCTGATGAATGTGGTGGGTCAGGGTGAGGCCAGCCTCCCTGGGAGGAGGAGGCCGGATCGGGTCTCCCTGGAGGTGGGCATGGATTTTCACACCTGTGCTGAAGGGACAGTGGACTTCAAAGGCATGAAGGCATAAGGCACAGTTCTGTTCTCCCTCAGCTCTCTCTGTGCTCCTAAGTTCATATTTAAAAAGGCAGCTTTGCTCTTCCCTTGGTACAGTACTGTGCCCCCCCCCCAAAAAAAAATTCTAGCTATGAGGCTGGCTACAGGGGTTCTTGGAAGAGACTGATTTCCTGGACCCTTTTCAATCTGGCTTCAGATCAGGGTTTGGAACAGACTGTTTTGATCACTAGATGGAGGGGGGGGAATGTAACCCTGCTAGTTTTGCCAGATCTCTCAGTGGCAACCATGGTATCCTACTGAACTGTCTCCCAACACTCGAACTGGGGGGCACCATATTATATGGTATGCTAATGAGCTATTAGGCTATTAGCATATGCCATGCCTCCTGACATCACCGGAAGTGATGTCAGAAGGGGAAGCAAAAGGCGGGGCGGCATCTTCAAAAGCCTCCCCTTCCCTTCCCCAGCTGGCCTGGGTGGGGGAGCTAAGAGAGAAGGGGTTTAAAGTTTAAACTCCTTCTCATGAGAGTTGGGCCACAGAAGGAGGAAAGAGGGAAGGAAAGAGAGAGAGTAGAGAGAAGGAAAGAGTGAAAGAAAGAGAAGGAAAGGGGGGGAAAGAAAGAGAGGGAAGAAGGAGGGAAACAGGGAAAGGAGGAAAAAAGAGAAGAGAAGAAGGTGGGAAAGAGGAAAAAGAAAGAAGGAAAGGAGAGAATGAAAGAAATTTGGTGGCAATTGAGCCCCATTATATCCTATGGGCCATTGAAGTCAATGGTGAAAACATAGGGTATATTCTGGGGGCTGGAGGGGAGGGGGTTTGAGAAAGAGGCTCCAAACTCACAGGATAGCTGTTGGAGCCCCTTCCCAAGATACCCACCAAGTTTCAAGAACATTGGACCAGGGGGTCCAATTCTATGGGCCCCCAAACAGGTTGCCCCCATTCCCTCCATTGTTCTCTATGGTGGGAAAAAAGAGAACAATGGAGGGAATAGGGGCAACCTGTTTAGGGGCCCATAGAATTGGACCCCCTGATCCAATGTTCTTGAAACTTGGTGGGTATCTTGGGGAGAGGCTCCATCAGCTATCTTGTGAGTTTGGAGCCTCTCCCTCAAACCCCTTCCCCTCCAGCCCCCAGAATATACCCTATGTTTTCACCATTGACTTCAATGGCCCATAGGATATAATGGAGCTGAAATTGACATTCGGCTGCTTGAAAGACTCTCCGGGACACCTGCTGGGGGCGGGGCTTGGCTCCTGAGCTCCCAGAGCTGTGCTCTGGTGCGCTCCCCCCAAAAAAGACCCCTGATCACATAGAATGATGAAATCATATACTTTCCAAGGTGTTCTCAACACACTCAGGAGGTCCCTGCATGAGAACTGTTATGAGCTGACACTAACCAAGCAAAGCAGACAGTCAAACACATCCACTCCCCACCCCCCAGTTCCCAGCAGCGATGATAAACAGCAATGGGAAAGAGCAAGGTTGTGTGTGACACAGGAACTGGATACATGTGGATCCATAATACAACCAAAGGAATAATGACACCAAACATGAGTGTAGGAAATAGGAAATATTTGGCAAGTGAGGCCCGAGCTTGACACTGATCCACTCTCAAGCCCAATTCAAGGTGTTGGCTTGACCTTTAAGGCCCTACATGGCTTGGGACTACATTATCTGAAGGAACATCTTCTCCCATATGTTCCAGCCCAGGAATTAAGATCACAGGAAAAGCCCTCCTGACTATGCCATCAATTAAAGTTCACAAGAGAGGGCCTTTTCAAAGGCAGCCCCATGATTATGGAACAACAACCCCAGAGAGGTGCACCTGGCCCTCTCTCTTTCGATCTTTAGGAGGCAGTAGAAAGACTGTATTTGGTTAAGTTTAGTAGTAGTCCTGAGTAGTGATTTTAAATTTGGGGTTTATGTTCTTATGTTTTTAACATATTTCATCCTATGGGTTTTATCTGTATTTGTAAAAAAGCAACTGATAAATGTTTTAAATAAATAAATAAATAAAAAATGGCATCTTTTTGAAGGGCTCTCCCAAGTCGTGAGGGAGGGGGAATTAGTGGAAATCAGTGCAACTTATATATGAGTACTGGTACTTTTTTGTTTTACAAAAAAAAAAAAACACACCAAAACCCTCCAGTTACATATGTCTGTTGGTCAATATGTCCTTGACTTTATCTGTTCTGCAATGTTTGAATAGTCTGCTCTAGCTTCATAACTGGAAAGAGCACACTAAATGGTAAAGAACAAAACACCCCACTGAAAATGCATGAGACATCTTTTATAATATTATTTTGGGACTAGGGACAGCTTTTTAAGGTACCAAGAGGCATACTGTAGATAGTAAGTATGGTCAGTCTTGCAGAACATAGGGTAGATATCCTGCACTGTTGGAAGATGCCCTTCTCAATCTCCCTCTTTGTCAGTTAGTATGAGATTTTGGAGCTAGTGGACAAGCTTAAGGAATTCATCCCAGTAACTATACATTTCTTATTTCTTGTGACATTTGCTTCATTATCTTAAATACAGTGATCTTTAGCAAAAGATTGTTGAATATCTCCTGGACAGCTTTGGCATCCTTTATCATTATAGGTACCTTCTGCTGCTACACTACACTGAAGATGAACGAGTACTTGTCAGCAGCCCTGACTTTTCAAACAGTATTCTATTTCATTTTATCAGTTCCTTTGATAAGATTAAGAAGGCTTTGAGAGATCTTTTACAGTGGCTGACATTCGTAAGTGATTCTATAACTTTTAACCCAAACAAGCTGCACTCAGCCAATGTGTCCTCAGTACCACTATCATTCAGGTATTTTCCAAAGACATTCATAATAGTTTCAGAGCAATGGAAGTTTTCCATCAGTGGGATTATGTATGCAAATTCAGATGGACTCTAAAATGACAATGACAATGGCACATTACCTCATTAATGAAGAAGGGTCTGGCTGCCTGACTGATCCTGTGGAGAGAAAAAATGTTGAGGCTTTAATGAGCCTGTATAAATAAAATGTATCATTTTGTGTCATTGGTCTTTGTATGATGGCATGAATGCAACATTCATTAACCAACATTTCTACTCCAGATAAGGCAGGACAACACACTCTATATGTTGGACTCTTTGGGTCTGCTTCACCAGCTCTAGTACCATTCTTGAGAAGATTAAAAAACTTTATTTTACCTTGCATTTGGACTATAAACTAAGGTGTATTCTACCTGTAGGTAAGACAGTAGTATGGGGTATTTAATTAGCTTCTGACATGGTAGCTCACTTAGTAAGGTGATTCCATTTCTGGCCACATTAATTTCAGAGTTATTTGATGTACTGAAATGTGATAAAGGTAAAGTTAAAGGTTCCTTTTGCTCGAAAGCTAGTTGAATCTGACCTCTAGGGTTGCGGTGCTCATCTCTGTTTCAAAGTCAAAGAGCCAGTGCTGTCTGAAGATGTTCCATGGTCATGAGGCCGGCATGATTAAACACCAAGGTGCACGGAACACTGTTACCTCCCCACCGAGGTGGTACCTATTTATCTACTTGCAATTTCTTGCTTTCAAACTGCTAGGTTGGCAGGAGCTGGAACTAGAGACGGGAGCTCACTCCGTCATGCGGCACTCTCGGGTCTCGAACTGCTGAACTACTGACCTTCCACAGCCTGCAATTCAGTGTCTTAACTACCTAAAATGGAACTATGTGATTTGAGCTAGATGATCTAATTAATATTCAAAAGTTATATTCCTGTGTGATTGGTATAGCATCAAAATGAGACAAAAGCTACTATTTTGAATTTTTTAAATTAGGTTTGAAGACCTTCAATAATAAAGTATTGTTTGTCTCAGAGCTGTTAAAATCACTTTCAGACTATGTTTCTGGGTTTTCTAGGAGGGGAGATATACATACAAACACAGCATAAAATGAGGGGACATGAACTGCTGTGAGTTCCTTGGAGGAAGGGTGGAATAAAAATGTACAGCCAGATGAAGACAGCCATTTAACAAGATGGCACCATCCTGGATTCTATCCAAGTTTTTCTGTTCTTTCAAATGCAGTCTGTACAGTGCAAGTGGTTAACTAAATCAGCTTTGACTTTGCTATGGGGGTCTCTGCCAGGGACTGCATAAGTATCTCTACCCGCCTTCTTCTCTCATGATCATTTCCCCCCTCTCCTTCTTAATGAGAACACTGTGTTCTATAAATCAACCATTAAAGTTTATTGCCCTGCAGAAAATTAACAGTAAAAATGTCAACAACAAATTTCCTTGGCCCTCCAGAAACAATCAGGAAAGACACATTCCCTGCTTTTCTTGAGTTTGTGGCATACAGTAAGTTAACTGAGGATATTCTGCTCATAAAATTCAGAGTTTGGTTCTGCAACACATGAACAAGCTATAAAGTCTGGAAAGGGGAGTGGATTGTGCATATTTCCATCAGCAAGGCTCTCTTTGGCATATGGCAGTCAATCCATTGTGCTCATACTTAAATTACTAATAGGCATTTTCTTGAGTGTTTTACAAATAAGCACATTTAAATTGTCGCATGGATTCTATTTTGAATTAGCTCAAGTTTAGAATTTTGATGTACAGAACAGGAGTCCAACTTTAATTCACAATGGTTTGTCTTTTCTAATCTTACCATCATGTCTGTTTGTGTATCTGGGAGATTATTTGAATGCAGGTAGAAAACTAAATGCAGGAGTTATGGAGATATCAGCTTCTACTTATTCTTGTGTCTTTACCCATTTACATTTAGCAGTATAGTAGAGAAGAAAGGCCTCTACAATTTATATGAGCAAGATAAATTGACAGAAAATGTTTCACCTCCTTGACTGATGCATGTCAGGCTGCTGATTAAAGCACAGGAGCAGTGCTGGTTAAAGAAGCTGGCAACTCCAATGAGCTTGTCCTTGTTTAACAGGGGATAAAAACAAACCAAAAAAAAGATCCACTTTGCAACAGCAGTTAATCTAAAATTATATGCCTATAGAGCTATATGCTAATAGATCAAAGAATAGTTATAACCACAGTTTATGTTAAATCCAGTCTCACAGACAATTTGTCACATTATGTCCACAGAAACAGAAATTTCACTTCTTGGGAGGAAGCCAAGATGGCAGCTACTTCAGCTGATGACTATAAACCCAAGCATTTTCAAGCAGTAAAATGAAAAGGGTCATCTTAGCAATGTGATGGATCCTCATCAAACAAGGTAGAATGATTTCAAACCATCTGCAGCATGCATTAAAAATGTAAACACTGGTGCATTTGCCATCTGGTTTAGCAACTTTGAAAATGATACTTTGAAAACAGCATTTCCAGTTTTACCACTGGAGGATCATGTTCATTGTTATGATCAATGTCATACTTGGTATCAGCACTGCAGAAATCAATCTGGGCAGCATTTCAGAAGCTAACCTGTGTTTATATTAGTTCTAGTACTACAGATAAACAGTAAAGAAGCCTTTAAGTATGACAGTGGGATTTAGATGTATTCCAATGAAACTGTTAATGCATGCTTATTGATTCATATTTGTCCAAGTTTCAGTACTTCCAGTTACAAGATTACAGGAACAAGACTAAAAGAGATTATTGAGAAATTAGAGATTATTATAACTATTGTTCTAGATGAAATGAGGTTTATTCTTTAGAAGGCTGCATTCATATCTTGATATACTGGAAAAAACAACAACCCCAATTCGTAGGTCATGATCACACACAGAATTAGCCACACCATAGGTGCAAATACTGAGTGGATTTTAAAGGTGTGGACACAAACATCTGGGAAGCATCCCACACCCATTGGCAACCCATTTTGCTCTGCCACAGAAGTGGAGTAAAAAGGCACTAGGAAAAGTCCAGTAGCAAATGGGTTGCTATGGGCCAGGAACAGACTTTCCCCTGTGTGATCACTCCAGTGCACTCCCATGGCATCGGGATGGTCTGATCAGGCCATCCCAGCTCCATGCCGTTGTTTTCCCCCCCGTTTTGGTATGCACATCATCGCACACTACATAGGGAGCACTCAGTGTGGAGATGCAAATCATCGATCCTTCATTGAAGTGCACCGGAAACACACAGCAACCCCCCCCGACTCACCCATGGTTGTGTCTGATCATGCAGTGGTGGACTGTCCCTGCAGCTTCCAAGGACTGTGTGACTGCTCAACTGCGGGTCAAATTCCTACGGAGCAAGGGGTTTCGGTTTCGGCAACTTGCTAGACGGTTGCATCCCATCAAGCTCCAATGGATGCGTTCCCTACCGGAGTGGCAAGAAAGGAGACCAGATGATTTTGGCCTCCCTTAGAGCCCCTGTAGGGGGATTCTAGCCTGGGATGTGAAGAGAGCTGCTCCTGAAGCTGTGGCTGAGGGATTGAGGCGCTCTTTTGTCCCCAAAGGTTCTACCACACTGGGGCCAGCAATGGTACTCAGAGGCGCACACTGAGTCCAGAGCGAGCAAAGGATCTAAATGAAGTGGAAGAAGAATCTACCCTATCACACAGCGGTTAATCAATATTAAACATGAGTGTTGAAATATTTAAAAGAAGCACTGTGGGAGTGGATTTAAATGTAAGCCTTAAATCTGAAGAAAAAGGGGGGGACCCTTCCAGAGGGGGAGGAGTAGCCCTGGCCTAGCCTAAGCAACTGAATAAAAGATTAAGCAGAAATTTACTTTAAGTGTATACATCCATCTGAACCCACCAGTGCCAAGAACAGGTTTTTAGCACTCCAGAGAAAGATTTCAGACCTTCAAAGAACTTTTACCTTTAACATAAACAATGTCTCAGCACGTGGGGAAAATGGCGACCAAAATGAAACTTACTACAGGAACTACCAGTTCATCATCACTGAGTCATAGACTGGAAATGACCATAGATACTGCAAGCATGATTTCTGAAGCATTACACCCTCTCCTGGACCAGATGACAAATCTCAACAAAAACTTTGAAACACTCCAAAAAGAGATCAAGGAAGTCAAGTTCACATCAGAGAAGACAGCTAAAAAACTTCAAAAAGTTGAACACAATACAAAAACTTTGAATCAAAAAGTGGAATCAGCAGAAAAGGAAAGAACCTTAGCAAAACAACAACTACTACAACTTCAAGTGGAAAGATCCTCATACGTCTTTAGATTTTAAAGGGTCCCAGAAACAAAAGATGAAAATCTCAGACAGTTCTTAAGTGAAGCATTGGCCCCTCTGATAAATTGTGAACCAGAAATAGTACAATCCGATATAGACATGGCCTATCATATTTACCCTGAATTTATTAAGGAAAATAATCTTCCAGGGGAAATTTTTGTGAAATTTTTAAGATCAACAAAAGACTTGGTTTTGAAAGCAACTAACCCTTAAAAATCCAAGGAGAAGAAATAAAGACTTTGAAAGACATTCCATTTGAAATACAGAAAAAGAGAAAACAATATAAAAATGTTACAACACTACTGCAAGAAAATTCAACTCCTTATCGATGGCTTATGCCAGAAGGACTGACTTCCAATTATAAGGGGGGGAAAGAAAAGATTGACTCTTTGGTTAAAGCTAAAATACTTCTGGAACAGCAACAAACCCCAGCAAAACCAAAAGGAGAAGTAAAGGACAAAAATGCTACGAATATAAGTGAACAAGATGGGACAAGCAGTGGCAGTTCCTCATCTACATTGCTGTCTTTAGGCGACTTTATAGACTCTGAATCTGAACTAGGGGCAGCAGCTCCTAGATCATTTAAGGTCAAAATCCCCTTCAAGAAAAAGAAGAAATGCAACCAGAAGAAAAAGTCAACGTGAAGATCTGAGAATCTACTTTGGTTTTTTATTATTTGAGATAAAGCACTATTATGTTACCTTAAATCGTATTTCGAGCTAATGCTATTTTACTATAACTACTCTGTAATTATACCCATAGGAAATTCCTAAATTTGAATGTAGATGTTTTAAGATCCTTGCCTACTCTGTTTTTTTAGAGTTTAGTTTTGTAGTTTGTAGGGTGTAGTAAAAAGCAATTAAAAAAATTCCAAAAAAAATCCTATGGAGCAAATAGCCTGGCCTCCCCCCACGTTATCTCACGCGTATGACAGCACCCGTGAATTCCACTACCAGTATGGTATTTGGATTTGGGTCCCCCACCCAGAAATCCCCCCTTTGCTACATTACACCCTATGGGACAATTACAGTCAATGGGGAATCCATTTTTTTTGGGGGGGGGTATTTTCAGCATAGCTTCTGGTGCCTCTCCTCAAAAGACCCCCCACATTTCAAATGATTGGACCATGGGATCAAATTCTATGGGCCCCCAAAGGAAGTGCCCCCATCCACCATTGTTTTCAATGGTGGAAGAAAAAAGCAAAACGAGCAAACCAAAAACTGATGTCAAACCAGAGCCTCTCTGCAGTAGAAAACTGAAGTTGGGGGGATTTTTCCAAGCTTCACAGAACCAGTGCATGTGTAGAACGCCCAGCAGAACCAGTGCCACTGTGGCAATGCCAGCTCAACAAATCCAAGTGAGTGGGGGTTCCAAGCCCAACACAGCTAGCACATGTACAGAGTGCCCAGCAGAACCAGTGCATGTACAGAGCGCTCAAAGAAGGTGCCACCATCCTCCATTGTTTTCAATGGAGGAAAGAAAGAAAGAATTTAAGGGAAGGCACTGGGCTTTGCTGGGCACTAGTACATTGCACTGGTACTGCTTGGCACTCTGTACATGCATTGGCTATGCTGGGCTTCGAAACCCCCTTGCTTGGATTTGTTGAGCTGGCATTGCCACAATGGCATTGGTTCTGCAAAAATGCTCCCTTCAGTTTCTACTGCAGAGACTCTGTGGTTTGACCTCAGTCTCTGCTTTTTGCTGGTTTTTTTTCTCCATTGGAAATAATGGAGGATAGGGGCACTTTCTTTGGGGACCCATAGAATTGGACCTCTAAGTCCAATCTTTTTTAAACTTGGAGAGCCTTTTGAATAGAGGCACACGATGCTACACTGAAGATTTTGTGCCTCTACCTAAAAACAGTATCCTCAGACCCCTGCACCCCCCTGATAGATTCCCCATTATAGCCTAAATTGTAGGGAGAAATTGTCTTACTGTCAGAAAATAAGAAATCAGACTATGTGACAGTTATTCTTTCCAGGGGGTGGGAGAATAGCACACATACTGAAGTATATTTGGCCTATTTTGAGTTTCTGAATTATTGTAGTTTTTGTATGTAAGATTGTTTTTTTTAACAAGATTTTTATTGGAATATATTCAACATTTTTAAACATAATTTCCAATTCAAGTTATAGATTATATCCCTTCCCCCTTCCCCCCTAATAGGCTTCCAACACTGCTATTGCCAATAACAACAAACAATAAAAGTAATCAAGTTTAAACTTATAACAATCTATAAACCAGGTAACTTATGTTTTATATACAAAAATCTAACTTAATCTAACGTAACTTCATTTTCAATAAGAATCAAGGTTATACATATGGAATTCACTGCCACAGGAGGTGGTGGCAGCTACAAGCATGGAGAGTTTCAAGAGGGAATTAGATAAACATATGGAGCAGAAGACCATCAGTGGCTATTAGCCACAGGGTATAGATGGGAACTCTCAGTCTGGGGCAGGTGATGCACTCTATTCTTGGTGCTGGAGGGGGCGGCAGTGGGAGGGCTTCTGGTGTCCTGGCCCCACTGCTGGACCTCCTGATGGCACCTGGTATATTTTGGCCGCTGTATGACAGAGTGTTGGACTGGATGGGCCATTGGCCTGATTCAACATTGGCTTCTCTTATGTTCTTATGTTCTTATTTTCCCTTTCATTTTGTGTTCAGTTTCCATATAGATTTTCAGGTCTTCCCATTCTTTTAAGTATTGTTCTGCCATTTGTCCGTTTAGTTTTTTAGTCATTTTGTCCATTTCAGCTAAAAATAGCAGTTTCCTTAACCAGTCCTGTACATCCGGTACTTTATCTGCTTTCCACTGTTGTGCAAAGGCCATTCTCGCTGACGTGATCATATACCATAATACTGTTCTTTTTTCTTGCTTAATTTTTTCCATTGTCAAACCTAAGAGAAGAAGTTCCAGACTTTTTCTAATAGGGATTTTCAATATTTTCTGCATCTCACAATGAACATTTGACCAGTATACTTTTGCTTTCTCACATGTCCACCACATATGATAAAAAGAACCCTCTATTTTTTTACATTTCCAACATTTGTTACTCAAGTTCTTATCCATACTTATATTAGCAATCTTTTTTGGTGTCATGTACCACCAATAAAGCATCTTAAAACAATTTTCTTTTACATTAACACAAGTTGATATTTTTAGAGCTTTTCTCCACAAAAATTCCCAAGAATCCATTGAAATTTCCTTATTCATGTTTATAGCCCACTTTATCATTATGTAAGACTGTTTTGACATATTCCTGGAAAGAATTAAAAGCTTACCCTAAAATATTTTATGGTGTGGAAAAATTCAAATCGTATTTGTTACATAAGACCAAAAGACTGGGACAACCCTTTGCAAGACGGCTGAGTTGTATTTGAAATGTGTGGCACCACCTATTTTCCAGTATCATTCCAATAAAATTAACCAGAAAGATCTAGAATACTACTTTTGAGAAGTTTTGATTGCTTTATACTGCTCTTCCCCAAAGGACTGAATACAGGAAAACCATGGTAACTCCAGGATATTGGGATGATTTAGCCTGAGGAATTTGGTTTGAGAGTGTTCTGAAAACTCTGTCCCATGATCTTCCCTCATGCTGCAAATAACACTTTGCAAGTGAGAACCAAAAGTGCAATTCTGGCATAACTGAAGTGCTGGATGGCCATATTGGTACAGGAAGAACCAGTATTTTATTTTCCAACAGAGATTATACAAGTATTACCAGAATACAACTAGGTGTTAGGAAAACATATCAAGACCAGCTGGGTCTCTGAGGTGACAATTTTAGGAAAGCCGTGTAGTTTATGAGTGATTCTTCTGTCAAGTAGCTTCCAAGAGACTGTAGTGAATATACATTATTCTTTCATACAACAGTTTGTGCAAATATACCCTCTAGTTCAGCAAAGAAAATTCCTTTCCATTCACCTTGTCACTTTACTACAAAAAAGCTGCCTATTAGAAGAATAAAATTGCAGATACATATTCAGGAACAGTAATTTACGTGTGTTTTGAGCTTACTGAAATTTTTCACTTGAAAGCTATTTAGATTTCAATTGAATTTAGGGTCTTCATTGATTCCTTGGGTCACTGACAGTCCAGAGCACTTTCAGTTTTCAGATGATTCATCTTATATTTATATCTGATTAATGCAAACAGGAGCTTTAAAAAAGAACTTGTATTGCTTTCACTTTGTAATTTAAATTTGTGAAGAAAACTTTGGAAAGCAAGTCAGAACTTCTTCATGCCTGATGGACAGGTCATCAGACTAAATGAGGTATGGATTTCTCAGATGACTACAGAATTATGCCTTTGGTGATTATCTCATTGATCTTCAGTGTCTTATTGCAACTAGAGCTGAACTGAATTATGTTCATGAATGTGAATTTTCTATGGGTGGGCAGGGGAAGTCATTGCTGCAGTCACATGGGCTAGCTGAGTGTTTACGAAGAGTACATACAGGCAGCCAGAGCATTTGCTCACTTGGGTCAGAATATTTTCCCAACCTTTGGTGCTGCAGACTTGCTTTGAGATAGTACCACTATCATTCTCCAAAAGCTTGGGAACTTTCTACACAACTCCCTGTCATGTTGCTAACAGTCCAACCCCTCCTCTCATTGAGGGGCAGTTTATAGACAGAAAACACATAAACACTCTTTCTGATATATTTATATTGGCTCATATATCAAAAGCTTCAATGTACTGACAAGCCTAACATATCAAGAAAACAGATACCCGCAAGAAACAATGCAAAATGATAAGACAATTTCACATTACCGAGATTCTGCTGGATTGAAGCCGTTTCTGATTCGTCTTGAAGTAAACCGGTACAGGGCTGCCATTTCACACATGGCTTTCCCTGACCGGAAAAGAGCTGAATCAGAAGCGGTTTGGCAATTCAGACTGCACTGCTTTGTTTTCCCGCCGCGCCTTTTTTTTTAAAAAAATGTTCGCTTTAGAGCGCTATAGCACTATAGTGCTATAAAACAACACTGCAGGCATTCCAATGGGGTTGCTATGATGCTATTGCATTATAGCGCTATACCGCTATAGCGTTATAGCACTTTAAAGTGAACATTCAAAAAAAAAAAGCTGGAGATCGCCCACGCGGGCGAAAAAAGGCGGGGGAAAAGCGTATCGGATCCGGGAGAAGAAACTGACGACTACTTGGAAGCGGTTGACAGGTAAAACGCTTCAGCCCTGTTTCCTGAACGGGACAGAAGCGATTCTGTGTGAAATTACAAATATATTCCAGTAGGGAACCGGTTCTAAAACGGTTCTGTCTGAAATGCCAGACCAGAAACCGTTTGGGAACCGTTCCTCTTCCGGATTATATCATCTGTCTGAAATTCCCCATAGTTTAGAAGTGTGTGGGAAAAGAGCAACTGACAGGCTGACAACCTCCCCTTCCCCCCATATGGATATATAGTTCAAGATAATGGGTCTCTCATGATAGGTTGCCTCACCTTGGATTAACCTCATTTACACCCAGCCTCCCTTCCCCTTGCCCATTTACCCTAATTATGCAACACTTAACACTATTCACAAAACCTGGTAGCTTTTCCCATTCAGTACTCAGAGGGTCATCAAGCCCTATTAACAACTATAGTTCACCTCAGGTATACTCATCACGCTTTGCGCAAATTATTGGTCATGTCCAAAAGAACCCCATCAAGTCATTGTTTTGGGGAAAACACATCAGACTGCTCCAGTAGAATGTTGCACCATACCCATGTGTGTAATTGTTATACATTTGGGTAACAATTTTGCTGCTGCTTCTGTGGACCTCTACAAGAGCTGGTAATTATAGCCCCTTTCCCCTCAACTATTTCTGCTCCTCCCTTATTACCTCTTAGCTAGGCTTGTATGAATTTAAGTGTGTTTGTGTGTGTTTTGCCTTTTTATTTCTCATTTAATAAAAAGTTTTTCTAGTTGAACATCTGTCTGGTTTATTTGAGAGTTCTCTTAAAAGAGAAAAATCCTGGTATACATTGGTGGAGATCCCAGTTACCCACCTCTTGCTCTGTCACCTTAAGCTAATTACCCAATTAAATAGGAGACTGCCTGTTTGGGTAACAATGTATCTTACCTTAGGTTGAGGAAAGTTTTCCCAACTGAGGCAGCTTTTCTCCGATCTAAATAGCTCTCCTGTTGGAGGATGAGCCACTCAATAGAAAGACGTCTCCTTAGGCTGGAGGAAGGCTTCAAACTGTTATCAGTAATAGGATATATCTCTGTGAGCAGTAGGACTTGGACAAAAAAAATCATGGTATAGTTTATAGTTTTTAACAGGTCCCGCTGTTTATGAGGTTTGATTATCCACAGCCCATGCATGCTTGTTTCACTGGCTACATCTACTTTTTGGAACAGCCTGCTGGATATGATATAGAAAGCTGCTATACTTTCTCTGTTCCATAGTGCAAACCAGAATTATTTTGATGCACCTTTGGTGGAAGGAATTAATGCATGTATTTGAGAAGCATCGAGTGGTGAGTTAGGGAGGGGCTGTGGCTCAGTGACAGAGCATCTGTCCTGGGTTCAGTCCATGGCATCTCCAGTCAAAAGGATCACATAGTAAGTGATGTGAAAGACCTCTGTTTAATGTCCTGGAGAACAGCTTCAAGTCTGAGTAGATGATAGTGACCTTGAGGGACCAAGGGTCTGATTCAGTACAAGGCAGCTTCATGTATATTCATGTGTGATCTATGTTGGAGGAGTTGTAGTCTTAACTTGATGGATGTTACCTTATTTGTTTTAACTATGTTTTTACTTTACTATACCAGTTTGGTGGTTAAGTGCATGGACTCTAATCTGGGAGAACTGGGTTTGATTCCCCACTCTTCCACTTACAGCTGCTGGATGATCACTTACAGCTGCTGGATGGGCAAGCCATAGTTCTGTCAGAATTGTTCTTGAAAGAGCAGTTCTCTCAGAACTCTTTCAGCCCCATTGACCTCACAGGGTGTCCATTTTGGGAAGGGTAAGGGAAAGGGATTGTAAGCTGCTCTGAGACTCTGAGTGAAGGGCGGGGTATCAATCCAATCTCTTCTTTTTCTCTTCTTTGTAAGCCATTGTTTCAAATAATTAAGTACTGCTAAATACACACAAACACATATTTTTGCACACAAACCCACACAGGACACATAGGTTTGGAACAAGATCACTATTTTAATGTCAAACTGTACTGCACTGAGGACTACATCATAGGCTGCTTCCACACCAGGGTGATTTCCCATGGTAGTTCAGCTGCTGATGCAATTATATGTGAAAGTACCCTTGCAGCAGGGATCCCAGACAGTTCAGGGTGATCCATTTTCTCTCCATTTTAGTGGTAGTTAACTTTTCATACCTAATGCATTAGTAGTGGTTAACTTTTCATACCTAGTGCATTGAAACCTGCCCCTGCTGTGTGATCACATGACCCTCTGAATTTTGCCCACCCTGTTTTAATTTTATTTAAATTTGGCATATGGGTAATGCAGTACTACATGGAATAAGACAATACTTTAAAAAACACTCCTTTTAAAAAGTTAAAAAAAACCCTCTGTGCACAGAAAGAAATCTTTACTCACTTTGGAAATATTGTTTTCTGGATTGAAAATATTCTTTTCTTTCCTGGTAGCAATTGTATTATCATCTCCATAGCTACTTAGATACGTTGAAGGTTTGCTGTTTCTTCCATGTTCTAATGGTACTGAATGCTTTTAAATTGCTAGCAGAGGGCACTATGCTGGTGATGAAATGATAAGAAATGAGGTCTTGCAAGGTGCACAAAAATGCATACTGCTGACTTCATCCTCGGTTGCTTATTGCATTGTGGTCAAATGAGAGTTCTTCACCAGCTGCTTCTTCCAATATCTAATAGATGATGATATCTGATCCCCAACTTGTATTGCTGGTGGTGCAAATTCTTTCAGATATATGTTAAAAATCTTATCTCCTTATAAATCTTATTGCCTACCATTCTTTTAAGCAGCCACACAGAATCTAGATGCACTGTGATGTTATTTTTATACAGCTATATTTTATTTGGAAAGGCAAGTTTTACAGAAAATCCAGAAAGTTTTACAGAAAACCCCGGATGCTATGTGTTGCCCTAAAGGGGATGTCTCCTGTTTTTGTTGGGGGAATTAGCAAGGAGACAGAAAGCTTGCAAAAGGGGGTAATTTAGTGAGATTGGCTACCAGCATTTATGGGGATATTTTACTGCTGAAATATTTTTATCAATTGACAGTCCCAAAACTAAGAAGAGCTTTTTCTTTGGCAAGAATGACTGTTCTTCCTTCAGCAGTTTTGGAGGGCAGATTTAAATGCGTATCATACTTTAACAGAACATACAGATGCTCGTATGATAAAATCAAAACCATTGAACATATGATTATGGAGTGCCCTATGTTCAACAAGTTGAGGGCTAATTTAGTCACCCCTTTACTTAAAGATATGGAATTACTAAATGTGCAAGCCCCGGTGTCATGGCCACTGACAGATACACCCTCGCAGTGGCAAAATTCATAGGTGCAATAATCAAATATAAGAGAAATAATACTAAGGTCTTTTAAAATATTACTTTGGTTCTAATTTGTTCTTAAGGTGATAGCCATATGAGCAGTACCAGAGAGAAAGATAGATAGATGATAGCTAGCTTGATACCTCAATAGACAGACAGACAGACAGACAGATAGATAGATATGGGGACATTTCCTTATTAGAAACTCCCAAAATAACCAGTCCAAATTGAAAATAGAAATTGATTTTATCTTAGAGAAAATGAGAATATTAACATACAAAAAGTACACAAGAGGCAACACACATACAAGATCAAAACTAGGAAATAAAGAGAGTAGCAGGAATATAGGTGGGGATGGGGTCAGTTATCTGTCTTAAAGAGCAGAGATCGAAGGTCCACTGAAGAGAAAGGTGACAAACGCCTGGAGTGTGCAGTTTGCATCCAGGAAAACACACATGGTCAGTCCAATTATACCCAAAATCGTGACCTGAGGCAGGGTGACACAATTGCCCTGAAATAATGCCTTAATGTTTCTCCCACAACATGAACAAAGAAACAGGAGATGTTGAGGGGATTTCCTGATGCAAAACAAAGTTTGAGTTGAAACTCTGATTGCTTCCTCAAGTGATTTAGAGTGTTAATGGCTGCCCAATTAAACTAATTAAAAGTGAAAATATTGCTTGACGACCCTTCTTTTGTATTGGATGGGAAACCTGTCTGTGTTAAGAGGTAGCTTTTGTGAGGTTTGACATGGGTAGGGGGGAAGATGATGTGAGGCTGATAGGATTAATGATCCAGGCGGACAGTGTTAGCTATGGGGTGAGGCAAATCTATTGTTCCAGCATATTCATACCTTAGGGTGAAGGGAGGGGTAGCAGCATGGTCAGACCAAAATTTTGTACCTTCCCAGGGTCCCTGCCTAGACGTGAGACCTGCCACCCTTGCATCCATCTTGGGTGTATTCAAACTGCTTGGCATATGAATTCTTGGGGTGGTATAAATGAAGGGTGCTCGTTTCCAAACAACCCCTTAACAAAGAGAGAGGGTCTGCCTGCTTACACAGAGTCAGACTTGCGTTCTTGTTAGGAAAAACTGGTTCCCATGAGCTTGGAAAGAGCCAAATTTATCAGACAAAGGAGACAATCTGTGGTGTACCCACAGGGAAACATGGACAGAGGGCTACCATGTGCTCAGACCGGTTCTGACCGGTCCGCCATGCGGCCAGGCTAAGGCTTGAGCTTCGTGTCTGGAGACAATAGAATGTAGGTTCCTCGCGTTCTTCCAATTGAGGAGCCTGGGGTAATCCAATCAACTGTAAATAGCGAATCACAGGTGTTGTGTGTGTTTGGGGTGTGGGCTCACTGGGGATAAAAAGCCGGCCTGCGAGCCGGCTTAGTTGTCTTGTTCTTCAACTAATAAAGTATGTGAGATCACTCATCAGTCTCAGTACTTTTCACTGGCGACGAAGGTGGGATATATTGAGAAGGTCTGCCACTCCAAAGGACACCGTACGAACCTCACGGCATAGATCGAGACAGAGGACCTCCACACCGTTTCCGTCAACCACCAGACGGTATGTAACTTGCCCCCCGACAGCCCGGACAAGGTGCATGTAACCGTTTTAATTGAGGGGTCCCCCTGCCGGATGGAAATCGACTCCGGCTCGTCGTATTCCATAATTTCGGTTGAGACCCTCCGCAACTTATGCCCCAAGGGGGGACCCCGATTGCGCAAGCCACAGGGTCTACTGTTATGGGACTTTAACAAAAACCCAGTGGCGGTCTGGGGCTGGGGCAAGTTCCGGGTCCAGTTCAAGGGTTTTTCAGGGCAACTGGACCTGTTGGTGATGGAAGGGCACCTAACCAGCTTGCTGGGACTTTCATGGTTCAGGCCCCTGGGTCTCCAGATATTGGGACTTAACCAAATCCGGGCGGCCGACTGGGAGGTGGTCTGTCGGGAGTTCCCGAAGGTATTTGATGGGACCATGGGACGGTACACCGGGGACCCCATTTCCCTGGAATTGGACCCGTCCGCCCGCCCCATCTGCATTAAGGCATGGGTCCCGCCCCTGGCCATGCGGGCGAAAATCGAGCCCAAGCTTGACCGCCTTGTTGAGCAGGGGGTGCTAGTGCCAGTTGCATCCGCATGCTGGGAAACCCTGATTGTAACACCAGTAAAGCCGAACGGGGACGTGCGGATCTGCGCGGATTATAAATGCACCCTGAACAAGGCTCTGCAGGACCATGCATACCCGGTCCCAGTGGTGAGCCACATCCTCGCTTCCCTGGCGGGGACAAGAATCTTTGGTAAGCTCGATTTGGCACAAGCTTACCAACAGCTACCCGTGGACGATGCCGCAGCAGAGGCCCAGACCATTGCGACCCACAAGGGGGCTTTCCGGGTCACGAGGCTGCAGTTCGGGGTTTGTGTGGCTCCCAGGATTTTTAAATCTTTTATGGACTCTCTCCTAAAAGGCATCCCCGGAGTACAGCCATTTCTAGATGATGTGATCATCGCGGTGCCGGAGAACACCTCCTTCGCAGACCATCTCTGCCAGGTCCTACAATGATTTGACACAGCCGGCCTCAAGGTAAAGAAGGAGAAATGCCTCCTGGGGGTGCCCTGAATCGAGTTCCTGGGGTTCGCGGCCATCAAACACGCCCCCCCCCACCCTCCTCCAAGGCAGAATTGCAGGCGTTCCTTGGCCTCCTCAATTTCTACCACTCTTTCCTGCCCCTCAAGGCGGCCGTGGCAGAGCTGCTCCACCGCCTCCTTGACAAAGACACACCCTGGATTTGGGGCCAGGTGCAGACAGCGGCTTTTCAAGGCGTCAAGGACTTACTCGTGTCTAACGCGGTCTTCCACCATTTCTCGGAGTTGCTCCCGGTGGTCCTCGCGTGCGACGCCTCTCCCTATGGAGTCGGCACAGTCTTGGGGCACCGGCTACCAGACAGCTGGGAGGTCCCGGTCGCGTACTACTCCCGGACCGTCTCTGCGTCAGAGCGGAACTACGTGCAAATTGATAAGGAGGCGCTGGCGATTGTGGCTGGGGTGAAGAAGTTTCACCATTACCTCTACGGCCGGCCATTCAAGATCTTGACAGACCATAAGCCACTTCTGGGACTCCTCGCTGATGACCGCCAAACACCGCAGATGGTTTCCCCCCGAGTCCTGCGGTGGTCCGTTTTCCTGGCGGGGTACGTATACTCCCTCACGCACTGACCTGGGAAGGCTATGGGACATGCAGATGCCCTTAGCCGCCTTCCCCTGGCCACCACGGACCCCACCCCCACCTCCGCCCCAGTGCACATGGTTGTTCTCCTGGAGGCGCTCCTGGCCCGGCCGGACCATGTGCAGGAGGTGGCCCGCACTTCGGCCCGGGATCCAGTCCTTTGCCGTGTCTTGGACTGGGTGGGGAGGGGAGGGGGTGGCCAGTGGCCAAGGAGGGCCCCGAGTTTGTGCCATTTGCATCCCACAAGCATGAACTGTCCACACATAAAGGATGCGTGATGTGGGGAGGACAGGTAGTGATCCCAGGGCCGCTACAGCAACAGGTCCTGGAGGCGCTACACGAACACCACCCCAGCATCGTCCACATGAAGGCGTTAGCACGAAGCTACGTCTGGTGACCAGGCCTCGACCGGGACATCGAGGACAAGGTGAGGAAATGCCAGCCCTGCCAGATCTCACACCCAGAGCCACCAAGGGCCCCGGACAGAGCATGGGAATCGTCCCACCACCCCTGGTCACGCCTCCACTTGGACTTTACCGGCCCATTCCAGGGGCAGCTTTTCTTCATATTGGTGGACGCCTATAGTAAATGGTTGGAGGTCGTCCCAGTGGCATCCACCTCCTCCAAAGTAGCCATTAGGACGATGTGGCGGATTCTAAGCACCCACGGGCTGCCAGACACACTTGTCACAGACAACGGCAGTGCGTTCACCTCCCGAGAGTTCCAGGAGTTCACCGCATACTATGGGATCCGGCACGTATGCTCCGCGCCATTCCACCCCACCACGAACGGGCAAGCGGAAAGGATGATCCGGACCGCCAAGGAGGCCCTCTGTAAGTTTGACTCCCTGGACTGGGAGTATAAGCTCGCCACCTTCCTGTTTGGATAGCGCATCACACCGCACACCGCCACGGGACGCAGTCCAGCGGAACTCCTCCTGGGTCACCACCTCACATCGCGCCTGGACAGGCTCCATCCAGACCGGGCACCGGAGCGCGAGCCGGGCACCGAGGACCAACGAGCCAGCAGAGGGTTCTTCCCGGAGGACCCTGTGTATGCCAGAAGCTACGCCGCGGGACCACCCTGGGTCCCAGCACGGGTGGTCCGGGTCCGGGGACCCCGATCGTATGAAGTCTCCTGTGAGGATGGCACCGTGCTGCACTGCCACATAGACCAGCTCCGCCACCAGATTGAGCCGCGGGAACCAGAGGACTACGAGGACCCCAGCCTGCAGGAAGCCGGAGAGCCGCAACCTGCAGCCCAGGACCCCATCCCAGGAGAGAGCTCCACGGCCACACCAACGCCCTCGATGCCAGACGTTCTGACGGCCACGGACACCGCTGCGACAACCGCTCCAAGCCCCTTGGCACCAGTAGGCCACTCGACACAGATACTGGTGCCAGCCTCTTCCCCGGCCCCGGTGCTCCGACGCTCAACAAGGGTCAAGAGGCCGCCGTCTTATCTACAGGACTTTGTTTGTGGGTGTCTCACGGACCAAGGGGGGAGGAGTGTGGTGTACCCACAGGGAAACATGGACAGAGGGCTACCATGTGCTTAGACCGGTTCTGACCGGTCCGCCATGCGGCCAGGCTAAGGCTTGAGCTTCGTGTCTGGAGACAATAGAATGTAGGCTCCTCGCATTCTTCCAATCGAGGAGCCCGGGGTAATCCAATCAACTGTAAATAGTGAATCACGGATGTTGTGTGTGTTTGGGGTGTGGGCTCACTGGGGATAAAAAGCCGGCCTGCGAGCTGGCTTAGTTGTCTTGTTCTTCAACTAATAAAGTATGTGAGAGCTGAAATCACTCATCAGTCTCAGTACTTTTCACAATCATTAGTAGAAGTATACATTAGAAAAGAACTTAATGTCATTGTTGAGAGCAGGAGGAGCATTTCAAAGGGTATTTCAAGCTGTAGCAGGAGAGGGAGTTAGATTTGGGAGATAGAACTGGGGTGGGAAGATTCTGCTATATCCAAAAGGTGGCTTGGCATGTAAATGAAGGTGTAGTTAAGAGAAAGAAAAATTTAAAAGTTACATTCTTGAGTCAGTTCTTGATGAAGGTTACACTGTCATAAAAGACTCACTTTTAATTATATCAGACTGAGGTTCTCATGCCTACAGTTTTAAATAACCTTATGATAATGAAACATATGATTAACATCAGTAGAATAATTACTCTGTTCTTCCTGAATTTGCCAAGGTTAGCTTATGGGCAAAAGGAAAAACAAACAAACTGGCAAGTCCCCTTATTGTCCAACCATGGAGCTGATTCCAAGCTAATTATACACCTGGATCATAGCATTTATTCTCATAGAGAATTAATTACAATAAGGTGCATCATCAAGCATTATTAATTGTTTTTGTGTCTCTTTTTCAGAAATTATAGTTGCCACGGGTCTTGGCAACATAAAATACAAGATGATGGCTATAGTTTCCAGATACACATTATATCTAACTTAATATCTACAGATCATAAAATAATGGATAAGCAGATATGCCTGGTTTAGCACCTTTTGTGCTCTAGAATTCCATCTTTGAATTGTAGTCTATTCCCCTTTAATTCTGATTTAACTAGAGCAGAGGTGTTGAATTCATTTGTTATGAGGGCTGGATCTGACATAAATGTTACTTTGTGGGGCCAGGGCACGTGTGCCAGGTACTGGAGATATAAACTTTACAAAGGACACAGGCAAACCCAATTAACAATAGTATTTTTCACACAAAATACAAACAAAAGCAATTGATTTCTAGCAGTGAAAGGAATTAAATTTACTAGGGAACCCACAAAAGTCTCAAGAAATGTCTTTAATCATATGTAAGATGAGGTTCCCCCCCTCAAGAGATACCATAAAGGGGGGGTATCCTTACAAATTAGCTATTTTTTTGTATATATAGCACTTTTAGGAGATGAGTCACGATGTGCGTGACCGAGACCTGGGTGAGGGACGGGGAGATGGTAGCTCTCTCCCAGCTTGCCCCTCCTGGGTTCTTGGTATTACATCAATCACAGACAAGGGGGCAGGGGGAGGAGTGGCTATGTTCATCCGGGAGGCTTACTCCCTAAGGGCAATCCTGCTGCTGGAGATCATGGGCATTGAGTGTGTCGGTCTGGTGTGGGAGGCTGAGGAGAGTTTGGCAATTTGGCTGGTGTACCAACCACCTAACGCACCAGCCAATAGCCTGCTGTCCCTGATGGAAGCTGTATAAGGCTGGGTGCTGGAACACCCTAGGCTATTAGTCTTGGGTGATTTAACATAAGAGAACATAAGAGAAGCCAATGTTGAATCAGGCCAATGGCCCATCTAGTCCAACACTCTGTCACACAGCGGCCAAAACTACCACGTGCTATCAGGAGGTCCAGCAGTGGGGCCAGGACACTAGCAGCACTCCCACTGCTGCCCCCTCCAGCACCAAGAATAGAGTGCATCACCTGCCCCAGACTGAGAATTCCCATCTATACCCTGTGGCTAATAGCCACTGATGGACTTCTGCTCCATATGTTTATCTAATTCCTTCTTGAAACTGTCCATGCTTGTAGCTGCCACCACCTCCTGTGGTAGTGAATTCCATATGTTAATCACTCTTTGGGTGAAGAAGTATTTCCTTTTATCTGTTCTAACCCGACTGCTCAGCAATTTCATGGAATACCCACGAGTTCTTGTATTGTGAGAAAGGGAGAAAAGTACTTCTTTCTCAACCTGCTCAATCCCATTCATAATCTTATAAACCTCGATCATGTCACCCCTCAGCCGTCGTTTCTCCAAGCTGAAGAGCCCCAAGCGTTTTAATCTTTCTTCATAGGGAAGGTGTTCCAACCCTTTTATCATTCTGGTTGCCCTTCTCTGCACTTTTTCCAATGCTATAATATCCTTTTTGAGATGTAATGACTAGAACTGTACACAGTATTCCAAATGAGGTCGCACCAATGATTTATACAGGGGCATGATGATACTGGCTGATTTATTTTCAATTCCCTTCCTAATAATCCCCAGCATAGTGTTGGCCGTCTTTATTGCAGCTACACACTGTCTAGACATTTTCATTGAGTTATCCACTACGACTCCAAGATCTCTCTCTTGGTCCGTCTCTGCCAGTTCAGACCCCATCATCGTGTATTTATATTTAGGATTTTTGGCTCCAATGTGCATCACTTTGCACTTGGCCACATTGAACCCCATTTGCCACGTTGACGCCCACTCACCCATCCTCGACAGATCCCTTTGGAGTGCCTCACAATCCTCCCTGGTTTTCACCACCCTGAACAACTTCGTGTCATCTGCAAATTTAGCCACTTCACTGCTTACTCCCAATTCCAAATCATTAATAAACAAGTTAAAAAGCATCGGACCGAGTACTGATCCCTGTGGTACCCCACTGCTTACCACCCTCCACTGAGAAAGTTTCCCATTTATACTCACTCTCTGTTCCTATTTATAAGCCAGTTTTTGATCCACAAGAGGACTTGTCCTTTTATCCCATGACTATTGAGCTTACTTAGGAGCCTTTGATGAGGAAGTCAAGGTAAATAATCAACATCCATGCCAATGACATGGCTTCCAGTCAGTCAACGGACCTAGTGTCATCCCTGGTGGTGCTGGGACTCTCCCAATTTGTAACAACACACACACATTGGGCAGGGCATATGCTCAATCTGATCTCCATGGCTGGGGTGACGGTGGGCCAAATTTCTGCTTTGTCAGTACCCTGAGGGCCCGTCTGAATGTTCCACCCTGACCCTGTTTAGGCAGCGAGCAGATTTTTGCTTGCCTGCAGAGCCAGTGTGGCTTCAGACAGCCCTGTGGGATCCGATGCCCCCTGGTGGATCATTAGATGAGCTTGTAGAGGACTGGCATAGCCGGCTCTCTTCAGCCATTGATGAGACCACTCCCCGGTGCTCTCTGTGCCCAGAGCCAGCTCCAGGTTTTTTTGTACACTAGGCAAGGCTACCTTCTGGTCCCCCCCCCATGCACCCAATTATGGGGTTGCCAACCTCCAGGCAGGGCCTGGAGAGAAGGAAGACTACTTTCCTCCATGCAAACTCTGGAGTCTCCCCCTCTCCCCCCTTAAATCTAATGAAAAATGTTTTCCATCAGGAAACATTAAAAAGAAAAAAAAAAGTGGAGAGAGACTGACATTGATAAAACTACATTTTCAAATTGCCTTCGCCAAGACCTTCCCCTGTGTTGATTCCCCCCCTTCCCAACCACTTCTTCCCCCTTCTTCCAGCTGCAACAGTCATTTCTCTCCCCCTTTTTTTAAAAAAATGAGGGTGGGGTGTTGTTTTTTGAAGAAGAAGTGACCCAGCTGGAGCTTTGGCTTCCTTGCCTGCCTCGGAACCCCGGCGCCCTGGATTTGGAGAAGCCCAGTTGAAGGCAAAAGCGGCTAAGCTGCTCAGCCCCCAAATGGCAGAATCCGGGAAGGAAAAGAGGAGGCAGGCAAGGAAGGCGGGAAGCCACCGAGGCAGGGGATTTATCCCAAAGAAGCTGGGAGAGAGAGGGTTTTCAGGGGGGAGGGGTCGCCAAATGTGCCTGGGCTGAATCGCGTGTACCCACAAGGGCACAGAGAAAAGTGGCAAAGCCTCACTCCCTGAATGGCTCCAATTTCCAGGGCTGGGGCATTGGGCCGGGGGTGGGGGAAAGGATTGGCTTACCATTGGTTGCACACAAGTGCTGCTCAGCCAGCCCTGCACACCTGGGCTTGGGATCCAATGGCCAGCGTGGGCAGGACTAGCAGGCAAGCCCCATCAGGTGGGCTCTGGGGCTGGGGCACGTTGCCTTTGGCTGCCGTCCTGGGCTCTGGAGCTGCTGTTGTGGGTGGGTGGCTGACCGTGTGGCTTCAAAAGGAAACGGATGGACGGGTGGGGAGGGGAGTGGAGAGCGGTGGGGGAGGGGGCACCGGGAAGGTGGGATCCTGAGCCTTAGTCAGAGGCACTGCCGCTGCCACACACTGAGCTGTTGATGGGTGCACGACGAGGAGGAGGAGCAGGAAGGCGACACCCACTTAGCAGCCCTGCCATTTCTGCTGGCTGCTCTCTGGCTGCTGGGGGGAAACACTCGAGCGAGGGTGAGACTTGGAGGGCAGGAAGGAGGCCAAGGGGCCAGCCCGCCTCTCCACCACCACCTTCTCCTCCTCCTCCTCTGACGCACCCACTTAGCAGCCCTGCCATTTCTGCTGGCTGCTCTCTGGCTGCTGGGGGGAAATACTCGAGCGAGGGTAAGACTTGGAGGGCAGGAAGGAGGCCAAGGGGCCAGCCCGCCTCTCCAACACCACCTTCTCCTCCTCCTTCTCTGGCGCAGCCCCAAGGCCGCAGAGGAGCCCCTCAGGACAGTCCCCGAGAGTGGTGGGTGGGGCGTTTCTTTTCCCGCCCGCCCCCTCCCCTCCTCCCTCCTGATGGTGGTGCTGCAGCAATGGCGGAGGAGGTCACCTGGTCAGGGACTAGATGCAGGGCTTTTGGCGGGGGGATTTTGGTGGGGGGGGGCAGGGGCAGTTTGGCGCCCTTAAGGTCTGGCGCGCTCTAGGCAAATGCCTAGTTCGCCTAGTGAGTGAGCTGGCCCTGTGCCCTCACTCTAGGCTTGCTCCCTGGTTTACCCAGGAGTTGTGGCTTATGAAGCAAGAGCTGAGATGGCTAGAGAGATGATGGCACTGTATTCGAGTCGAAGCTACAAGAACAACTTATAGGACATTTATGAGATCCTATGAGATGGCAGTCAAAGCTGCAAAGAGAGAGTTCTATGTTGCTACGATTGCATCTGCAAGCTCACACCTAGCCCAATTATTTAGAACGATTCGGTCTCTAACAGCTCTGCCACAGGGCAGGCCAAATGCTAGGGACCTGGAAATTGACTGCAAGGCATTTGCAAGCTATTTTGCAGACAAAGTCTTGGCACTCTGCCTCAACCTCCCGCCACAGTTGAAACAGTGAGTGAACTCGAGGCCCTTTGCATGTCCTCGACTTCAGATTTCATTTGCTTCAGCCTGCTTAGCCTGGAGGAAGTTGACAGATTGCTCTTGACTGTATGCCCAACCACATGCAGCCTTGATCCATGCCCTTCCTGGCTTATTAAAGCAGGCCATGAGGGGTTTTGAGGGAGATTGTCAACGTCCCTCTCCAGGGGGCGATTCCCAGGGGCACTCAAGGAAGCGATGGTCCACCCTCTCTTGGACCCGGCCAAATTGGCTATTGCCAGTTTCCAATTTGCCCTATTTGGGCAAACTGATCACGAGGGTGGTGGCGATACAGTTACAGGGCTTTCTGGATGATGCTTCTATCTTAGACCCCTTTCAGTCCAGCTTCCGCCTGGGATACGGAACAGAGACTGTGCTGCTGGTCCTTACTGATGACCTCCAGAGACATCTGGATCAGGGCAGGTCGGCAGTACTGTTTTTGCTTGACTTGTCAGCTGCATTTGACACAGTCGACCATCAGTTGCTGACCCACCACCTCGCCAATGTGGGAATACAGGGGCTTGCCTTGCAGGGGCTCACATCTTTTCTCCAAGATCGGGGACAGAGGGTGGTGCTAGGGGAACAGCAGTCTCCTGGACACCCACTGGAGTGTGGTGTGCTTCAGGGGGCAGTGCTTTCCCCAATGTTGTTTAACATCTATATGCACCCCCTCACCAGATTGCCTGGAGGTATGGGCTGGGGTGTCACCACTACGCTGATGACACCCAGCTCTATCTGATGTTGGGTGGCCAGTCGGACTCTAGTCTGGAAGATCTGGACCGGGCATTGCACGCCGTGGCTCAGACTGAGCAGGCTGAAACTAAACCCGCCAGAGGTCCTGTGCCTGAGTCGGGGCAGTTTGGGTGTTGGGCTCCCACTCCCGACCTTCAATGGGGCACCATTGGTACCAGCACCAGAGGTTAGGAGTCTGGGAGTGCTCCTGGATCCCTCCTTAACCATGGAGGTCCAGGTGGCAGCCACTGCTAAGTCAGCCTTTTAATGTCTTTGGCTGGTTTGGCAGTTGGTTCCCTTCCTCGACAGTGATGACTTGACCACAGTGATCCATGGGACGGTCACCTTGAGACTAGACTACTGTAATGCTCTCTACATGGGGTTGCCCTTGTCACAAGTTCAGAGGCTGCAGCTAGTGCAGAATGCCATGGCTAGGCTTCTGATGGGTTTCCCTAGATGGGAGCACATCGGGCCATTGCTGCAGGCACTGCACTGGCTGCCAATAGCATACTAAATTCCGTCAAGGTGCTGGTACCTACCTTTAAAGCCCTATATGGCCAGGGTCCAACATACCTGAGGGACCACCTTTCCCCATACAGACCCCAGACAGCACTTCGGTCGGGGTCAAAAAAAGTCTAACTATCCCAGGCCCTAGAGATGCCAGGCTCGCTGCTACCAGGGCCAGGGCGTTTTCGGTGGCAGCTCTTACCTGGTGGAATGAGCTCCTGGAGGAGATTAGGGCCCTGCGGGACCTAGTACAATTCTGCAGGGCCTGCAAGAAGGAGCTCTTCTGCCAGGCCTTCAATTAGGAGCCGCCTGCTGCCCATTACCAATACCAACACCGCCCACCACTGATGTCATCATGTGCATGGTGGTAGGTTGGCCCTTCAGGAGATCGAGATACAGCATTGCAGGAGGCCAACATTTCATTAAATCAGGGCCCTAGTATTACTTCTGTCTGCATGCCATCACTAACTGAATGAAGAAAGAAGATCACTACAAGCACTTTCTGGTATCAATTGTATCTAAGTTAATTGTATAATTGTTTTATCTTGTTCTTAATTGTTTTATCTTGGCACATGGTGCTGCTGACTGTTAGCTGCCCTGAGCCTGCTAATCAAATAAATAAATAAATAAATAAATCATCCTTGCAAGTAAATAAGGTAGTTTTTCAGCAACCCCCATATGCCCAGCCTCAGCAGCTGAGCACAGCTACAATCCATCTCTTGCTCTTTGTTTTCTCTCTTGGCCCATCCTACCTCTGAGGATCTCAAGGGGGCACATTGGACTCCCCCCTCCACCAACCCATCCCCACCACCAACAATGGCAACCCTGTGAGGTGGTTCAGTGACCAGCCCCAGGTGACCCAGATGACAGAGTCCTTGCTCAAGAACAATGCTCCCTCTGAGTTGTGGAGTCTTGTGAGCAAAAATTCTACTTTGTGAGCTACTGGCGTTAAAGTTGTGAGTGAGTGATTTGGTTATTGCATAAATTAGTTTGCTCAGGAGCCATACTTCCTGAGCTAAGACAAAAATGTGTGAGCTGGAAGCTAAAAAATTGTGAACTAGCTTACACTAACTCAGCTTAGAGGGAACACTGCTTAAGAAAGGGGGAGGGCTGAACTGGGCTGTTCCAGATCCCCTCACCCTAGTTTTCATCCCTCCTGTCCCACAAAAGCCATGGGGCCTGATGGAGAGGCTGTTCCCAAAACCTCCAGGGGATGCTTTTTCTCTTCCCCAAACCCCCTTCCCCTCACAGACTGAGAACAGATGGGGAGAAGAGAGGTCGCCATCCTCCACCTGCCCCAACACACATTCTGTCTCCCAGCTCTGTGACTGTTCAGATGTGTGGTGGTGACATCAGCACCCCTTTTCCCCTTTGCTCTTCCACTCACTTCTGAGGCCAGGAGGTCTTTCCCCCCCAGAGTGGCATGGACAAGACAGCCCAGTTGCTTCCCAATCCATGTGCTGGCCCTTCTCCTCCTCTCTTCCCCGCTGGCCCTGGCCAAACTGCATTTGCATTTTTAAATCAGTTTCATGCTGTATTTGAATTTTTTAATCAGTTTCGTGCTGCTATGACACTGTGTTTCTCTATGCTTGATGGTGTCACAGCTGCACAAAACTGATTTTAAAATGCAAATGCAGATTCGACCTCTGTGTGTCTGCTGTCACCAACCCTCTCATGGTCACCATTTGAAAAAAAACATGAAGCCAGTTGGTGCAGCACTGGCAGTGCCAGCTACTTGGCTCTGCCCCACCGTGTAGTGGTTTCTCTAATCCTTGCTAAGCTGCAGTCAGAGGAGGTAGGAGGGGGGAAAACACCACACCCCCTCTTTCTCTGCCTTTGCTTCCATTCCCCTCATACTATTTTAACTTAGCCTCTTAGTCCTACCCTCTAGCCATTTCCTTTCTGTTTATTGACACACACATATGCTTTACCATGTGCACCTGCTGGCCTCCCTAAGCAGCCTTCTGCCTTCCCTCCTTCACACCAGTTGCTTGCAAGCTGGGTAGAAGACCTAGATGGGCCCCAAGGCCTTATGTTTGACACCTCTGAACTAGAGGATTGCTGAAATTTTCCAGAATTCAACCCTCCTGAAGCAGCCAATGGCATGCTTCAGAAGGGTTGCCTTTGCCTCCTCATGAGGAGGAAAAGGAAGGGCTGCAGTTACACCCAGGCTTCTGGAGGGGGATGGAGCCAGAGCCTCTTTAACAGCTGGCTTCGCTCCTCCCTTCTCAGTTGCTGCCTTGTGCTCGGCCCACCCACCCGCCCTGTCTGTAGTGCAAGCATAGGCTGGTTGCCCCGTTGACCAGGGGGCCAGGTAGAATTTTTTTGCCTCCTCTCTGATTGGTGGTTGAGAAGGGGTGTTTTTTGCCTACCCTGCACTGCGGCTAATGGGTTGAGGAATTAGCTTGGGATGGTGCCATGTGATGGATTTGTCACTTTATTCAGGGCAGAAGTAGGTCTTAGATAGAGTTCGTGTGGCTCAGTAAGCACCAATCAGCAACCCTGTGGGGGGGGTATAAGGGTCTGCAGGATCGCCCCTGCTGCCATGCCGCCAGGGATGAGGATTGCAGACTGCCTTTGGGGATGGCCACAATGGATCCTCTGTGATTGTTGTGTGGTGGTGTTGGAGGTATTCTCAAGGCACATCCCAATCTCTGGGTCCGGCTGGGTTTACAAGCGACTTACAGTTGGCTCCAACCCGGAGCCTTGGTGTCTTGCCCATTGTACAGTAAGGATGGGGTCAAGGTGACACCAGGCCCTGACCATGCTGCTGTTCTCTGTTTACCCTTTCCATTACTTTCATTATGTTAAATAAAGTGGCCTTAGTTTTACTCAACCTTGGTTGTCTGACTTTTTCTTCTTTCTGGGGAGGCAATTGGGTCATATGTAGTTTATCGTAGCATTTAGTTTTTCCAGTCCATTTGCTTTTTTTTCTTCTATGAGCCAAACTAAATCAAGTACTGCAAATGCAACCCCACAACAGGGCAAAGAGCACCCCCCTTGAGGTTGGTTGAGCTCAGGGGGAAAAAATGGTGCAAAATGAAGGATAGAGACTCTTCCACCTCAGTACTATGGTTCTGATCCAAATTTGATTCTTCAGTGCTTGGTAAGTAAATTCTCCACAGCTGCTAAGTACCTGTGGGAAAACTAGCTGGGTTGGGAGAACCTGGACCTGACTCATGGGCAAATGTATCGTGTTGTTTGGCATTATGTTACACTCTACACATGCACATTGATAGCACATAGTAATAAAGAACCTTAAATAGTAAAGACAATTTCATCAAAATTCTTTTTGTATGATATTTTGCAGATATGTACACTGGGATTTCCCCCCTCCAGAATGGAATATAAAATTCTTGTGCATTTTCAGGGGTTTCATACATGGTGTTGTTCATCATCCAAGCTAAGCTTGTGGGGTTCCTGGGGCTTCCCAGTTTAAATCAGATGAAAGTTTCCAATTTAAACTGGGACAATCAAGGTAGCTTGGGTGTGTAGAAGTTCCACTTACAGCCACTCTGGGGACAGGGAGAGCTTAGTTCCACTTTTAAAATGGCAGAGCTAAGCTCTGCATTTCCATGTCCATTCCCCCCTGTCTTTCTCAGATTAATTGTGTTAAATTTTTGCACTGAGCTCAGCTGGGAAGGGGGAAAGGAGAATTGATTGGATTGAGGACTTTTATGTATTTGGACTGGAACATTCCAGACTGTTTTTACCAGAGACTGGCTGAACTTAGAGCTCTAGACCAATAGCCCACCAAGACTCTGGAGGTGACCAATGAGAAAGTTATGGGTCTGACAATAGCCTATTGTTAGTCGTTGTTTGGGGGAGTGGTTGGTGTTTGTATGCTATTTAAACAGGGCTGTTGCCCTGGGTCTTTGCATTGTTCTGGCTGAATCACTAATAAAGCAGAGCTGATCACTAAGCTTGGGGTCGGACTATCCATGGAACCCACTATTTAACAGGGGCCATGAGATTGATGTCATGTTGATGTTTCTCTGCCAAAGTGATGAAAGGGGGGTGGAGTAAAGACAGCATCAGGAGTAGCTGCACATGAACATGGAATGCAGATACTATCTCTGCCCACTTCCACCCCACTCACTGCTACTTCTGCAGCAGGGGCAACTTTTCATGTCCCTGAGTAGAAGCAGTTGAGATCAGGTAATTCAGAATTCCAAAATCAGGGGGGGAAATTAAGAAATTTCATAAATATCTGTATATCCTTGGCCCTATTCCTCTTCTTGTTGACACTTTCCCAGAAGATTTTTCAGGATCTCTAGTTCTAGGCTGTTAAAATGGCTTTGCAGTCATATCTTTCTTATGTCAATCAGTTCTTAGACAGAGAACATGGCAGCAAGAATGCTGAGATAAGCTGTGAAGAATATTCAAGTAGTTCAATTTACATGTTGAAAATCTCTGCCTCCCCCCATGCATTCAGATATGGGAGGTATGGATAGAGGGGACTTCACAAAGATGAAGAGAAAACTTCATTGGGTCAAGGAACACTTAAAAGGTTGTCTCAAAGGCAAAGACATGAAACAGAACCCACACTGTATCCTTTTCAACAGCCCACAAAATAAAGTGAAGGACAGGTATCGCCGATTGAAGAAAATAAGACAAAGTAGAATGTTAGTATAACCCAAATAAAATAAAAAACAACAAAATAATATGCATCTGTTTGTTAAAAGAAGATGTAATATAGTTGTTTCATTTCTTTTATCTATGGCCAACACTGAAAATATCTGTGAGTCACTGAAAATCTATTTTATCCCACTTTTCATCCAAAGAGCTCATGACAGTGTATTTGCTTCTCCATCTTGTCTGTAAAACAGACCTTTAAAGTAGGTTAGGCTGAGAGAGAATGATTGGTATATGAGCTTTAGGATTACACTAGGATTTTAACCTAGATCTCCAGTTCCTAGTTTTACTTTCTAACCACTTCACCACACTGGCTCTCAATCCATTTTCAGGCCAGTTAGTATAGATAGTAAATTCATAAATGCCATAAACTACCTGAGAAATGCCATATACTACCATAAATACACAAACTACCATAAACTAGCTTTGTTTATAGAATCTGAAGGATACAATCCTATGAGCATTTACTTGGCATAAACCCCACTGAAGTCAATGGGATTTTCTTTGCAGTAAGTATGCACTGGACTGGGATATAAATAACTTATTTGGTTCCTGGGGCTAGATTAACTTAGAAGAATAGCTCTCAAAAACTAAAATGTTGGTTTCAAGAAATGTCTGTAGAGGTTCCTGTAAATATTTCATCATCTTGTTCTCCCCACTTGGTGTTTGTATTTGTTTCTGACTGCTAAATAGAATATCTTCAGTTCTTCATAGTAGAATGCTGAGCACCTCACATGAAGACCTCTTTTGATGAAAAGCTGCTGTGGTAATATAATCAATTTAACCCAGGGATGTCAAACATAAGGCCTGGGGGCCAGAACTGGCCCATCCAGGGCTGTTATGCAGCCTGTGAGCAACTGTTGCAAGGGAGGGAACAGGAGGCTGCTTGGGGTGTATGTGTGGAGCTACTCCAATTGTGGCTTCAGCACGACAGAACAACCTCATCTGCAGCAGTCAAGGAGAACCCTTTCATTAGTTGTTGTAGATTTTGTGGGCTGTATGGCTGTGTTCTTGGCATTGTAGTACCTAACGTTTCACCAGCAGCTGTGACTTGCATCCTCAGAGGTATAATACAGAAAGATGGAGTACTCTATAAAATCTATAAAAGATCTATAAAATCTTGATTTATATAACTTCTAAATATTTTGATGTTCCATTATATCCTAGATATCCAGTTTATAAATACATGTAAGAACTGTTACATTCACCTCAACTAAAGGGTCCTGGAAAGGATGGACACACACACACACATATACCACCCATCATCAAATTCTGTGGTGTTGTTTTAACAATTCTACTTGAGTATTTTATAGTTTCTGAAGGAATACATTATTGGTATTTATTTTACTACAGGCCAATAATCTCTTTCCCCCTCAATCACTGTCTTTCACCAGCAGATGAAGATTTACCTGTTTCATGTGCTGTTACCTCACTGACTCTCCTTCCTGTATATGCCTTTTAATTGTGAATACATTTTGTGTCTGTGTTTTTTAATTGTTTAATTGTCTTGTTTTAATGTTTTTTATTGATCGCCACCTTGGGGGACCATCAGTTGAGTGGAAAGATGACATAAAATGACAAATAAATAAATAATAATTAGATTTTGTGTCCCTAAATGGGTGTGGGGACAGTTTTGGCCACATACCACGCCTTGGAAGGAACATGGACATGAGACAGGGTGTGTGTTTATGTTAAAGGGCACCATTTCCATCCAGTGCCCTGTTTGCTCCCTCATAAGGCAACCAGCTACTCCCACATTATTGGTAATGACAGTGGGAGGGCCAACTTGTAGCAAAAGCCTGCTGCAGAGCAGGAAAGAACTAATTTTAGTTGGACTCTCTTAAAAACAGACTTCAGTATAGATTGGAAACATTAGTGTATGTAACATCCCACTAACACACACAAGTGATCAGACAGACAGAGATATATACAACCTCTTGTCACCTGGATAGGTACTGGTTTTCAATGCATAAGACTAGCTTTCCATTTCTGCTATTTTTAAAAATTGATTTGGACACTTTGTTTATGTTATACATTTTAGTTTAATTAAATTTTGACCCACCTTAGAAAACTCTACTGCTCAAAATTAAGGTAAAGTGAGAGGCGGGGCTATAATGCAGCAACATGGTTGAGTTTCTCAGGGGCTCTGAGACTCACCAACTTCTGGAGCTTTTTTAGGGGGTCATTTGGTTTTCCTTGGTCCCATCAGTTCATCGGGAGTATGAACTGATTGCAGAGGACTTGATATCTGAGCCCCCCATTTGGGGCAACAACAGGTGTGGAGTCAGAATCGTCCTGAAGCAGGAAGCACCGAAGACCAGTCATGATAGCATGACTGACAAGCTGTATTACCCTTAAACAAAGAGCCTTTTAACCTCGTCATAACAACTAGGCAATGAACTTGTAAGTATATTCTTTTTCTTGACAACTTCTAAGCTTGGAAAACAACTCTCAATTGCCCCTATAAATCTTCCCGAGAAGCCAAAGGAGGTGCTGAGGAATATTCTCTCCCTCGCACATTCCTACAATAAGCAGACGAGCAGAGTTTCGAGGTGTCAACATCATTATAAGTATAAGGGGCAGAGTAATATATTGAAATTTCCTATCTGCTATTTGGAAAACATCGTAAATATTGAAGAACAGTGACTTACTTGATGTATGGAAGAGAAACGGTCTAGATTTAAAATGGCGATGAAGCTAGCACTCTTAATGGCGTAATTTCACAGAGACGACTGTTTACAAGAAACCTGGCTTACGTGTGAAATGGCTCTCTCAGCACAAATCAGTGAGGACATGCAAGTGTCAGTATCTTTCTGGGAAGAGTTCATTCTATGAATGCAAACTAAAATATGTGAAGCTATCGCTCCAATTTTGGAACAAATTATGAGCGATTTTGAGAGTGAGCAGACTAGTTTGCTGGAAATAACGGACCCTCCATTGCAGATGACATCATCCTTGTCCAAAAACCTTGATCAATGCAGCCCATTTGGAGATGTGACTTTTAATATGAGAGGAATAACAAAAGGCTATCTTGACTGCTGGAAGTACCAAGATTTTTCAGCTGCCAGCCACAACGAGACACCTTCACAAGATGTGGACTGTTTGATTTCTCACACAAGCAGTTTCGAAGAGGATGGGATCAGCTTCAAAGTGCTTTCTGAGACTGAGCAGGGTTTGAAGTGCTATTACACAAACAAGTTCAAAAATGATTTGCAGTATAAAGATCAAAAGCACAGGAGACAAATAATTTTAGGGAGACACGTGCAGGGAAAACAGAAGAAAAATAAATTGTATGACTAATTTATAGCAATATATCTTGATGGTTTGCAAGGTTAAACTGATTAATGAAAAGATTTATCTAAAGTGAAACTCTCAAACTGCTAAGAAGTATCTGTTTATATAGTACTACTGCTATTCTTGCTCTCAAATTGTAGTAATATTGATGCTTATATTTTTCCCTATATATATAAATGATTGACTAAGAATATAATCAGTAGGTACAAATATTGCTTACCTTCATTGTCTTAACTGATCAGTGAAAGTTATAAGTAATGGTGGGTTTATTTGAAATAATATGTGCTAGATATTTGTAATTGATGGTTGATAAAAAATTATAGGGCAAGTTTGATTTGTAAAGTAGGCACTGCAGGGAAAAAATAAATGCAATGGGCTGATTATTTAGCGGAGATGCAATGACTTAAATGCTGTGAGAGAAAAGATGGATTTATATATAGGGTGAGGTGAAAGTATTTTGGCATTGTAAAGTTGGGAGTTGATGTTAAGGAGAAAATATAAATTATTATGTTTTTGCAAGCAAATGGGATTTTGAAAGCTAATAATGTGAAAAATATGAAAGAATATCTTGACTAGATTGATATTATATAAGAAATATGTGACCTAATCTGAATTGTTAAATTGCTCTGTAATACCTGTTTCTTTTTTTCTTTTCCCTTTTGTACTTTTATAGTTATAAAACTGATTAACGATAGTTATAGCAGATAGAAGAAAATGAAGTGTTTATTGGGAACAGACTTGTGTATAATGATATTTGTTGTGGACTATAGATTAACAAAGAAAAAAGGAATAATGTACCTAACGAGGTTATGAACGAGACTATGGTTAGATATTTTGAAATGTATTGCTCTTCTTTTTTTGTTTTCTATAATTTCTATAAAAAAACTAATAAACCTTGCCCATTCGGGCAAGCAGATTAAAAAAAAATTAAGGTAAAGCATTTTAAATAGAGTTTTTCTTCTAAGCCTTCTCTATGTCTGGATAATTTCATGATTCTCATTGTGGTAGCAACCCTAGCTGCTATACCATGAAGAGACAGTCCATATTTAGTCTTTCCATCATGGTAAAAGCAACTCTGATCCCATAAAAGATTTAAGAAGACAATAGTGTGGGGTCGATAGCAGTAAAATAAAAGAGGAGTTTTGCTGTTATAGGCTAGCACAGCTACCAATGTGGAGTTAGGATAACAAGAATTAGTGTATTGCAGGTCACTCAATCTTAGATCACTCAATCTAACAAGCCATTTAAAATTCAGACATATATTTACAAATATCAATAATGTAAATGTTGGTTTGTGTACCGAAGGGTGAAGAAAGAAGGTATCAAATGCCTTCTGTATTGCATACACATTTTTTAAAAATGGGACCGTCTCCTTGATTTTATGCTGTCAATAATTTTGCATAGCCCTTCTAATTTTGTGGCAATTTGTTTTTAAAGGTGGTTTATAACATCCACATATGCCTTATATGCTTTTAATACATTTCACAGTTTGATTAATTCATCAGGGAACATGATAGGAGAGGGGAATGGGACCCCTTGCAGTGCTGTTCTGGCCACCAAGTCAAACCCTGCTCCCCAACCTCAAAGGCTTTGCTTCACAGAAACCAAGATTTGGAAGGTTCAGTGATGTTGTTGTTGCTTAGCAACTTCCGAAATTGTGACTGAGATCTCAATGAGCATTGCTAGAGGCATTGTGTCTATATTTTGGAGAGTTCTAAACTCCCAATGTATTTTTTTTTTAGATTTCAGATTTTTCTGGAAACTTTAGACTTTGATTTTGTAGAGAAATCCCCCATACCTCTTCCTAGCTCCATTTTGCTGATTTGTTAATATACACTGTAAGGCCCAGTTTTGAATTAGATATGCAATTTTTAATATCTGTCAAAAATGTAGGCAATTTTCATTGAATCGTTTATTCAATTACACTTTTTTTTGCATTTTTTATTGTATGGAATAGCTGGCAGTTTTGTATTCTCCATTTTTGTAATCCAATATTAATGGTTTGTTTGTATGTCTAATACCATTTATATTGCATTGTTTTAAAATTGTGTAATTCTTCATAAACTTAGAGAAAAAGATAGACTATAAGTGATGTATGTTAGTAAATAATCTATTGATCGTGCATATCTGTTCTTTTCATATGAGTATTTATCTAAATTTTCAAATACATGAGAAATCTCATGTCATTATGAAATGGATTCAATACCACTTTATTTATTAATCTGCCATATCACGAGGAATCATTAACCTGCCAATGTAATACAGTCCATCACAGTCAGGCCCAGTAAGTCAAGGTTCTGCCCTCTAGTAGTCAGTTCAGAATCATCATGTTCTTTCCACTTTTCCCTTAACAGGCTTCTGGTTAATGGATAATATACTATGTGGTATAGCTGTCAGATTAGGACTAAGGAGACAAGTGGGCAAATCTCCATTTAGCCATGACATTCACTGGGTGACCTTGGGCCAGTCACTCTCTGTCAGCCTAACATACTTCACAGGTTTGCTGGGAAAATAGAACTGACAAATGAGATCCATACAATCATAGAGTTGGAAGGAGTCTCCAGGGTCATCTAGTCCAACTCCCTGCACAAAGCAAGAAATCCACAAATACCTCCCCCTCCACACCCACAGTGACCACTGTTCCACACCCAGAAGATGACAAAAAACCTGACCCCAAAGTGGCAATCAGCATTTCCCTGGGTGTGTAAGAAAGGGCCACAAGAACTAAACACTGAGGCAACTCTTCCTGTCATCCCTCTCATGATCTGCCTAAATTCACACAATCGGCTTTGCTGTCAGATGGCCATCAAGCCTTTGTTTGAAAACCTCCAAAGAAGAAGAGCCCACCACCTCCCGAGGAAGCCTGTTCCACTGAGGAACCACTCTGTCAGGAAGTTATTCCTAATGTTTAGCTGAAACATTTCTGATTTAATTGTAACCTGTTGGTTCTGGTCTGTACCATCCGCTAGATGACAGCCCTTCAAGTACTAGAAGATGGTTATCATAGCACCTCTCAGTCATCTCCTCTCCAGGCTAAACATACCCAGCTCCTTCAACCTTTCCTCATAGAATGTGGTCTCCAGAAGCCTCACCATCTTCATTGCCCTCCTCTGAGCACATTCCAGTTTGTCTATATCTTTCTTAAATTGTGGTGCCCAAAACGAACACAATACTCTAGGGGAGGTCTAACCAGAGCAAAGTGGTACTATCACTTCATGTGATCTGGACACTATACTTCTGTTGATACAGCCCAAAATTGCATTCTCCTTTTTAGCAACTGCATCACACTGCTGACTCATGTTCAGTGTGTGGTCTACTAAGACCCCTAGATCCTTTTCGCACATGCTACTGCCATACATTTATCTCCATTGAAATTCATTTGATTTGTTTTAGCCCAGTTTTCCAGCCTGTCAAGATCATCCTGTATCCTGACTCTATCTTCTACCATATTTGCTACCCCTCCCAATTTAATATCATCTGCAGATTTAATAAGCATTCCCTTTATCCCTTCTTCCAAATCATTGATAAAGATATTGAACAAAATATGTCTCAGGACAGATCCTTGAGGCACTCCACTTATCACTTTGCTCCAAGAGGATGAGGAACCATTCACAAGCATTCTTTGGGTGTGATCTATCAACCAGGTACATGTATGCTACCTGAAGCCTCTTGTAAACAGGTCTATGCAAAAATGCAAGATAGATACTTATTGCTGTAGCACAGGGCTATTAGTCACATTTTCTCCCTTAGGTATGCATATTTTTTGCATGGGGGAAATGCGCAAACCCATACTATAAGAAAAAATGTAGAAGTGTTAGGTCTAGCATCTCATCTGTATGTAATTCTGAGCATATTTACATGCATATCCTTGGGAGAATATGTGATTCACCTAGTATGGTACGTGGATTTCCTCATGCATAAGAATGCTTATCTTTTATGAAGATGAATTGGGGGAAATTGTCATTCCCTGTGCCTCCCACGAAGGTGAAGACTTTTTTTGGGGGGGGTGGCACACCACTGATAACTATTATTAGCCTTCCTCACTGGTTTTGGTGTTATGTGTGTTTATATATTTTATTGAATTATTGTATACATACTTTATTTTAAATGTTTTTAATGTTTTGATGTTCACCACCTTGTGGACCCTATTGGTGGAAATGCAGCATAGAAATGTTTTAAATACAATAAAATAATTAAAGTGACCTACTTTTAAACACAGCTCACTCAGTTTGCCCCCTCTTTACCACTGTGCAGCATTGTTTAAATAGTCTGTGATGTCTGCATTTCTTGCTTTCAGTGTGTAGCAACTAACATGAATACAAGAACTAACTGCAAGATTCATGAATTATGCTGCCACAGTAAACCACACAGAGGCACTAAAAGAATAAGTCTCAAAACAAAACATCTGATTCTTTCCCTATTAACAATGTACCTTTTAAGTCAGAGGTGGCGGCTGGTCAGCAGGTATGACAAAGGAACATGTAATCTCATATACCATCTTTTTATCTGTAGTCAGTCATGTTTGAGCCATTCTGATGCAGACAAATAGCATATTAAATTCTTGAAATCTCTACACATGAACAAGATGTCAGACAAATGGATTATCACAAATCCTTGATAGAAACAACTTCTAAATGACATATGGTGATAAAAATTTAGAAACAAAAATTTCTAGGAAATACGTTTTATTCTGTTCCAAAATGGCAATTCTGAAAAAGTCTATGACCAGCATGTACTCAAAAAGAAAAAGATTTGGTTGTATACCCCACCCATCAGTACCCAAAAGAGTCTCAGAGCAGCTTACAATCACCTTCCCTTCCTCTCCCCCACAACAGACACCCTGTGAGGTAGGTGGGGCTGAGGGGGCTCTGAGAGAGCTGTGACTGACCCAAGGTCACCCCTGCTGGCTTCATGTCGAGGAGTGGGGAATCAAACCTGGTTCTCCAGATTAGAGTCTTGCCACTCTTAACCACTACACCAAACTGGCTCTCATTTCTTGCTTTGGTGAATGCTGAAGCAATATGTTTAAGTTTGTAATTTTTTTCCTTTGCTTATCATAGCTACAAGTTGAAAGCTCAGTGGAAACCTCACTCTGAACTGTCACTGCCATTGACATCTTGCTGATCTGAGTCAAGAAAGGGCAATGCAATGTCACATTGTACTTCCACTCTTTCTGGCCAGCAGTTTGTCATCCCTGCCCTCAGAAGCAAGTGCTCTAATACCTTTGTGACTCTTAAGCAAATCAGGCTCCTAGAGCTGGCCTATCCAATTACAATACAGATCAGATTGTAATGCTCAATTAGGAATGAGTTTTCTGCTTCAGGAAGCCCATTTCTTCTACTCTGTATCTTTTACACACCCTGTGGTTCTGTCATGGCCTGAACCTTGGGACAAAGCAGCTACCAATACAAAAATGGTGAATTTTCAATTGTCATCAATGCTGAAGCAATATTTTTAAAATTCAGGTGGGTAGCCATGTTAGTCTGAAGGTCTCATACTTCGTTCTACAGTATTTTTAAGTTTGTGATTTTTTTTCCCTTTGCTGTAAAAATGAGGGGGGGAAACAAATAAAAAACCCAACAACCTGGTGTTGCTGATGTGGTGTTTTCAAAAATTTAAAGAAAAGGGTAATAACATCAATGTAATTTATCATTACCTAAGCTCTCTGCAGATGTTATGTTGATGTTCTGTTCATATGGAGGTAGAGCCTGCCAACCTTGCATTTCAGGAACATGATTTGCACAATCCTGTAACTAGTGAATTGAGCAATGTGTGGATTATCCCTGTGGGTACAGCTGCCATTCAACAGAACCAGAACTGGGGTGGGTGCGTGGTGGTAAAAGCCCAATTCAAGATATCAGGTGCATTGCAGGGACTCCCATGTTTCTGACATGCCTAGCTGACTAACTTCCCCTTCATGTGAAGAGAACACCAGTGTAACATCTGTGGAGGGCTCTAGACAGGAATATTCATTTGCCTAGTTTATAGTGCTTGCATTTATTATGGATTGGAGATCAGCTCCATGAGAAATTCTTCTACTGCTCAGGTCACAATGTAAAATGCAAATACTGCATACTGTATTTTTGTCCATGTCCTGGACTGTAAACATAGCTAGATAAACAATCCTAAGAGTGATTTTTAAGTCTCCTGAGAACTGTGGGCACACCAGGGAGCTCCAAATCTTTAGATAAAAGACATGGTGGAATTCCAGATATGTTTGCCCAAAATAATTTCCATTAAACACTGGGGTTTGTGTGAAGAACTGCTTGCCACTTTAACAGAAGCTAAAATCAAAGCTAGATGATGGGAATGATGGAATATAATACAAAACCTTTGCAAAAGTACTAGCTTAGGAAGCTTCCTAGGAAGCTCAGGGACTGATAGCTTCTTTTTTTGCCCAAATCTCTAGCTCTCTCTTGCTGCAGTTGCATCAAGCCTTACAAATCATCCTTTCAAGGTCTTGTTGTTAATCTCTTTCTGAGTTGTAAACATCTCTGAGCATGCTGGGCCTGTTGGACAACAATTGAACAAAGTATAAGCACATCCGGTGCATTGTTGGCAGAGCGGAAACGCAGAGGAAGAATAATTCCAGGGACTCAGTTGTTCAGTGCTCAAATACTTACAGTGGTTTATTTACAGCTATTTACACAGTCCAAACAAGCACTTGTGAGAATCAAATCCTCTCCTGAACGACAAAGTGCTTCGCCAGTATATTCCAACATCAGAGTGATTCAGTACAGTCCACACACTGGCAATATATATTGTGGCCAGCCAATTACATTGGTGCTGACTCACTGTGACTCTGAACTTAGCTGATGCAACCTAGATCATATGGCACAGTACCTGTCAAAATAGATTAGACTGATCTAGTTACATCATCTGGAGCATCTGGAGCTGTCATCTTGCCAGCTATATAATACAATATGCCAACATGCATATGCGGGATCTCAATTTATGTTTCAAGTTAATTAAAGATCTCTCAAAAAAACCTGAGGGGTATTTTGTTCAGTACTGTCCAGTGATGCTTGTAATTGCTGACCCTATTCCAAATTGAACTGAGGGGAGTTCACGCAACAGTTTTTAAGGGTGGAAGTGGTTACTCTAATATACTTAACTGATTTTAACAACACTCATAGATGCATAAGTGAAAACAAAAGGTACAAATCACTTAGGATTTTGCAGAAGTTTCCAGAAAATACACAAAGAGTCCGATCAAATGGCTCTTTAGATCCGCTCGAGGCACGATTGCCTCATGGATCTAAAGTTAATATCCAGAGACAAACATCTGGGAAATGTCTTTCTTCCGTGGGCATCCCATTTTGCCATGCTTTGGAGCCATACTTAAAAGATACCACTTTAAATCTGGGGTTTTCAGTTACCTGCAGGACAACTGCGGACTTTCATCCGTCTGATCGTTCCACCAGTGCACAATCCTCCTGTCGGGGTGGTCTGATGTCAGACCATCCCAAACGGGCACCATTTTAAAAAATCTCTACACATGCACGGATCAACAAGGATGTGCTGTCACATCTATGTGCATGTGGAAAAAAAATTAAAAACCACCTCGCGCCTCCTTCAACAAGGATGCGTTGAGATGCCTATGTGCATGTGCAAAAAGGTTTTTTTTAAAAAATCCCACTGTGCACGCCTCCTTCAGTGGACGCCATCTAGACAATTCACAACGGAGGCAGCGCGCAGTAAGGCAATTCCCCCGGGGAATGTATGGTCATGCGACAATGGATTAAAAAGATTGGGATCAAATTCGAGCTGGCATAATTGGGGGATTAGCTGCCTGTCTGAACGCACTCAAAAAGAGAAAATCCACTTAAAGAAAACCCTTTTTGCCTACCTTTATTTTTTTTAAACTGCGAGAGTGGCTAGATTACAATGCCATGTAATCTGATCACACTTTTGTTTTCTTGAAAAGTATTCCAACATTTGAAAAGGCTATTTTAATGTGGACAGAACTCATAAATGGCATTTATTCAGAATTATTTAATCTGGATTGAAAGCATTGGAATTTATTAATGATCTTCTCTCCCCCCTCCACATTAATATATAATGAACCTACGAAATCCATTGATAGAGGATTTTTGATGGCTATTATCATGTGACATTTCAAAATAACAGGTAAAACATACAATTGAACAAAACACTTCCAATTAGAACATCAGTCTATTTTATTTCTGTTAACTGGGGTCTGTAAGAAACTATACATGGGCAGGGTAGAGGCTGTTTCCTCTACTGTATTTCCTTCTTTAACTAATGCTAAGAGGAGAATAAAGTTTGAGTCCAATGGCACCTTTAAAACCCAGAAAGTTTTATTTAAGGTGTAAGCTTTTGTGTGCAAGCACACTTCCTCAGACAAATTGAAACAAAATATCTTCAAGCCTTACATACAGGAAGATGGAGAGGTGATGGAAGCATCAGGAAGGACCTGTCGGGGTTAAGATGCTCTGACTGGTCCTTCCTGACGCTTCCACCCCCTCCCCATCTTCCTGTATGTAAGGCTTGAAGATATTTTATTTCAATTTGTCTGAGGAAGTGTGCTTGCACACAAAAGCTTACACCTTAAATAAAACTTTGTGCATCTTAACGATGCCATTGGACACCAACTTTGTTCTGCTGCTTCAGACCAACATGGCTACCCACCCGATACTAACAGTGCCACCCTAGGCAGGTATGGTCAGGATCGTACTGAGGTCTATTCAGGAAAGCATTCTTCCAATTGGACTGCTATCAGACCTCAACATTCTATTCTTTCTGGAGCATTTTCAATTTCCATCAGGTTTGGAGTAGTTACTTTTTTTTGGTTAATGTACAAAGCCATATTTTTTTTATGTACCTGAGGAGTCCATTGAGCAAATTCCCTTACCTTGATTTTGGATGGCCCCACTGTGCAACTTCAGTTAACCACGAGGGCCAGCCAATTTACTGTTACCTATAGTGATATGCTGCTGATTGGTAGATACCTGTGACAGACAGGAAGTGCCTAGCACTACTATATTCTGGTATTCCAATTCCCTGGGGCATCTGTTACTTACAATAATTAATGGTCAGTCAGTGCAACAAATATATGATTATTTCAACTAAACCATACTGAGGGTTGAAATTGGACCAGCTTTACAAGTGTGTCTTGATAAACTGAAGTTTTCATAGGATGTTTGGATGAGCAAAGATGTATCAATTTTTGTGTGTGAGAGAGATCTGTATCCAGCCATAGATGTACCTGCTCGTGCAACAAAATCTGCCACTATGCCTGGCAATGGCAACTACTCTGGTGAAAGCTATTTGCTTGCTGAGCTTGGCAAACTGATCTGTGCTTACCGCTGCTTGTTCTGGCATCTGCTTCTTCCTATATTTATCCATTCAACAGCCCGCATCAAAAGCTATTTTTCTTCACAAATTATTTTGTCTTTTGTTTGGTGAGGCTCACAACAGATGCGCAAACTTTAATGGCAGTAAAACTTAGTCCTATATTCATGACCTTTCAGTGACTAAGGTCACATATGACAGGATTATATATTCAAAAAAAGGAGTGAGGTATTTCCATCTAGTTGATACGTGCAACCTTTGATTAATATGCAATCCTGGTACACGGGCACCAGAACATTGAACATGGCTAGGATAGAGAAGCCAGGAGCTGGCAGGGGTCCCTTGTGGGCACCTTTGGAATTCTGACACAGGTTGATGGGCATAACCACAAAGCGGCTGCTACAGAAGGTGCAGCCAGCCACAAATATTTAGGGAATGAACTCTAATAGTTAATCTTCAATATTTTAAGTAGAAGCTGTGTTTAACAGGATACCCTTCTAAATGTACATATTGTTTTTAAAGCTTTTTTATTTTGTTTTGTTTGTTTGTGGGGGGTTTTGTATACAAACAGCCTGTGTGTTGTAGTAGTTAAGAGCAGTGCGCTCTAATCTGGAGTACTGGTTTTATTCCCCATTGTGACTGGCCCAGAGTCACACAGCAGGCTTCATTGTTCCACATGAAGCCTGATGGGTGACCTTGGGCCAGACACAGTATTCTCAGAACTCTTCCAGGCCCCCTACCTCACAAGGTGCCTGTTGTGGGGAGAGGAAGGGAAAGGTGATTGTGTAAAGTACTGGGTTTCGTGCCTCATGACTCGGACGACATAAGAGAAGACGCGTTTATTCGTACTTCACAGAAGACAAAGACATGCAGTAATGGCCGGAGGCCAACTATATACAGTAAGGGGGGGGACGCCCCCACATTCCTATTGGCGGGTTTGAATCGCCCGCCAATGCTGCCATTGGTTCTTTACTGGCGAGCTCAGGAGCCTAGTCCCTATTGTTCTCAGAGAGCGGAGCTTGGCTGCATTTCGCCAGCTCAGACTCCTGATCTTAGGACACAACAGATTGTAAGCTGCTCTGAGACTCCTTAAGGTAAAGAAAGGAGGTATATAAAAACCTTCTCTTTTTATCTTTCATAACACAATGAAGAGCTTTGTGCTGTGGTGGCAGTTACTGCCAAAGCAATATTTTTAAACATCTGCAGAGCCAGTCAAATCTCCCACAGCCAATCAGGATTCCTGTTGGACAAAAGCCCATCTAGCCCAGCCCACTTTCTAGGAATACTTAATAGGCTCAAAGAAAGGTATCCATGGGTGCCATTTAGGGTTGCCAGACCACCAGTCTGGGTGAGGATTCCCAATTTTCAGGGCTTCAGCCTGCCGCTGGCCCCAAGCACCACCCCTCTCCCTTCCCTCTTGAGAGATTTCAAGTGTGCAAAACTCCCACTGGCCAAAAGCATTTAAAGAGTCCCTTTAAATATTTTGGCCAGTGGAGGCAACCGGGCCTCACATATCTGAATTCCAAGCGACATTGCCACTTGGAATTCAAGCACACATGACCCCACTGATCAAAAGCATGTAAAGGGTCCTTTTAAATGCTTTTGGCCAGCAGGGGCCGGGCCTCATGCACCTGGATTCCAAGTGGCATAGCTGCTTGGAGTTCAACCACATGGCCAGCAGCCATCCCTCTTCCTCCCCTCCCTCAAGATTTAAAGGGTCCTCCGGATGATCAGCAGGCCACAGTGGGCCACAGTGGGCTTCCCCTGGTCATTGCTGGGGGCAGAGCTTGGGGGTGGGGACATCCCCAACATGATGTCATTGCATTGGGGATGTCCCACCCCCTCCAGGAATGCCCCCCAAATTCCCCCATTAGGGATGAGGCCAGATCTGACAACCCTAGTGCCATTGGGGACCCCTACCACACAGCCTGCTTTAAAGGTTGTTCATATTTTATATCTGCTCATAGTTTTTCACTATGGAGCATAGTTCAAGAGATTTGCTCATAAGAATTGCTTGTCCCATTTACCCCTGAAACGATAACATTTACTCCTGAAAACCCCAGAAGCAGGAAGAATCAGGACGTTTCTCATCGCACTGCAGTCAGTAGCTGCTCTTGCTGTCAAAAGACAGATTTCTTTCTTGCTTGCTTGCAATGTATTGATGCATGGCATGACAGTGACAAAGAGCCACAGTTCTTTTCTTTAAAATAACAAACCACATTTTAAAACATACTTTAAATATCTTCAAATCCTTACAATCCAAGTGCATTTGAACTTGCTCCTGGGTTTTGAAGTAGGTGAAGGCCTTCATCTTTTCCTACTTCCTGGGCTCTGTCCCTTTCTGCTCCATCATATTAGCATCTTAACAATGCACACTGACAATTTTCAAATCCTGCTTTCATACAGCTCTTTAACATAAATGGAGCAAACTAGCAATGGGATTTCAGTGCCATATGCATCCCTGCACACAGACAGCTCCCCTATACACAGAAGCCTTTTGATTGCTGCCAAGAAAATTCATTGAGTGCATTTTTGCCCATTCACCCAGCATACATTTAAAACTGTAAAATATACATGATGTTAAAGCTTTCCTTCTATCATTTTTAAAAAGGTAGAAGGGGATTTGTAAGTGAGGGTGAGTTATCAGCTTTGTAGGACATTTGCATTTTGAAATTCAGAAGAGTGTAAAATTAAAGAGCACCATTTTATACTTCAAGCACTTATTGAAATATATAGAATGTATGCAAAAAGATTCTTCCTCCTCCTGATACCTGATCTCTGGTATTTAAAATGAGCTGGCTTGTCCAAAAGCTACAGACAAATGGCAAGCTGAGTCATACTGCCTTTATAGGCTATACTTATTGCAGACAGCTGTCTGAGCATTTTCAACAAATTTATTTAGCAAGCTTTTGTACCATTCTCCTGGGAACCTACCTGAGGCAGCTTACAAAATAACATATAACGGACATATAAAACCAGAGCTCTTTTTGTAGAAAAAGCACAGCAGGAACTTATTAGCATATTAGGCTACATCCATGACAGTACAGCCAGTTTGGTGTAGTGGTTAAGTGTGCAGACTCTAATCTGGGAGAACTGGGTTTGATTCCCCACTCCTCCATTTGCACCTGCTGGATGACCTTGGGCAAGCCATAGTTCTCTCAGAGCTGTTCTTGAAAAAGAGCAGTTTCTGCCAGAGCTCTTTCAGCCCCGCCTACCTCACAGGATGTCTGTTGTGCGGGGAAGGGAAAGGAGTTTGTAAGCCGCTCTGAGACTCCCTTGGGTAGTGAAGGGCGGGGTATAAATCCAATCTCCTCCTCCTCCTCCTCCTCCTCCTCTTCTTCTTCTTCTTCTTCTTCTTCTTCTTCTTCTTCTTCTTCTTCTTCTTCTTCTTCTTCTTCTTCTTCTTCTTCTTCTTCTTCTTCTTCTTCTTCTTCTTCTTCTTCTCATTAGCATATTAGGCCACACACCCCATGTTACCAGAAGTGTGGTCATCCAGCCACACCCACCTTTTGTTTCTTATTCTGTTTACCTTGTTTGCTGTCAGAATGATTTTGACAAAACCAAAACATTATTTTCTGTCCCATCTATACAAAATCTTGCCTGAACCAATATCTTATGTCCAACAATTATTCCCATACTGGATTGGAATCAGTTCCTAAAGGTTCCTATCAAAATCAGCTTGCTTTCCTGCAGAACTAGTACACTGAATATGAATTTTTAGGGTTGCCAACCTACAAGTGGGATCTGGAGATCTCCTGGAATTACAACTGAGCTCCAAACTACAGAGATCAGGCCAATGGCTGCTTTGGAAAGTGGAGTCCATGATAGCATTATGCCTTGCTTAGGTCCCTCCTTCCCCCAAACCCCACCGTCCCCAGACCCCACTCCCAAATCTCCAGGGATTTCCCCAACCTGGAGTTGGCAACCCTAGTTCACTGGCAGAACAACCCTAGGTTTGTGGATGCACTGGACGGGAGTAGTTTGTAGACTGTGCACTAAAGGAACCAGTCCAACAACATTTTATTTAAGGTATAAGATTTCATGTGCCACCCACACTTCTTCAGACAGAAGAAGTGTGCATGCACACAAAAGCTCATACCTTGGCTGAAACTTTGGACTCCAACTTTGTTCTGCTGCTTCAGACCAACACGGCTACCCACCTGGATCATTACACTATAATATTTTTACAAGCAATTATGTACCAGTGAAGTGGTTACCAGGCAGAGTCTGTCCCATAGGTAAAATGATCCTGTGAACAGGTGGGCTTTACCACATCAAAATATCACTACCATCACAAGATCACCAATCGTTGGAAGTCAACTCCTCAGAAGCAGAAATCTCTCTTATTAAGAAGTTTAAGAACATCAGCTTTGCTGGCCCATTAAAGGCAGATGTCAGCCCAGTGGCAGGAGAAGAG